>CM059565.1:17174315-17863397 GCA_030386875.1 Morinoia aosen
CAATTTCCAGGTGAGTCTTTGTATTTATTTTAGCTTGAAGGTGGCAGGAGGTGCAGAGAGCCAATTTCCAGGTGAGTCTTTGTGTTTATTTTAGCTTGAAGGTGGCAGGAGGTGCAGAGAGCCAATTTCCAGGTGAGTCTTTGTGTTTATTTTAGCTTGAAGGGGGCAGGAGGCGCAGAGAGCCAATTTCCAGGTGAGTCTTTGTGTTTATTTTAGCTTGAAGGGGGCAGGAGGCGCAGAGAGCCAATTTCCAGGTGAGTCTTTGTATTTATTTTAGCTTGAAGGTGGCAGGAGGTGCAGAGAGCCAATTTCCAGGTGAGTCTTTGTGTTTATTTTAGCTTGAAGGTGGCAGGAGGTGCAGAGAGCCAATTTCCAGGTGAGTCTTTGTGTTTATTTTAGCTTGAAGGGGGCAGGAGGCGCAGAGAGCCAATTTCCAGGTGAGTCTTTGTGTTTATTTTAGCTTGAAGGGGGCAGGAGGCGCAGAGAGCCAATTTCCAGGTGAGTCTTTGTGTTTATTTTAGCTTGAAGGGGGCAGGAGGCGCAGAGAGCCAATTTCCAGGTGAGTCTTTGTGTTTATTTTAGCTTGAAGGGGGCAGGAGGCGCAGAGAGCCAATTTCCAGGTGAGTCTTTGTATTTATTTTAGCTTGAAGGTGGCAGGAGGTGCAGAGAGCCAATTTCCAGGTGAGTCTTTGTGTTTATTTTAGCTTGAAGGTGGCAGGAGGTGCAGAGAGCCAATTTCCAGGTGAGTCTTTGTGTTTATTTTAGCTTGAAGGGGGCAGGAGGCGCAGAGAGCCAATTTCCAGGTGAGTCTTTGTGTTTATTTTAGCTTGAAGGGGGCAGGAGGCGCAGAGAGCCAATTTCCAGGTGAGTCTTTGTGTTTATTTTAGCTTGAAGGTGGCAGGAGGTGCAGAGAGCCAATTTCCAGGTGAGTCTTTGTGTTTATTTTAGCTTGAAGGTGGCAGGAGGTGCAGAGAGCCAATTTCCAGGTGAGTCTTTGTGTTTATTTTAGCTTGAAGGGGGCAGGAGGCGCAGAGAGCCAATTTCCAGGTGAGTCTTTGTGTTTATTTTAGCTTGAAGGGGGCAGGAGGCGCAGAGAGCCAATTTCCAGGTGAGTCTTTGTATTTATTTTAGCTTGAAGGTGGCAGGAGGTGCAGAGAGCCAATTTCCAGGTGAGTCTTTGTGTTTATTTTAGCTTGAAGGTGGCAGGAGGTGCAGAGAGCCAATTTCCAGGTGAGTCTTTGTGTTTATTTTAGCTTGAAGGGGGCAGGAGGCGCAGAGAGCCAATTTCCAGGTGAGTCTTTGTGTTTATTTTAGCTTGAAGGGGGCAGGAGGCGCAGAGAGCCAATTTCCAGGTGAGTCTTTGTGTTTATTTTAGCTTGAAGGGGGCAGGAGGCGCAGAGAGCCAATTTCCATTTGAGTCTATTTATTTCAACATGAAGGCACTCGAAGGCTCACAAAGCCAATTTCCCGGTAAATTATTATATTTATTGTTGATTTGAAAGATCAGAGAGCCAATAGCCAGGTAAGTCTCTTTATTCATTTGAACCTGAAGCCGTCAAAAGGCCAATTATGTGGTGAGTTTGAATTTTGAAATACTTTAAGTAAATATTCAACATTATTATTCACATAAAATTTTAATGCATTTGTTAAATCCTTCACAACTTTTTATATGAAGGTATATGATTTATAAGGTTTCGATCGCTTAACAAAAATTCCAACGCAGTTTTTACGATATGAGAAAATATATATATATATATTTATTAAACGCTTATTAATACTGCTATACATTTTTTAAGGATTTTATGCGTTTTTATGATTTAAAAATTATTTAAAAATATTGTTAATACTATGTTGTTTTCCGTGGACATATAACCCACTTATAAAATTGTCAACCATTTTTCTCATTTAATACATTTCAAGTATTCAACATATTCCCTTACACATGTAATGCATTTATTAAATTCTCAAAGAGTAAGTTATATTAATTGAGAAAAAATAAGTGTCAAATAAGTTCTCAGAGATAAATAAACAAGAAAATCATTAATTTTTCTCGACGCATTTATAGAATAATAAATAAACGAGTGATAAATTGCGTCAATCCAGTTATAGAATTATAAATAAACAAGGATTAACTTTCATCAACGCAGTTGGAGAATAATAAAAAAGGGGTTAAAAATAAAAGAGTAACAAATAAAGGAATGACAAATAAAGGAGTAACAAATATAGGAATAACATTAAAGGAGTAACAAATAAAAGAATAACATTAAAGGAGTAACAAATAAAGGAACGACAAATAAAGGAGTAACAAATAAAGGAATAACATTAAAGGAGTAACCAATAAAGGAACGACAAATAAAGGAGTAACAAATAAAGGAATGACAAATAAAGGAGTAACAAATAAAGGAATGACAAATAATGGAGTAACAAATAAAGGAATGATAAATAAAAGAGTAGCAAATAAAGACGTACCAAATTTCAGCTACATGGTCATAGAAGAAGAGGAGCACCTGAACTGCTCGTGCCAGTGCCGCGTCCAAGAAGGTGACTGCAACCCCGCCATCCACGACTACGTGGCCAACGAGTGCATGTGTGCCTGCAAAAACCAGTAAGTCCATCTTCGGTAATCCCCATTCTAACATGTAAATAGAAATTCCTGGAGTGTTAGATGGGAAAAACAGGGCGAATATTGATTTAGAAATGAAAACGTGTATCCTTTGTTTTATGTTGCGTTCTCTTGCGTTCAATGGGAGTCTCATGGAGTAAAAAGCTATGAAATGCAGCTATGAACATATATTGACATTTAAATTTCAGTATCATTGCGACTATTTTATACACACTTCAAATAATCATTCCAACTGAATCTAGCTCAAGCCACTTGCAACTTTTCCCATTCTTGATATTTAAGCTATTCTTGGCATTTCTCTCTTTGTAAATACAGGACGCCAGCACTGAAGTTAATTACACTGGCTTGAATTAAATTTACACTCTCATTAAAGCTACCCTTTAGTCTGGTGTTACGAGCGCATTCTTTATCTCATTTATATTAATGATACTGTAATACCACAGTAATACAGTAGTAATACAGTAGAAATACAGCAACAATACAGTAATAACACAGTAGCAATACAGTAACAATACAGTGGTAAAACAGCAGTTATACAGTAGTAATACCGTAGCAATACAGTAGTAATACAGTAGTGATACTGTCCGCTCTGAACAACGGATGGTATTTTTGCTTATTCTTTCTACGCTTAGTATTAATTAATTAGTTTCAATTATTTTATAAGTATTAAATATTATTGAGTATAAAGTATTAATCAATTAGCTGATTTATGATTCGATGTACCCAGGGACGAGCAGGCCAAGTGCGAGCAGAAGAGCGACACGCACTACTGGCACAAGGATGACTGCATGTGCTATTGCTACCACGAGGAGACCTGCAGCACGGGACAGATCTTTGACCACCTTTCGTGCAGGTGAGACAGTCAAGGAGGTTATAGCTTTGGTGCAGTGGCTGCGTGATTTAAACCTGCTCAGGTGTTGTATTTATGATAGGAACTAGCTTTGATATGATATCTAACTGATGATGATGATGATGATGTCCTTTTTATCACTCGAGTGGAATTCCCCAAGAATCGACCAGTCAGAAATGTAATATCTAACTGATATAAATCTGCTCTGGTTTTATACCTCTGAAGTCAACCAGCTTTGTTATGGTCTCTGAATAATATATGTAAATCTGCTCTGATTTTGTTTTGATGGTATTAAATTTCTTTGTTATGGTATCATCACGTTACAAATTGCTTTGGTGTTGTTTCTACATTTTATAAATTCACTTTTGTTTTATACCTTTTATATTACTCTGCTTTTGTGAGGTTTCTGTATGTTATTAATTTGCATGTATTACATAAACCTGCTGAGGTGTGGTACCTGCTTGACATGAATCTGCTTTTGCGTGGTGTCTATTCATTATGTTGGTATGTATGTTATTTGAACGCTCCTTCAGTATCACAAGCTTCCTCGAAGTTTCTTCTTCACCATCTCGTAGCGCCACTCGAGAATGTGTTAAAGTATAATTTTCTTACGATTAAAACAGGAAAAATGTCTATTTTGTTGTATTTCAAAGGAAGAGCCTGCATTAATGTATCATTGAGTTAGGGCCCTAAGATGAAACTAAAAAGATTCAACGCGAATGAAACTTGTTTAATCATTATTGTATGATATTTTTTTCGATCTTTGTTATCGAAGTCTGCAGTTCGTAATTCATTTTTCATCGTGTGTGACAGTTGCAAGAACGGAGATATTCGATTCCGGTCTGGACTGAGCGTCCGTCGTGGATCAGAGGGTGAGTTTTCCCCTTGCGACCAACTTGCAAAAACTAGAAAGCTAAAATAAAACACTACGTATATGCATTGACATTTCCTCCTTCATACTTTATGCACTGTATACTTCCTGTTTAATTTTATACCAAGAGAATGCTCGTCTTAGTGAACTCTTTCTGTCAACTTGCAAAAACCTAGAGAAGCAACCATAAACCACTACGTTTTTAAATTGCCTTTTCCTCTTTCATACTGTATGCATAGTATACTCTTATGTGCGCATCTAAAACCGAGAGTGTGCTGGTCTTAGTGAAGAGGCTTAGGAGACGGTACTGTAAATCTTTTCATGGAGTTTAAGGGTAGTTGAGCACCTCTCGCGCATGTTTTTTGTACTAATTTCTCTCAGTACGTGAAACATTCATGAGTCTTAGCTCCCCTATTCTATCGAATCTTCCTTTAAATATAGCACGTGCTGAATTTGAACACAAAGGACAATTTCAGTCTCCCAAGTTTATGATAAAGTTTTCATAAACCACAATGATTTAGTTTTCGCTTGAGTTTATGGTAAAGTCCATTAAGTATCGCAGCAACACTTTCTGTTGTTGATTGTGGTCGAAGCCGTAGTTCTACTGAATAATTTAAGTGCTACTCAGAATTATCTGAAAGTTAAAATGAATATGGCAATGATTAGCTGAGGAATAATTGCTGGCTGTATATTCAAAATGTGAGCGCCAATGAAAAGTTTTATTTATCTAGTGAAATAATTCGGTAGCTTAACAATAAGTATTAAATTTTTGAAAATCTGTATTTGTGTGTTTAGTTGCCAATAATCAAGTAATGAAATTAATATTTTGATCTTATCTTGGCCCAAGTCTGAGCTGCGCACTCCATTCTTCACTGCTGCCAATTTAGCAGTTTCGCTTTCATAATCAGGACGCATATTTGCAAGAATGTTGAAGATAAGTAGTTGATTAATAATCAGATATGAAATTAACGTCGAAAATCAGTGTCAGAATTTTCAAGCACTGTACAGAGTAGCAGCACGATAGTAAGCACCACTATTTCATTTCTGAGAACATGGCTTTTCTCGTACAGCTATTATTTGAGAGAGAAAACTTTTTGCTGACGGCTGTAGCGCTACTTTTCATAAAAAATTATTCCAAAATCTATTTCCAGAGCAGGCGACTAATGAAAGTCTCCACGCTCTCAGTGATGTAGATATTAAAGAATCTATTACAACGTTTAGCTAGAATGATCTTTACTAATATTATTTTTCTGTATGGAATGACCTTCACGAACATTATTTTTGACTTTTACTTTTATTATTTCCCGTTTTTAATAACATTATTTTTTAAATTTCTGTGTTTGCACCCATCGCCTTCCCAGCTCCCTGACTCACACGGCCGCGTTGCCCCGAAACCTCAAGCGGTTACTTCCGTACTCATCCGAAGTAACCGAACTCATATCTCCTGACTCATCCCGGATTACTTTCAAGAATATAAGAGTACTTGGTACTGGATTACTTTCAAGCCATAAGTACTTGATACTGGATTACTTTCAAGCCATAAGTACTTGATACTGGATTACTTTCAAGCCATAAGAAGTACATGATACTGGATTACTTTCAAGCCATAAGTACTTGATACTGGATTACTTTCAAGCCATAAGGAATACATGATAGTGGATTACTTTCAAGCCATAAGGAGTACATGACACTGGATTACTTTCAAGCCATAAGGAAAACTTGATACTGGATTACTTTCAAGCCATAAGAAGTTATCTTTTGACTCATACTGGATAACTTTCAAGCCTACAGGGAATTGCTTCACAACCAACGCAGGATTACGTTTCATCACAGGGGCCTGTTTTTCATTCAGCTTCAATAAGTCGGCTCAGCTCATGGCGTAAGTTCTTCTAAGTGTCGGCGACGCTACGTGTTCTAGCGAGAAGTCTAGCCAAGCCGACCTCGAACTTACGCGTCCAGCGAAATCGCTACGACAATGTACTCTGTTTGAAAATCCGGTCCCAGATGGGAAATATTTCCGTTGTGATGGGAGGTAATCTTTCGAGGTTTTCTTCTTGTAATTTTTAAATCTCTACAGATTAACTCGTACTGGCTTCTAAATCTCTTGAGGTTTTCTTTTCCTAGCTTCTATATATTTGGGGTTATCTTCATCTAGTTTTTAAATCTCTTGAGGTAATCTTCTTCTAATTTCTAAATTTCTTGAGGCTATCTTTTGGAGTGGCTTTAAATTCTCCTAGATTTTTGAAACTCATCTAGTTTCTCTGCGGAAGTAACATTTCGAGTCCGAGAATTTTATTCTTAGAGCAAAATGCGACACTTATACTCTGCTAGAATTGCAGTAAATGTCAGACAGGTGCATGTAAATGCCAGCGAGTATCCAATGGTATTTACTTCCATATTAACAGCAATGGCAATAATAATATACACTTGTCCCGCAAATAAGACTTTTTTTAATATCCTTCAAGTTATGAAATCTGAATCAGTAAAAGATTTAGCTAACACAGATGGACTTCATGATATGACATTTAAAGAGGATTTTTACTTCTAAAAAAATCATATCACAGATGTTGATTTACCTCTAACTGCTCTACGTGCCATGTATAGCTCACAAATAAATGCTAATCTATTTTGATTCTAGATGAATTTGTGCTTTAATATATTCTTCGGACCGTAATGTTTTTTTGAAGTTCACTGCCGAGTGGCAATTCCGCCCCTATTCCAATGATGAGCTTTTTGTATCAGCTTTATTGGAAATAAACTGTTTTTTTTTTGTTGCCGGTGACATACCGAAGCCAAAGCCAGGACAATATAGCGGTGGTTGTAATAACGGTGGTGTAATAACGGTGGTTGTTATAACGTTGGTTGTAATAACGTTGGTTGTAATAACGGTGGTTGCTTTACCTGTAGCTGTAGTAACGGTGGTTGTAACAACGGTGGTTGTAGTAACGGTGATTGTAATAACGATATTATGAGTGAAAAATTTTGTTAGTGAAAGGTTGCCTCTTAATAGCATTCACAAAAAGGCATCCTTGCGCACATATGCATATACGCAGCGTTTATAACGAATGTATGAGTCAGAGAGAGGGAATTATTGTCCTTTATTAATTTTTACTTAAATAATACTCTGAATTTACTCTATAAGAGCAAGACACATTTTATACGTGAAAATAGGGAGAAGCAAACTGAAGTTATACAAGAATATCAACGCCATTTAAGCTTTGCATAACATTTTGTATCAAGTTCATGAAATTGAAATGAAAATAAATTGGGCATGAAGAACTTCTAGAAATAATAAGTATTAAATAATTAATCAATAATTATTTGTCAACCATAAAATACAAACGTGAATACATTTTATCAATAATAAAAACCGACATGAGACGTTTTTAAGAGGGGAGAAAAAAGCTTAACGCTTGTTAGACTCAAAAGAATTTCAACGAATAAAATAAATCAAACAGAATGCAACAAATCAGGATCTCCTTTTTAAACTTCCCTACATGTAAGAAGATAAATAATTGAGTTTGAGTTAAATATAGTAGCTCCTGCCTCCACAGTTTCGTCTCAAGAAGCTTACCGAGACACACAGAATCGAACGCTATTTTTAAGCTATTTCAATTAATGTCAGTTTCAGTTTCATCTAAAAGTTCATTTGAATTAATTTCTGCTCAGACAGTGTCATCTCGCGCAGTTTCAGTTCGAGTTTTTTCGATTTTAACCGCTGCAATTCAAGCGGTTTCATGATAAGTAGGTAGAGTTTAGCCGTTTCATGAAAAGTAGGTAGAGTTTAAGCAGTTTCATGACAAGCAGGTTGTGTTTACGCAGTTTCATGACAGGATGGTTCAGCTCGCGCTATTGATACCAAAGCAGTTTCACTTCAAGCGGTTTCTTCTTCAGCAGTTTCAATACCAACGGCCAAAAATTAAGCTACTTCAACTCTGTTTAATATGGGTCAAACTATTTAAGCTGTTTCAGTTCATGCACTTTAGATTAGACAGCCTTCAAGCAGTTTTAGTCCTGGAATTTAGTTTCAAGCAGTTTCAGGATCTACAGTATAGCTTCAAGCAGTTTCAGTCCGGTAATTTAACTTCAAGCAGTTCCACAATCTTCGCTAATGTTCCAATAAGTTTCAACCCTGCGGTTTACCTTCAAGCAGTTTTAGTTTCTTCACTAAAGTTCCAAGAAGTTTCAGCCCTGCTGTTAAAATTCAAACAGTTTCAGCAACTTCAGTATAGTTCCCAGCAGTTTCAGTCCTGCAGTTTGACTTCAAGCAGTTTCAGCAACTTCAGTATAGTTCCCAGAAGTTTCAGTCCTGCAGTTTAACTTCAAGCAGTTTCAGCAACTTCAGTATAGTTCCCAGAAGTTTCAGTCCTGCAGTTTAACTTCAAGCAGTTTCAGCAACTTCAGTATAGTTCCCAGAAGTTTCAAGCAGTTCCAGCACCTTCTGCTTCTACTTGAGCATAACACACACACCGAAGTGGCGGCACACAAGACACTCACCGCAACACTGCACCACAAACGCTCCCAAAAAAATCCTGCCCTAAAACGCATGGATTCGAACCCAGATCTTCGGTCCGTCTGGTATCACCCTTAGCTCACTCTACTCGCACGGTCGTCCAAAATTTAAATGACCGACTGCAAAAGTTTAGTTAGCTCTTTATTTGGCACTTGAAAAATGGCAAATTTATGAGAATGTTCACAATTAGTAATGTACGTAATAATAATGATAATGATATAACAAAAGTGTCTTTTATGGCATTTAGAAGAGAATTGCCTATGACAAAATGGATTCTCTATGCACATTAAGTCTAGATATCATTTGCGTAATTACCACATTCATTTTTAAGCATGCAATAAATTAGAGTGAAAAGGCGTTTACCACAATAATGGCTTTAACAAACAACGTGTAAAAAGCCGAATCTATATGTTTTTAGTGAAGGAAATTAGCATGTTAGGAGTAAAATACTGAATTTTTCTGGCGCACTCAAATCGTAATCTATCCGCACACTCAAATCGTTATATCAGAAGTTATTTCATGATTTAGTTACTTTAATATCAATTTAATCACTTAGGTTTAGATTTAATGCCTTAAATCATGATTTGATGACTTGAATCAAGACTGAGGTACTTAAATTGTGGCTTAATGACATATAGCGTTTCAATGACTCAAAATGGGATACAATGACTTAAATCGTAGTTTAATAACATTAAACCCTGATTTTAATCCACCTACTTAAATCTAATTACAATTATGTCTGAGTTATAAAGAATACCAATGACAGTGCACACAAAAGTAATCATCAATACTCAACACTTTGACTGTTATAGGTAAAACTGAAGTTTAATATTCAATTCAAATTTAAAGTCAATTGTAATAAGCAATGTTAAAAATAGCAAACATTAACTGGATCGCATTTTCATTTAGTTTTGATTAAGTATTTTAAATTGAGTTTGTGACCATTGGTTGGTCAGAAGCATAATGAAAACTCCCTCAGTGACCAATCATCTCTCACATCGTAGTAAGGAAAACGTTAAATAACAACTCTGAGCACTAGACGAGCCACCCAGCAATTCACTCAGCTCACGGGTCTCACAGACCTTTAATTTCGGCTCAGATAGTGACACCTACGATAGAAGAAACGAAGTAGGGTCTAACAAAGTAGGGTCTAACAAAGTAGGGTCTAACAAAGTAGGGTCTAACAAAGTAGGGTCTAACAAGTCTTTCGACCGTGTGGCAATGCTGACGTCATGGCAACGAAATGATCAGTATCGCTGCATGCAAAATGTTTTTAATGGAAAATTTTTTGGCAATGCGATTAATTCAGATTTTTTCGGAGCAGTTATGTGCACACGTAAACTTGAACCGGAAAATTGTAAGTCTATTCAAAACATTGAGCGAAAAAAAACTCGCGCCAGTGCAAGCGATTTACAAAAATGAAGTGACGAAGACATATCAGGACGGCACGTACTTGTGATCCAAAATGATCGCTGTCATTATAAGCGTTGAGACAAAACGCATTGTATACTAAGCTCGTTACAAGTTAAATTAAGCAATCTGAGACTCTGTAGCACATTGTTTCAGAAACCCAGGCACATATAGAAGAACCTCAACGTGGCCTAGTATCATTGAACTGAACTGTCGCAAGTAGACCTTTGCTCACGAAAGCTTCCTGGGAAAATTGATGTACTAAAAGTCTTTTGCTGATTAAGATTAATATGAAATTGAAAGAAACGATGTTCTTCTTGCATGCACATCGGTTTGAGAGGATGTAAAAATGTGAAAGATTCGTCCCTCAACTCACAATTAAATCTATAAATACATACACATTAAATACAATTGCATCAATATTAATTCATTAACATGAAAAACGTTTGTTTACAAATACTAGCTAACTATCATGAAAAATATTTGATTTTTTTACATATCTGCAAACCATGAGTTCTAGTAACCATACAAGAAGCAAGTGACAGCTGTGTCATATGGATTCAAGGAACCCATCGATGTACTAACGTTCTTAATTTGGCTTAATTTCCTTCGGTGAACTTCTTTGAATCGCAGATTAAATACTTGAACATTGGTTATGCTTCAGCTACTAAAATCACAGCAAAGTTAAATGTCTCAGCCACAGAAGCATACAAATAACAACGCACACACATAACATGGGATAGAAGAAAATCCTTCGTAATGATATCGAATACAAGTTTCAGACAATAGAAACTGTGGGAGAAATATATTCGGATGAGAATTTTTCAATGGTTATATATATGAAGTTATTTCAAAAATTTCCTTTGAGCTGTCTAACAATGCATACCATTCATATATGTAATAATTTAAAGCCTGCACTTGGGCTGAAATAATCTCAATTGATTTACAACTGTCGAAAAATAATATACCTTAACATCTAAAACGTTTTACACATACTCAAACAAACGCCAATGATTAATATTTGCTACGTAATTTTCAAATTAATAACCATGGCATAAAATTGCTGAGTAATTGGCACCAGAAATGAATAAAACCTTGAGGTGAGATTTCATTTTCGTCAACATGATTCAAAGTACAAGCAAAGCGTACTTATTCGTGTAGTTAAGGACCCTGTATATTCGCACCGTAGCTTCTCGTAAAGCTTTAGCTGAATTTAGATTATTTTCCTCAAGTGCGGTCGTTCATGAGTCATCTATGCAAGATTCGTAAACTACAAGTAACATTTTAGTGAATATTTTACACATCTATTAATCTATTTGATAGACTGTACGCTAACATATGCTCTTCAAACTACTGTAATGAATAATTATTAATTATGCTTAATTATACCATACATGATCAACAAGTACAAATAAATTTTCGTACTGCTCCTATGAATAATTAATTCATTCGGTAACCGTACGATAGATATTGTCAATTCAACGTACAAAAATTTAACGTATTTTTATTATATAGGTACGCAGGTCAAATTAATCCTACTCATACTCTATCGTCATTGCGCAAGCATAATCACATCAAATGAGTTAATTTAACTCAATTCTATTGAATTATTTATAATAAAGTTAAAAGATTTTGCGAATTTCACAGAAACTTTACAATATCAGAACCGTCCAACGACAAGGCTACTATACGGATGTTACCTTATCAAAAAGAATAAACGATCTGATTAATCAATGCTTAAAGAACCGTAACAACAAAACACACGAGGACTCACTTAGGTTACTACTACACCAAGGCATAACACTTCAACACTACAAAAATAGACAACAGAATGGAGCTAATCGCTGCAGAGGGAACTGAAGATGCTGAGATGATTGCCCCCATACGCTTGCCCCGCGGCTGCTCGTCCATCTCGAAGTTCTTGAAGTAGAGCTCCTCTAGTTTCTTCTGCTCGGCGTCCATCTTCAGCTGCTCCGGGTCCACGACTACAGGACTGTCATCTGCTCAAGTGCAGGCTCATTAAGGTATAACTCCCATTTGGTTCTATCACCTTAATTCTATAATTATTATGAGGTTCAACAGCTCAATTTAAAAACTATTATTAGGTTCAAAAGCTTAATTCTACAACTATTATCAGGATTAAAAACTATTATTTGGTTCAAAAACTTAATTCTACAACTATTAATAGATTCTATAGCTAAATTCTATTACTATTATCAGGTTCTATGACTCATCCTCAACTCTGCATACCTCTGTGTATCACAATAAAAGTTTATAATTTAAAAATAATTCGATGAGTCAGTTCACCCACAACTCATTCCTATGAATTAACTTTGTCGGTTTGCCCAACTTCATTAAAGTCGATAGCAAGAAGCGTGAAGCAATGATTCACAGTAAATGTTCAATCTTTTTGATTATCTAAACGCCGGTTAGTGTTGAATGCACAGTGATTCTACACTAATGTTTCCAATTATGTATGTGCTGGAATCTGAAATATGAATTAATCAGTAGACCTACAGTGCCTGGACAAAAGTAGTTGCACAAGTCTACTTTTGATGTAATTTGAACATTTCGAGCTCTGGTTTGGGGTAAAAAGTATAGGTAGTTCAGAGAACATATTTGTATGTATTTACAAGAATATAACTGAACTGAACAAGATTTATTTGCTACCAGAGAATACTATAAATAAGAGACTGAATACCCTGATGCTGACATAAAATAAATTATAATAATACTCCCACTGTGTTTATGATATTTTTAGGAATCCAATTTATTCCTAGATAGTATGGACAAAACTGCAACCGTCAGTGGAAAGAGGTATTGAAGCATGATTAGGACTTGCCTTATATCTCACATTGACGGTCCTAAAGTTCTTTGCTAGAATTTAGGGTTCAAGGTAACTTTTAATCACAATTCTACCTCTTTCTTCGGTAACGGGCATGGGATTTTTTATTGAGTCTTCGGACAAAAAAATTCAGTCCAAAAATGCACAAATGATGTTGCTTTTCCTTTTTTATGATATAATAATGGATATCTTTTTTATCTCATTTTACTTATTTCAGTAATGTACTTATTGCAGAACTTTGTTAAGAAACTATTTTTGAATGAGGTTATCTAATATGGCCTCCATTCTGAGACGCCTCGTATTTAATCATTGTTTAAAGAATCATGGCATCATTTAAAAGTGTTCGACCCCTTAGCGTCAATGACCTTATGCCCTCTGTGCCTCGTGATCATGAGCGTGCCTGGTGATCATGGGCGTTCTTCACTGTCAAGTAAATCTTCTAAATCGAGTTCAGGAATTAAGAGGCCATCGGAGGAAATTCGCCACAAGCCTTACCATATATATTAAACGAAATAGTAACCAAATGTCATCGAAGCTTTGATTATATTATGACCTCAGAGTTCATTTTTATGCCTCAATAAATTATTGTTTTGAAATACCAATGCGTGACAAGGACAACGTCATCTAATCCGTCATCATTTTCCAATACTGAACAGTGCCACGGATCAGAGTGCTTGGTTTCGATATCTAACGTAATATTCTGCTCCTCGTAAGTAAAACTCACCTCATCATACCCTCGTAGCAAGCTATGGTTAGGTTCGATGAGAGAGCTACGGGCAGGTTTGAAGAGAGAGCTATGGGCAGGTTTGATGAGAGAGCTATGGGCAGGTTTGATGAGAGAGCTATGGGCAGGTTGGGTGAGAGAGCTATGGGCAGGTTTGATCAGGGAGCTATGGGCAGGTTTGAAGAGAGAGCTATGGGCAGGTTTGAAGAGAGAGCTACGGGCAGGTTTGATGAGAGAGCTATGGGCAGGTTTGATGAGAGAGCTATGGGCAGGTTTGATGAGAGAGCTATGGGCAGGTTTGAAGAGAGAGCTACGGGCAGGTTTGAAGAGAGAGCTATGGGCAGGTTTGATGAGAGAGCTATGGGCAGGTTTGATGAGAGAGCTATGGGCAGGTGTGATGAGAGAGCTACGGGCAGGTTTGAAGAGAGAGCTACGGGCAGGTTTGAAGAGAGAGCTATGGGCAGGTTTGATGAGAGAGCTATGGGCAGGTTTGATGAGAGAGCTATGGGCAGGTTGGGTGAGAGAGCTATGGGCAGGTTTGAAGAGAGAGCTACGAGCAGGTTTGAAGAGAGAGCTATGGGCAGGTTTGAAGAGAGAGCTACGGGCAGGTTTGAAGAGAGAGCTATGGGCAGGTTTGAAGAGAGAGCTACGGGCAGGTTTGAAGAGAGAGCTATGGGCAGGTTTGAAGAGAGAGCTACGGGCAGGTTTGAAGAGAGAGCTACGGGCAGGTTTGATGAGAAAGCTATGGCCAGGTTTGAAGAGAGAGCTACGGGCAGGTTTGAAGAGAGAGCTATGGGCAGGTTTGAAGAGAGAGCTACGGGCAGGTTTGATGAGAGAGCTATGGGCAGGTTTGATGAGAGAGCTATGGGCAGGTTTGATGAGAGAGCTATGGGCAGGTTTGATCAGGGAGCTATGGGCAGGTTTGAAGAGAGAGCTATGGGCAGGTTTGAAGAGAGAGCTACGGGCAGGTTTGAAGAGAGAGCTATGGGCAGGTTTGAAGAGAGAGCTACGGGCAGGTTTGAAGAGAGAGCTATGGGCAGGTTTGAAGAGAGAGCTACGGGCAGGTTTGAAGAGAGAGCTACGGGCAGGTTTGATGAGAGAGCAATGGGCAGGTTTGAAGAGAGAGCTACGGGCAGGTTTGAAGAGAGAGCTATGGGCAGGTTTGAAGAGAGAGCTATGGGCAGGTTTGAAGAGAGAGCTACGAGCAGGTTTGAAGAGAGAGCTATGGGCAGGTTTGAAGAGAGAGCTATGGGCAGGTTTGAAGAGAGAGCTATGGGCAGGTTTGAAGAGAGAGCTATGGGCAGGTTTGAAGAGAGAGCTATGGGCAGGTCTGAAGAGAGAGCTATGGGCAGGTTTGATGAGAGAGCTATGGGCAGGTTTGAAGAGAGAGCTATGGGCAGGTTGGGTGAGAGAGCTATGGGCAGGTTTGATCAGGGAGCTATGGGCAGGTTTGAAGAGAGAGCTATGGGCAGGTTTGAAGAGAGAGCTATGGGCAGGTTCAAAGAGAGAGCTATGGGCAGGTTTGAAGAGAGAGCTATGGGCAGGTTTGAAGAGAGAGCTATGGGCAGGTTTTATGAGAGAGCTATGGGCAGGTGTGATGAGAGAGCTATGGGCAGGTTCGATGAGAGAACTTTCAACACCAGCAACACACACAAACCTTGCGTGGCCGAGGCGTGCTCTGGACGGTCAGCAACGATTTGGTCAAACACGGAGTTCTCGGGACGCGGGAAATCTTCGTGGAGTTCGTCGTGTCTGTCGATGAAGGTAGAAGACACTCCCACGTGGGCCTGCACAACAGTTAAACACCATCAATTCTCCTACCCAACACAATCAATTCTCTTACCCAACACAATCAATTCTTCTACCCAACACGATCAATTCTCCTACCCAACACAATCAATTCTTCTACCCAACACGATCAATTCTTCTACCCAACACAATCAATTCTCCTCCCAACACAATCAATTCTCCTACCCAACACAATCAATTCTTCTACCCAACACGATCAATTCTTCTACCCAACACAATCAATCCTCCTCCCAACACAATCAATTCTCCTACCCAACACAATCAATTCTTCTACCCAACACGATCAATTCTTCTACCCAACACAATCAATTCTCCTACCCAACACGATCAATTCTCCTACCCAACACGATCAATTCTCCTCCCAACACAATCAATTCTCTTCCCAACACAATCAATTCTTCTACCCAACACAATCAATTCTCCTCCCAACACGATCAATCCTCCTCCCAACACAATCAATTCTCCTACCCAACACGATCAATTCTCCTACCCAACACGATCAATTCTCCTCCCAACACAATCAATTCTCTTCCCAACACAATCAATTATTCTACCCAACACAATCAATTCTCCTCCCAACACGATCAATCCTCCTCCCAACACAATCAATTCTCCTACCCAACACGATCAATTCTCCTACCCAACACGATCAATTCTCCTCCCAACACAATCAATTCTCTTCCCAACACAATCAATTCTTCTACCCAACACAATCAATTCTCCTCCCAACACGATCAATTCTCCACCCAACACAATCAATTCTCCTACCCAACACGATCAATTCTCCTCCCAACACAATCAATTCTCTTCCCAACACAATCAATTCTTCTACCCAACACAATCAATTCTCCTACCCAACACGATCAATCCTCCTCCCAACACAATCAATTCTCCTACCCAACACGATCAATTCTCCTACCCAACACGATCAATTCTCCTCCCAACACAATCAATTCTCTTCCCAACACAATCAATTCTTCTACCCAACACAATCAATTCTCCTCCCAACACGATCAATTCTCCACCCAACACAATCAATTCTTCTACCCAACACAATCAATTCTCCTCCCAACACAATCAATTCTTCTACCCAACACAATCAATTCTCCTCCCAACACGATCAATTCTCCACCCGACACAATCAATTCTTCTACCCAACACAATCAATTCTCCTCCCAACACAATCAATTCTTCTACCCAACACGATCAATTCTCCTACCCAACACGATCAATTCTCCTACCCAACACGATCAATTCTCCTCCCAACACAATCAATTCTCTTCCCAACACAATCAATTCTTCTACCCAACACAATCAATTCTCCTACCCAACACGATCAATCCTCCTCCCAACACAATCAATTCTCCTACCCAACACGATCAATTCTCCTACCCGACACAATCAATTCTTCTACCCAACATAATCAATTCTCTTCCCAACACAATCAATTCTCCTACCCAACACGATCAATTCTCCTACCCGACACAATCAATTCTTCTACCCAACACAATCAATTCTCTTCCCAACACAATCAATTCTTCTACCCAACACAATCAATTCTCCTACCCAACACGATCAATTCTCCTCCCAACACAATCAATTCTCTTCCCAACACAATCAATTCTTCTACCCAACACAATCAATTCTCCTACCCAACACAATCAATTCTCCTACCCAACACGATCAATCATCCTCCCAACACAATCAATTCTTCTACCCAACACAATCAATTCTCCTACCCAACACGATCAATTATCCTCCCAACACAATCAATTCTCTTCCCAACACAATCAATTCTTCTACCCAACACGATCAATTCTCCTACCCAACACGATCAATTCTCTTCCCAACACAATCAATTCTTCTACCCAACACGATCAATTCTCCTACCCAACACGATCAATTCTCCTCCCAACACAATCAATTCTCTTCCCAACACAATCAATTCTTCTACCCAACACAATCAATTCTCCTACCCAACACAATCAATTCTCCTACCCAACACGATCAATCCTCCTCCCAACACAATCAATTCTTCTACCCAACACAATCAATTCTCCTACCCAACACGATCAATTCTCCTCCCAACACAATCAATTCTCTTCCCAACACAATCAATTCTTCTACCCAACACGATCAATTCTCCTACCCAACACGATCAATTCTCCTCCCAACACAATCAATTCTCATCCCAACACAATCAATTCTTCTACCCAACACGATCAATTCTCCACCCAACAGGATTGTTAGATTGATAATTTTTCGCCCCAAAAGATGCACTTATGTCACTTCATTAAATAGGATCCAGTTATTATGCTAGGATAGGGACAGAAAGAGTGCGATTTTGTCATAATGTTTTATTTGAACATAGGCTACGTGTGAGAATTAATTAACATAGGCTACGTGTGAGAATTAATTAACATAGGCTACGTGTGAGAATTAATTAACATAGGCTACGTGTGAGAATTAATTAACATAGGCTACGTGTGAGAATTAATTAACATAGGCTACGTGTGAGAATTAATTAACATAGGCTACGTGTGAGAATTAATTAACATAGGCTACGTGTGAGAATTTAAGAGAAAAAACGAGCTGTCATTTCACATGCACGCGTACTTGTTGGCCTCTCTCAGCCTCAACACGACTTTTAATCTTTCTTAAAATGGAAATATTTCGAGACGAAACCAGATTTTTTCTGTCCCGTCACGCGTTTGCTGACAAATTTTAACTGTAGAAGCCATTGTTTCCAAGTCCTTGCGGTTTGTAAGGAACAGACAATGGACGGCTCATTAAGGGATGCTCACGTTTGATTATTTGTTAATTCTTACGGCAATTGAATTCTCTTTTTCAAGAAAATCATGCTCGTATTATTTTCATGCTCATTTATGGTCATTTTTTCCTTTAGGAAAGTCTCATAAATCGTATAATTAACAGCATGAGAGTGATGGAAAATCACTTGCGGGTATTGTACAGATGCACTAAGCGCATAACGTCACCTAACTAAACGTTTTTGACTTAAATGATAGACGATGTGTTGTATAAACCAATTAAGGTCTGTAGAATCCATTGACTAGATTTATAGTTTTCTTTTTGTAACCTGTACATTGAAACACGCATGCCAGGGTTAAATGTGTTTATGACAATCCTATTCCTAAACATTGAATTTTAGGGATTTAGTTTAACATGCATGATATCGTAGAACAAGAAGTACCCAATATCATTCAGTCACACTAGAAGTGTGCATCATCATTCAGTAGAAGATAATACCCGCGGTACCATTCGTAGAACATAATGTCGGCAGTACCATTCAGTAGAATATGAAGTCTGCAGTTATATTCAGTCCAACTAGAAGTGTGCATCAACATTCAGTAGAACATAATGCGCGCAGTACCATTCAGCAGAAAAAGAAGCACCGCGGTAACATTCAGAAAAACAAGAACCCCACAGTATCATTCCACAAAACAAGAAGCCCCGCGTATCACGTCCACAGGGCGCCACCACGCCAGACCGAGGCCTCCAACATGGTCCAAGGATCCAACAAACACAGCAGCGCAGGTCGAGGCGAAGCACGTATGCAAAACCAGTCTGATGAGCTCAAGCGGATCTACTGCAGCTCATGTCTTCTTTATAATGTATATTATTGCTCTGTACTCGCTCTTACATGGCTCCTTGTTGCGTTTTAGTCCAGTGATTTTGGTTCAATAAACCTTAATGATTGTTTACAAAAAATTTTCTGGGAAGTTTTTTTAGATGATTTGGATTGCAATTTCAAACAATTAACAGTTTTCGCGCATGCATGCTTTCACAACACAATACTTTCTCAGTAAATTCAGGAGTAATTATTATACTATTTTTCGTTAACTAAATTTTGATTACTATCCGCAAAAGAAATTCTGGAGTTTTTGGCTCGTCAGAACGTGTTTTTTTTTAACTGCCAAAGAAGTTTTGTTACAACTTCTTGTGGTGTTCTTTCAAGATTTTCTCAATGATATGCTAAATACCTAAATTATTTCTTCATGAACCCACGAGAAGTTTCTTATTAGCGCGCGACACTTCGTAGCTATATATGGTACTTCTTAGCGAATCCCTCAAAAAATTAAGATGGCTGTGAAGTTGACAATAGAAACTTTTTTAAAGCACACACTTCTGCAACTAATTACACAATCTTAATTCCTCTATAAATTAGGTTGAAAACCTTAATTCAGGCTGTACGAAAAGTAACCATTTATGGACTTGAGTTCTATAGAAATTTGGCTCAAAAACTTAACTCAGGTTTTACGAAAAGTATTAATTTATAGACTTGAGTTCTATAGAAATTTGGCTCAAAAACTCCATTCAGGCTTTACGAAAAGTATTAATTTATAGATTTGAGTTCTATAGAAATTTGGCTCAAAAACTTAACTCAGGTTTTACGAAAAGTATTAATTTATAGACTTGAGTTCTACAGAAATTTGGCTCAAAAACTTAACTCAGGTTTTACGAAAAGTATTAATTTATAGACTTGAGTTCTATAGAAATTTGGCTCAAAAACTTAACTCAGGTTTTACGAAAAGTATTAATTTATAGACTTGAGTTCTATAGAAATTTGGCTCAAAAACTTAATTCAGGCTTTACGAAAAGTATTAATTTATAGACTTGTGTTCTATAGAAATTCAGCTGAAAAAATCATTCAAGCTGTGCGAAAAGTAGTAATTTATAGACTTGAGTTCTATAGAAATCCGGCTCAAAAACTTATTCAAGGTGTACGAAAAATAGCAATTTATACACTTGAGTTTTTCACAAATTTGACTCAGAAACTTATTCAGGCACTTAGGAAACCGATATTTCTTGCATCGAAGTTCTCTATAAATTAAGCGCAAAAACTCGATTAGTTAGTTCAAAAACCAATATTTTTGCTGTTAAAATTTTTGACAAATTAAGCTCAAAAATTTTACAGTCTCTAGAATAACATTAGTTTTTAGATTATCTCATTTTCTCCTCATTCCTTCGACAAATATTCCAACTTATACTCTCAGCTTATCTTTGATAATTCTATCTTGAATCATATAGAAGATATAATTCTTCATCCTCTATATCTTCCATCCATAATTCTATTCTATTTTATTCAACTCTATCTGTAATTGAATATTGACTACAGATTTCTAACTGATGACTCGAGTTTAAACAAAATGCTTTCAGATTGCGGAAATTCTCAAATCCTTCCCTGCAGCCACCTGATGCAGTCTCACGCGCTCCCGCATTTCTTGCGCCTCGTGCGCAATAAATCGCTGGCAGCCGCTGCTCAGAATACTAAAGCAGGGCTAAATTTATTAGCAAACCTGCTGCTAATGTTCCTTGACGGCGGGACAAGCGCGAGGTAAGTTCTTGGCGGAAATTCATTCCGCAAAACAACTAGCACGCAGTATCGTCATTCGATAGAACCAAATGTACTCTGATATGCTGTTAATGGTATACATAACATGCTGTTCACTTTTGGTTCACCTTAATTATTGTTGTAGACATAAGCATCGAATTCTGTGCCAACCTATTCATTGGTCAGTTTGAGATGCGGCTTTGTTAAGTACGCTAGGATAAACATAATTGTAGACCTGATAATAACGTTCATGATAGGTTGCCCGAGAAGTCGTTGAACTTATACGGGTCGACAAGTAGTTATATTCAGATGTGTCCATTGTGCTCGCTCAAAAATGATTTATTTGATGTATCGCGAGTGGGGGAATAGATTGTTTAAAAACATCGTCATTTATTGGCAGCAGAAGTAGTAGTTTCAAAACAAAAATATCTTACAGAAATTCAAACAAAAATTTTTTGCATAATCTTGAATTTCAAGGTCAATGTTCACAATGTTCATTATATTTGGTGACTCCATTTAACTTCGCAAAATTATTTCAATCTATCAACGAATTTGTATATAATCCGATACTTTAGGAGAATTTCCTTCAGACAGGTTTATCCAATCATTCCTTTAGCTTTTTCGAGCATTACTTCTACTGAGTATTCCATGAAGTAATCAGTAACCTCTCATGTAACACAGGATAAACAAAACAACGCAAATATCATATAAATATCAATGCCGCATGCAAAATCAAAAAGCTCAAGAACACTCTTTATGATTCTCAATGGAAACAAAATACAATGAATATTCGAAGCACAGGACATCATCTCATGTTATCCTCAGCGAATACGGCTAAAAAACAATCCCAGTTTAAGCATATCTGAAGCAAACATTGCATAAGTTGAATTACAGGGACTAATTTCTATCGTTATAAGCTGAGGTTCACACGACATGACGTCGTACAACTCGAAGATGGACTCTATTGCGTTCTATTAAAATCTTACACAATGCGACATTCCACCCTCACCTCATCTGAATGCTTGGCAGGTCCGGACCTGGACAGCAGAGACAGCAGACGATCAAAATCTTCTTTCTCATCCAAATTGAGTACAAAATCGTAGTCGGTCCCAAGCTCCTCAGAGTCCTTGTCGTCCTCGTCAGAGATGGCATTGATGTGGGCAGAGCTCGCTGCTGTTTTACCGTGGCTGTCCCCCTCTGGATGGGCCAGGTCGCGTTTTGAAAGACTATGCGGCACAGCGCCTGAAAATGTCCCTCTCGAACCTTGAAGTTTCAGGTAGCTGCAGCAGCCCAGTTGCAGCAGTGAAAAAACAAGGAACACCTCAACAGAACTCTTCATGGTGGCGGTGTAATTGAGATGGGTTCTGCTAAAATTTTTGTCTAAGAGAGAAGAAATTACTGAAAAATCCTTAGAAGGTCAATGGTGAATTTGGTAATAAAATTTCACGATTTTAACAACAGATCATGTTTTTGGGAAAGATGTTGATGTACTAAAGTAAACACGCCGAGCAAACTCCGATCTGTGCTCGAAGAATAACTCACAGAATTCTGAAACGTTAAAAAAGAAAATGTCAGAAATATTTCATTATGAACAAAAACAAGTCTAAAATTAGTCTGAGAATAAGCATCACACACTCACGTAGTAATCTTATCAACTCACAAAAACACCCATTAATTATGAAGTTCAGTTAAAAAACTTGCCCGATAGAGATCCAACCTAAAAAATTGTTAAAACATTGTTGGGTTGTTAAAATTTTGTTGTCTTTTAGGGAACATTCTAAACACTGCCAAAAATATAGATATGAATACAATAGGTAAGTGAGAATCTTTCCGACACAAATTCATCGTTGACAATAATCTAAACTATAATTATAATAAGAGCCGCGTCCGTCCTTCTGTCCGAAGCCAGCCAGAAGAGTGTGATGAGCGTATCTGTGATACGGGCTCGGCCTCATCAACTCTCAAGAGATTGAATTTTTATTTCTTACGGCCTTTCTTTCATATCGCCTTCTTTCTCATTTCAAATAAAGGGGGGGTGGACTAGTATGATATAAAATCAGAAAACCTTGATAAAATTTATAAGTACATGGTAGAATGTGTGGGAGCATTGAAATTGAAATCTGAAACTCAGTTTAACAGGTAGTTCAGCTAAAAACTCATCGATATGTACCTTTCCTAAAATACTTTTAGTGTATGAAATGAAAAAGTGCACAAATAAAAATATCACAACCCCATGGAAAAAAAACTCCACTCAGAATTATAATAAGAAACTTGCTTATCAGGTGTGTTGGCAACAAAACACTGATAAGAAAACTAACAAACTCTTCGCGTGAGCTCTTTCAAAATTACAAGCCATATTTCAAACTGCGACTGCATCCCTGGGGAAACCCAATCGTGTTTTACAGATAAAATAAAACAGTTAAGCCCTAAAATGCTGTCGCGAGATATGTCAGCAAAACTGCATATACCTATTTATTCATGCAATGCAAGTGCAGGTTCTAAATCTCAAATGTGACAGGCATAATGTCGAGAGTTCACCGTGAAATGCGAGATAAGTTGGTAGAAAAGAATGTCCTTACCTAGAGCTCGTAAAAAACATCTTCAATGATGTTCCATTTAACAATGACATTTTTTTGCAATAACGACGAGTTTTCAGCGCTAACCTGAAGAAGATTAAAATGCAAGCTTACTGAGTGTGAAGATTTCCGCCATAATATCTCCTACTGTGTTTCCCGTTTTCTCCAGTACCAGAAAGTTTGCTTGCTCCGGTAAACTCCCGACAAACGCAAGATCAGAGATGAAACGTTCTCACCCAAAGTGCAGCGTCTTCATTTGAGCCGAGGAATATTGTGACTGAAGCTAAGGAAAAATTATAGACAAAAAACTGTTTAACCTAAAAAGGAACCAATTACTCAAATCCATCCTAAGCAGTAATCTGCCAAAACAGCAATTCAGATGAACTATCACAGAGTCAGTAGTCGGTCAACATTTTCACAAATTTAATGTTACCTTTTATAGAGACAATAATACTTCTCACCGCTCAATTATCAATGAGTGCGTCAAGACGTGCCTTCAATGAAGAGCAACACCGGCACACTGTGTAAAAAAACGCAGTGGGGCAGAAGCTATTTTATTCTATTTATGATGCGCAATCATGAAGTTGATCAGATGGGAATCCAAAACTCTTTTGTCACAGAATCATAGTTCGAGCACGATGAGAACATTTCGTGCAGATAAATGAGACTTGAAGTAAAAAAATCCAATCCCAAGCAAGGTACAGGTTTAAATTCTCAAGAACTACGTAGCTATTTTTTTAAATGAACATAAGAAGTAACGAACCAAGACCCAGTGCCTAGCAATAATGTTCTACGAAAATGAAGGGCTCTAAATTCCAAGTCGAAACAATAGGACCTAAACACCGATCGTTGCAGCACACCAAGCCTATGGCGGAAGAGGCTCGAACGACAAACATTAAAAACGAGCGTAGGAAATAAAACTCACATCTTCTTAAAGATCAAGCACATCATTAATTAAGAGAGAGATTGCGGTATCTTAGTCGCACAAATTTCTAATTGAGCGAGCCCAAGCAACGGAATCTAAGCCACAGCCGTAAACACGATACTGGCACAACAATTCTCCGATTAAACGCATGCAAATCGAGCTATAATCTGTAAAATAGATCCCTCTAAAAAGCGTTGTCTCCAAAACAGTTAGACGTTAAGGAGTCTCTGCACAAACAACTATATAGTGTGACATCCAATAAGTGGTATGGTAGGAGCGTTAGTGGCGTCACACTAAATCCAATTGACGACAGCAAACTCATAGTTGTAGAATTATGCTATAGTAGTTAGTCGGCAAGGTAGCATGCTTGGTCTCAGTAATTGCATACTGCCTGTAGTGATAGCACTCGCACCGGTACTGACATTATCCTAGCGGTAATTGCAGAAGTTGCCTTGTCTCTACCGTACGAATCTCCTGACAAATAAATGCCAAGGCACACACGTCAACCCACGATCATTCTGGTGACAAATACCACACACTACATGATGAATGTAAGCAGAAAGTGTACACATACATGTACGCATCTTTTACAGCGCACTGTACTGAGTGTACATTGACACGTTAAGTACGGCATGTTTAACTAAAGTTCAACATTCAATTGAAATTATAGTTGATTTTACAGAGTAATTATGAAAATAACCAACATTAAATAGATCGGGCATTCATTTAGTTCCCATTAAGTATTTATGAAAATTAAGGTTGAGTTGACTGGTCGGTCAGCAGTATTATGAAAATCCCCTCAGTGACCACCGGTGGTCACGTCGCACTCAAAGTGTTGACTGCCATGCAACTGCAACAAGAGGTGTGCATTTTTACAGGAGTTTTGGGAGAGACAGCATAGAGTACAAACACTAAAAACCATGTCTCGAATGAGCCTTGCTGGTCTTGGGAAATTGCACTTTCTACGGAGAAAAACACCGGTTGTTTATTACTGACCGCATGATTAATTTCTTTGTCTCCTTTACTAGAATTAAAAATTAAGAAACTAGCTAAACCAAGTGACAATAAATAGATACAGAGGAAAAGTATTTGGATTACCTTAATAACGTCCCATACTGAAAATAAGATACCTATGCGCAACATAATGACCGCAAAACTTCTGGAGTTCAATTGTAATTTATTCATATCTGTTTGGGGCTCACATCTGAAGGAATTACATAAGGAAAATTGGAGACAGAAAGAAGCATGTATTACAGATATGCTCACATCACAGTTGTTCAAGTGTTCATACAGATGGTAATTGTTGTTATTAAATGATTTCAACATCTAAATAAATAAGTTGCGTTTTATACAGTTAATTACAATCCAAAAACGCGCCAAAACCTTGATTTGGCTCAGCGCAGAGACACTAGAACATAATGCGTGCAGTCCACGCATCATATTCACCATTGAAGCCCGAACATACAAAACCTAAAACATATTTTACAGAAAAATTATCATACAAAATTGATCAAACACTACAATTAGACCATTCCGCGCGTTCGCGTTACTCCATCATTCCTAGAATTAAACACGGCCTTATTATACAGTTCACCACATGAAATACACACAAAGCCGCGCAAAGCCCTTACCTGCGGTAATCATTGGTAACTAACTTTTTTTCGTTTCGAATTGTCTGGCAGGTACGATACAGCCACCTGGAGCTGAAGCTTCTGTTTTATGGGCCATAAACACCACAAAACACGCTATATTTTTTATGGTATGGCATAAATGTTATCCCGCTCAAGATGCTATGACAGGGAAGAGTAGAGATCACTGCAAATCGCCTGAAGACAGCTTAGAGGTCACGTTCGGTATAAACCGCTGAAATCCGGTTAATCTAGTTCAATGCAGCCACGTGTTAGTTCACATCAGAGTGATCAAACATGAGTGACAATTTCGAAAAGTACAAAATCTGGCGAAATAAACAAAAATTAACATCACTTACTTTTTTTGTTTAGTTCACCAGATTTTGTCCTAGTCGAAATTGTCAATCATGTTTGATCACCCAGTATCACACGTCGTGTTTCATGGGCATAAATGAATTGACTAAAATTTGCGCTTTGATCGCAATTGGTCAAACTTACGTTTAATATTCAACTCCAATTTAAAGTCAATTGTTGTGAGCAATTTTGAAACTAGCAAACATTACCTGAATCGTGACTTCATTTAGCTTCAATTAAGTGTATTTGAAAATTGAGTCTGTGACTATTAGTCGGTCAGCAGCGTTATAAAAATCCCCTCAGTGGCCACCACTGGCGCACGTTGCGGTCAAAGTGTTGAAAACGACGTAACGCATGGAAAATAATAAGAAAACTAGGGCTTTCAATATCCTGTTTTGGTTTTTATTTCGGCCAGACGATGATGGGAAAAGATCACATCATATCGTGCACCCTTGGCTGCGAGGTCGGAAATTTAGCTCCAAGTTTGGGCTGAGCTGCGTGCCCTCAAGATGCCTTAAAGGCCACCGCGTTGTCGAGACAACATCCGTCACATACGTCGCCCTCAGTTGGAATATGGCTTAGAAAGAATCCAAATAAGAGTTTTGGATTAAGTTAAAAAACAACATTACATGCAAAAATGTTGAAAATATTTCAACTCCATTTTAGTTTATTTTACGAAACCAAGATGTATATTTGCAATCCTTGTTTAAGAATTTGACCAAAGATTGGTACACGGAAACGGGCAACTTGAGATAAACGTTATTTGCTGGCAGCAAAGTGCTTGTAGGTGTCTAACACGACAATAAAACCAGAAACCGTTTTTCTATTGCAGAATAAAAGGAAGATTACTCTGACAATGTTATAGATTCCCCCCTTCATAAGTTTCATCACTAGTTTATATCGATTTTAATCTCATGAAAAATTATATTTTAGAAATTTGTCGTTCTGTGCAATGCCTTGTTGTCTGAACAGAATGTGTAATTTAGCCGTGTCCCTTCATTGCAACAATTTGCAATTTGCGTCATATTTCTGAATTGCAACAATTCAAGACACAAAAACAGACAACAACTGATAGAAAATGACGCATTATGGACTGGGCGGCAGAGGCGACATTATGAGAAAAGTACAAAATGAAGGCAACAAAAACAGCCCCCGACGACTCCTAAATGTCATTGTCTTCAGACAAATAAATAATGTTGAGCTCCAGGCGGGAGAAAGAAAGAAAGAACACAATTTAATTTTGAGTTCTTACACATCACGAAGATTCCGACGCAATTTCTGATCAGTGAAGTAAATTACAGGTTACCTGATAAAAAAATTACAAGGAAAAAAGGAGTGAGGACCGCGATGTTAAAATTAGGATGATCTCGGTCATGTTTTCTGACTTCAAAGCGGAATGAAACATGCCATGCCGGGCAAGTCTATTACCAAAAAATACATATTTGACTTTGTTAATTTAAAAAAGGCAGGAATCCAATTTAGAATGAGAAGGAATCGCCTTGATTTCAGAGAGTTGAAGTTCAACCAACAAGCATTAAGCTTTGTTACGATTTTGTCAAGCCCAAAGAAGTAAGATAATACTTTAACACGTCTTTGAAAAAACAGTTTGATCATCAAACATTTTCATACGCTCACGATGCATGCGATTTTAAATAACGTATAGAAGTCAGGATCTCGACTCATGTAGTGTTATCATCTAAGCCACTTGCATATATTAATTGGTCGTCGCTGATAATAACTAGAAATCTCTACAGTGTATTGATAAGCTGATTAAGAGATGGAATCAATTCTATGAGTTATTAATTAGCTGACAAACAGATGGGATCACCACAGTGTATTAGTTAGCTGATTAAGGGATTCTACGTAATATTCCACAGTATTATCAGCTAGCTGACAAAAAGATGGGATCATCGCAGTGTATTACTTAGGTGGTGAGGGATGGGATCACTTCAATGTATTATTAGCTGATGAAGGGTTGGGGTACTTCAGTGTATCAATTAGGTAATTAAATGACTGGGAACTCCAAGGTACTGATTAACTTATGAAGTGAAGGGGTCACTTCTGCGCGTTAATTATGGAGGGGACAGAAGTGCCTCATTAGATTAATTAACTAATGATGTGATGAAAGCGCACCTGAACAATATTTTATAAAGGGATGGGTGCATTCCATGTATATAAATTAACCAAATGAAGACATAAAATGATTTCATTGTATTAATGAACTCATGAAAGGAAGGGAGCGCTTAAGTGTATTAATTAGTTATTAAAGAGAGAAGATTATTTCGTTGTATTAATTCACCATTCCATGATGGGATCACTAATATATGCCATTTAGTAGTTGCCGGGATACGCTACCTAAAAACACAACCTAAATGCGCAATATCTATTGATCATGGGTACTCCCGAATGTATTTTTTCGAGAAATAAACGTAGTCTTCACGATCTCTTGCTCTCACCACGACATGCATGTGATGCTGGACTCACCAGCCTGATCATTACAAGCCGTCCTGGTTACAAATTAATTACGTCACCGAGAACAAGTCTCGGCGCTGGTCAGGTTTGGAGATGCACACACATTCTCCCGAGACTCAGACATCGAGAGCTTGGTTTATGACCGAAAAAACAGCTTTGCATTTGCAATAGTCTTTAAAGCAATTTCTTGAGGTATTTTCCATGAGTCCCAACCGGTGGTCGCGCATTATTAACGTCAGTTTTAAATAACCAAACGTGAATTTTACCTTCACTAAGGAAGTGTTGTCAGAACATGATAGCGATATTTAGTTACACGCTCATATACCCAGAGGAGCTTGTCAGTTCCTCTCCAGGAAGGCAGTTTAGCATGCGTACTTGTCCTGAAGCGCAGTCTCTATTTGGGGTGGCAAATCTCGACTGAACCTTGGTAGGCTTGGGCCCCATATCCGTTTGGGTCTACGGGATCGAGAGTGTGAGAAAAACAGACTTCCCGTAAACGTTGTACTTCATTTTTATCGCGACATCTACGGGTGGCTGTGGCAGATTTTTTACGTATATATAGGTCATTTAAATCATCTCCTTTGTAATCCCAAATTTACTCCGTATACACTTACTTCACAAGTGCTTCACATAGACGATAAAAGCTGTTGTAGTATGGTCAACATTTCCTCGCAAAATTCGGGGCCTAGCAGACTTTAAACGAGGACAAATTGATGTCGCTTGATTAGTACGCGCATCTGTGGCGAAAACAGTTTAACGTAATCACCTGCGACAGCGTCAACGATAAAAACAGTTTTAACGAAAACAGTAAAAGGTCGTTGGTGGGAGAGATGTTTCCATGTATAACAACAGAGAATTTCTTGCTCAGTTGATCTATCGTCCGATCTCCCACTCAGTAAACTGCATTCCTAAACACGATATAAAAACTGTTAATTTCTGTTCATTTTTTAATTGCATTTTTTTATGTTGATTTAAATTAATTCTCATTTCACGCAATAGCGAAAAAAATGAATGAAGAGAATAATGTGCACGCATTTAAATTGTCCATTCAAAAGTAGTTGTTGCAAAAGAATTATAACTCCGGCATAAAAAACCGTCGACTTGTGCGGCGCGAGCACACTACATAGTAATGAGAGTAAATCGAAGTTAACTGTCTGGGACCACCTAACATTTAAGGTAATGACGGGCAAATTATTAAACCACCTCAGAATAGTGAAGCCAGAACTCATTACCTACTTCCACAACACTATTTCGACACAGTGAGAGCGCGATCACAATTTGATTGGCCCCCACTAGATCAAAATACAATTAACTTAATACCTTAATTTACCCTTGAAAGGTTTATGGGTCGTGTCCAGATCTCCACCGGTCCTGATACCGCACAGGAGAGAGTGTCTTAGAACAGAACTGTCCGCTCAAGTGCGTAAAAGGGCAATGCAAAGCAGGTGACAGTCGGGGCTGTACCCTACATTTGTAGGCAGCGCTTGACTTCAGGACGCGTGGCCACCTGATCTCTAGTGACAGCTTCTTGTCGAGAGTGACCGCGTTGGTTTAGTGGTAACAGCATATTTCTATTGATGAATACAACCAACTAGTACCTACAGTTCTCTTCCAATAGTGGCGGAATTGCGACGGTGATGACAATATCCTTCTCGTTGTGACAGAGCCTTGCTGGCAGTAATAGCTTGAAAGTAGTGACAGCTTCCTTAAAGTAGAGATAGTACAATGCTAACTAGTGACAGTACCCTGTAAAAAGCAGTAATTTAATCATGTACGGTAACGAATCAAAAACGAAAACAAGTTTGTCATCACTACGCCATACAAAGCAGCTGACATCACAGATCAAATCAAAAACATTCACGATGTAAAAAGTGGAAACATATTACGTTGTTTTTCTCATTTTTGGACTGAGTTTGTAGTTGAAAGATGAAACAAGAATGAAGGCTTTCTTTAAAAAAAATTGTTTCTTTTATTTAAAGGGACAAATCGCTACAAAAGAACGTTTCGAATTCCATAGTCATGATCAACAAAATTTGAACTGACACGAATAAAAATATGTATTGTTCACAAATTCTAATTCTATGAATGGAAAGTGGAAACAAAATGATAGCGCTGAACACCTTGCGACGGAAACACAAACTGACTGACGTTTAATTGATGTTTTCGTAGCAGAATTAAAAGGAACTTTATTCAGCAAAGGTCAACAGAGGCTAAACATTGGATTCGTCTAGTTTTACAGGAAAATTGAACTTTTCGGCATGAGAGCGGATGGCTAATTGAGGACTTGCAAGAGGAACATTAGTACGGAAACTCCTACCGCCATGCTCTGCAATGCGAACACGTAGAGCTGTTGTGGTATGGCCAACTTTTCCAGACGGACTCTGCCAGAATTGTTTTTGGTTATCACAAAGTCTTAGTCATGACGCAGTTTTTTCTCATCTCATAGTTTTAATCAAGACGTAGTTTTTGGTCATCTCGAAGTTTTAGTCAAGACGCACTTTTTGCTCATACCACATTTTTAATCAAGGCACATTTTTTGGTCATCCCGAGGTTTTAATCAAGACGCACTTTTTGCTCATCGCATAGTTCACAAGAACGAAGACCAAATGCGTACTAGGAACAAGGTCGGTATGCCGTCCCCAAAGGCCATGGAATCTCATGGTCTCATGAGGAGGTGGACGACGTGGACCAAAAAAAAAACGAAACATGCGTAGTGGTGCCAGACCATCTGTGTTCAAATCTGCCTGTTGGCCGTGACCTGAACCTGAGCTATCAAGCCTATTTAGATTTGGGTCAAACTTAATCAGTGAATATATTCTTGCTCAATGGTACTAAAAGGAAAGACCACAGTACCACTCTTTTTATTGTTTGCCATTTTTGTAGCTTCCGCATTTTGACTTTGAGTTTGAATCATGTAATATCAGTCCAAGCCTTACAAGATTTCACAATAATTGATATAGATATTTTGAACAGTGAAATTCAGGGGGATTTCTAGTCATTCGTCATTCCTGGTTCAATATACTTGGTGATATATTACGCCTGGTCAAAAAGCAATCTAGTGGTCCATTATGTACGTTTTAGATCGAACACTTGAAGCATTCACTGTAATACAAAGTGACAAGCGGTATTTAAAATCAATTTTGACTTTTAATTCTTAAGCTGGAGCCGACACTTATCACATTCATATTGTACGGATTTGTCAATGAAGAATAAATTTATTACCAAAACACCTACACGTTAATTTGAGAACCTCTTTCACTGATGAAACTGGAATTGAAGTGTCCTAATCCGCTGTTCAGTGGAGGGAAAGAAAATCTTAAGAGAATCTGAAGAGAATCTCAAATGTGGAATTCAAGTTCCCTAAATATGTAATACGTTGTTGAGTGGAGGGAAAGAGAATCTCAAGAGAATCTAAAGAGAATCTCATATATGGAATTAAAGTTCCCTAAATATGTAATACGTTGTTGAGTGGAGGGAAAGAGAATCTCAAGAGAATCTAAAGAGAATCTCATATATGGAATTAAAGTTCCCTAAATATGTAATACGTTGTTGAGTGGAGGGAACGAGAATCTCAAGAGAATCTAAAGAGAATCTCATATATGGAATTAAAGTTCCCTAAATATGTAATACGTTGTTGAGTGGAGGGAAAGAGAATCTCAAGAGCCTCCCAAGGTACGCAATGAGAAGCGCGTTCGAAGCGAAGCGACCAATTGTTTTCTGAGATTCAAACCAAATGTAATTTTTTTTCAAAAAAAATATACCAAAATAGCAACATTTTTGGAAGAACACCATAAGCGTATATATTAATTTATACTTTAGTTTATATATCAAGCTTGTTGCGTTAATTTGTAATAAAATATAGGTATACAGTGAATCGCATCAATGTATTTTCGTCTTAATTTTAATACTAAGAGCATTATGAGATTTATCATCGTAAACTGTAATAGTACATAATAACTGTTTATTTTTAGTGGGTGTATGTCCCCACGCATTGCAGCGAAGACCTTTATTGCAAACGAAATAAATATTTTGAACAGAGAATTCCAAAACAACGTTTTTATGAATTAAAATTTAGCTAGTAATTGTAAGTTAATCTTGCAGCACTTTACTCCAGTAATAACACAGAGTGACGCACAAAATACTGAACTGAAACGTTGGAGGTACAACCCTAAAACTGTACTGGACCACGAAGTTCATTGTGGCATTAGTTTCCGTAATCCAGTTGAGCCTCAAACTTTCTCACGCTAGATGGAAGGTCGAAGTCGCATATTCGTTTTGTTACCGATCTTGACGTAACGAAACATTCAGAATTCGTGAATTTTTGAGTCAAAACTCCTTATTTGCGACTGTTTTTTGTGTGACACAGAACACCTTTCAAATTATATAGCACATGAACGAGATAGACGCTATGCAACTTTTCTCGGTACTAATGAAATGGTGGGAAACAGTTCAAAAATCGAGAAAGAGACGCAAGAAGAGACGCAAGAAAGAATCGAGAAAGAGAAGAGACGCAAGAAAGCTTACAAAATTTGCATCAGTACATTTCTTGCAAACTAAATCATTCATTTATTTGGCCAGTTCCGGATTGCCGGTACAGAAAATTATAGAAAAATAGTGATACGAGCCATAACATTTGCTATAACACATGCAACACAGACAACAACACAAACCTATTCATAAAACTCAAGCTACAGCTCAGAAAGCAAAACAACAATACAACAGCACAAACAAAAACACTTTCAACACAAGCAACTTTAAAACTATACAATTGATCTACACAAGCACTAGCACTGCAACAGTGTAAATAACAACACAAGCAACAATGTCATAAACACAAGCATCAACATGTTAAACCCAAGCAGTAATACTACGCTACAAAGAACTACCATATACAACAACACTACAAAAATAAAAATAAAACCACAAGCAACAACACAATCGATGATGCAAACAACACAAGCAGCAACCCCATACACACCCTCATCAACACCATCACCCAAGCAACAACCCCACACAACAAGTAGCCAACAAGAGCACCAACACAGCAACACGTGACCAGCGAATGCCGCTCCGACGCAGCCAACGCGCCGCCGGCAGCGACCGCAGCGACGGAGGACCGTGACTTGTGTGTCGGTCTGACCAGCTGTTCGAGCTATGTAATTGTGTGGAATTGTTCTGGCCAGTCTAACAAGATGTCTAACTATCTGTTTGAGCTATGTTATCGAGTGCAATTGTTCTGTTAAGTCTAACATGCTGTCTAACAATCTGTTTAACTATCTGTTTGAGCTACGTAATCGTGTGGAATTGTTCTAACCAGTCTGACAAGCTGGTCTAACCATCTGTTTGAGCCATGTTTTCGTTTACTATTATTCTATCCAGTCTGACCAGCTAACAATTTGCATGACCAACAGTTGTTGTAGCCAGTCTGACTTAACAACTTGCATGTGAAACCCAATTGTGCACGATTATTTTGACCAATATACAGACCAGTATCCGACCAACTGCATCATATTAAGATCAAAAATGCATAATCGTTCATTCAGAAGTGCATAGAAAGACTCCGTAGTCGCATTCAGTAGTAGAATTACAACCGGTTAAGGTCTCTTCAGTAAGATAATTATCGGTGTATCAACGAGCTCTTATTCAGGCCATGTTGAACAGAAGCCTTGTATAAACTTCAAGTTACACTCACGGGTCTGCCCTCACCAGAGATATTAAGAAATTTAACTCAAAACCCTCTCATTATATATCATTGAACTCAACGCTTCCACGTTAAACCATTAACATTAGCCTTCGTATATCTTACTGTATCATGTATCGGTAAAAGGATAAACGATCGTAAAAGATAACGTCCGTTTTTCAACGTTTCCTCTAAATTTCATAAATGGATTGTCCTTCATGCTCAGAAGCTAAGTAATTCAAATTGAAAAAGCATCCCGTAAAAGATAATGTTCGTTTTTCATAATTTCTTCGAAATTTTTGCAATGGATTTTCCTTCATGCTCCGAGGTTAACTAATTCAAATCACTAATACAAGTGCACCCGCACGCTCCCAAAAATAATGATGTCAATGCCGATGGCGCGGCAGATAGCACAGTGACCGTAACGATAACAAGGAAAGATAACGGAACTCCCCAACCCCAAATCCCCTTAGTGTCCCCACATCTTGGGGTCCCTTTCTGGTCCCCCTCCGTCTGATCTCCAGCATCCAGCATCTGGTCCTATAAATCTGGTCCTCCTTCTGTCCCCAAAATCTTGTTCCTCCGTTATATATGGTTCTCTATCATCGAATTCCGACCATCTTGTTCCCCACTATATGGTCTACACCAGCAGATCCCACATTTTGTCTCCCATTATATGTTCCCCCACCATCTAACCTCTTCCATTCTGTCCCCCCTTATTTGGTCCCATACCACCTTGCCCCCGATTATATGGTTCCTCACCATCTTGTCCCCCATTATATAGTGCCTCACCATTTTTCTCCCCATTATTTGGTTCCCTACGATCCGATCCCCACCATCTTGTCCCTCATTATTTGGTCCCCCTCCACCTTTTCTCCTATTATCTGGCTAAAACCATCTCGTTCCCCATTATATTGTTCCCCACCATATCGTCTCCCATTATATGGTCCTCCACCACCTTCCCCATTATAATATCCCATACCATCAGGTCCCCACCATCTTCCCCAATACATGGTGCCCCACCATATTGTCCCCCAGTATACATATGGTCCCCCACCATCAGATCCCCATCTGGTCCCCCAAAATGTGGTCCACCCCCGCCCCTCCCCTGCCAATCGGCCCTCCAGCGCGAGGAGAGGCACGTACGCTGCTCAGGAAGAGACTTGGCACAGCTGCAACCAATTAAAATAGAAGAACCTTCATCAAGGAATTTTAAGCACACAAACCGACAGGTTTTTCCTGGCCTCCCGATCACCCATAAATGCTCCATTATGCCGTCTCAAAACTGCCACGGCGCCACAACTTCTAAAATGTGAAGCGCAACCGATATCTGCGTCGATCGTACCTCATATCGCAAGCATGCGAGTGGCCGGAGCTCCTTCATTATAATTTGTACTTGCGTTCCGCGCTCGTAATTTATAGCGCAAACGTAGCTTGGACGCTCATTATAATTACTGCTCGTGTCTGGTGAAGATAATTTCTAGAACAAGCGTAGCTAGGGGATCGTTATCGTAGTGTCTGCGCGTAGTGATAATGATTTTCTGCACAAACACAACTGAGATGTTATGTTCGGTAGTATTTGAGTGGAGTGCTCAACGCGTCTACTCTAGTACAAGCGTAGACAGCTGTGAAAATTATAATTAGTGTTTCTGATCGTTACCAATAATTTTGCGTCGCTCGTTATTTTTAGTATGGGCATTTGGCGATAAAAACTGTACTGAATTGAAATTATATTTAATTTTGTGAGTGTTTGAACAATTTCTGGCCGCTTGCTGATATTGGTGTTTGTGCTTAGTATCTAAAGTTGTACTCGTACGTGTAGCCAGAAAGTTCGTCATAATCTGCGTGTCTGCTCGGTACTAAACGCCTATGAGCGCAAATGCAACCAGTAGGTTTGTAAAAATAAAAATTTTGCCCAATGTTAATTACTTCAAGCGAACGATCGTTATAATTAGTATTTTCAGCCAGTTCTATTCATTTTTTTCGTAAAGCAACTAGGCAACTCGTTATGAGTAGCATCTTTATTTGGTTATAATTATTTTAGGCTGAAGTATAGACGCTACGCTCTCTAAATAGAATTAGTTAAAAATGTGCTGCTGACGCAATGGCCTTCTGAAGGTCAGGTATTCTATTCAGATGCTATCTTAAGATTAAAAAGGACCAACGTAGTGATAAACATATTTCCCAGCTAACTTTTTGAAATTCATAGATTCCACTATCAAAGCTGGAAAAATATAAAAGAAAAATTCCATTCTTTAGGGCAAACAAATAATGACGTTAGAAACCAAAAATTACAAAGAAATTATTTTAGAAAACCTTTATGTAAACATTTAAAACCGCACACAAAACAGTTCAAATACCATCTTCCGTAACATGCACGTTCATTTTACCAGCGAGCCAAGTATGTGAGCATTTCATCTTTTTGAGAATGAACTGGCCAAACTGATAAGGCTGCTCCTATCTAAGGACTATTCCTCCGTTCAGTTCCACAGAACCGTGAGCTGACGGGCTTAACCACGGTAGAGAAAACAAGGTAGGGTCATTTCTATGGGGGAAAATACACTTCTTCTTGCTCGGGTAGCCAATAGAAAAGCTTTATTTCAAACAAAGTTTATGACGTCACCAAAACGCAGTGTCGTTAGGCCAATAGTGGAAACGAATTTGGGAGTAGCAGTGCTACCAGATGTAATATGAGCGCTGCTATTGGTCCGTTGCCGTGACATCAGCAAACCCACACAGTCGATGAAAAAAGACTGGTTTGACCCTACCTTGTTTCCTCTGCCGTGGGTCTAACTAAGCTGTCGTCTAAAAGTGAGGACGCCTCAACATCTTCAAAATTATTTTGCAGCGCTGTACGTTTTGAAATGAAATTGCCATGTTCTTTTCCTCTTTCTCGATCGAAGTTGATTTCTTTCCAAGTTTCTTCTATGCTCGTCCCCATAATATTACTGACCATGGGCGGTACTGTTAAACAATCTTTGCAGGGCTTCTGCGGGCTGTGTGCACTAACATTGTTTTAAAAAAATTGAAACTGTACCTCTACGACGACGGAAATGGCATTAAAATCCAGATCCAGTCCAGGAAATTTCTTCCAAATAAAATTTTAGACCCGATACCAGTTCCGCATACATGTGCTGCTCGTGAACTAGATTTTTTTCGACGCATTTCTTCATACTGCCAAAAATACTTCTTTCACTGTCAACTCTTAGCTCTGATAGCTCTCAGACACCTATCCGACCAACGGCATCATATCAAGATCAAAAATGCATAATCGTTCATTCAGAAGTGCATAGAAAGACTCCGTAGTCACATTCAGTAGTAGAATTACAGCCGATTGAGGTCTCTCTAGAATTAGTTAAAAATGTAGTTAAAAATGAGTAAAATGTAATTAGAGAACCTTATAAATTTAAGGAATTTTCTTTAAAATTTGTGGTATATTTTAAACTTTTTTTCATATTAACAAGAAATTTCCGCCTACAATACTCCTACATGTCGCGAATAAATTCGAATTCAGAAGCTGCAAGGCCTCTTGTAATGACAGCATTGGATGGAAATTGAATTTTCTAACCAGCAACGCTTCGGCATATCAAGCAACATTAATTTATCTCTATAATTCGAAACACTGATTCAGACAGAACTAGTCACTTGATATACACGAATTGTTCAAATGGATTCCATGGCTAAACTAATTCTCAGAAGTCTTTAATCCATTCATATTCATAGAATACCACCATAATGACTCCGGCTCTTGCTGTAACATTTGCTCGTTATCGACTGGAATTTCCGAAGCTCTATTTCTTTCCTTCATCCACTTCCTATGATCCATGACAGACCTTATTTATCAGTCTTCTTTTAGTTTCCGTACCGAGTGCACTGTTTTTGTGACGTCACACTTCATGGTACTGAATGTCAGCTATTTGGGGCCGAGATGTATGAACTGAGTAAGTTTTTCATAGAAAGCTCATCACTGCGGTTGTTTGCGGAAAGCATTAGAATTTCCTGTCATTTTATGTTCGACATGAAACAAAATAAAATTCAGGTGATAATGATTCAATACACGATTCCCTCCGAGCTAATTACCTATTATCTTATTCCTTCCGTAATATCTTTAACACACACGGTAATGTTCCTTCCTTGTTTCTCTCGATTACCCCTCTGATTAAAAATTATATTTTCAGCACCAGCGATCATCATCTACCATCTTGTACAGGTTAGGGTCATCTGATGTTTCGCAGATTATCACCTGAAAAAAAAAAAATGAACTAGCACTCAGCGTAAGCCCCTCGCGTCCCGCTAACTCTGGGGAACAACCATTCATAGTTTCTTCAAGTATGAAATTCAGTCTAACATTATATTTGGCTCGAATTCCAAAGGGCATTGACTGTATACTCTACATATAACCTGCTCATATCCCACTAACTCTGCGGAGTCATAAACAGTTTCGTTATGGCATCAAATTCACATTAACCTTATTTATGAATACAATTGCGTAGGACCGTGAACGGTGCCCATGTCTGCCCACCACACAGGGTCACCACCAAAACTTCGTCTAAAGGTCAGGTGTCCCAACACCGTTGAAGGTCATTCATTGCGCGGACGCTCTACCGCTTCCCGTGAGTTACGAAATGAAATGGCCATTTCCCAGCGATAAAGATCGTAAAAATCACACAAGGGGCATTGGTGAAATGCACGAATGTTTTCTGTTCAATGCAAGATACACCAAAAGGAAACTTGACACGACACTTTCTAATTGAACTGAGCCGATGATGTGACGAGGCTGGGCTAAACTTTCTCTTGTCATTAGAAAATGAATTTCTCGGTCGAATTTGAAGGAAAAAATTTGATTGAGTGAGATTCAAACAGTATTAGCACATGTAGTCAATTAGTTCCCGAACTTTCACCTCTCATTAGAAAATTAATTTCTCGGTCGAATTCGAACGAAAAAATTAGATAGTGTGAGATGCAAACTATATTAGCACAAGTAGTCGATTAATTCCCGAATAAAGAATATGAGTCTTTATGTATATTAAAAAATATATACATATTATTACACGAAAACATCTTGCCTTTAAAAGATCATTTCATTCACGTGTGCAGACAAAGCCACGGACTGCTACCAATCTGCATCAAGGAGATAACTGTAAAGGGCATTGTTAGAAATCGTGTTCAAATTTTTCTAGCGAAGCAAACTCTCGAGTCGACTTGACAATTCACTTTAACTGACCAACTGAAAAAAAAGAAAATGTGCACCTTTACTTTTAATTAAATTCACTGTAGGGTGCGATATAATAAAAAAAATTAATATTGCAGGCAAATAGATTTATCTGGGTCTTCACATCGAAATTGGAAAAAAGTGTAACGATAATCATATTTGCTCCCGCAGTTCAACCAGCATTTGCGACCGCAACCCTCGTAACTACAACAGCACCCCCGAGTACTCGCAACAGCAACACTCCTGCTTGCAAAAGTAGCACTGGGTACTTTTGACAGCAACACTCGTGATTGTAACCGTGGCCCTGTTTACTTTAAACAGCAACACTCATGACTGCAACAGTAGTCCCGCGTATTTTAAAAGCCACACATGATTGCAACAGAAGCCCTGTGTACTTTCAATATCAACACAGATGATTTCAACAGTAGCCACATATACTTTTAACAGCAACACTCCTGATTGCAAAAAGAAGCCCCGTGTACTTTCAATATCAACACAGATGATTTCAACAGTAGCCACATATACTTTTAACAGCAACACTCATGATTGCAACAGAAGCCCCGTGTACTTTCAATATCAACACAGATGATTTCAACAGTAGCCACATATACTTTTAACAGCAACACTCATGATTGCAACAGAAGCCCCGTGTACTTTCAATATCAACACAGATGATTGCAACAGTAGCCACATATACTTTTAACAACAACACTCATGATTGCAACAGTAACCTCGTGAACTGACGCAACTGCACCACCAACACGCCCGAACAAGCACGCTTCTCTTCCACGGAATTTCATACATTTCTGGAGCGTGGCGCAGTTCCGCATGTTAGGAAATGCTTGAGGCCTCGACAGCACGCGGAGTACCTTGCGTAATCCACGAGTCAAAGTCGGAAAAAATTTGACGGCCTGAAGACGTGTTTGAGACGTGACTGCGTCAACCAAAATGTCAGAACGTAGGCCGTGACCGTGCTGGTGGGAAAATATGCAGCTGAAAGTGTTGAAAGGATTTTTAAAGTTATTTTGCAGGTTACATATGTTTCATTCAAAACTTACAATTTATGGATTATAATCTGCTGTATTAGTCATCCGTTGTACAAAGAGTAAAAACTGAATTAACAAATTTAAGAAAAGGAAACGAGAATGAATGAGTGTTACAACTAGTCTTTCTACCACTCCTAGAAGTCGAAATAGAACTACGGAAGACAAATTCCTTTATCTTCCATTCAGTTCAGTCTAAGTTGCTAAGTGGTTATCACTTCCTATCACACAACCGTCTATTTAAAAGAAATAGCGCGACAATTTAATCTTACAGGAAGCTTACACGTCTGACTCTGATCTTTCTGCTTTAAATTAAGCTTTCAAATTGTTTCTCAGTTCTTACCACCTTAATTTATCGACAGATTGAATAGTTTTTAATTGTCAAATAATTTACTCTATTCCAAAAAAAATTTTTGCGTATTAATTTAAGAGCACAAATATTTTCCGAAAACAACTTTCATTACTCCAACAGGTGTTTTTCCACTTTTCACTGTAATAATGAATCCTCAGAAATTAAACCGTCTTGCCTAGTAAGATGAATTTCTCCATTTGCTTGCTGTGCGTGATTAATATTGGCATCACAAACACATGCATACAATTACATTCGATTTCAGAAAGCCTTGTTCACTATTACAGCACATTCATTCAGCAAGACAATATGCTTGTAACTCAAACAAACGTTGAGCTTGGCCAGAAAGAACGTGCTAAGGAGTTGGTTTTGGAAGAGTCTGACGTTGAACTGTGCAGGTACTCCAACCGGTTTGAGACAGAAATGTCGCCTGGACCAGACACGAATTTAGAGCTGCTGAGAAGTCAGCACTCACCTCCCCAGCCTCAGAGCACACATGTGCAGCTACTGAAGCTTTATCGTCTCCAAGTCTTAACCGCCGAATAAAGGCAATGCTAATTGGTTCTCAACAGTCTCGTAAATGCATTCATGCCCTTGACTGTATGTAGAGTGAGGTACTCGTATAAAAAAACAGCCCACCAAAATATTTATCGCTCAATTGTTGGTGGCTAGATAAATGAAAAAAATGCATATTCTGTCTTAGAGACAATTTCGCCGGCTGTGCACCATTAAATAATTATTTTCACTCACTACGCTCACAAAATTTGTGCATGAATAAGTCTCATTTATAACTTTAATTTACATTTTTCTCGACATTTTACCGTACGTCCTAATTTATCACTGATATATTGGACAGTTTGTCTAAAATATTGTTGTCCAATAAAATAAAATATTGTAATAGGATTTTTTATTTTCAATTGAACCTTGGTTGAAGTAAGCAGCTTAATATAATTAGCTTAAGCGTAATCCTCCGACACGCATCTAAGTTATTCCATAATGCAATTTTCATTGTTTTTTTCAGAACTGCCTGTAACATTCCGAAGTGCAAAAAAATCCCTCAACTTGGAAGTAATCTGTAGCGATCACGTGAATTAAACTTGTTTTTCGAGTTGTCGCTTCGCTACACCTTGTTCACACATCAGTTCGTTTTATTTAGCCCAAACTAAATGGTCACCTCTCTTTCCTCAGTAAATTACAATTTTAGTCACAATTAATTTCTGCTGGAATTATTCACCATTTATAAGTAACAAAATGTTTCAGGTTGTCTCTGGCTTGGCTCTGCCTAACCTGATGGGTTACATGGAACACAAGTTGTACAGATTGTTTGCTGAGCTTCATTCCATCTCATTGATATTACGTTAACAGAACGATAAATAGGCTCAGGAACTCAACCCTCACGACACTGGCTAGGCTGCCTCAACAAAAGTTACAGGCAGTTCGATCGCAAAACCGGTTACAAACTGTGACTACAGAAACCAATTAGAAATTCAGCTGCAAAGAACGTGAAAACTTATTCGGTACTAAGCGTAAGTTAGTGCCACAAATGTCTGTTCTTTTATATTGAAAATAAATTGGAAATCAATGCTTCTGTATAGGAAATATATCGAAATTAAATGTTTTCTTATTTTAAATAATTGGAAATATATGTTTCCGTGTAGATAATAAATTAGAAATAAGTGTTTTCGTATTTTAAGTAAATTGGACATAAATGTTTCTATATTTGAAATAAATTAGAAATAAATGTTTCTGTATTGGAAATAAATTGGACATTAATGCTTTCGTATTCAATGTAAATGCCTAAGATTTTCTTGTGCGCTACAATTCGGCCACCTCTGCAGCTACACAATGGAGCAGCTCGCATCATCTTTACATTCAAGCGCCAGGTGTCGTGAGGTGCCACAGCCAGGAGTGAACGCTAGCCTTCAGGTCAAAATTTGCAATTGTCAAGAAGTTTTCTTTGTTTTGCAGAGCAATTGTTTGGCCTGGCAGGAGACATGAGAAGTTGGGATGTTATCATCAAAAACGAAGCGCAATATGTGGAGAGAGTGATTACTTACACTTATGGCATCACAACGAATATTAAAAAATCTATGGACAGGTATTGTTAAGTACTCATCATCTTTTTTCGTCTACCAATTCCATTGAAAAATGACGGCGCATTTAGATTTTTGCTCGATGCACGGACATAATTTCATAAATTAATTAGGTAATTCCAGGCTAGTTTGTCAAAATGCTGGAACAGCTGAACCAAGTATGAGTCAACGAACTTCACGTCAGAGCTATATCCCTGAGCGAAATCAAGGTACCGTCCTGTTCAGTAGCTCATCAAGTCATGTGAGAGCGCAGCTCCGTCTACCAGCTCATCAAGTCATGTGAGGACACAGCTTCCGGCGCCAAACACTCCTCGCTACAGACATGACCTCAGAAACCCCCTGCAGCAAGCGGTCGAAAGGGTGCCAAGTGCCGCGGCCGCCAGAGAAACGTGGGTCGAAGTGCGTTGTGCATCGGCTTGGTGATGAGCTGCACCACGTACTTCTCAAGCACTGCGCTAAATTGCCCGACAGCGCTGTACTGCCCAAGGACTTGGCTGTACTGCGCGAGGACTGCGCTGTACTTCTCAAGGGCTGTGCCGTACTCCTAAAGAACTGTAATTTTAAAAAGCTGCACTACTATAAAACTGCACTAAAAAAAACTTAAAGAACTGTGCTGTGCTCCAAAAGAACTGCACTCTTAAAGAGCTGCACATCTAAAGAACTACACTGTGCTCTTAAAGAACTGTCCAGTACTCATAAAAAACTGCACTGTTCTATAAAGAACTTCACTGTACTTCTAAAGAACTGCACTGTACTTTCACAAAACTGTACTAAAATCATATTAAAAAACTACGCTATACTCTCATAGGACTACGCGTTGCTTTAGAAGGATTGCGTTGTGCTTCCACAGAACTTTGCTGACCTTCCGCACTTATACGCTGGAGTTCCGTAGAGCTCTGGACTAGTGCATCACTCCATCACTCGCCACCGCAATGTCACACCGTCCATGCCACGCCCAGGCAGTTGCACAACGTACTGCGTGAAGAACGCCTAGCTTAATTTTGGCCTATGGTAGCCTCCAACTTCAGATAACTCGCACCTTCCTTGAATCTGCTTTTTTGTTTCCTAGAAGAGCGTGTGGATCGAATTCAGCCCGCATCGCTATATTTAACCCCTGCTTATGAAGGGTCCGAATCCAAGAATAGTTACGGAGGTGCAACATGAACATTGGGTACGGAAATCAAAATGCTTTACATGGAAAAACGGAGTTGAAGTACGGAATCTGTGTAATATTGTGATGTTATCTTAGGAATTTTAGCGTAGTGAGATGGGGATTTGAGAATTAGATTATTCTTATAGACCTAAAATAGTTAGACATGTCTCACCATTCTAGTTCCTTGCCAGATCGCAGAAGTATGTTCACCTTTCCAATTTATAGATCAGCAATAATATTCCATTTGGTCCCAGGAGTCGTCCCATTAGGAAAAAAATATCATTTGGTCATCGCATTCAAATTAAAACTCATTTGTTCATTGTATTAAGATTAAAGATTATTTTTCGCCGCATTAAGATTAAGTGTTACTTGGTCATCGTATTAAGATAACAGATATTTGTTCGTCGCATCAGGATTAAATTGCACGACGCGACTGGGAGAAACAGTAATCAAATGGCAATGCGAAAGATGGCACACTCTGACGCTGATGATCTAATTAAAAGGTTGGACTTTGTTTAGCAAGACGAAAACTTTCGCACGCATGCCAAAGTCACAAAGCGCTCTCAAGGCTGACCCTCTACCGTAACGTACGACTTGACTCAACAGAACGAAAAACCATCATTATTATTAAATCATTATTTACATTATATACTGAGCGTTAAAAAAACAAAAAAATTGGGTTTCAGACTTATCATAATCGGCATTTATTGAAGTGGCCCTCAAGATTCTGGGAAGATAACGATGACGCCACGACGAGCGATGTGGGGGTGCGCGCTGCAGATTGTGCGGCGCTGTTCAGCATCTCGCTATCATTGACTGCACCCAAATTTACCCCATAAAAATGATATCTCATCACAAAAATAGCAGTTAGTTCATACTAAATGCATTATCAAAGCATAAATTTCTATTATTGACTGCACCCAAATTTAGCCCCCAAAAATGATATATCCTCACAACAATAGCAGGTAGTTCATGTTAAATGCATTACCAAGCATAAATTTTACAGTGTTTACTTTTAATGAAAATATGGGAGTATTCGTTTCATTAAACTCATATCTATATCTTGAAGGTCCTGAACGAATTCATATAAAATTAATTTTATAAAGCTTTGGTACTTATAAGTATTACAGTTAGCGTACTTTTAATTTTCTGGCGAATTAGAAACGGAATTTAAAAATTAACAGGTCGAGGAGTCACTTCTAAATATTTGCAGACGTTGTAAGCGAAGAAAATAAATCGCGAGTTTCATTATCAAAAGTACGTACTTTCTTCACGCGACTTAATTTCACCCTTCCGGTGAGCCTTTTTAGGCACCCTCAATACCTTATTATATACGTAAAATTGAGTTAATAGATTTTAACTCATTATGTATAGAGCGCTGTGCTTGAGGATCTATTCTAAGATAAATTTCCTCTTTCATTTATCTTTCAACCATTCATTCAACCACTAGCTATTCGATGAGTCACTCGGTATCTGAATTGGATTTAGTCGCTAATTAATGCAACTTGTTTGAAAACCTCATTCTTTAAATTCAATGAATAAACAAAGCGTCAACGGCTTAGCATGGTGCCAAATACACCTAAAGAGCTTAAGACAAGCAACCTATTTTTTCCAAGGCGATCCTCTTGCACGAGAACTATATACAAAGGTAAGCATGCGAGATAGAACTCTAATATCAGTACAGCAGTGCCTGTCATTAAAAAATGCAGGCTCGCCGGCAAGCACACGCGCCTTCTGTGATATTATTTAGAAGCCAGTCAACTGCATGCGATCGGTCGGTAAGCAGGGAGCGAACATTCACGACTGAACGCTCATGCAAACCATGAGGAAAGGCAGAAAAAAAGCCTATCACTGAGGCGAAGCTTGCCAACAGCTGCGTGGCAGAAGAAACAGCTTTATAATTAAATGATTCAGACTCTCGTGTGCCTTGAAAACAGAAACAAATGCATCTTTAGGGAGTTACTTGTGGGAAGACTTGGCACTCTCTGCACATCAAGAATAACTTCGTGATGGATATGATGGCTAGTATATAATATTAGGAGAGGCATGAGGCATGTGTGTGATCATGTGATAAAACAGACTTAGCTGACACTGACAGAGGTTGACACCAGCGTGCAGGTGAGTTCTAAAAAACATCCGTACGGTGCATTAGTTTGTGATTGAGTAATGAAGTAACTTCTCTTTAAATTATCATTTTCATGAGGTCTTTCGAAAGATATTCTGTTGTACTTGAATCGTTCTGCAAAAATATGGATGCAAAAACGAGAGGGCTGAAAAAAGGATGCAACCGGATGTGCCAAAAGGCGTTGTAAAATTCAGCATATCGATGAGCAAATGAAAACGCTACAACTCAGAGAAGAATATTTCAAAATTTCGGATATAAAAATTTTTCGCGGCGTTCCTCGGTTTAAATTTAGTGAGAATTGCAAAACTTGGAGCAAATCCATTTCTTTCCACTTATTTTGAACTTGTTTCGAAATATTTCTGCATTCTCCATGATCATTCAATTTTTGGCAATTAGATTTTTGCATTACAATTAATTGTAGCGCTCGCTTCGGACTCAAAAAGCATAAATTCTCGCCTGCGTAGTGAGGCTTCAAATTTTACGTCATACATATTAGAAAAAAATTGTTTTCTTACCTTTCAAAATTCCGAGTTGTTCGCTTGACTTTTGTAAACCAAGGTAAAATGCAAATTATTTGTCTACCTTTGGACCAAGCAATTTAATTAATAAAAATATATACGTTTCATTGCCTAGAAACGTGAAAAAACAATGTTCAATGTCGATGTTCTAGCTTTATATTAAATCTGAACTTGGAGTTGTAACATAAGTATTAGCATAACAGAATAATTTTAAAACGCATATTCCGTATATCTAAATCAAAAGTATTTTGAGTACCCTCTCGGACATACGATTGATTAATGTTCTTCTGGTACAGCTCGTAGGTTAAGAACTGAAGTTCACGTTTTTTAATATAATTAATCGAAGCTAAAAGATGTAAGAAAAATAGCAATGTGGAGAATTTAAAATACCTTGTCAGGCCAACCAGAAGCAAAAAAGTATGACATATTATGTCCATTTAGCCAATGATATTAAACACACACTTAATCGCACAATAATGATTGCGAATTCGGAAAAAATACTAATATAAGTCGCTACCCGCAGCAATTTCATTCAAAATTTTACGATAAACATTTCAGTTCTTCAAATTCCCACCACGAAGAACATATTCACACTGAAAAGCGCAACATAACCCTATTTCCACGTGGTTTCCAGTTAAATCGAGAGCAATTAACACCCGGCGCGTCTCGATGATGCTGGGCACTACAATCTATTGACAACCTTTCTCTTCTGCCGCAGCAGCCTAACTGAGCTTGCGGGTTCGCGCTGTAGGCCACCTGAAAAAGCGCGAGTGTATAAGGAGGAAATAGTATTTAATATCATTGAAGAAAGTGTCACCAAACTGTATTGCAGCGGGAGATACGGAATCGTCGAGGGCTCTTCGTCTGTTGTCTTCCCTTGGTATATTCCCTGCTGATAGATGACCTTAATGTCACTGGAATGGATTACAATACGGGCCCAAGACGATTTATGTCCGCAGTTTGAACAGACATTATAGGAAGTGAAGTGAAATGACTCGGAAAATTACTTTCTTCGTAAGAGGATATTGAAATTTTGTTGAGTAGCGACACTACGCGAAGCTGTATTAACTTTTATTTAATTTTTATGCGTTTAATTAGCATTCCATTTTCTAGCTATATTAGAGTTTAATTTCTGTAGGGATACAGTAAAACTGAAATCACTTTATCCATTTTATTTATAGATACTTCTTTTCATTGATGTAATACTCATAAGAATATGTATTTTAAGCAGTCAGGTGCACATTCCATGCAAAAAGTATGTATCATAACCATTTTTAAAACTTTTGATGTGCGCTTCAATGTGAAGATGTCAAGTCTTATAAATTGTTCAAGAACCTCATACGCCTAATAATAAACACAGGTATTTAAATACAAATGTATGCAAATTTTAAGCACCGTCTTAACTTGTATAAATTTGACACAATTTGACCGAGTTTTAACTTGTAGAAATGTGAAACTCATCACGGTAAAAGAAATCTTACTACTCAAAAATACAATACGCAACAAAGTGAATGAATAAATAAAATGGATCAAGAATATAAATTACACAAATGTCACAACGATAAGTAAACTTCCTCAACGCAAAATAAATGAAAAATAAAAATTAAACAAAATAGAAAATAAATATCGAGAATGTCACTTCGATTTGAGAAATCTTACAGCGCAAAACAAAATAGAATAAATGTATTAATGATAGTCACTGAAATTAGAACTCCCACGAGCTGATTTTCTCAAACAATGCTAAGGACATCGGTAAAAAAATTCTCGTGGACATTTTAGTGATTACGGACCCAATCGCCCAAGTGGCAGGTCTACATCACCTGAACTACCCAACTAGAGATGTAAAAATTGCCCGCGTTAATCTCAAGCTATCTTCCTACACACCCTAACGCTGCAAACACTGTCCCAGATATCTGAAGGGCACAAAATTCACTTTTAAAATGCCGTTAGTGTGAAATGCTCCGAGTGTTCCTGGAACGACGCCTAACTGTTGCAGTGGAGCATGGCTCGCCTGACTCATGCTCTCACATGGGCAGTCCAAAAAATTGGTTATTTGAAACGCGCCCTGCGCTTCCGAGTACTGAAGGACGAGCGGAACTGCGCATGAGCGATGACTTTTCAGAACGTTCCTGCCCGAGGGGACAGCGACTCTGCCCTCAGCTCGGCCACACGGTAGTGCCACAGGTGCAGGATTCCCTGCAAAAAAGTGGAACGCTTGAAACTTTGCATCTCATGTAGTGATGTATGTAGTACATAATAGGCTAGGCCTACTTTTTCACCGTTGCATCTGTAATTTGGGCCGCCCAATGCGGATTCTATTCTTTGACGGCTATATACATAGATGCCCCAACGAAAAAGATATAGGATTGCTGTTTTGAGCAATAGTGACTACAAGTTTTGATAGAGGTTGTCATAGAGGTCAGTGCAGCTTATTAATGATATTGATGACTGTTAGGAATAAATTCAAGTTCTGCCTGGGAATTGGCCGCTCTGCGCGTTCTTGTAGCCGTACTCTATTCCATGCTACGGATTTTTCAGTTCTACATTTAATATTGTAGTATTTGTATATGATAATCCCAAATTAATTTTTTAAATCTTTGGAACAAAAGATGCAATTTTCTATACAGAAATATTGGCAAAACGAAAATATCGCAACTTATAGTTTGAAAAATTCGGACCTACTTTTTTTTAAGTTGTTTATGATATAACTTGTCCTGTATGAACAGGCTTTAAATATTCTATGACTAAAGTGTAACTGCGAGTTAAGCTCCTATGTGATATTTAATTTGGCCACTATTCTTGTTACACTGAGGCTTATAGATATTTGGTAGTCATTAATATTGCAAATTTGTACCATAACCTCAAGGGGTTAAAGCATAGTGAAATCAAATTATTGACTTATTTTATAATAATGAAGAAAATTTCAGCGTTAGAAATTTTGTCATGAAATGTTCCTGTAGTAAGTGACTTTCTACCCAGGGCATGTGTGTGTGTGTGTGTCAGATGTGCGTGCATGTGTGGTGTGTGCATGTGCATGTGTGTGTATGTGTGTACTACTGACAACGGTGTTGACTGAAAAACAGACTTTGCTATTTAACTGACTTGACTCAGTAACTATTGGCTCAGCTTCTTGATAATTATCAGCTTATTTTACTGTTAATGACTCCGATTTGCTGTTAATCGTTAAAATTCATTGTTAATGACTCAACAGAGCTGTTACTGATTCATCTTTGCTGTTACTGCCACAAATTTGATGTTATTGACTAAAAGAACGATGGTGCTACTGGCTCAAAGGTGCTGTTATTGACTCAACTTTACTTTCATTTACTCAACTGCGCTGATATTAGCTATATTTGGTTGTTATTGGCTCAACTTTACAGTTATCGACTCGGCTTGCTGTTACTGACTCAACCTGGCTATATTTCACGTAACATCAATTATTGGCTCACCTTTGTTGTTACTGACTAAAGTTTACTCGCATTTATTAAAATTTGGTGATATTCGCTCCACTTTTCTCATATTGGCTGAACATAAACTCAATTTTGGCCTCGTTAGCTCAACTTTGCTCATATTGACTCACTGAAGCTGATCAAATAATCTACAATTAAAGTAATTAAAATGAGTTCGCGAAAAAAGAAATGAAAAGATTATTTGACTATTTCACGAAGTTAGTTTTTTCTAAAAATCGTAGGAGATATTTTTCAAGAATATTTTGCAGGAGAAATATGAGTTTTATCAATTTTTTTAAAATCGTAAAGCTTATGATATTTTTCAAGGATATTTTGCTGCAAAAACTTGATTTGTAGAACTTTATATCACAAATAGAATGTATTTCTTGTGTTAAATTATCAAATTGAGTTCGTTAGAACAGGACTGACTAGGTTTTCCCCACATCACGAAGTTAGTTTCTGGAAAAAATCGTGGGTGTAACCCCTTATGATATTTTTCAAGGTTATTTTGCCAAAAAAACTTGAGTTTTAGCGTTTTATATTACAAATAATTTGCATTTCTCGTATTCAATAATCAAAGTGAGCTCGTTGGAACAGGTCTGACACGGTTTTTTTACCATATCACGAAGTAAGTTCTCTGTAAAAAATCGTAATGGAATTTTTGAGCGATATTTTGCGGCAAAAATGCGTGTTTTATCAATTTCTATTACAAATAGAGAGCACTTCTCGCATCCAATAATCAAAATGAGTTCATTAGAGCAGGTATGACAGGATTTTTTGACTATTTGCTTATAGAAATATTTAATAATAAAGTGAAAAAATATAAGGATGGTATCCATACGTTTTACAGCAAATTTTGCTTGGAGAAAAATGTTAGACACTTTCTGATTTTTCACTAGAATTGACTCGAAAATTAGGAAATGCTATTTTAAAGTTATTCTCAGCTAGATTTGCCGTAGAAAAATTAAAAAATTCAACTTGCAAATTTAAAACTTTTCCAATAAAATTTCAAAAAAATTTCTTGATATTTATGAGAACTTCTAGTCTAATATGCAGTTTTTCCTGATGTACAAGCGAGTATAGAAGTTATCAAAAAGGTTTAATGCTCTTGGAAACCTTGATTAGAAACATGTTTTGCCTTAGCGCATGTCTCTGTATAAATAAAACTTCGCATGTACATGTACTAGAATGCAGTGCTAGCACTACAGTGAGTCCAGGAATTGGCGGGTTTTTCTGTCGCAGCTCCGGGTACTTGTATGGGCAGCATATTGATTGCAAATTCCGGTGTACGTGATCCTCGGCTGCAGGTTGATTTGGAGGGAAGAAATTGAACGTAGAATTGTTGTGTAGGGATTCTTTTTATCCAGGCGATGAAATAGGCCCGTAACAAGAATCAGGAGGTGACTCGCTAGTCTTAAATTTTTAATTGTATTTCTGTTTTTCTTAAGTTCATTGGTGATATATAATGTTTTACATTTTTTTGCGATTAAAAGTAGATCCTACAATAATATATTCAAGTAGTTGTGACAGTACGACTGACAGTGTTTATTTTCCCAGTTTTTGGCTATGCTGCGTGATGCGGTGCAGAGCAGCGTAGCAAAATTTATTTATACTGTACTGCTACGACGTCGTAAATTGTTTATAATCCGGCTTCAAAATTTCTGACTTTGAGCTCAACTGTTGAGAAAATCTTCTTTTTATATGCAACCGTTTTGATGAGAAATGTTTTTGTATCTCTGACCCACGTTTTAGTAGCAAGGTGCATTTCTTTGCACAGTAGAATGGATTAATTTGGAATTTTCAATCGACGCTGATTAGAAAAGGGTGATGCACTAATTTCGTGACATGGAATTTTTTCTCGTAATCGTCAAGTTCAGAAGTCATTGATGTTTAGAAATTGTTGAGAAAATTTTCTCAACCAGATAGGGCGGCTTATTTTGCTTCCTGGTAACTTGAAAGCCAAAACATGTACGATAACATCAAAGTGACGACGATCGAGACTTTTGCGACAGACTGTACGTTTGTACTACCTAAAGTTCAGTTCTTATGCAGTAAATTGGAAACTTGAATTTTGATTGGAAGATGTTCTTTTCACAGGAACCTTTTTGAACGACTGACTGTACGAAGCCAAGTTGAGCTTCTTAGACTTGAACTTCGAACTCGCAGTCGTATACTAGATACGGCTGAGGGTTGACGCGTATGAAAGGGCCTGTACGTACGGCATAGGTTATCAGAAAGTTCCTATTTGATTTTCACGAAGTTGAACCATTTCGACGCTTTTACAAAATATTTGGGTAACTCATGGCACACTGCCGAGCGCGACTGTCATAGTTGAATTTGCAGGAAAAAGTTTTCAATTTCTCGTTTTAGAGGGGTGAAGAATGTCTATGTTGACGAACAATGGGTAAAGGATTTTGCCAGTTTTCTAATTCGAAGCCAGTGACATTCACACTATAGGTATGGCATTCGAAGTAGACTTGGCCAAAAATCACGTCAGCCCCGTGAAAGTCGGATTTCACCGTTTGTTGGGGCTAAGAGCAGGGTATTGATGTCGAGGCTTGTAAACGGTGACGAGCAAGCAAAGATAATCTGAATTTTATGTATTCAGATCTAGTTTCGACTTGGCGATTCATGTCGCGTTAGTTTTTAGTTCTTAAGTATAGTTATGCATTAAGTTTGATGTCAGTGACGAAAGCGATGCCAGAGCTTTGCCTCTTTTAATGCGTCACTGTGAAAGCATGGTAGTGAAATGTAATTAACCAATTACCAAAGTTTAGATTTAAAGTGTGGGCAGTACTCCGAGAATGCAAAAAGAGTGGAAATATGCTTTATAAAATCGAAGAAACGAAACAAAAAAAATTTTTGCTTGAGATACGCAATATAATTGCAGCATGAAGCGGCCCAGCTGAGTTCACAAACTATTGTTTAGATGACCAGTAGCGCGCTCAGAAGGACGATGTGAGATCCAGAGCTGAAAGTTGGGTAGGCCCTCCTATTACTTGAAATAGCAGTTTATTTATTGGCTTTGTGACGCACCAAAATATTGATGTTTACTGCAGACTAATTTTTAGCACTAATTATTTCTATTTCCAACTTGGTTCTCGTTCCGTGAACTTCTTTCAATCATGCTGTTTTTAAGCGCAAGATGTGGATAATAGCCTAGCCTTGTGAATGAATTCCAGATCTCTGAATTTCACACCATTGTTTTGCATAGATGCTTGAATCTTCCAGCTGTCGGTTATTCACATCGACTCTCTGTTAACCGATTAACCAAGAAGAGCACGGAGAGTAGTGGGATCTGACGAGCCGGTGTTTATTACGTACCTCCCATTTACGCTACACCACCGATGTCTCCGTATAAATTCAACTCGTGCAAGTCTGTTCCCTCGTTTCGGTCCCTCGTTCGTCGGCTCGCCAAAATGTAGATAGGGACTCGGGTAATCTTTTTAAATCCATTCATGCTCACTAAATCAGTAATGAGGCATTAGACCTAATTTGATATTTTTTAACATTTGTGGCTGTGTTCATGAAAGTCCGTTCCCTCCCCTGTGGGCTCACCAAACGGTAGATAGGGACTCAGGTAATCTTGTTACTTCCATTCAAGTTGAACCACAAGCTGTGAGTAGCTTCGGGAACTGGATCCGGGGTTTCAGTGAACTGACTAAGAAAGGCTTTATCACACTAGTGTTCGAGAGTCGAACTCGACGTCATGGAGCTTAAAGTTATCAATTATTGCGGTCGACCTGACAAACGGTTCTGCCGAGTGAAGACCTGGTAACTGCAGGATTTTGTTACCGATCGGCGCTCGATGCATTGTCATTTTCTGGTCGTAAAACAGCTGCTGTCGAAGAAGAACAAAGTAGAACTCTGCTCATTACTAGTTAGTAAAAAAAATCTGATGCTGCTAAGATCCCTGTCAAGGGAAAATATTCATTTAATGGAGGTCTTAAGTCTCTGGGAAAAATTAGTTTAATATTACAACCAGTTCTCGTTTTCACGCTATTTCTCATTAACAATGGTCATGAGACTCGGTAGTGAAAGAGGGATGGATATAAACTTTCAGTAATTGAAAAGATCTACGTGTGAACTCGCCTGCATAAAATGAGTCTGTGGTACGGGATTGGTGAATGTTCGCCGGAGTATTTGGGCGGTTTTCCGTAGATTTGAACGCTTTTATACAGAGGATCAGCGCTGTCGAACGCTTTTCTTCATCTTCTATGACTTTAGGCCATGGTACCATGCTTTAGGCAGTGTTGTATGCTCCATATGAGGCCTAAATAGAAGACCAAAGCCTCGCCTATTTTACCATCTGTTACTAGTTCGTGCATCATCTGGAATTAGTATTAGTAGGTGCGAGTCAAAGTAATATTTCAGCATTTGAAAGCCCGAGCAGAGACGAGAAAGTCCATACATACATACATACATATACCGGGCTTATCCTCCCTATGGGAGGGTAGCCGACAGCAGGCCACAATCACCACATTTAGTCACTAGGAGGCGAGAGAGGCAGCACTGGCCGCACCTGAACTTCCAGGATCACCAGCAGCCCAGCACAACCACCTTCCACACTCAGGCCCGACAGCCATAGCTGGTTTACCCCGACCGCTTCATTGAGTGCAGCCCCCTTCTCCCGCACAGGACAGGTCAACCCTATCACCCGCGGGCAACTTCCAGTACCACGTCAAAAATAAAATAACCTTATGCACTGCTCCCACTCACTTCTGTCCGCAGCCATCCCTCTCGCCACGTCCACAGTCAGACCCCTCTCATACAAAGCACGTTTCACCCCATCCATCCAACTCATCCGTGGTCTACCTCGCGCTCGAAGACCACTCACTTCCGACATATCTTTTTCACCAGCCGCTCAACATTCATTCTTTCAACATGCCCAAACCATTCAAGCACTCTTTCATCCACTCGCCTGCTCAACTTTTTGATAACACCCGTCTGCCCCCTAACCAACTCGTTCCTGATCCTATCTCTTCTTGTTACTCCATACATGCTCCTCAAACGCTTCATTTCTAATACGTCCAACTTCCTCCTCTCAGCTGCTCTCAACCCCCAGGACTCTGCTCCATACAACAAAACTGGCACAATCAAGCTTTCATACACTTCACTTTTAGCATTCATACTCAAACTCCAGCATTCAAAAATTTTCCTCATTGCACCCAATGTCTTACAACCTTCACTCACTCGATGCTTCACTTCTACTTCCATACTATCCTTAAGTCACATCCGACCCGAGGTACCTAAAATGTTCTACCTCCTCTAAAACTTCACCATTCAACCTCACATCCAAAGTTCCAAACACTCCACCTCTTGAACATCTCATCACCTTACTTTATTCACATTTACCCTCAATTTCCGCCTTTCGCACACTCTACCAAACTCTGCAACCAGTCTCTCCAGTTTTTCCTCTGAATCAGCCACAAGCGCTGTATCATCTGTAAACAACAGCTGACACACTTCCCAATACATAGCACTTCATCCCACCAACTGCGCACCTTTTCCCAACACTCTGGCATTCACTTCTCTCACCACACCATCCATGAACAAATTAAACAACCACGGCGAGACGAGAAAGTAGTTGAGGCTAATTTGCAATTGTAGAACAGAGTACGATGAAGCTGAAATTTGTGTAACACTATAGTTCAGGCTTGTTTGAAAGTTAAAAACATGCCTGTTCTGAGATCATGGTAACCGTGATGCTATAAATTAAAATCCGATTTTAACTTTGAAGTCGCGTCGAGTTAATTGCGTCAATAGGTATTTGGATATTTTGTCCGTTATGCGCATTTCCGGCGTCTAGGATGGGATTTGCCTATTGCTGCTGACAGAGCAGTAATCAAGAACTGAATTTTGGAAAAAAAGACCGTCAAGCTAAACGAAGGAAATATGCAGTCCATGCGACATTTCAGAATTGCTTGCTATAGCTTACCTCAATTTTGAGATCTGAGAAATTCAACTGAATTTAACCAATTCAGAAAATTTACAAATACTTAAACTTTCGGATCTCTACAAAATCTCCATCTGTAATTTCATTTACAAAACACTAAGAAATGATGGCGACAATAGCCTAAGACAATTATTGACTGCGCAAACTGGTCATCACAACTATTTAACCCGAAATAGAAGTAAATTCATGCTTCCTTATTATTCGAAGGCCCGGTCGCAACACAGTATCCTCTTCGTTGGAACCAAAACTTGGAACTCTATACCTGCGGAGATCCGTAAATGTAATTCGTACAAAGTATTCAAAAGACATCTTGAGTCTCACTTCCTCTCAGAATACTAGTCGTGTAAGATCACCATGTCAAATCTTGCCTCCTACATGCAACTAATGATGATGTAATAATGTTACTTGCTTTGGGTAACATAACCGATCTTCAGTCTGCTCCTGAATCGTTTTATCGAACATACTGTTAAATATAGCCGATTTGACCTATATTGTAAAATACAGCATAAAATATCGAATAAATTATCTCAATGAACAGTCTAATGCGAAACTAGGCTAAGTAAACTAGGTTAAACATTATTGTACACCTTAGAATAACGTGATGATAGGATGCCCTAGAAGTCGCTGAACTTGTTCGGGCCCACAGGTAGCTATACTCAAACTTAACCATTGAACTAGACTTAAGAAACATTCTACCTCTGTATCACCTGTGGTAAATAAATAGTTTAAATTGTTTAAATTGTCAATTGCGGTGAAAGTGCGTAAGCATCTTGGGAGGCAATGCGAGGGCTGAAACTATGGGGTATTCAGGGAAGCGTAAGCTTGAAAGCAATCTTAAAGTGTGGCAACGCTGTTTGGGAATGGCGAAGACCAGATCAGGGTATAAAATTGCTTGTACCACTTGCATGAAAGTGGTAGGAGTGGAGAGTGCAAGACTCGCGTAATCTAAGCGCGTGGAAACGTAGCCATCTTAAGGAAAGGTAAACTTTTCAGTATAAAATAAAAGCTAACTTGGTCAGTTCGGAAATTTTTGTTTACGAGGTGATTGTGAAATGGACGGCTTGCTTACATTTGCTGAAAGCAATTTGTTGAAGCGCTGGTTGAAACGCTTCTGATATTTGGAGGGGGGGAGAAGTAGAAAAGCTATTCGTGTTCAAAAGATGTTTGCGCACAAGGTTGCTGGCGACCCTGGTAGAAACGTAACCCTAAACTTATTATTATTGCGCACAAGGAAGGTCAGGCATCGGCATTGGAAGTTTCAACGTTACAGAACGGGGAGAAAACAGCCTCGTCAATACGATTGCTACTATTCCACGTACGACAGAGGTCTTAATGCTCAGGAAGTGGAAGCTAGATCTCAAAAGACGGCTGTGTACTGTAGATACTACTCTAGCCAAAATTTCAGAATAAGACATGCAAGGATAAACATTAGTTTAAAGAGCGTAGGAGAGTTCAGCTCTCGAACAACTATAATAATATTTACAGTAGCCGGCAAATTTAAGTTTCGCTGTACTTGCAAGGTCTATTCATTTATTTGAGCAGTGCGGTAGGACGGGAGCTCTCGAGATAAAGGGGAATAGAGGGCAGAATGTGGTCACGTAGCAATTTGACAGAAGAACTGAAGTTGCTTCGAAAGAAATGAATGCCTAAATACTAGTTTTGAAGAAATAATAGTTGGATTTTAAACATCTAAGGGCAATGGTTCGATAACTATAAAGATTCAACGGTCATTAAGCCCGTTGTATTCGTACTGAAAAGAAGCTTGGGATAAAGTGAAAGAAAGTCTGCTATGAAAATCCAATACTAAGGTTTTTTTTGAAAGCCAATGCCAAATTTAACGATTGATCCAACTTTCAAGTTATGGCGTGCTCAGAGTGTTGTGGCATTGCAAATGTTGAAGGGAGAACAGAGTATTTCAAAGCAACCGGATTGACTCTGCACAGTAGTTCAAATGTAGACTTGAAGTTGAATAATAGTCGAGAAATTGGAAAGTGCATCCTAACATTTGCGTGTGATTATCACGTAAGGTGTACTCTGGACTCGCAGATGATCAGTTTTATTGAAAGAAATACGGTTTTATGCGTTATGAACTGTTGCGCAGCAAGGTCATGTGAGTGAATTCTTACACTATTGGAATCATGGTAGAATTACAAAAAAAGACCTCCAACATGGAATATCTACCGTAGGTAATGTTGTGGGATATTGGGGGGCTGGGAAACTTGTGTGGGGGATACTGGGGGGGTCTGGGAAACTTGTGTGGGGGATACTGGGGGGTCTGGGAAACTTGTGTGGGGGATACTGGGGGGTCTGGGAAACTTGTGGGGGGGATACTGGGGGGTCTGGGAAACTTGTGTGTGAGATACTGTATGGTGACTCAGGGAAACTTGTGTGGGAGATACTGTATGGTGACTCAGGGAAACTTGTGTGGGAGATACTGTATGGGGACTCAGGGAAACTTGTGTGGGAGATACTGTATGGTGACTCTGGGAAACTTGTGTGGGAGATACTGTATGGTGACTCGGGTTATTTAACATGAAAGATTACGTTCGTTGCCACTTTTGCCACTCGTTATTCAAAGCAGGGCACCGCAGTATCGCATCATACTGCTGAGATTCACGCCCAACCGACTTCATCTTGTTCACAAGTAATAAAACTACTCAAATTTTACTTGTGAGTGGGAAATGTGACCAATAGCCACCGAGGGTTTTTTAATAGGGACTCTAGAAGAATTCATTATAATATAACCTAGATTTTACTCGTGGCAGTTCAGGAGGGAACAACCATTGAATTAACGTTCCTGGGAGGAAACGTAAATTTCGGCACTGAAGGTAAAGTTAGCTGTCCTTTCGTTAAATTGTTTCTTTCCTCTTGTTATGCGTCATCTTTTTTGGCTCACTGCTGACTTCTTTCAGGAACTATTACTTTATACGTCAATTTTAATATTTTTTTGCTGAGATCCTTTAATTTTGTTCTTACGCGCAAGGTGGGTGTGTGTACACTTTGTGCCTAGATTCTTGGTTCTTCAAATTCCGTACGAAATGATGCCTTTTACTCTCTCTCGGGAGCATCATTTTTTTGGGAAGGGTTTTTAATAAGCTTATATTCTACAATTATTGATCTTATGTTCGTTACAGTTGCAACTTATGAAAATGTAGACTTCGAAGTGGCAACATCAAAACGGCACTTGAGTTGCATGCGATAGAGGTGTTACTGTAAGGTTCGATCAGTACAATTTCAGTATACCTAAAATGGCAGAGTTAATGGTAATGATACAAACGAAGTATATCTATATATATTTATTGTTGAAGTATACATTTCAACTTGCGCAGAGCTTCATCTAACTTATTTCTTCTGCAGCTGTTACAATCCGCCAATCAAGTTCTGGAAGACAATCCGGGACAACTGCGTTGATGAAAAACGTTAATGGAACTTGTTCATGACTTATTGTAAACTGTTCTAAGGATGAAATTCTTTAAAAATGAAAAATACTCAACATACGAGAGCCAAGGGTGAAAAAACCTGTGACTGTTATAGCGAAAATAATTAAATTTTACAAATTTCTGTCGCATTGAAAGTTCAACGGTGTTCCCGCATTGAACAAGGGAACAGAAATACAAGTCCAATAGCAATATTTCAGGGAGGTAATTTAGGCTTTTATTACATTGTTATACAAGGTAAATATTGCATTTCTCAGCGACAACAAGCATAGCGATAACCTAAAATTGACAAGTGGTGGCAGAAGTCCTGGAAGTGTCGCGAGCGGTGCGTACGCACACATTCCAAAACTCAAGATGCGGATCTCAACTTAAAAGGTTTTTAACTGCACGGAATGAAGAAGACGACGACGACTTTCTACGCATCCAGGCTGCAAATAAATGGATGGCACGCAACCACTTCAGGAATCCAAGTTATGGAACAAAACATGGTTCACCAATCCACTTCACGTATCCAAAATACGACGGTACCAAACAAGCTAAGCTATTGCTATCATGACAAAATCATGTACGCTATATTATAATATAAGCCACTTTTATGAAGGTCTTACAATAGCGCCGTTGGAATTTATTTTTACCGTCAGGTGATCGTTAGCACTGAAAATAAACTTAACGTTACGCGATTAATGAGCAAGAAGAGCGAGTTGGTTGTAGAGAGCAAGTTAAGTTGACCATTCTATTATATGATCCTGTGTATAAAAACATAAGTAATCACCGTAGCATATGACCAACTAGAGAAAAGAACTGTCTCGCTAATCTTACCAAGGAAAATATTTCTTTTTGGGATACGCTAAAGCTATATTCACGTAGAAGTGTGAAGGCGTTAACATTTGACTACATGTACACATAAAATTCAACTCTGTTCACAATGAGAAAGTAATGGTATTAAGTTCGTTAAGAACTAACATTACGCTTAGTAGTTAAAAGAAAAATGCTGCGTTCTAATGCTTCTCAGCAGAACTAACTTGCCTCTGCTCTGAGAGAGTCATTAAAACAGAAAAAAACTATCGCCATTCACAATAGTGCTGTGATCAACTTTGACCCAAAAGTTTGACTTCCATATGTCTAGACGCGCGCTTTGACATGAGGTGAAAAGCTCGTCCCGCTATGTAAGAGGAGACTCAGCGTTTGCACAATCGTATTTGTAAATTTACCCTACGGGAAAAGAACTTCTGTTTTAATGGGCGAGAATTAATGAAGAAAATAATAGAGTACGCACTGGCATAATTCTCTCGTAAAACACAGAAGAAGAATAATTGGGAGAGACCCGTAAAGCTGAAAACAGATTAAAAATATCATTTCAGCGTGAAAGCTTGTGAGTTGCACTCACAAAAAAATCAGCTACAGAGCAAAATAATCAATTCACTTGACGTACTGTATATTGCACAATGTATGCTTGATCAAATTTTAAAACCAAACAAGATTTTGGGTGGGTGAGTTTCTAACGATTTCAACGCAGTTTAAATTGTTTTTTGACGACAAAACCATGAAAAATGATGTTAGATAATATTATTCATGGGAAGTATACTATATTACAGATCATTTTGCTGCTTAACTGAACCAAAGAATCTCAAGCGGAAATACTCTACATTATTCGGCGCTCATGCAGCTGGTACTCACTGAAAGTCATCGCAGTGCAGCTTAAAATTTATGCAGCTTTTTAATAATATGAAGTGTTCAACACTTAAGGCAACTCGCGAAATTCAGATCCAATTGAAACCTGACCAAATATATTACTTCCATCACACGTCAAAAAATGTCACATCTGTCATGACTTGCACCATTAATATCGCAGTATGGCTTTAGCAAATCTTGGTAAACTATGAAGTTGTCAAATTTTTTTGTCATTGCACCTTCATTTCAAATGAAGACCGCTGAATGGGTTGAAAAACTGCCGAGTAATACACATCGAACTAAGGAATGCCGTTTATATTGCTGCAAAAGCTGACATCGATTGAAAAGCTGTCAAAAGCACTTAACATAATGAAAATTATTTGAAGGTAGCCCTATTTAACGATATACAGCAAACCGCTACCGAGAAATGAACTTCTGCATGATATAAATTGCACCTGAAACAGTAGATAAGCATTTAAGGTAATGGACTTTGGCCAAGAACTTGGTTTGCTTCGCGAAACCAAGCGTAAGCCCGCAAAGTCCCAGACAGCAGAGCAGGGAAGCGTATGGAAACATCTCAAAAGGAGGGAAAACGAACAGATAACATAAAAATGCTTCTGAAAGTATTTCAAAAGAATTAGAGGCAAAGAAAAGTCGCACATAGCATAAAGATACTTCTGGAAACATTTCAAGAGGATAGGAGGCAAGGGAAAGTATAAAGATACTTCCGGAAGCATTTCAAGAGAAGTGAAGGCAAAAAAAAGTTACAGATAGCATAAAGATGCTTCTGAAAACATTTCAAGAGGAGTGAAAGCGTAGGAGAGTCACAGACAACAAAAAGGCTTACAGAAACATTTCAAGAGGAGTGGCTATACGCTGTGTTTGTGTATGGGCCGGAGTAGATGGAGGACCCGGTGGTGCTGTCGTCCTTCCTTCTTCTTCTGCGGGAGATGAGAACCAAGATGGCGGCAATGACGGCAATCATAAGGATGAGACCTGCGATAGCGATTCCGATGGCGAAGGTTTTTGGCGAAAGGCAGAACTTGTCGGGATCTTCCAGCTCCTCCTTCTGAATGTCACCCGAGTTGAGACCGCCCTGGAGGTCTGGCTCTGGAAGCTGCGTAAAAGCGTGAATAAATTCGTAAATTTAAAATGAAAATAAAATTATTTAGGGCAAAAATCCACGAACTATCTCCTCTGAGAATAAAGTACAATGTTGCGCATTTAACTTTTGAATCGTATTTTAAAAGTTCTATATTATTATACAATCCAAAGATAGCTTTTGATCAAACAAAGGACGCAAATTGTGACAGCTCAACATCATCAAGACTTCATACTTACAGTACTGACTCGTCTTCATAAAACTTGATCATGAGCAAAATTTTCAGTAAATTTTCGAAGCCGTAGCTTACATACACCAAGCAGTGTTTGTTCTTCCAAGTCACCTTGGCTACACTTCTCGTTGCAGTAAGTAGCATATCTAAAGTCCACTTAGAACGTACACGAGCAGCTGAACCATTACTACGACTTGAATTGTTTGGAAATAAAGCCACTAACTCCATAACACTAACGGCAGTATTTTTGTACTCATATTACCGTTATCACAATTATCATCGTTAAACTGGCACCGGAATCATGTACATAGTTACAACGAGGAAGTGACTGCCACTAGACAAAAACTTCGAATTAGGGCACAAATTTCTCAAGGAATAAAATATATTAGAGCTGTTTATGAAAGTAGACTTTGAAATTCCCTTTGACGGTAAAGGTCACTTTGACGGTAAAGGTCACTTTGACGGTAAAGGTCACTTTGACGGTAAAGGTCACTTTGACGGTAAAGGTCACTTTGACGGTAAAGGTCACTTTGACGGTAAAGGTCACTTTGACGGTAAAGGTCACTTTGACGGTAAAGGTCACTTTGACGGTAAAGGTCACTTTGACGGTAAAGGTCACTTTGACGGTAAAGCTCACTTTGACGGTAAAGCTCACTTTGACGGTAAAGCTCACTTTGACGGTAAAGCTCACTTTGACGGTAAAGCTCACTTTGACGGTAAAGCTCACTTTGACGGTAAAGCTCACTTTGACGGTAAAGCTCACTTTGACGGAAAAGCTCACTTTGACGGAAAAGCTCACTTTGACGGTAAAGGACACTTTGACGGTAAAGGACACTTTGACGGTAAAGGTCACTTTGACGGTAAAGGTCCCTTTGACGGTAAAGGTCCCTTTGACGGTAAAGGTCCCTTTGACGGTAAAGGTCCCTTTGACGGTAAAGGTCCCTTTGACGGTAAAGGTCCCTTTGACGGTAAAGGTCCCTTTGACGGTAAAGGTCACTTTGACGGTAAAGGTCACTTTGACGGTAAAGGTCACTTTGACGGTAAAGGTCACTTTGACGGTAAAGGTCACTTTGACGGTAAAGGTCACTTTGACGGTAAAGGTCACTTTGACGGTAAAGGTCACTTTCACGGTAAAGGTCACTTTGACGGTAAAGGACACTTTGACGGTAAAGGACACTTTGACGGTAAAGGACACTTTGACGGTAAAGGACACTTTGACGGTAAAGGACACTTTGACGGTAAAGGTCACTTTGACGGTAAAGGTCACTTTGACGGTAAAGGACACTTTGACGGTAAAGGACACTTTGACGGTAAAGGACACTTTGACCTCAAGAACGTATCACAGATACCAACCTCTTCTTCTTCGTTGACGTAGAGGCCGCTGAAGACTTCGATGGTGAGATCCTCGTCCACCTCAGCCTCCACCTCCGACAGGTCACCGTCGCCGTTCACAGACACGTCACGACGCCGACGTCGCAGGTTCTGGCCTTCTACACACACTGGCGGCTGCACGCAAGAGATATAACATTATAAAAAGTCGAGAATTTCACTACAAAGGAAATAGTGTGTACTGAAAAATCGACGGACAGTTCGCTCAAGAGTAGCATTCCCAAAGTGTGCACCGGAAAATCGATGGACCTTTATTTAAAATACAAATTTATCGTCCCTCAGTGGGGCTTCTTGTATCGCATCGAGTCGAAACGAAACAGTGTGCTCTGTACAGAATTACGGAACAACATAGTCTGAACCGTAAGCACTTAAATTCCCATTCCCGAACTATTACTACGAACTGTACGAACTATTCATCTTTTTTTCGCGTAGGGAAAAATTTTTTTACTTTGCATGACCTTATTTTCTTCAGGTATAGGCTTTCAACTTTTACTACGAATTTAAAGCTTTGGCACTCATTTACGAACAATAATCAGTGAAGCAAATATCTCCAGTAAAAACGGACATCGATATTGCGATAGAATTGTGTTCTATCCCTAGCACACAGTTATAGGAGGTGACAATATGGACATAAACTTCCAACCGAGCAGTATCATCCCATGACTAAATCAATGCTTGACTCGCACTATCGTCTCAAGATCATTACGAGTCGCAGCGCGTTAACAACAACTCACACATGCAGTATCGGACATAAAACAATGCAACGTTACTGACAATGCAACAAACAATGCAACAAACAATGCAACGTTACTGACATCATTTTGTCATTAGATTTACCAGGTTGTCACTTTTTCATCGGTGTTTCGTAGATGAAGTATAGTATCCCTTAGATTCAGCACATTGTGATCGTGAATTCATCTAGATTTATCCATTTATTATTCATGTATCCCAATGTTCCTAGATTGACTAAATCGTGATTAGATTTGCTAAATTATCTTCTGATCAGCAAAAATGTTACTATGTATCAAACCGTCACTACTTTCATCAAATTGTCTCAAAATTTTAATCCTCACTAGATTCACCGCATCTCCACAAAATTCGACTTGCACAAGAAAACTCGACTCATCACTAAAAAAACACACTCAAACAGCCACACTACTGTTCACATCGCCACCAAACTCACCACGTCAGCGCAGCCATCGGCATTCTTGATGCAGAGCTGGACGTTGCACTGGTAGTAGACGGAGGAAGTGTACGGGAACTTGTGGGCTTGGAACCGCACGGCGGCCGTCGTCTTGCTCGAGCTGTACTCGAACGGGCCGAGGATCTCGTAGTCAACTGGACACCTGCGAGGGATGGGCTCTAAAATAGCAAATTTTGCATTCGAAGCATGACGAACGGGAATGGCACGGAATTTAAATGTAACTTATGTTGAAATTTAAACTATGAGAAATAAATAATGAAGTCTCGTGTGGAAAATCTATGTCAAAATCTTGAGTCCTTAAATACTGGGAAGATATTCCGGTAATAAGGAGTATTTATGAGTAACAACAGCACTGCAACAATTCAGACAGAGGAGCAGTAGGAATAGTGGGCAAGTTTACCGTGAATATGCAATGGTATATTCCCATCAATAACTTGCTACACGCAATATGTCTGATTAATAGGAAAGTATCTTTCAACCTCACATGACTAAAGATTGAAAAAAACCATGTTTCCAGAATGATAATTAATTATAATCACTATCAGTTCATCACGATTTAACGCGCAAATTTGCTCCACTGAATAGCATTTAAGCAAGATTTCTTTAATAAATGCTATTCATTGGATCGTTGATTGTCCGCGAAGTACATCATGAAATCTAGCTACCCATCTTATGCCATGCATAAAATTCACCAGAGATATCGCGCTTCACAAGATCTCGCAATGAAATCGGTAAAAATTACATAATTGTGTTTCAATAAGAACCTAACAATTTCAAAAGGATGTTTTCCTATAGATATTTCCATTCTCTCTCTATTCAACAATACTCAAATACTAGCTTGATCATACTCGAAGGTGTTCAGCTTTTCACAGATCCCAATTTGACTGGCGATCACATCACACGCCCAGAATATCTAAATATTACCGACTTGTGTCATTTTTCGAGTATACACTCTCTCTCGACATCACTATAATTCAAGTGCTGACAACAGAATTGAGATCTTTCGTATCGATCAAACCTTGACTGATATTGTCATTAAACTCCCGATTTCAAAAGAAAAATCTATCAGATTTAGATCTCAGAAGTACCTCAATTTAGTCTATAACATCCACTCACCCTTCATCATTGATGAGCATCTGTTCCCCCCAGCCGAGACCATCTCGCACGAGGCAGTTGGTTACCTGTAAACATGGCGTAGGTCAGTGAGCGAAGAGGCAGTACGTTACTCGTGGACATGATTCAAGTAATACGTCACTCGCAAACATGTTATAGATCAGTAAACGAGACCATAAGTCACTCGCAAACATGTCATAGATCAATGAACGAGACCATTCGTCACTCGCAAACATGTCATAGATCAGTAAGCGAGACCACACGTCTCTCGCAAACATGTCATAAATCAATAAATGCGGCAAAATGTTATGTGTAAACATGGCATGGATCAGTAAACGAATGTTACGTTACTCGTAAGTATGGCAAAGGTCAGTGAACAATGCGCCCGTTACCTGTTAATATGACAGATTAGTGCACCAGGCGGCCCATTCCCTGTAAACATCTTATACGTAGGTTTGTAAACGAAGTAGTTCATCACCAGTATTCATCCTTTCCATTCTCCAGCTTCAGCCACACACCCAAACCTAATTGTCCCCGTTTCCCTAATCCCAGATTTCTTTGTACTCTACCCTCAAGCCTACATCCCTTCCTAACATACCCTCATGCCTACATTCCTCCCTCCCTACCGTACCCTTACGCCAGCATTCTTTCCTACCACGCCCCAACCATACCCTCATGCCGTAGATCTCCTGGTTGTCGAGCGAAATGACCATGGTGAGAGGGTCGCCGATGCGGACGTTCTCGGCCACCTGGCGGTCCGAGGGCTCCCCTGCGAAGATGCGCATGTAGCAGCCAGGCATCGGGGCCGTCGCGGTGAGGGGCGTCGTGCCCAGGAAGCTAAAGAAAGGGACAGAAATCAAGACTAACTCACAGGAAATACAAGCACAGGTAAATGAAGGCCTCAGTGCCAGACAAAATTAAGACATGTGAAATACGAGGCAAAGACAAACGAAGGCCTTAATGCCAGACAAAATCAAGACTAACTCACGGGAAATACGAGCAGAGGTAAATGAAGCCCTCAATACCAGAAAGAATCAAGCTACGACATGCGTAAATGTTTCGTTAATTAAATTGTCTTAAAAAACAGCTTCTTGGCTGTCTAATACGAAGACATTGTAACCTGATGCAAATCAAAAACGAGCGGAAATAATTACATTCACTGTTGCTATAATTAGACGGCAACATTGAAAAACATTGTGCCGAAGAAATTGGATGGTAATAAAAACCTTTCAAAATTCATTAACGCTATATGAAATGAATGGAAGCTTGTTTTGGTCCTGTCAGAAACGGAAATGTTGTATGTAAACATTGTAACAGCTTCAATCTCAGAAATGAATAAATATTTCATCATAGAGAAATTGTTTTTTGCAACTGTTTTTTTATTGTAATTTTAAAATAAAATGACATCCATGGACTGAAAATGCAATATTGTTTGTGATACTTTGCCAGCTGATAATCTACCAATGGAGAACGCTTAGCTACCATGAGAAATTATATGTTTTTTTTAACGAGGCACAAACTTATGGTTATTCATAGCAAGCCATTTAGTTCCAGTAAAAGTATTTTATAAAGAAAGTTACCCTAAACAATAAAAACTGCTCAAAATAAACTGCGCATATACTTGTAAGTTTTAATTTCCAATTTTCCAATCAAACTTGTTTACTTCGAAGCTTTTTTTTGAGCATTTTCTTATATTTAGCGTCACTCGAGAGATTACTTCCTTCAAGGCCACAGAGGTGGTCGGTAATTTGCCCAAGCATGTAGAGTAAGCGACTGCCAAAAACAGCGTTAATACTTCCGGTATTTTTCAAGCGTTTCACAAGACCCTCATAAAATTGAATAGCTTGATGAACAAGATAAAATTTAGATAGAATTCCAGAGGAAGTGGTTAGCATAAAAGGCCAAAAATATTTCCAGCCACTTGAAAAAACCGGCCCTCGAGGCGTGACTAACAGCGATAAAACTGCGCTGCCAAGGTCAAAAGCTCCGGATGAGCCTCAGAAAATGCAAATATTAGCTATTACCATTAAAGATATAAAATTCAACAAAATTCAATTATCTTACATTTAAAATAGCACAAATAAGTTACTAACATGACTAGCCTAGTGCCGCTGGTATTAAAAGGGTTTAAGGAGCACACTAGTGTATTAAAAGAAGCATACATTGACAACAAACATGACTAACCTAGTGCCGTTGATATCCTCCTTTCCGTCAGCACCGAACGCGTCACTGCACACAAAGAGCGAATGAAACAAACCATCAATATCAAGCAGAGGCTTAATGAGGCGCTAAAATCTTTCCGAGATCTTCAACAATTCCCAACAATTCATTTACCTCAAGCGATTCATCTCTAGGGCATCATTCTACGTCAACCTTATTCAAAGTTTACAATTTTATTGAATGTAGAGCACTTATCCTAAAAATTCACTAGACTCATTGAGCAGACATTCAGTTTTAGAGAATCGAACGCGATTTTTAATCCGACGGTATTATGTTTATTTCAATTGGTTACTATACAATAGTATACATCCAGAGAGAACTTCCGGATTGGTTTCTTTCAGAACATTTGGTATTTCTCGAATTATTCAGAGTAAATGAGACGTATTTATGAACAGCTAGCTATAGACAGGAAATTATAAGATAGCGCAACATGATCAGAATTTCGATAAAAAATCTACAAAATTTATCGATTTTTTGCACTTGAGGACTGTTCAACTTTGATATATTCGCCTCAAAATTAATCGCCCTAATGAATTTAGAACATCAGCAAAATTAAGTTTCCACATAATCGTCTCTGAACCGAGAGTAAAATTTAATACATTCATGTACGTCATATACAAGTTTGCAGTTACCACTATTTCTGACGGTTTTATTATTTACATCAGTATTATTCGAATCGGTAAGCATCGAACACATGAACGAAAAAATTAGATTTTATAACATAACAGCACTGTAAAATTCCCATCCCGAAAGTGAGGCCTTGTCTAAGTAGACACAGTTTAATGACTCATACGCGTGATTGGAAGTTGACATGTGAAGTGTACGTATGTTACAGTGCTGAACTGCGGTGCTATCGGACTGTCAACTAATGTCCTTTAAATTTAAGCTTCTTCAAACATTGCACTAGAGTTTTCAAACAAGTGCAAGTATGCGCATTCGATGGAAATGACAGAATGTAGTTACATTCCTCTGCTATCCTTTGTTTGTCACTTTAACAACTTCATAAGTCTGGTGCACTCGCAGTAAGCTAGTCCACGGTTCAAAAACTCAAAAATATAAGTGATAGGCAATTCTACTCGCCGCTCTCACTTCAATATATATTAAAGAACAATTTACAAACTCGGTATTTGTACTTTTTGCATCAATGAATGAAGTAAACCTTTCAATAAAATGTTCTTATGTCTTTTGAAACTGAAATCGATGCTTGCCGTATTACGCTGCCAGAAATGATTTTTAGGGGATAACCCTAGTCTTCCTCGTACTTCATTACAAGCTTGTTCATTGCACATGCAGTGCGAGACAGAAGAGATCAGTTGAGCAGATGAACATATCCAGTTAGTAGCTATAGTGATACATTTCTAACCATAATGTGTATCCAGTTAAATAACGGAGTGAGATTAGCCAACAATCTTTATCGAGCCAACAATCTTCAACAATCTTTATCTTTGTAAGGAATTTAAGGTGACATTTAATTATGAACGTACTTCTGAATGAATTGAAAATAAATATATGCCACCAATTCCCCATTATACAAGCGTAGCAGTTTGTAAAGAATAGTACGTACATTGCTCACTGAAGCAAACGTTTCTCAGTTTTCTGACTCTATATGTGTTGTTGGTTGATATAGTCTAGAAATACAAGACCTAATCGGCTCTGCTCTCTAATTTCCCAGAAAGGATTCAGCAAAGGAAAGACGATAGACACAAGATTTCTGAGTCAGCCAACATGGTATTCACCCACTAAGTTATCTTTGGGAAAAATCTCAAGTGACATCGTCTTCTTACATCGTTCACTTCAGTGAAAGTTGATTTTCTCAAACAAAATAAAGTGCATCTATACAAAAACCTTCTAGACAAAAAATAAACTGGGGTTTTAACGAAAAACAGAGCACAGGAAAGCCCTTTCTTTCCTTTCTAGCACATGCAGGTTGTTAGTCAAGTCATTGAAGTCAGTAATATAGTTAGATAAAATATTCTCTTTCGGATGAACTTCGTCAGTAGTCTGAGGCAAAAGCAACATCCCTGGTCAGTAAATGAAGTCTATGTCACACATTTCTTTCAATACCGCTATAAAAACCCAGGTTACTTCTCACCAACTACACCAGTTAGTTGCCAATTAAAAGTATCTTTCGATAACGTTTTAGTAGCAAAGCAGTGAGTGGTCGACTACACAACGAGTCTTCACGACAGGGACGCATCCGTTTCTTAAAACCAGGAACGCCTGAACTGTTCTCAGGAAGGATCCACGATCCATTTCCACCGTAAGTTCCGGTTAGTTGCAAGTAGTATTAGAGTGTGCCATGTAATTACAGCCCAACAGCAGTGAGTCCACCACTCAACAAAGAACACTAACCCTCGGAGACTGACGTTAAAGTCACTGTAGAGGCGGCAGTCAGCACGGGAGGTAAGGGACGAAAATTAGATACCTTCGCATAAGGAAAATTTTGGGGGTTGCAACGAACCCAACCATTTTGAGTGAGATACAGTAATGTACTCCAAAATTGATGGGAATCCTTATCATTTATGAAACTAAATACACAAAAAAAATAATTTTGAACACACTAGCTCGCAACAAATTGGGTAGGCAGTAATCCCGAGAAATTCAAACAAATTATCAGTTCACAGAGGAAGTAATCTATTTCCTGAACTTCTCAAGCAAAGTAATGCATCGCGGCGATCCTATAAAGAACTGACTTCGCCGAGGTAAGATCGCCCCTACAAACTCCTCGAGTGCTTCAATAGCATTCGAGAGTCCTTGCTGCTCTTTATGCTCTACCTTCGAAAATATAATAATTTATTTTTATTTTACGAATATCATCACGCAATTAATTCCAATGAAACAAATTAACATTCAGCTCCATATCTTGAATTAAATAGCGAATCTCTCGAAAAAAAATGATGAAAATTAAAAATAAGGAGTATCATTTACACTTCAATGTAAAATCTTTGAAATTAGCCACTAATTAAAATTCTGAAGGTGTTCTTCAAATATTTTCTTTCAACACTATCAATATAAAAAACATTTCTGCCAGAGCTATGCTTTTTGTTCATAACTGGGAAGACATCTCCATTGGAAAAAAGTTAAAGGTTCCGTACTAACACATAGATTTGTTTTTAAAAACTTACAAGATTAAAAGATTCAACAACAATTTACGTATACGAAATTCCCTATGATTGCGATTGATAGCATCCTCAAGGGTCGGAAAGTCTTTGGGTCATAAAATCAGATTAAGGTGTAAAAATACCACTGAAGAGTACCTGACGTTGAAGGCGTTCGTGATGGTCTTTTCTTGTGTCTGGTACTTGCAGCGAATGTGGTAGCCGCGACCCTGGTTGGTGACAAGCTTACGATGAGGCTGCACTACCACAGTGTTGAAGTACTCGATACCATCGTCCTGCAACACGAGTACCACTGTCACATGATTGCGTAAGTTTTTTATGGTATCGTAAAAGCGTAACAAGCTACTAACTAGAGCTACTTTCTAAAGGGTCACACAACGAAAACTGATCAAAATGAGTTATAACTCACACGGGTACCACTGTCGCATGATTGCATGCATTTTTTGGAGTGTCGTAAAAACATAATAAGCTAACAATTAGAGCTACATTCTGAAGAGTCACACTAAGAAAACTGGTCGAAAAGAGTTATAACTCAAAGCTCATTAAAACTATTTCGAAGTACAGATATGTCGCACAGAAACAAGTTTGTGTTTTCTACTCAGTTTTGTAACACATCACAAAAATTTCCAAAACACAAAGTCCAATACAAGTGTGCATAGAAACACATAAAATACTTACAGATGATGAATGTATTCATTGCTCTGAGGCGGACTCACCAGTTCTGTGCTCATGGTGTTACAGGACTTTAAAGGCAGTTTGTAAAGCACGGGGTTAATTTGGTCCTTGAATTCTGCCATGCATGAAGAGTTCTTCGATAACCCCTTAGGGTAAATCATGCCGTTGAATTTCGCACTGGCCTCTATAGAGACGACGATGTCGTTGCTGTTGCAGAAAATCCGCACATCCTTGATTGATACATCAAGAGCTGTTGGAAAATAAACATTACCTCAGTTTCCAATCATTACACCAATGTTGAATATAAATAACACGAAAAGTAATATTACAAATACATGTTATGATGAAGGTGGTGAGAGATATTTTTCAGTCGCGATTTTTCACTTGAAACCAAAATGATTGGGACATGTTAATGAGGCTGTAAATTTTGGACTCATACCATATAAGACCTTGGTTCTCATCTCACATTGTCTCGTGAGTCGAGATGAGGTGGTATACCTCAATTACAGAACGGCGTTAGGCAATCACAGAGATCCGTCGGGCTCTGTTACAGCCCAGGTAGGTTATGCTTACCAATAACAGTGATATACAGATACGACGAATGCTAAGCGTAAAATATTACTGTGGTAGGAGTTCACTCCATCGATATCAGAGCGAGTGTCGAATTATCCTACGGTGTTGAATAATTTTCCACGCCTAAAAATAGTCTAATAACAGTGTTAATAGTTCTGGATTGATCAAGATCAATGTAGCGTTCTCATGCAATAGGTTCATAATTTTTATCAAAAGAATCATGAAAAAACACTTGAGAAAATGTCAACTAAATCAAATCGCAGTTCTGCAATGTTTCCAATAGGAAGCCTCTTTTTCCATCTCATGGGGAAATACTAGACACTTATTAATGAAAATACGATATAGCTAACGAGGATGACGTCAATGCCATGCAGTTACACTATGTGTTGAAGAATGACAAAAAAAAATCGAAATCTTGATCGGTTGAGAATCAACGCCGTGATGTACGGATAGCCAAGAAATGATGGACTATACTGCAGCAGCCGGAACTTGGCTTACCAGATCTTTTGTTGTTAAAATCCTCAAGGTCTTTTTAAACGAAATTTGACCTTGAAGACTCACCGGCATCTGGTAACGCCGCCGGTTTATAAACTACTGAGTGGTCTTCATGATCAAACTTTATTTGAGAGACGACAAACTTGAAGATCTTGACGTAACAACACTTATCTGGCAACTCTGGCCGGAACAAACGGATGCATGATAGGAAGAAAGGAGGGAGTGACAGGGTGACATCGAACAAAAAGCTTTTGTCAAAGTTTCACGACTGATTGCAAGGAAAGTTCCCTTTGTTATACTCTTTGTTTCAGTCACTAGGACACCGTTGTATACCATCAATTTTGAGTATGAGACAAAAGACACAATTAAGCTCAGCCTCAAATTACTTTTTCTACACACAGTTCACACCTGCAAGTTCCCTCTGGATCAGATCACTAGGCAAGTTTTAATTGACACTTTCGACACTAATGGGACATAATTGTCTCATTGATATTCATCAGAATTGGACCCAAAAATTTCAGTAAAACTTGTGCAGTCTGTGTGAATTTTTTTGTCGCGGTCTGACGAAACGAAGTGCATAAAGCTACAAATTCATTTTAATGGGATTTACGTTACGTATGAGATGGAAAAGATTCAATGTTTTCTATCTTGTAACCATTTTTACAGTATCACTGAAAACGAAAAGGAAACTCATAAATAAACTTTTTCTCAGCCCAATTTACCGGCAGGTGTATTAGTAGACTAAATGATTGTGAGAAAGCCAGCACCCTGGTGTCATATGACTAGAATATGATTCCACAAAATGGCTTTTTAGAGCGGAGAAATTCAAACATATCTACTGAAATGTTAGTTTTAATTTATGGCTAAGTTGTGGGATTTGCAACTCAAGTAGTAGACTGAAGTAGTTAAAGTATGAAACACTCCCTCCGGTCGACCTTAAAGTCAGTTTGAATCATTTACTTACAGCCAGTACAAGATAATAAAATCTCCATCCACAATATAGGCGATCTTAAGAGAGCAAAAATTAGGGCTCATTTAGTAGGGACTGTGTAAAACGGGAAATTATGCCCAAGGTATTTTCTCACAGAGGATACCCTGAGCATAGAAATAGCAAGTTAGGATGGAAAAGGAAGAAAAGGTAAAGAAAAAATATCAAAAAAGGCATGAAAAGTTATCGAACCAGAGTAGGCATTAAAGATAGATCGCCAAAGACCTATCTATAGCCGAGGGGATGTAACTGCGCTCCCCCTGAGGGTGCCAGGCCCCATAGCTTCAACTTGTTGACCGCGATGGGTTAGGCTGAAGTTTAATATTCAACTCGAATTTAAATTCAAAAGTTGTTAGCAATTTTATAAATACCAAATATTAACTGGATCCATTAAATACCGTTAATTTCAAAAGTTTGAACAATCCAAGATGGGTCGTTTCGCAGCAAGAAAAACTTAACTTAAAGCACGACCCATCGATGAGTCGTATCGCAGTCAACATGTCAAGATAGACAAACTAAACTAACCTAAGCCTATTGCTTATTCTATGCTTCTTGTGGGGCTGATCACCAAAGAAACTCTTCAGAATATAACAACAAAAATGCAAAGTTGTCCATTTTGCGATCGATCATCAAAACTCGTATCATTAGATACAGTCTTGAAAAACGAAGAATTGAAGATAATACTCACGATTCTTTTTGGTTACCAGCTGAGCACTGGAGCCGCACGCGACCTGGAAAGAAGAATTGAACCATTATTTTTTTGAAATAGTAGAGATCATCATACGAAAAGAAATTTAATCAAATTCAATCACGAACCTGCCTCAGTTGAAACAGTTGATGGTCTTTGGGATGATTTTATCAATAATTGAAAACAACAGAAAAACTCGAATTCTGGTAGAAAGAGCAGTTTTAATTCTATGTATTTAATATCAGTTCTTCTATCATTCTTCACGTTATCAGTAGAGAATATATCAATATTTTTTCGCACACGCTTCAGAAATGTGTCCATTATAACAATTCTCAGTACTTCTTTTCTAATCTATTACTGAAATTTTTCTTGATTGGCATTATTGTTACATGTATTATTTTTTCTTACACATATAATAAGAGCTTATATCAATTCAAAATTACTTTTCTGATAGTCGTATCCTGATTTTTTGGGAAATATCCTTCTAAACGATAAAAAAAGATCGTCCATGCATGAGTACAGTTTGATAATATTTTTCGTATCAATTATACTTTTTTTGCACGCATGTGCCCCCGGACGTCATAAATACCGACATCAACCATCGCCTCACCAAAACATTTTCTTATACAAATTGTGCAAAAAAATTCCGACATGACTTCAACATATTTGCTAATTCGATGTCAAAAGCCCGGTATGAAAACGTCAACTGCCTACCGTCTAAACCACAGCATGAAACCGCCCATCACCTACCGTCTAAATAACAGCATGAAACCGTCATTCGGCTACTGTTGAAATAACAGCAAGAAACCGTCCATCATTTACCGTCTAAACAACAGCATGCAACCGTCATTCGGCTACTGTCTAAATAGCAGCATGAAACCGTCCATCACCTACCATCTAAATAGCAGCATGAAACCGTCCACCGCCGACCGTCCAAATAACCGTTCCAAGAACCGTCAACAGCCTTCAGGCCGTAGCTGCACACGGGCACTACAGCGTGAGAACCAGAAACCGAGATCTATTCTCACACACGATTCAACGACTGAAAAAATCTCAGGAAAAAAAAGCTGAAACAGTTCATTTTAGAACCACAAGTCGCAATTCTGAAGCAAGATAAGTCGCAATTCTGATTTTCTCACTTAATTTCTGACGTATGAAATCCAGAAGAGCAGGGGGGAGTTGTTTCTGCGACTGCTCCGAGCACTAACTGCTTAAGTATTGCGATTACAAAGGGGCATAAGAAACAGAATAAATAAGACAAGTTAGTTTGAGCCTCAATGGCGTTCCAAAGACGTGAAGAAAGAAGGCACCATTAAGTATGGAGTTAAGGGGTCTATGCACTATTGGCATAGAAACAGTTAAGTTGAGAAAGAAGTTTAAGAAACAAGATAAACGTTGAAGAAGAAAGTAGCAAGTGCTGAAAAACAGAACAGCAGTGAAACGAAAAAAAAATTGTCCTTTACCTAACAAAAAACATTTCATTTCAGCAAAAAGAAAGCCTACCTAACTCTCATCTCGGGACCTCACATATTCCCCTTGGAAGTGCTAATTCCCATGGATGCAATAGTTTTATCCCCCTGAGGTTTAACTGCTCCAGTTGAAGCACTGGCACACCCGATTCAGCATCAGAGAAAACCAGCAAAGGAGCAGTGCAACAGTAGCGGCACCTCTGCCAGCACTACAACAGGAGCACCGGCATTAGCACTACAGTATCAGCTGCGGCAGAAGCAGTTGCAGTAGCAGCACTACCACCACACCAGCAGCACCGGCATCAGCACAGCTCATCAGCAACAACATTACCACAGCAACAGCATTACCGCCGCAGGAGCAGTACCGGCATCAACAGTGCTCAGCAGCAGAAGCAACAACGGCAGCACTGCCGCCGCAGCAGCAACATTACCGCAGCAGCAGCACTACCACCTCAGCAGCAACATTACCGCAGCGGCAGCACTACCACCTCAGCAGCAACATTACCGCAGCGGCAGCACTACCGCCTCAGAAGCAACATCACCGCAGCAACAGCACCACGGCGGCACCTCCACCGCCACTTTCCGGCCACTTGGAGTAACGGAGCACTCAGGCTCCGGCGGCCGGAGAATGTGCTCAACCAGGGCGGTGCGGAGCAAAGGGAGCGGTGTTATCGAGTGCGAATGATGTGCGAACTGTAAGAGGTGCTCTGCGGTAGCACTGCTACCGAGCGAAGGATTACTATCATATTAGATTTTATGTTAGTTTAAGCCTTCTTAACAACAAAGATGTTCCAAAGAGAGGGAAGAAGGCGCCGGTTAGTAAAGGGAATGCGGAATATATACACAAGGCGCATAGAAACCTTGGGTTGAGGAAGAAGTGTATAAAGAACTTTTATTTTTTAAACAGATAAAAGTTGAAGAAGAAAGTAGTGGGTAAAAACAGAACAGCAGCGAAACGAAAAAAGGTGGTCCTTTACATAATAGAAAAAACCTTTTAACAAAAAATAGGCCCACCTAACTCTGACCTCGGGACCTTATATTTCCCCCCCCCCCTGGGAGTGTACTATAATATTATGAAAGTCGTATAACGAGGCAGGAATTAATCCAGTGGGATTGGCACAACGTATTGTGGGTAGTGCAGTACGGTGCGAGAGTTGCAGTGTTGTGGGTGTAGCGTGAGAGAGGGAGGGTGACGAAAGTGAAACTTTTGCGAGGTGACACTTGATGCGAGGGGAGCAGAGTTCTGGGGAGATTTCAGCCTGGCTTGAGTGACGCAATTCAAAAATAGCGGCATTATCAGCTTAAATATTTATTCATTCGTATATTAACTTATTCAAAGTCAAAGTTTCATTTTTCAAAGCGATACACTACAAAACTCTCACGCCGATTTTTTTATTAAAATTAATCAGATCGGATAAATGAGTCACTTTAACACTACATTAGCGTTTAACGATTGACCTCATATATCTGCAAAGTCACGTTCACTAAAACATTCACGGCCTTGAATTCGTGCTGATCCACCCGGAAATCTTCATTAATGACTATTGTTTTAAGTACACTTACGCAGAGAGTCCGGCTTGTTCCCTGACATCTCGCCATCATCAAACGAGCTCGACCAGCAACTTGACACGAGAACGATGTAGTTTGAGCGCAGAAAGCAGTTCTTAGCCCAACACTGGCCAGTCCTGTGCAAACTCGCGTGCGCGAGCTCACGCAAACTCTTATAATCTCTATTATTTAAACACCGAATGATAGCTTCCAGTAATTCAGTGGAGCTTTGATGACGGTACACTTGTGTGGTTTTTAAATGATTAACGACAACACGCATGGTGTCTAGTAGTAGCCATGGTTTAGAATCGAATTTCTGTACAGAAATTTCAAGTGACATTCTTTACCATTTTTCCTGTAGACGTGCTTCACACTCACACTAAAAGCTATTACTGCCAACTCGTTAATTTCCGTTCCGTGACAGTGCTCAGTTACTCAATCATTAATTTCATCAGTTTCTGTTTAACTCTGCAAACAAAGGACGTCTATACTCAGTTATCATCCTCTCATAAATGCTATTGGAGCATAACGACACGTTTCCTATGGTAAGTGGTTTGAATGTTCAAGTCTCGGCTGCATGTCTCTTAATGAGGCATTGAAGTGGCTTCTCATTTTCCTGAGACTGTAATTCCTTATCAAGATGAAGATGATCGTCACTAGATCCTAATGTAGGTTACAAACACGAAAAGAACAGGTTGCATGATCAAGACTGAAAAAAAAAATCTCGAAATATTCAACTCAAATTTGCTCAAAAACAACTAAGACTAGTTATCCCCAAATAGCTAAATAAAGTATATTAACGAGTAAAGCAACAACACCCTGGGAATCCAATTGTGCGGGTGACAATTCTGAACAATGCATCGCGCCAACCGTAAGCCCAACTCGACTAGAACGTCTCGTACGGAAGCGTAAATAATTTGACGGGGATACTTTATGACGGGGAACCGTAAACAAATTGGTTTGCCGTCTCGCAGGAGAGGCTGAACGATTTGATTGGATCGTCGCTAACGGGAAGGACCACAACTTGAGAGTAATCTCCTCGAGTATGAAGACGCGCCCTACGAAGAGATCGATGTCGTAGGCACTTCTCGAGAAATGTGGCCATTGTTTCTCAGCGCCAACACCTCCTTGTGATTAGCATTCCGTAAGACAACCATTATAACTAAATTGTTTTTATTTATATAGTCAACTTGATTCGCTTTCTGCTGATATAAACGTTATGGCTTATGATAGTTATAAAATACAAGTGCTATGAACAAATCACCTAGGAAACGTAATTTTGATCTGCTGAAGGAGCAACTGGAAATAGATGTTTCCCTGAGACAAAAATTACTTCAAATAGCAGAGTAGTGAGTTTGAGGCTGTGTTTGCCTAGTAAAAATGTTGTCTCAGAGAAAAGAGAAGGAACCATTCAGTATCGAGTGAGGAAATCGTGGAATCTATACACCAGGTGTATTCCCAAACATAATATCCTGCGCCTGCGTATAGAAACAGCAAATAAGCGAGGAACGAATAGGAAGGAAAGATAAAGAAGAGACAGCAAAGAAGGAATGAAACTAAACAAGCAAAGTGGGTGCAAGAGATTGAAGTCCCGGAGGTCAATTAGAAGGCTTGAAAATTTGAAGCCACAGCTCCTGTAATCCTTCACAGCCTTTAGATGTTTTACCGGCGTAATCTCGTTGTAACTTCTCAGTTGTTATTAGAGTTAGTTGGTGTTCAATTTTGAGTCGTAATTAACCACGAACTTGGCTTCAAAACTGGGATGCAAATTCTACACATTTTATTTTATTAATCATTGAGACACAGCAGCATTTAAAAGGAGTTGTATTTTAGAGGGCAGGGTGAAGCACTGGACAATTCTTAGAGTGATCGACAGACAAAATTAGCAAGATAGCGTAGTAAGATAAGAATTCAGTTAGTTTAAAATTCTGCGGGACATTATTCAAAAAAAAAAAATACATTTCTGGAACACTCTTTGAAAACAAGCATTGCTCATTACGAACAGTGAATAACATCAAGACAGGCTTAAATTTTGTACTTGCCTCAAACGAAAGTTGTCAGAATAAATATCAAAATCAAAGTTACCCATAAGCTGGCAAGACAAGATTGCACTGAAGCTAATGAGACTTGGCTCCAAAGATTCTATTGTTAAGTTCAAAGAAGTGGTATCAAGCTTCAATTCAAGGTTTTCAGAATCAAACATCTGTTCAATTATCAATTCAAAGGTTGCATTACAAACCCATAATTCAATGCTTACAGAACCAATCCTCGAATTAAGGCTTGCCGAACCAATCCTTGAATTAAGGCTTGCCGAACCAACCCTGAAATAAAGGCTTACGAAACCCAGCTTCAAATTAAGTTTTACAAAACCCAGCTTCAAATTTAAGCCTTTCGAAACCCAACCTCAAATTAAGGCTTGCAAAATCTAGCCTCAAATGAAGGCTTGCAAAACCCAACCTCAAATTAAGGCTTGCAAAACCCAACCTCAAATTAGGGCTTGCTAGACCCAGCTTCAAATTAAAGCTTGCAAAACCCAGTCTCAAATTAAGGCTTAAGGCTTGCAAAACCCAGCCTCAAATTAAGGCTTGCAAAACCCAGCCTCAAATTAAGGCTTGCAAAACCCAGCCTCAAATTAAGGCTTGCAAAACCCAGCCTCAAATTAAGGCTTGCTAAGCCCAGCCTCAAATTAAGGCTTGCTAAGCCCAGCCTCAAATTAAGGCTTGCTAAACCCAGCCTCAAATTAAGGCTTGCAAAACCCAGCCTTAGTTCAAGGTTTGCAGAACCTAGCCTTGAATCAAAGCTTGCATAACCAAAGGTCATTTCACGAGATGTCCATGAAGTCCTTATTCAAGGCTTGCAGAACCCATGTCCAAGTCAAAGCATGCAGAACAAAGTCTCGTTTGAAGACTTATTGTACAAAGCCTCTAGTCCAGGCCACCATTCTCAAACCTCAGCCTAGGCTGTCCCACCGATAGTGCGCATTAAGTTTCAAAGCAAGGCTGCCTCAAGGCAAACGGGATTAAGCCTCTTGTCAAGGCTATTTCAAGGATAGCGAGTCTCAAGTCTCAACCCAAGGTTGCCTCAAGGCAGTCGGGATGCAGCGGAGAGGCACGGAGTTCAGTGACGCCGGACAAAAGCTTCCCGTCATGGTTCTCGCTGGCTTCCTCGGGGTCTTCGGCCCTCTCCACACCTCAGGGCTCTTCACAGAAAGCTATCAATGCTGGAAGCAGCCATACCAAGAGTGTAACCGGTGAATACACGTAGTTTCAAGGTTCAGGGTAGTAAAATAGCACAGGAATGAGCAACAGTACCTAAAAGTCATTCCATGGTTAAACTTTTAGTCCCTCTTGATGCCGTCACAATTGAGTGGCATTTGTCAGTACTTTCAACAAACATCCGTCTTTCGTCTGGAACATAGCACTCTGAAGAACGACCTCTTAAATGGTCTATAAAGTGATTTTATTACTTTCATAGAAACCTATATTGTGCATTTCAAGTAAGTAAATATTAGCGAACTGTATAAAAAAATACTCAAAGAAAGTTGATCGAAAATCAGTATCTCGCCAGATGTGGAGACGCTATAATTAGACGTTAAAATACAACTTTTTACCCACGAGAGCTATCGTCCACATGTGTTAGTAATATGTTCACAAGTTTTGTGCAGCTCCGTGATTTTACTTTTACACTATATATTTCAATATTTCAAATTAAATTAGAATTATTGTGTAAGTACTTTGCAATTCTAAAGCATCTGATTTTCACATGCGACCGACATCTATTTAATTTTCTCCATGACGTGACAAGTCTCAAGTGGCAGAAGAGAATGAACTCTTTTACTCGTTAGGGTCTTCAAAAAAGTAACTTCATTATGTAGACTTGCAACCTATTTAATGGATACTGCCTCGTTATAAGCCCTCCATCAGGTCTTGGAGACCAAGAGCAATAGCGTGAATAAACCGAACACCTCTTGCGGTATCCCGCGCTAACTGTTCATCCGCTCATAAATGAAGGCAATTTTGCGCAGCAGTTACTCTATTGTGCTCTGTACTCAGCGTCCTCTCCCAGAAGTCATTGTTGCCTTTGAGGCAAAATCCGCTTCTCGAAACAAAAGTCAGCATCTGCCGTTACTTCGACCGAATTTTTCAGTTCATGACTAGCAAAAAAAAATAGTTCGAAGGACCCTTGAACGGTTACAAAGCTACGAAAGAGAAACGCCAATGTCGCCAATCACACCTAAGAAGATGACGATGATAAGAGCGACGCGTGGATAAAATGTCCAAAATACTACTCTAACTCCAGTCAAATTGACTCTGATAGGAGATACTATGTAGAACGTCTTATACGTCATTTATAATCATGGTTTAATAAGCCCTTTGTGCTACCCAAAAATTCCTTTTGCAGGTGCAGACGGAATGGAACACTCTCTCTTCGTAAATAACGTGCATATCAATTGTCAAATAAATAAAACGCCACGGATCTAACAAGAGATTAAAAAAATTGATGTAGGATCACTTGAATGGTAACAATTCTTATATACCGATGGCGTTTCCAGCGGGCACAGAAATATTCGAACTAACTAGCAAAACGGATTGAGTAAGTAAATGAAAAATGACACCCTCGTGAAATTTAAACCAATTCTATAAGAAAACTAGTTCTTAACAGTAATTTAATGAGTGAATATCGATCCCGTAGAATTGATACAGTAAACTCAGAGAAGTTATTTGTCAGTGCGTGATGCACTGAGACATAACAGGTAGATTTAGCGTAACGCCCGACACCGCTCCCATGAAATGATTGTGGGAACAAAGTGAAGGCCAGAAGGCCAGCGCATGCACTGTTTGCAAGAGGTAAAAGACTTCAAGCTGAGACGAAGCAGAAGCAGCTTAATCGATAAGAATAGCACTGTGCTTCGTGGAAATCTGGGAGCGAAGCACAGTATTTCAGTGTAGACACACAGTCGTGTTTTGTAGTATTGGTTAATTTTTTACAAATATTTCTAAATAAGTAAGCAAATGTAAAATTTTTGGTCCCCATTGAAGAATATGCGAGCAAGGATAAATTGGTTACTGTGATAGGATACATTTAAGAATCAAATTTCACCAACGCGAGTCGAAATTTTCAAGTATTCTTGAGTATAAGACAAGTTGGAACAATTGAACACATAAACGTAACCCTAAGACACAAGTTGCCAGAAGTCAATGCCTTGTACACTGGTTTATTCAAAACCAATTAGTGACCGCTCTTAACAAGGTTCAGCATTCTTCTAGTACTAGCGCTACATAGGTGTCATGAATGAGAGCGATTGCAATTCTAAGTTAGTTTAAGCTCCCCAAACTATAAGAAGTGTTCCCAAGAGAGGAAATAAGAAGCCACCATTTATTTTAGAGTTAAGGAAACGGAGAATCTACGCACAAGGTGTGTCCTCACACCCTGCGCATATAGGAACAAGTAGATCGAAAGAAATTCATGAAGCAAGATAAAAGTTGACGAGAAAGTAATAGGTCATGATAATAATTAGACACTGAAACATAACCAAAAAAATATGGTCGGTAACAAAACAAAAAACCTGTCCTACTTCAACGAAAGGAAAACATACCTAACCTTCAGCGTGATATCTCGCATCTTCCCTCAGGGAGAGCCAATTCCAATACATAAAACATTTGTATCCTCCAGATAGGTAATGAATGAAACCATCCTATTGTAATAAAGACTAGTTAACTTTCACAGATATACTGAAAATATTTATGATTGAACATAAATTACTATTGCAGAAGGTGTCATACCTTCATAGATTGAACACCTAGCCCCAAAAGTTGTAAACTGTCAAACCTTACGACATTCCAACTCCAACTCTACATGCCAGATTTTCAGAGCGACAATGAAGCCAAAATGCGGTCGTCTCATTAGTTTAATTTCCTAGTTCATCGTGAAGTAGCAGTGGGGACCTCACGATAAATCTTATCAAAACCTCACAAGTTCAAGGCGAGCGGCCCAAATGAGCTTGAGGAAGTCCTTCGCGCAAAGCACTGAAAGTGGAAAGACTGAAGTACGAGTACAATTGTTAATTTAAACATTGTAGAATTGAGGTAGTTGGACTGATCACCGGTGCCATTTTATGCGCAGGGGTCACTACAAACTAAGGTATTCTATTTCTTGACAAAATCACAACGTGTGGGTGAAAAATTATTAATAGCGCAATTTTTGTTAAAAGATTGTACTTGAACAACTCAAGGTTCATCGCGACGCTTGCAGTCTACTCACAATTCTAACAAGATCATAGGCCTCAGAGTAGCGCACAGAAAAATGTAACGGTCTAGAAACGGAAGCTGAGGCAAATAAAGAAGAGCAGAGTAATGAAGGCGTTAAATAATATTGCTCGAGCGGCTACAGCGCCGAAGAACCGCTGCAGAGACCAGTTGCTGCTCAACGGTCAGTGACGAATCGTGCTCAGACGCCAGCCCATGGTAACACTTATTAATTCTTTCCGCGCTTTTTCTCTCACGAGGTTTTCTTCAGAGATCTCCTTGATATTTCCCTTCGTTATCGCTCACGATGTCTCGTTTTTACTTCAGGAATTTTTCAGTCCGTGAATTCAAGTTTGAGTTTCGTTTGAGCAGTTCGTTTCATCATTCATTGATTTAGATTTGTACTTTATTTCTGATGTAAAAATGTTGAAACAATTTGTTTTTCATTTCCCACTTAGAAATAGCTTCACATTTTCAAATCAAAATCCTAAAGGGTTCCCTAACATAGTGATACATCTGCCATGAAACACATCTCATCCAAAACCTTGATTTAATTTTTCAATAGCTCTGTCACTGCCTTCTTGGTTATCACTCTATTTTTGTATAATTTCTTAGTACATGGATTGTGACTTTATGGCATTAATAGACGACCCTAATTATATTCTACCGCATAGCATCTGACGCTAGCGCTTGTGTATGGACGTATTCTACTAATTTTTGAATTCCAATGTTGAAGTAATAGTTTATCGCAGTTATTCACCACTGTTCTCCGAAATCCTAAACATTTTACAAAAGAAAGATCAGAAAGGAATGCTCAAAAGTATTCTTTATCAGCGTTTTTCTCGTTTCGTTCGCATCTCATCGGTACGGAAATAATTTCCATGCCTTTGAATTTCTATTAATCAAAGGTGTAAATTTATAACAGAAATAAATTAAAACTCGACATCAATTACCAAACAACATTACTAGAGTAATTTTTCAAGAGTGCAATGTTATCAGTAAACCTTGAGCTGCCTGTCAACCTATAAAATTCATTGATGAAATTTTAAGTACAACGTTATTGGAGAACAAATATTTGAGAAACATGTACCCCAGTTTGAAATTTTAAACGAATGTTACTAAAAAAACAAATCACAAACATTAGCTTTACAGTTACAGTGATTACAGTTACAGGGTCGGTCTCTCGGTTGTAGTTGAACATAAACTCTCGTCTCACAAACAATTCCTAGTCTGAAATAATTGATCATTTAGCAAAAGTTGACTCGATGATCTCAAGCCGACCTGCCTCTTTCCGTCGAGCTGAGAGGAAATTTGCTCTTCTAACTGTCGCTGCAGTTGCCAGCTGCTATAAAGCTACAATTGAGTGAGCAGCCAACATAGGCAAAACTTGCCTGGCCTACTTCCAGGGCAGCCCCCCAAGCGCTCTATGAAAAAGATGCTGCAGCCAAAACAGTTCTTTCTTACGTCATCTTTAGGAGTGGTGTCCGCAAAGCAGATAACTCGTAAAGCTGATAAGCACATAAAAAAGAAAGGAATTCATGAGGAAAAAGCTAACGCTGGAATGAAAAACTTCACCTTACAGTAACGTTAGCTGATCAGCATCTGTCTTCTAAGCTAAGCGAAAAAATTTAAGTATTGAAAAGTAAGAAGGCGCAAAAATTTAATTTAAAAAAGGATATTAAATTACTGTCGATGTCACATTATCGTTAATTGAAGACTCGAGAGATAAGTAAATAATGGAGTTTCTTTTTGGGTCAAGACTAATTTCATAACCGCGAGAGAACTCTGACAAATTGACGGACGACACGTTTGAGCAATTACAAAATTATTTATACATCCTAACTTGATTTTTTATCCAATGAGAATGGTCTCAACACTCGTAACATTTGAATCATGAGCCAATTTACGTTATGTAAGAAATACTAAACAGAAAAAAATACGGTATGTTTCAACGCGGTTAAAGTTCCACGTCATACACAAGTATATTTGTATTTTCCTTTCATGATAGTCCATCTTCAACGCGTTCGCCATTGGCGACCCTCAGGACAAAAAGGGGCAAGAACGTCAGTGTGAGATTTTTAACTCCTATTAGCTAGTCACGTATCCTGCCATAGGCCAACATCCGCTAAAGTAGGGTATAATTTTCAGGTCACACTGCTAGAAACATCGGTGTCCCCCTTCAGCGTTCCGCCTCATCTGCTAGTTGGTCGCGCGCCCGCGGGTAGGTTGGCACCCAAGGAAAAAGAGCTCCGTTACGGTGCCCTTGCAAATTCAGGTCACTCTTCGCACCAGCTGCCCTCACACATAACGGGCTGCTCGACCAACTTTACGTACCAAAGATCCTGTCGTCTGTTGGAGTCTGGAGAACCACAAAAATTGGCACTTGGTGTCAGTTGATTGAGGCTTATGCGAGTCATGTCTGGCTTTGGACGGGTTGGGATCACTAGTTTCTCCCACCGGTTACCTCATTCCCGAGACCACAAAAAGCTCGTGGCAAATAAATGTCTTCGTCCTCTAAAATCATGTTTCTAGAACACCAATGCTTAAGCAACTAAGTTGTTGTAATTATTTTTAAGACATTTATATACGACTTTATTCTGACCTTGTGGCCACATTCTAAATCGTATTTAACAACGAATCATGAGTTCTGAATGAGAACACGTTTTCTTATCCACCATAGCACTTTATAAGCACTGTAGCTTGCATTGTGAAAAGATACATAACGACTGGGATCACGCAATGTTTTCCGTAATCTCGTGCACCCCGAAAGATTTCGATAAGAAGTTCACGAAACATGTTACGGGAGGTTAAAACTAATTTATTTATGACAAGAAATGAACTTCCAAAAGATCTCACAGATACTGGAACATCTGTCAATATGAGAACTGTTAGTAATGAACTTCAGCCGCATGAACTCAAATCATGATCCCCTCGCAAGACCCCATTAAAGAAGAAACTTCATTTAATATCCAGGTTGCAGTTCACAAAAGCAAATTTGAAGCACGGTGATTTATTTTACACAGATTTTGTCGTTCTGATGAAGGCAAGAAAGACTTGATAGTTATAATGTCACTCATTTGTAGAAAAAATAAGGAATAGTTCACACGTACCCAGATGAACATCAGCTAGTCGTAAAACATGGTGACGAGGCTCAACACAATGGTATGGGGTTGTTCTGTTTTTATTGGCGCATAAATAATAGCAATAAGAAATTATGAGCAAATCAGAATATCGTTCAATCTTTGAAAACAATTTGCAAAATTCTGCTGAAAACTGGATGTTGGATCTGAAAAGCTCATTCAACACAAAATAATTATCCTAAGCTAACCCCTGGAGCATTTGTGAATGGTTCTTAAACAATAACAAAAGCAGTAACATGACCTAGACAAACCTAGGCCTTGTAAATTAAATCCTTTAGAAAGTTTGAGGAAAAACTCGAGTGCTAGATCAACGCAAGATGACCAACCAACCTCAATTGAAGAGCCAAAGAATAGGCCAAGATTCCACTCAAACCGCGTCAGAATTTTTCAAAACTTAGAGGAACCGACCAATTGCTGTAATTGTAATGAGGCAGGTGATGCAACTGAACACATTTCTTTCAAGTGTTCAAACACTCTTTCCCCTATATATTTTTTTAAATAGTACTGAAATTTTAAGCACGCAACAAATATTCCACTTGTGTTCTTCAGTACCGTATTTGGTGTTAATCTTGTAATTCATGAAGCTTTCATAGTTATACATCTTCAATTAATGCTTTAAACTGAAAATTATTGTCAGTCAAAACACGGGTTTCACTTCACTGCATTTGAGCTCATTAAAGGATTAAATCGAAAATCTTAGCCCAACTATTAGATAAGTTAATTTAAGTGCCCTAAAAAGAGAGAGGAAAAGGGCATCATTTAGTATTGACTTGAGGCAACGCGGAATCTATGTTCATGGTGCATGGATACATCAAGTTCAGGAAAAGTTTCCGAAACAAGATAAAAGTTCAGGAAGAAATTAGTAGGTGCTGAAATGCAAGACAACAGTAAATTGAAAAAATGATGGTCCAAAAGAAGCTGATTCTATTTAAACAAAAAAAGTCCTATCTAACCCTTAGCTCGGGACCTCATAATTTTTCCCTAGATGAGAATTCCGATACAAACAATAGCTTTAAGCCTCTAAGGGGAATCGTAGTTCAGCAGAAAATTTGTATTTGGAAAGGTGTATATCTGATCTAATTTAATGAAAATTAATGAGTAGCTTCGTAAAATTTTCATCATAACTTTTGTGGCATTGTGTCTGAATGATCAAAAATCACAGATATGTGGTGCAAAAATGTGTAGACTTAAAATACAAGTGATTGAGCCTACTCATTGTGAACTTTCAGATAATAGGCATATTTAAGAATCGTATCGAACTTGTAACGATACTGCGCTCTAAGATCAAGGCCGTTGCTCATGCAAATTTTAATGATAGTGTTCAATTTTAAGGGTTTGGCTATCAGCTCGTTAATTAACTGTGCTGAACTTTCGACGTACCAGGTGATTTCTAACGAATTCATGTTAGGTAGAATCAATATGAAAAAGAAAATGATGAGAATAAACACAAACTTTACAACTCATATGCTTCAGCGACAAAATGAAATTCTACTCTGCTGATATTGCTGGGAAATACCTGAGCACATTTTCTTCACTAATATGTTCTAATTTGATGATGTATGTTAATGCCGGGGCTCAACTAGACATTTATTTTGTGTCGAATGAGAAAATAATTACAGGAAACACTTTTTTATACATTAATTTGACAGAAAAATGATCACTGCATGTCTTCTGGGATTTTTCAAAGCCTGGTCAGCCCGTTCAACGGGATACCAACGATAGATTGGAGCGAACTGAATTTTGTGCCTTCGATTCATCGCGCATGGAGGGAAATTTCCGCCTACGACTCTGACGTCACGATGTCTTTGAGCAGGCCTAGAGATGTAGGAGGCTCTGATACTAGCCATACTATAAAAGCCGAAGAAATACCTAAAAAAAGAAAAATCAGTGCAAGTAGTCTGTTCTAATGTGTAATTTACAAAATAAGTTTATAGGACATCCTTGTTTTTGAAGGCCAACACACCCAGTAATTTGGAATTCGTATTCACTTTTTTCACATGTAATTTTCTGGAGGATCCAGTTTCACTAAGACCTCAAAATCCCATTTTCATTTCCCAGTTTTTTTGTACATTAAAATCGTTTACGGTTCTCAAAAACAATTTTTTTACGACCTAGAATTATGTTTCATTTACCTTTGCAGTCATTTTAAATGTGGATTTTTTATATTCTGCCAGATAATCTTAATTTTTTATAAAGAGCCTATTGCCTACTTTAACAAGCTGCTAATTGGAAAAATTAAAATTGAAAACAACCTTTTGAATGAAGCGGAAACATCTCATTCAGTTTATACCCAGTCATTTTTACCCTCTTCCTAAACACAATATACTAATTAGCTCGTTCTTTGCACAATTTTACTACATTTTAATGGTGTACCTTTGTGGCTCGCGATGTAAAATTGTACGCTAGCTTTATTAAGAGTAAATCTAATGCAACGAAGTGCTATAAAAATTCTAGTGCAACACTTAGTCACGGAGATCATTCTAAAACAGATTGAAAAAAATTGCAATTACTCATTTAAATTTCATTTCTCCACGTATTGCTTTCAAATTTAGAAATTTGAGTTTCAACAATCACTAAAGCTGAAGACTCGCAGAGTTAGTGTTCTATCGAGGTCAAGCATAATTGGCAAAATTCAAATGAAGCTGAACTTTATTTTTCTCAAATATATCCTAGAGTGCAGAAACAAATCTTGTAATCAAAGTTAAATGAAATTTTCCCACATTTACCATCCCGATTGAAATCAAACCGAGTTCTCAAAACTAAAATACTAAAATTATTTAAATAATTAACTACTAAAGTGGCTAAATAATTACTACCTAACTATTCTTAGACATCACTTGACATTAATTCAATCAGTCACCAACCTCACAAATATTCTACTACCTATTCATTTAACTCGTGGACATTTCCGTTCACTCCAAATTCCAAAGAACAGTTTTTGTCATTTTTATTTAAGCTCATGTATAATGGATGCTCAAGCTCATATTCTACATGTTCCCATTCTTTCGTGGAGTCGTTTGAATTCTCTTATCAAAAGTCGGTCAGATAAAATTGATGCATTTTGGATGACATAAACAACGCATTCGTTCGTTACTTCACGCACATGCGTATCCTTCAGAGCAAGTCACGCAACGAAGAACAGCAGCCACGACCAGCGGTCTACTTTACGCATCGCTACGTTAACCACATGAGAATCTACGCCTGAACTGTCATGATGCACATAATAACCCACGCTCAACTAAGCAAGCTGAAACGGCATCTGTGGATGCAGAAACAATTTTGCTGAATTCAGACTGCACGACTAAGGAGACTACACTTTTCGACTCATCGATTGGCGTCAAGCCTCATGATTAACACATTCATTGCGGTATGACCCACCGGTGGGTCGTAGTTAGGTTTTTGCTGCTGCGAAACGACCCATCGATGGGTCGTTTTGAAAAATTCTAATAACCTTTCTAAATTAATGGTATTTAACAGGCCTAGTTAATGTTTGATATTTACGAATTTGCTTATCACTTTTGACTTTAAATTTAAGTTGAACATTGAACTTCAGTTTAACCCATCGCAACTAACGTGTTAAGCAATCGGAAGAGTTATCATCTCATCTGCTGTTCAGTAACATTAATTATAGTAGAAATGAGCCTTTACTTTGGGTGCCTATAGCAGAAGCGTAGAGAAGTAAGATCTAGAATGCACCCACATTCAAGAGCTCTGAAGAAGACCAACGCCCACGACGAACACGACGTGAAAAGATCACCATCAAACAGAATGTCAAGGACCATGTTTTTAACAATAGTAATACAAAAATGCCTCTCCCATGAAACCTTTCGAGACCTGAAATTATTTATTTTTCATGTTGGAGCTCTTGTATCGCTGAGAAAATTTTTCTTCATTAAATTTTTGATATTACATTGGGAAGAAAACAGGAGCAGGAGGTAAAGACGGGATGAAACCCAGCAAAATTTCAGCGACGGCCAAAGACCAAAACTGCAAAAGGCACAAGACTGCCAAAGCAAAGGAAGCCTATAATCCAACAGAGGAGCTTGAGAGGCACAAGACTACGTAAGCAAAGGAAACCTACAATCCAACCGAGGAGCTTGAGAGGCACAAAACTACCAAAGCAAAGGAAGCCTGCAATCCAACAGAGGAGCTTGAGAGGCACAAGACTACGTAAGTAAAGGATGCCTACAGTCCAACCGAGGAGTTGAGAGGCACAAGACTACCAAAGCAAAGGAAGCCTACCATCCAACAGAGGAGCTTGAGAGGCACAAGACTACCAAAGCAAAGGAAGCCTACAATCCAACCGAGGAGCTTGAGAGGCACAAGACTACGTAAGCAAAAGAAGCCTACAGTCCAACAGAGGAGTTGAGAGGCACAAGTCTGAGAGGGCGTGGGAGACGCGCCATCTAACGGCCCGCGGCGCGTGATGAAGTCGCTCGGCTGCTCGGCGTTGGTGCGTCGCCCGCTCACAGGGAGAAAAATCTCGCAAGTTCACGAGCAGTTACCGTGCTCCCTAAAAACACTGCCGTGACGTCAACGAAACACAGCTGAAAAACCATGTAACTCCCTAAAAACAGTCCGTTTTTTTTAAGGAAACAGCCGGAAATTACCGTACTCGCTTAAAAGAACGCTTCAGCATGAATAAAAAACTCTATAGATTACAATGCTCTCTAAAAAGCTACTCCGACGGTGATGGACACTGATGATCAAGCGAAATAAGGGGTAAAACTTATGAACGTTCGAATTCTAATAATAATCTTTGTGATGACGTAAAAGCGTTTAATTTCTGCACTGCGAACCTTGGCTAACTCTCATGATGGTTCCCAGTCTCTACATAATGAAGAATATTTCACAAATAAAATTAAGAGTAAAAGGTAAATTTTAATCAATTCAGCTAGACGTTTTCAGAAAAAGCACGCTTAACAGTTGAATTTTAGAAAAATACAAGGTTTGCTTTGAGCACCTTGCACAATAATTTTTACATTTCTCGAAATGGGGAGTAATAACCCTTCTGTCAAAAATGTGCAGTCTTAATTTTGGGCTCTTTCACTAGATTGAGGGTCGTAAAGTTTCAAAAGCATCGCTAAGTAACATTCTGAGACGCATCAAAACATCAGCAAAACGATCATTCTCCGATTCAGGCAGCATTGTGAAGTGTAGACTTCATGACTTCCTATCTTAGCACCTCGATACAACTATGCAATGCGTCGACTGACGAGATATTATCATCCAGAGTGAAAAACCTCAGCTAGTCGTTGGAAAATGTATTCAATTACCGTGCCTACTGTTATTTCCACGCTTGGCTCGTTAGGAATATTACGTGAACATAAATGAACAAATTTGCTATTCTGATAGCAAATTTTGCGTAATAAACTCAGTTCGTCTCTTAGTTTTAGACTTAGCCATTTTCATAACATGCTCATTCTAAAATAAATTATGGTTCAAAGCTGACCATTTCGGTCTTCATTCCGTCAAAGCCACTGAAATGAATCTCTGGTACAAGAATAATGCCGTACAAACGAAGACTTTTGAGTACAGTTTTTGCTATTAAATAAATCTTAAAAACGCATCATTTGCATCGCCTTTGGCAAAAGACTGTCATAAGTGTGATAGCAGAAAGTTCCAAAGCTAGGAACTTACATTTATGTACGTGAAAATGAGTAATTTCTGATCAAAAGACCCTGCACCTTTTTGATGCAAAAATATAAATTTTCATAGAGAGGTCATATTTTGCCCGCACCATGTCTCTTCCAATAGAAATTCAGTGTATACAGGGCAAATTAGTGCATAAAGGTTATGAAAATCCTTGAGGACACAGAAGAAGCACAAAAGAACGCCTGCTGCCACAGAAGGCTGTCATCAGCATAATACCTAAATTGCAGGTCATGGCAACGGAAATTGGTTATGATCAGCAGTTACGACCGCAAAATCAAACCACTTAGCTGCCCTCTCGACAAGATCTCAGCCAGGGACCCAGCCAGATACAGATGGCCCAATGCACACAGGATATACTAATAAATATTAATTTTAAAATTGAAATTGTCATGAAGGTGTAAATTAAGTGACAGCCTATTTATTATCGATAACGAAATAGTGAAATTGCTGATATTATATAGAGCAGAATTTGACAACTTTCGGAACGTCTGTTGAATCATTTACCCTGCGCAACTTTCTTTACGAAAAAATTCACAAAAACTAAAGTACGACGTACAATAATTTCAGTAGCAAGCACTTAAGAAGACTCGCAAGTATAGTTACTCTGCGAGTAGCAAAGTTCATGCATTCAAATTCTTCGACTTGACACTATTGTTTGGCTCCGAAACGTTACAAGGAACAAATTCGATCAGCCCAGCAAATCACTAGAATCACACATTGGCGAAATACCAGTATTTACACAGGTAGCGCTTCCTGGTACACTATCGTGTAAACCTCTGAACAGCAACACGAGAACATGTCAAGCCACATCGTCTCTAGTGCTATCGAGGTGCAAGCAACGTGTTATCTATCAATAAAAATGTATAGTTAATTTCATCCTGCGTTGACACCTCAGATTGATAGATTATAAGTTAGTTATGAGTCTCCCTAACCTCGCACAAAGGTGCTCCATTGAGAGGGAGGATCAAGGCGCCATTTAGTATGGAGTTAAAGAAATTGGGTTCTATGCAAAAGGTGTTCCTACACAAGATCCCTGCCCCAATAAAAATTAAGTTGGCAAGGAAGCTTACGAAACAAGACAAAATTGAAGAAAAAAGTAGTACTTGCTTGAAAACATGCCAACAGTAAAGCAAAAAAGTTGGTCCGTAACGAAAAAAAATTGTTTCAACAAAAACAAAGCCTACTTAATTTTCGTCTCGTGACCTCACATTTTCCTCCTGAAAACATTAGTTCCCGTGGTACAATAGTTGTACCCCCTTGAGGAGATATCGAGGCCAAAATGTCACCAGGGGTCTTTTCAGATTTTTCATTTTGTGAAACATCGAGTTCAATCCTTTGAATTGGGTCATGCAGATACAATTCAATTTTCAATAAAATATTTCTTTTATACACCCAGTAAAAATTTGATTGAATACGCTCTTATTTTTCTGGAAAGGCACGCTTATACGAGGGCTGCAGACTCCCTTCCCTCTCAGGGCCCCTCAGCCGAAGGCATCACCATCGGTCTCGAGCCTCTGGCGAGTTGAACACGGCGTGGATCACTACTTAAGCAGCGTTGCAGTTTCCTAAGTGGTTTACATGTTGCTTGCTTCAATTCGGCGAGTACTACATTTATTTAATCGATACTTGCTAATCACAGTAACGCGAATCGCAAAGAAGGCTCATTTATTGTAAGAGTAAACTTAATTCTCAAAACACAGTATTTCTCCTCTTCGTGAAGAGTTTTTATTAGCAATGGGCGCGAATACAGTTTTCTACCTTTACACAGCTGAGGCGGAGAGAATGCTACAACTTCGAAAGAGTATAGTGAGTGAAAGGAAGAATGCGCGGCCGTCTTCGTAAAAAAAAAACTGTCTTGAGCCATAGCAGAGATGCTTTCTTTTGCCTGCCGATAGTCTTACGGGTTTGGAGGCTCGATAAATACATACATAAATGAACGTAGTATGAATTGAAATAAGATGAATTTAAGTACCATACAGGCAAATAAATCAGACACAAATCGTTCGAAAAAAAAACGAGTAAGTAATTTTAAAATCTTGGATATTTTCCATAGAATTTCATGAGAAGAGATTCAGTTGCACTCAACGATATGAATGCACAAATCAAACTCGAATAAAACCATGAATGACTCTTGAACGTTTCAATCAGTTACCAATTCATTTGATAACTGGCCAAATATTTCACTTCTTGTGCTTTTGCGTTCAATAAATTCATGTCATGCAGAAATTATTCTGTGAATAATTTCCCCTGACCAGTACAGTTCATTTGAATTTATCTTGTCATGAAAAAAGTACATGAATCGAATGTACATAGAATTGTCCTTATTATGCTGAAATACTAGTTATACAATTTATCGGTTAAACCAGATATTGAATTGATTGATTAGCATTTATATTTATTTATTCAGATGTTACTACGCTTTGCATTGATAAAACATACGAACTTTTACTGTAGCCTTTGATACGCTTAGATTAATATAACGATATTGAATTTCAATTAGTGCATAACTTCTGATCATTGCAACGCTAGAGGACCAGTGAGAAAAAGCAGTGTTTTGGAATCTACATAAAAATTGTCCTTTTACGAAAACGGAAGGATAGACTGCCTTCTGTGCACGAGAGATGAGATAAGTTAGTTTGTACCTCCTTCACTACTGCACATAGGACTGTGGGCCTGTTCGTAAGGAGGACTACGCCAATACCGTACAATAAAGATATTTATCATGAGAATAAATCGTCCTTTAACATGTAGCGTCACATAGGTCATTCTCTGAATTTTAGTCATGCATAAAGCATCGGGTGCAGTATATCATAAATGTTCTCAATTTTTTTACCAGTTGGGGAATTAAAACGAAGTTTTATCATTATTAGGTGAGGTCTATAATGGCAAATGAGTTTTAAAGTTTACCTGTACATTTACTCTAACTTAAATGTACTGCGCAGGACGAAGGAACTTGCAATGATGAGGTAAATGATCAGCAGCAAGCGTAGGAGGTACAGGCAAAGGTTGGCTGTTGAGTTCTCAAGGTCTGCATCACCTTCACCCACGGGCAACATGAGGCATGTGCAAAGAATTTCGTTTAAAACTAGAGATTACTTATATAAATGGATTGTACTCACCATTAGAATGATAAGGGCCTTCGGAAGATCCATGACTGTAATGAAAAACACGTTGTTAGGACCTTAAATACCAGAAAATCCTGGAACGTGAAAGTAAGTATAGAATACACTTCCTTACGAGGGTTGCCCTCTCACTTCTGTTCGTGATTATATATCAAGAAATTATGCCACATCTACACATGACTGACTTTCGATTTTATACGTTGGGTTACGACATAACTGTGGAGAAGGATTATGATAAATTGAGGCACAATTTGAGGAGTTTGAGGACTCTAGCACGGACCTTCTAATGGTTCGCGAGCGACTGTTCACATCATCGCCATCTTTGACTCAGACATCACAAGGAAACTCCACGAACTTACGCACGTACGCGCAACAGAGCGATGCAGTCCGTAATCTTTCGTTCAGCTTTAGACTTTGGTACACTATTTTATGGAATCTGTGTAAGAGCTAGTATTCTCAAATTCATGCAGGCAAGTTATGAGGTCTATGAATTCAGTTTCCAACAAACATGTGGCAAAAAATTAAAAATGCACTGTGTTAAAATGATACGAACAAATACAACATACGCGTAAGTTTCTTCCCCTAGGTAGTAACCAAGACGTACCTTACATTTCACTTTCATTGCGTGCATAGTAAGTTTGGCTCAAGCTTTGGAACTTTCTTCATATCAACCAAATGGACTGATAGTAATCAAGCTGCAAACATGAGCGTTCTAATGGGAGACTTTTGAAATGGCAAGTAGTCCTTCCAGCTATACACTGGAACACCCTTGAATGTCACGCCCACTCGGGCCACCTGGGTAAACGGTATCGAACTTCGTACGAAAACCATGCAGGGCACACAGGTGACCTATTCTGATGTAGCCCCACCATGTAGAGACTTTTAAAAACTGACAATTTTTGTTCGCGTTAGTGCTATTTATTCTATGCTACAGAAAGTAGTAGAGTTCACATCTAACTAGAGGACACGTAACTTCACAACTCAGAGTTTTTGACCTACATTTTCATCAGGAATAATTCTAATTAACAAGTACGTAAAGAGGCACGACAAACTGCTGCAAAGCAGCGCAAGCGCTACGATCTACTGTCATTATTCATTACTTTGTATCATGGTGAATTTAGAGACGTCGAAGAAAGAAGTGAGCCGCCGAGGAACAAATCGAAATAAACCTCTGTACAAAACCAATCTCATTCTGTTCTATTCCATACTTCAGCATAGAGGAAGCAGTATCTACGCTAGTGAAAAGAGCTGGCAAAACAAATTGATGGATTAAACATTCATTGCTTCGTTTTATATAGACAGTTTTCTTGTCGTTGAAGTACTTGCTAAAAAAATGGCATTTTGCATTGAAATATCTATACCTATGAATTGAACATCAAAAAACATGCGCGGAAAACTTTACGAGATAGATGTATATATCACAAATTCGAGGCATTTGCATTTAAAGTGGCTGGAACTATGTCACTATTGAGTAAATATGATAAAAACTTGTAGACGAATAGAATTTTTTTTTGTGCGTGCGCCTGCGCTCTAGTCAGGTATTGAAACTTTGAAATAATGTATATAAGATTACAATATACATTTTTAATTGATTGATATCCCAACGATGACGACATTCGTAATGACGCCAGAAAAGACATACGGAAAGCCTTCGCGCATGACCTTGTTAACACTACAGAAAAACGTGGTATTGTAGCGCTGTGCGCCTATATTCTTCCAGTCACAAAGAACTCAGCATAAAAGGGAATGAAAACAGTTGTAAAATAGACCACTCTGCTCAATCTAAAAACATATTAAATATTTGACTCACTGGTCTTCGAAGAGACAATTGGTGTTGACAATCATCAGACTACACACAATTATCTATACACGTGAGTATTCAAAAAGATATTTGAGTTATTGTCTCAGGTCTACTATGATTTTCCACGCATGGAAGTTATAAGCAATCTTGAAGATTAGATGTTAGTTTAAGCCTCCCTAACAGTAACAGATGTTCCAAAGAGAGGAAAGCACCATTTAGTGTGGAATTGAGGGAACGCGAATCTATGCTCAAGGTGCATAGAAACAGTAAGTTGAGAAAAAAATTCGTGGAACAAGATAAAAGTTGAAGAAAAAAGTAGTAGAGGCTTAAAAACATTACAGCCGCGAACCGAAAAAGAGGGTTCGTAACGAAATAAAAAAATTATTTCAACAAAAGGAACGCATCCCTAACCTTTAGCGTGGGACCTCACACATTCCCCCTAGGAGTGTTAATTCCCATATATATGTATATATATATATGGGAATTAACACATCCCCCTGAGGAGTTAAGTAACCGTAAAATAATGAATGTTACTATTATAGCGTTCTTTTGAATCCCCTTGCGTAAGTAAAGAGCGCTAGGTAAAAAGTTAGTTTATTAGTTTATTAGTTAGTTTAAGCCTCCCTATCCTCAACAATGAGATGTAAAGAGAGGAAGGAAGAAGGCACCATTTAGTATGGAGTTAAGGGAACGTGGAATCTATGCAGAAAGGGCACAGAAACAGAAAGCTAAGAAAGAAGTTCATGAAACAAGAAAAAGTTGAAGAAGAAAGTGGTAGGCGGTGAAAAACAGGACAGCAGTGAACCGAAAAAAGATGGTCCGTAACACAACAAAACCTATTCTATTTTAACAAAAGAAAGCCTACCTAACCTTTAGCTCGGGCCCTCACATTGTCCCCCTGGGAGCGCTAGTTCCCATAGATACAATAATTGTATCCCCCTGAGGGGCGCTAGGTAAAAAAGACAATTACCAAATCCTTAATCTAAACTCATTAATGTACTGATAACAATTGGACAGCTTACCTGATTGCACTATTGTCGATATTAATTAATGCCCCGTCAGCAGAGAGGAGCAGTTGTTTTACACGTTAACTGGACCACGGCTGCCGCAACACTGCCACGCTCCGGCGGTTGCCCCTCCTCTTAGCTATCGTGGTGCGGCGGCGTGACCGAGCAGCAAGAAGTCACTGATGTCATTTGGTCCGCTCTAATAGACAAATAAGAAAAATAAAACAACCTACAAATTGTCTCATGGCACACCAGGTGCCATTAACTGTACCATAGGATTAAGCGCATGATCAGTTAGTGGTTGAACTTAATGCGTCCTCCAATACGGTAGGCTGGACTGACGGTAAAGGTGAACGATCTCCTGCTACTTTGCGGTCCTTCCGGCGCTCCTAGGCGCTCGATCGGCAGTCTCAGACACTTCTGCTGTTCTTGTTAGTCTTTCAGCGAACATTTTATAAGAAATGAACTCAAAGGTAATCAAATTGAGTCGTCGGCACTGATATTGGCAATATTCGGATGACATGAAAAAGATTCGAGGCATCCTAAATTAAAATTCAGATTCCTTCGCGTTTCCTGGTGCCATAACTCATGCCTGAATTTTGAATTATCAGTTACAATTTTATGTGCAATTATTATCGATTGCAAAATTCTATTCCACCCCTTATTACAGATTTCGTGTCCTCTGTATTCCTCTTTTCTGCCCTCATGGTTTGCCATTTCAAATAACTGCGTACGTATAGCACGAGTTTTTTTATTTTTACTGTAAGTATTTTAGCTCCAATTCTATTTTAAATAAATCTAAAGCTCAATTAAGAGATCATAAAAATGTTTTACTACAGTAATCACTTATTGCCTGTTCTTCCTAAAGCAAATGCCTGAAGAAAAGAAAAAATTAGTAAAAATATTTTGAAGACAAGTAAATTTTGAGAACTATTACTTGGAAAAAATATTAACTGTGGTTGCAAAACAAAAATTTTAAAAATTCATTTGCAAATGTTATCGAGAGTCATTTACATTTTGCTTCTGCACCACTTAGGGTTCGAGCAGAGGCAGCTCTAACAAGAATTTAAAAAAAATTTATAACTCGAAAATTGCGAGGCAAATTACACTCAAGTTTTTGCACAGATTAGCTTATAGATTATAAGTTAGTTTAAGCCTCCCTAACCGCTTGAAAAATAGAGCGTATCGAAGAGAGGAAGGCTCCATTTAGTATGGAGATAAGAAAATGAGGAATCTATGCAGAAAGGGCATAGAAACAGTAAGATGGGAAAGAAGTTCATGAAATAAGATAAAAGTTGAAGAAGAAAGTCGGAGGTGCTGAAAAACAGGACAGTAGTGAACCGAAAAAAGGTGGTCCTTAACATAACAAAAAACATTTTCTTTCAACAAAAAGAAGCCTACCGACCTACCTATCTCTCAGCTCGGGCCCTCACACTTTTCTCCTGGGAGCGCTAATTCCCATAGATACAATAGTGTATCCCCCTGAGGGGAGTTTTTGCACAATAATCAGGGCTTAAAACAGTTTTTCAAAACATGACACACAAAAGGCTAAAACCATTTTTTCTGCTCAGACCCCTTGCATCTTCACGAGTTAAATAAATTTTCCTTTCCATTATAGGCTGGGTTGAGCGTACATCCCTCATCTGTCCACTATTTACGTGAGGAAATTTCAGGTAAACATGAAAGAAAGATGATCTAAGTTTGCTTATAAGTAAAAAAATGCTACCGAACGGTAAAATCCTAATTCGACCTAAGCGCAAATGAGAGCGAGCGCTCCAATACTCGACTTTTGCTCGCAAGACCATCGTCTTGCCTACGTATTTCAATGTTTATACCACTTCTTGAATTATTGACGCAATTCATCCACTTAATATTCGTCATACATAGTGAAGGCCACAGTAGATAAAAAAAACATTTCTGCTCGTGCTTGAATGCAGTTAATCATAGTTAAACTTGGTCAATATTCTCTGCGCATAGCAAATGCAACTTTCGCTACAGAGCTCTACAATGGATGACAACATGAGCGTGTGTCAAGGAAACAGAGCCCGCGGTCCCATCGTGATTGATTACGACATCTCTGTCCTCGGACCAAATGGCAATCGTCCTCGCAAGGCTGAGGCCGAGCTTCAACATGCCCTAGGTAGTTCAAAAGACATGCAGTTTGAGAGCGCATGTATTTTTTAAGTATTCCACACACGGGAAAAGTAGTCCCACAACGGTTTCCAAATGCTATTTTTTTCAGATGAATTCGAAATTGTGGTAAAGTGGGGACAATGATCAACACAATTGACAAGGCACTTTCTGTTATTCAATGATCTATGATTTTGAAAATAGAAATGACGAAAAAATTAGTCATGAGTGAAATGAATGAACATTTGTATATTAAATTAATTCAAATAACATTGTATGAAGTGTGAAAAAAGTGCTGAACTCATAGAAATATCCCAGAAGAAACAGGACTACCCAAATAAAATAATTCTTACGGCGATCAACTGCACCCGAAACATGTGGAAAAAATTATATTCAAGTGGCAAAGAATAGATTTTAAGTTAGCTTAAGATTCTTTAATCAGAAGAAAGGTGTTTCACAAGAGAAAGAAAGAACGCATTGTGTAGGAAGGTGTTAAGGAAAATGGAGAATCCGTGCTCCCACACAAGATCCCTGTGGATAGTAACAGGTAGTTAGGAAGGGAGTTTATGAAAGAAGGTAAAAATTGAAGACGAATGTAGTAAATGCTGAAAAGTAGGGCTGTAGCGTAGTAAACCAAAAAAAAATGTGGTCTGACACAGAATATTTTCAATCTATTTCAATACCTAGCTTTGGGCTCGGGACTCCACGTCTCTTCCTCCTAGGAACACTAATTCCCATGGATACAATAGTTAAATCTCCCTGAGTGCTTCGCAATGAAAACCTTAACAACTTACAGTTAAAGACGTGAAAATGAAATTTTGTCTTTCTCTAGTTTCTTGGTCGTAACAAATAAAATGATTGATGAAGAGTATTAGCGTTCATGTTAAGTGAAGATGCAACTGCTGAAATGATTAAGATTAGGATTATAAGTTAGTTTAAGCCTCTCTAACCGCTACAAAAAAGAGCGTATCGAAAAGAGGAAGGAGGAATGCACCATTCAGTATGAAGATAAGAGAATGGGGAATCTATGCAGAAAGGGCATAGAAACAATAAGTTGAGAAAGAAGTTCATGAAACAAGATACAAGTTGAAGAAGAAAGTAGTAGGTGCTGAAAAACAGGACAACAGTGAACCGAAAAAAGGTGGTCCATAACATAAAAACATTTCATTTCAATAAAAGAAGGCTTACCTAACTCTCAGCTCAGGCCCTCACACGGCTGAAATAATTTTTACCAATTCATTTCATACAAACAGCAGTGATTCAGGAACAAAAGTGGAAAAATTGCTTAAATTCAAGTTTCGAATAATGAGATTTCTTGCACAGACCAGCCCGCAACTCTGAATTCATTTTTCAATTCAAAAATAAGCCCAAAATCCTCCGAACTGCAATCTTGTTAGAAATATTTCACAAATAGTATCAGAATAGTATTTGCATTTGAATAACTGATTCGAAACGTTTAAAATTTCATTGCAATAAAATTAACTACTCTTAAATATCAATTTCGCTAGCTAGGTTTCTTCCTCGACATCGGTCAAGTTGTATGAAAACGTAGATTACACAGGAATATTTGTAAAAACAGAACGAGAAGTCGATCTGCATAAAATGGAATATTTTATTGGGCAGTAAGTTCAGTTCCAAGTCAGTTATACAATGAATACTAAGCGGGAATTATTCATTTCCAAAAATATTTAACGTCGACAGTAAAGGAGACACTTGAACCTGCAGGCAAACCTACTTCATTTTATAAACCTAAACTACAGACAACATCCATTTTTCGTATCTTCTTAACTAACATTCGAGAGCTCCAACCAACTGCCCCGTAGTTTTTCCAGATAGAAATAACTATTAATTTTGACGCAGCAATCCAGATTATTGCCGGTTACGTAGACGTCGGCGATAGAGCGTAAGAAAATGCTAGGAATGCATAAGGGCTGAAATTGCTGCTTACATAGCGGTGATTTAGTTACAGTAAGCCGTGCATTTAATGGACAGGAAGCTGCCTTGTTGCTGATGGAACTGTTTCATTCACGGGATAGGAATGCGCCTTTGTGGCGTCGCACCTGCAGCGGTAGCACCGCCACCCCGAGCCGTGGAATAGACACAGATGCAAGGCTTCCGCCAAGTCTGCCTACCACACACGCCTCTCTTCACCCCATACACGAGGCTCAGGTACACCTGCACAGGCCTGCTTGTTCAGTAGGAGTGCTTATTTGCCTGTGCCCGACATAACAGGTGTTTTTTCATGGAGGCGCAGCTAGAGAAGTAGACGTCAAATTGACTCAAATTAAGGTAGCTGTAAAATTACATGTCGCGGATAAAATGGGATTTTTTGCCAGCAAGGTAACAGAGGTAATTGAAATTAATTTAGTACGATCGACCCAATCCATAACAAAAACCCACCGTACCCCAGAGGATCTCCCGTAAATAATACAGCATATCTTCAAAAAGTTATTTGTTACACGTTCATATAAGAGGCTAGTTGGATTATCTTCGTTTAGACATGCAAAAAAAAGAGTTGAGAGAAGGTTCTTACGTTAATTTACCCCTTAATAGTGTTCATTTACCCTATGCAAAGTTGTCAAGGTAACAACGCTCAATGGCAATCAAGAAAAAATTGTAAAACTATCATTATAGGGCATGAGCAATATAGAAATGTCCTGTTCTTAAACTCAAAAGAACACATGTAGTGCATCACAAATGTTCATTTTCCATCTATGATTAAAAATTTGTCAACCGTTAGTTTCCTCGTCAGCTTGATTTGAAATAGAGTTTATAGTTGAAGAGTGCGAAGGGAAACTAATACGGTATATGAACTTACCACACTCAAGTAAACATCTCTCAATTTCCAGAACAAAGTCAATCTAAAACAGTGTGAAGCGTTTCATTTTTTTCAGCTTTGCTGATCGTTTAATTTTTTAAATTTCAGTCGGCTTCCTGATGTCGCCATTTGTTCCCTTTACTCTGAGGTACAAGTTCGAAAACAGTTTCTAGGTTGTTCCTAAATACTTCTAATTTTTTGGTTCATCCAGTAAGGATTTTCATGACTACTAAAGTAACATATTTACACCACAGTACGTTAAAAACGTGTATTTACCTGTATAAACTTTTTTAACGTAATGAAATCATGATTTTGGAAAAAATCTGAAAAATATTTTGGCACAACTATTTCAGAAAACATGAAGTACAATTTAGCTATCAGAAAAATTGCGCCAAGATCATAAAATATCCAGAAAAGAAAAATCACCTGAGAAAGAGTGATATCAGACAAACTCGGACTGTAACATTCGTGACCAAGTTGTTATGCTTTCTTTCCTCATCACTCACTCCACCTGCAAGTCTGCGCACTGCAGATACTTCGCAATTTTACGCTTCATTGGAAAGTTTAATTTAGCTCTTGAACACACATGCGCAACTGAGTGCTGAAAAACCATTAGTAACCACCAAGTATGCTGCAACTTCATATTCTTTGTTGAACTTTTCTGCTGACCGCTGTTACTTTTTCCGAAAAATCCTGGAATATGCTTCGTAATAGATATGAAGAAGAGAGAAAAGGCAAAAAATACATTTCTGATGAAGTTGACGCGTAAAATATGGCAAAACTATTTTAAAATGTCAGCAATAATAACCGTGCCAGTGACTGAACAAGAAGAAAAAACTCTGCAGTCCTGCTACACAAAAAATTTCGGAATCGCTTACAAATTACAATGTAAGAAAAAATTCGTAAATATCATGTCCCCTAGAAATAGTCAAGCTTTCCAGACAAGGAAATTATACAACGCCCTCTGTCCGGGCTGCGGTTCAAAGCGGCCGCCACCCAAGCGAACTTTGGAAAGTAGAGCCTATATTGTAAGAGCGTTATCCGCTCGCAAGTGCGTTGTCTGCTGAAGCATGACCGAGTCTAATAAAAACTTGTGCAGACTTTGCTGCCCTTCTATCAAAAACTCAAATAACGCTTTAACACTATCTCAATATCGTCATTATCGTTTGGTAATGCCGAAATGAAAGGGAAGTGAGGGCAGTTCAACATTTAAAATTTGGGTTACAAGGTTACAATAACCGGACTGCACTGAAATTTATGATTTTGACTTATTTCAAGTCAAATTGAATGAAACCTAACTGATTACCATCCTACGTCAGTGATGTTCCGGCCCAAAGCACATGATGCATGGAAAGTCACACTTCATTTACCTGCTGATAGGAACTTTTATTCAACTTTTCCTCGGACCAATTGTCTACGCTTGCAGAACATACGCCGAGCATTCACCAACCACGTCAGTTTTTCATGAATAATATGCATACTCCGCATGGCTCCTAACAAGGCAACAGATGCAGCATACGCGCGCTTGCAGTGAAGAACTAACAGTATTCGTTCCATACCTCATGACCAGCAGAACTCGATGTAGGGCACAAGGCCGCAGCAGTTTGGACTCGGAGACTGCAGACCCAGAATGGGTGCTGATCTCAAGCTGCAAAGCAGCCGCCGGCTGTCCAGCTGGTGCTTTAAAGAGAACGACGCGTGTTACTCCTGTAAAATTATTCGTAATCTTTTGTTTATTACCTAAGATTTTTTGCTATATTTTTATTTAATTATAGCTTGTGAAAATGTATAATCCGACAAATACTGACCTAGAAAACTTTTGAAATATAGAACTGATTTTCATGCCAATGTGAATCTTCAAAAGAGGTTTAGGAAACTCTAGAAATATGAGCGCCGCTTTCATAAACGGTAAAGGAAACTAGAAATAGGAGCGCTATTACTGAACTTTGAAGTTTAAACGTAGAAGGCGATGATTCTTAGCTCACTTGCATCAAGTATTTGAAGCGTAATGACGAAATTCAAGAATTGAGCGTATTCACAGAAGTAGGATAAACTACTGTGAAGTGAAATACTCGAGACACGTTCAAATATCATATCAGTCTATAACATGAGCTCCTATCCCTTAATACTCAAGACAGACTTTTTACTGTACCCGAAAACTAGCTCTACGACTAGATTAAATTTTTGGGCTTGCTTCGATTCCAACCAACAATTTTCTCCTAACCTATTCAAAAGTTTGCAGTTAGACATTTCACTGTTGGTTGGATTCTAACTCTCCTCGTGAAAGTGCTGAACAATTTTCATTGGAAGACTTCATTCGTACCATGTCGTTTCAACGAAATAAAATACTGCTCGAATTTTGCGACTGCCTTGACTAATTTATTGTGGTAAAATATCGTAAATTATGATAACGTAAAATCAGTGACCTTTATGTATGAAACCAAAATCATAGTACATCTATTCCATTATTTGTCAGCTAATAAAACGGGTGCATAAGAAAAGGGTATTACTCTACGTGGTGCCCAGAAATAAGTAAAAAGGAATGACAAATAAAAACAAATACTCATTTTCAATTCATGGTGAATGTGAAGCGTGATGCAATCAAAGGAAATGTTAATTTTATTCCCAAGAATCACTAAAGGAATCTATTTAAGAGCGTTTTACACGAATGACATTCTGCTCTCTGATGCGTTATTTTAGAATTATTCAGCTTTGAAGTTATATGTGAAATCGCTTTCCCGCGCAAAATGTGCAACACAGTACGACCAGGTTGTGTCGGGAAAGGCAAAGTTCGGATCATGAGGTGTTAAAGTTTTCGCCAGAACTTCGTAGAAATAAAAGAATGATAGAAATTGTTAATAAAATAATAAGAAATATTGTTATCAGTTAATAACACAAAAAAGTTAACATAGGCCTACTATTTCTCGTACTTGGTGCTTTTGACATTTTTTTAGTCGTCATTATTACGTCGTCACCTTTACAGTCAGCTCATAGATGGCTCCACCCGGTACGGCTGCCGCCATCATGGAGCAGATGTAAACACAATTGTTGACGCGACCTTAATGGTTGCTTTCAACCTTTATTTATAATTTTCACTAGAAGAACTGTGGCTTCCCCTCACGACCCAACCTCTTTACGTTTGTAATAGGGGGTTAGCTTCTGTTATTAATTGTATTAGACTTAAGAAACATTCTACCTCTGTATCTCCTGTGGTAAATAAATTGTTTAAATTGTTTAAATTGTTTAAATTAAATTCCGCTTGGCGCGCCCGCTTCCTTGGCACGCAAAAGCCAACATCAAAGTCGAATAATTCTAAAATAACGCATCAGAGAGCAGAATGTCATTCATGTAAAACGTTCTTAAATGGGTTCCTTTAGTGATTCTTGGGAAAAAAATTCCCATTTCCTTTGATTGCATCACGCTTCACATTGGCCCAATTCATTTTCACAAACCTAACGGATAAAACACTAGGCCTAGTATCATGTGTAGTTTACAATGCCTGAAGTGAAGTGCACCTCCAAATAAGTAACCACGAAATGTTTCGCATGTTCTCACAATAAGGTGCTGATCCAACAATAAAGAGATGAGACTGTTCCTTTGTAATTACAAAATCCGTGATAAAATACTTCGAAAACTTTCATTTTTTGGTATAAGATTTAACAAAATAACTTAGCTTTTCACGCCACATTTTACATAGGCTGCCGTTTTTTTATCAATCATTACAACGCATGGACCACCTTAGAAAAACTGAACTAACAGTCACACTGAATTAAAATTTTACATGACATTATCTGCAATACTGCGCAAAATTCTTCACTACAACTTGTTTTGGCAGAATGCCGGCAGTTCTCCAGCAGAGGTCACAGCTAACAGTACCGCATTACCTCACCACCCACCAATCGCGTTTTTATCTCCAGGGAACGGAGAGGTTTTATGTCAGAGCAACAAACTCACGACAATGCAGATCTAAAGAAGAGCTTTCTTTTCAACATACTTCTAGAATTCAATGTTTGCTGTTTCTATGCATGTATTGTTGCGTCACAACACTTTCGTTTTTAAGCACTGAGGTGACGAGGGTCAGCAAAATCTCGTAGATGTGATGTGAAAGTTGTGATTTTCACACTGTACTTTTACTGGATAATAAAAGTAGGTTGTTAAAAACATTACCGTCGTGACCGATGAAATGTGGTTTGACAGCAACAGAGAACATCCCTTGCACTTGCAAAATTTAAAAATATTCTTGAAAGAGGTCAGTTGCATCGAAACTGATCTCATGCAAGGGAAAAAAGAGGATCCAAAGGAGAAATAAAAAATTGAAGACTTAGAGAAGTACATGAGATGATAGGATGATTAATTCTATGATAAACTGCTGTGGATTTTATGATAAATGACAATGTGTTTTTAGTTAGAGCTTAGCCGACATGACGCGCAAAAAAAGACGAACTATAGAATACGCTCGCAAACGAGGTCTTGACTATATTCATTTGAAATATTCAGCTTTTCGTTCAAGTCTCTTAAGAGAAGAGAATTAAAAGACAATGATTATGCGACTTAGAGCGACTACAAATAAACAACGGCATCTACAGATGCTTTATTTCCAATTTCAAGCCTGATACATATCACCTTGTACATTGGATTTTCAAATGCCTTATAACTAACACCAGGACGCCATGACGCTTTCCCCCGGTCAAGACCGGTACCCATTTCAGACACCTGGGTTGAGTGGGGTATTGTGCTTGGAATTTTTTCTCTTTACCCAACAGAGAAAATCGCTATCCAGCGCCGGGACTCGAACGCTCGTTGCCAGCACGGAAGCAGGTCCTAAAGCCACACGGCTATGACGAAAGGATAATTGAAATGTACTTAAAATTCAACATGTTGGTAATCACAGATTCAAATTTTAACATTACTAGAAGTAAAACACGAACGAATTCTGAAAAACACAGACCACAGCTAACAATGGATTGCTTTAGCGCATTTTTATTCTGTAGAGTCGAAAATTACAGAACTAAATGCTATCCCGCTCGCCAGAAGCTGATCCTCACCACACTGAAGAAACAAATATGGAACATCGATCTTTTACGAGAAGGTTTAATTAAAAAGCACACAAACGCGGAACGAAATTCCCTCATTGTTTGGGCGTTGTCGGTTCGATAACATAAAACCTTTAGCTAGCACATTTCTCGTGCATGAGATAATGAGAAAACGTTGGGAGAGCTCTAAAATTTGACTCTGCAATGCGTTCGAAAAACGTTCGTGCACTTTAGATTTTAAAGCCCGAAACTGATCAAGGTTGCCTCTTCTTTAACTAGAAGTCGCTGAATTTTTCTAGATCAACTTTATTTCGATGAAAGTGTGTCAATACACTCGCACCAAACATGATGGTGAATTTGCTCATTTCCACTTCATTGCCGAACCTCATTAAATTATAGGTTATTTTAAGCCTCTCTAAACTCAACGAAGTCGTTCTGAAGAGAGGAATGAGGGAGGCACCAATTAGTCTGAAAGTAAGAAAACGGGTAATTCACTCACCTCGTATCAGCAGCAAGATTGAAAGAAGTTCTTATAAATTCACCCATCGAAGGGGCTGATGAGCCATTTGTGAAACGCAATTCTCATTAACGCTCGAGTTGACCACTAGAAACACAACCCTACGAGAGAACTTTGGGAAGCACGGTAGAAAATAGAATCAAGTAATAAACATGGTCACATATCGTGACGAGGCGAAAGTGTATTTAATTTTGTTCATACCACGTATGTACCCAACCGACCTGGCCAAAATATTAATTTTCCGCATTAAGACAAAAGCACGCGATATTTCAGCCAGTGCGCTCTTGACAGTATAGAGACCACACGGAACGGTGCTCAATTGGAATAAGGAGTGCGTTCATGTTTTCCTGTCATGGCAAAAAAAAATTAGTCAGCCAGGCTCGATAGAAATTTTTTTTTTTAAAGTTCTGTAACATATTTGAAAAGAAAAACGTACTCCCAAAAGAAGAAAGAGAAAAACACCTTCAATACGTAACTAGAGGAACTATCTATGCATAAGGTGCGCTTCCTCACCTTACCCATAAAAACAGAGCTATGAAGCAAAATAAAATTTAAAGGTGCAAAAGGTGCTGGAAAACGGACAGCAGTGAGCCAAAAAAAATCTGGTCTGTAACAATAAAAACCTACTTTTATTTCAACGAAGGAAAAGCCTATCTACTTTAGCTCGGGACCTCACATCTTACTCATAGAAGCGCTAATTTCCATGGACACAACTATAATATTATTGTATCCCAGACAAGTTATTTGCTCCTGTACCTTAGCCCCCAGGATCATGACTTCAGTAACGTCAGTGGTCAGAAGTATAGGTAGCCGTCAATACTTGCAGTTCTACTTCGATACTGACGAGTGTGAAGTACTGCATCAAATGTAACCCAGTTCGCGAAGACCGTGAGTAAAATAGTTTAGTTTTGTAGGTGTCTACTAGCACATAGCTGTCTGCTATTTCACTCGGAAACCCCTACGTACTGATAGAAGTTCTACTAAGAGTAAAATAACTGCGTCAATCCTCAGCTGGCTACACTGGTAAAAGAAAGCGAGAGCATCTCAATGAGAAGAGACTGAGTTTAAAGGTTAGTTCAAGTCGCATTCACCGCAACAAAGGCGTTCCAAAGAGAGGCAGGAATGAAGTTAAATTAACGTGGAATCTAAACACAAGGTGGATAGAAACAAAATGTTGAGCTTATGAAACAAGATAAAAGTTGAAGAAAAAAGCAATAGGTGCTGAAAAACAGGACAAAAGTGAACCGATAACAAGATGGCCCGTAACAAAACTAATCGATTTGAACAAGAGGACGGCCTACCTAAACTTTAGCTAGAGACCTCACGTATTTCCACTTAAAATGCTAATTTCGAAAGATACAATAGCTGTATCCTCCTGAGGGAGAAAGAAATGGAGAATAAGAATGAAGTATGAAAGATGAAAACACTCATTCAGGAGGTCGGTTGCACGTTACGCCAGCCTCCCCCTGCGAGAGTAGCAGTATTAAGAATAAAGAAGAAGGCCTACCCGACTATGAATCTAATCCAACAACAGTTGTAGCTAGTTTTGCGACATAGCTTGACAGCCACTGAGAAACGGCCCTTTTCCAAGGTACAATGACAAACAGACATTTTTGGTCTAATGAATAAAATCAAGGACAGTAAAAAAACATCATCGGAAGAGTATATCATTTATTAGAAACCAACGCATTCCAAAGGAACACGTTACGTTCAATGGATGATCTTCGAGTGTATCCAGAGCAGTTGGCAACTCAATGTGAGCGGCGCAGCGCAACTCAGTAAGTGCAAGTCAGATAACCAGTGACGGCCAGGTGGAGTATGTGGTAACCGAGTAAACCCAGGTCACCAAGGGTTAGGCAAATTACAGCCCACCATAGGACATGTCCCCTGGATAACAAGGCGTCGACTTTTTCCGAAAGGTTCTCGCGAACAGTGGGACAGAAAATTAAATTAAACATCTTAAAGTTCAAAAATCATTTCCTTCAAAATAGGAAGACACGCTATTTCACTCATCAAAAGCGATAACCAAGCTCACACGAAGCAAGGCACATGAATAAACTCTGTTCATACATCCATCGCCAAAGAAATGACGATGTCAAGAGGAAAAATCCTGGAGCTCATCAGGTGTGAACAAAAATATGTCCGAGTTAGCCATACAGCATAACAAATACCAACAAGAAACTCTCATGATCAAAAATCCGATATATTTAAAACACCATAGATCCCAATAATGAAAAGATACTTCGACAGCCCAACAGGGAGGTGCCTAACCCAAAAGGGAGGCTTTCGTTTCATATTTGTTGATTCAACGGTGACATAAGCAACTTAATTAACACACACACACACAGGATAATCTGCACCATATTCCAGATAAATTTGGCAATTTAAGTACTAATATAACAAAGCAGTTGCACGCAACCGAGTGAAGGCTATTTGTAGATGGAAGTTTGCACCACCTGCCAGCCTGTAACCTTCAACAAGATCTCTTCGAAGGTAGAAATATCCAGAGATTTCCTAATTTGGCAGCACTTCAAAATGATATTTATGGCCTTAAGTTCAAGAGTCCAGCAATACTGTCAGTATAAAACCAATAACACACTAAAGTAAGAATCTGAAAATTAAACTGCGTAATACAAAACCGAGATCAACAATAATACTCGCAATGCGCAACCAAACATAACAATGACATACAATGTGCAGGCTATGAATCACGTGCAAATCCAACAAAAACAAGTCTTGTACCCAATTTTCCACAACAAGCATAATAGCCTCCAATAAAAATACTAGTAAACTCTTCATAGGAAGGCGTCTAGATGCAAAAATACATAAAACAGAAATACCCTTTCCTACGAGTACAAAAAACGGCTACTAAACAGCAATAACGAATGCCCGTCGCACGAAAACAAGATACACCTCTCCACTGATGTCTAAAAAGAAAGGGGCTTAGAGAGCCTCATAGGTATACATAAATATCGATGTTTTCTCAGCCAGTCAGGTAAATCAAGGAGCAAGCCTCTACATGCTATAAACAAGCGTAATACTGACAAATATCGTACAAAACCAATTTGAAATACTTCGTTTTCTTAATTTTACGTGCAGAAATGAACAGCTTAAAAATAAGCCAGCTTGGAAGTACGCATCACACATTTCTCTACAGTAAGCAGTTAAGATTATGCCACTCGCAATATAGCAATGAACAGTTTCAAAATGGTAGCATTGAGACTTGTTTTGTGCACTGTATTCGTACACATTCGAAGCATCATTAAAAAATTGCAAAACAAACATTAATACAGACTAGCGTAGTTATGCTAATTCATATTCTTCTGGTTGACTTGAAAAAATATTACGCGGCATCAGGAGGTATCAAAATAGTAGTTTATAACTTTCTATTTCATTCAGTGTTTGAATGAACATCGCAGGATTTGGCAGTATCAAGAGCCGACGGTGAGCAGTTATACAGAAAACACAATCCTGAAGAGATGGAAGTTGGCTGGCCGGGAATGCTGGCATTGAGCAGCACATCGTTACCTTACGCCACCTGAAAAATGAATCAGAGTCACACTGCTGATAAGAGCAGAAACCTGGAGTTACTCCAACTGATTAGATGAGAGAGTTTAAGCCTCTCTGACCGATGAGTTAGTTCAAGCCTCGAGTGTTCAGAAGGAAGGAGGGTACCATTTAGCATGGAGTTAAGGGTAAGGGAGATCTACGCACAAGATATGTTCCCAAACAAGAACCACAACATATAGAAACAGTAAGATAAGAAGAAAATTTATGAAATAAGACAAAAGTTAAAGCGAAAAGAATTAAGTGCTGAAAAAAGGACAGTAGTGAAGCAAAAAACAGAGTCTGTAAAAATAAAAAATAATTCCATACTAAAAATAGGCCTATATAACTTTGCGCTAAGAACCTCGTATCTTCCCGCAGAGGCACTGATTCCAATAGGTACAATAGCGGTATCACTCTAAGGAGTACATTGACAGAAATGCCACAAAAACACGCAATTTTTTGTTTTCCCCAGTACCCTGAGAGATACTTTTACCAAGAGAAGTACATTAATCGAGTTTACTAGTGCTTAACACTCGCGCCTCATGATAACGAACCTATTATGACCCTGAAATGAAACCAACATCATATTATTTTATTATTATTGTAATTGTTCTCCCACCGATACCACTACCAAAAGGAACATCAGAGCCCCCCACTCACGGCGGCTGTGAGGGCCTGGTCCAAATCAGCGATGATGTCACCGATCTCCTCCAGTCCCACGGACAGCCGCACCAGCGAGTCCGTGATGCCCAGCTTGGCACGCTCCTCTGCCGACACTGACGCGTGGGTCATCAGCGAGCTGCATAAAATGAAGAAGGTTAGATTTCAAGTTAGTTTAGGCCTTCCTAACCGCTACAAAAAAGAGCGTATCGAAGACAGGAAAGAGGAAGGTACTATTTAGTATGGAGATAAGTAATGCGGAATCTATGCAAAAGGGGCATAGAAACAGCAAGTTGAGAAAGAAGATCATACAGAAGATAAAAGTTAAAGAAGAAAATAGGTGCTGAAAAACAGGACAGCAGTGAACCGAAAAAAAGGTGGTCCTTAGCATAGCAAAAACATTTTATTTAAACAAAAAAAAAAAGGCCTACCCAACTATCAGCTCGGGTCCTCCCACGCTTCCCCTGGGAGCGCTAATTCCCGTAGTTACAATAGTTATATCCCCGAGGGGACAAAATGAGAAAACGTAAAACCCCATTGCGTTCTTTCCAATTATTCCCCATAAAATTGAGAGCTACACAAAATGTAGAAACTAGAGACTCAACTGCATTCCTTCAAATTATTCCACATAAAATTATGTTGCAAACTAATGGCATGGAACGCATAGAAAGTAAAATATAATGCAGTGGTATTTTTTAATGTCACATGGTAAAACCTTAAATGAAGTCTTAGCTGTGTATCAGACTTAGTAAAAAATAATGAAAGTTTTCCTAATATCTAGAGCAAAACGTGCGTTTAAAAGAAACACTGAATCCTACTACTATAAATAATTTAGTGCATGAACTAAATTTGCATTGAAACGCTACTTTAGGATTCTTGCTTTCAAACTGACGTACAAAACCGTGCATTACATTTACAATGTGTGCGCGTTCAAACCGATTCAATAAGCAAAAATATATCCTGCATCATTCACTTGTAAAAATAATCATAAATAATAAAAAAATAAAAACTATGCTCATGCGTGTGAAAGTCGAATAAGACAATTTCTTGGAATGAAATGGAGTACAGCATGCTTAAATTAAAGAAATTAAAACGTAAAGAACTGAAGGACATAAATGCCTGACCTCACAAAATAACAATTTATCCAGCAGTTGCTCATATCAAGAAATAACGAAATCTATAAGACCACGGGTAAAAATACATACGGGAGTTCACACAGGCTTTCGTAGCCTCCGAGACTCTCGGCGAGGGTGAACACTTTGAGCTTGTTGAAGAACTTCTTGGTGATATCTAGGTTGTTGCCCTTGATGTAGAAGGTGATCATCCCTGAGTGGCCATAGCACTGTTTCTTCGCTAGCTGTAATGACAATAAAATAATAATAGAATTAAGTTTCTCCATCACAGTATTTAGCATATCAAACATCGTAGTAAATTTCATTTCATGCGACAAAACACTCATAAATCTAAAGCACTCTATGGGAATTGGAGACAATCCAAGAACGGGCAACTTGGCTCAATTCTGTTGCCATATTCTAGGCTGAAACTGTAAAATTTAGCCTCACGCAACTTGTTGCAGGAGCTTGGTACCAAAACATTAACATTTCTTTACAACAAGAAAAATTAGGCTTTGTAACAAGAAAATTAAGCTTTGTAACAATAAAAATTAAGCTTTGTAACAAGAAAAATTAAACTTTGTAACAAGAAAAATTAAGCTTTGTAACAAGAAAAATTAGGCTTTGAAACAAGAAAAATTAAGCTTTGTAACAAGAAAAAAATTAAGCTTTGTAACAAGAAAAATTAAGCTTTGTAACAAGAAAAATTAAGCTTTGTAACAAGAAAAATTAAGCTTTGTAACAAGAAAAATTAAGCTTTGTAACAAGAAAAATTAAGCTTTGTAACAAGAAAAATTAAGCTTTGTAACAAGAAAAATTAAGCTTTGTAACAAGAAAAATTAAGCTTTGTAACAAGAAAAATTAAGCTTTGTAACAAGAAAAATTAAGCTTTGTAACAAGAAAAATTAAGCTTTGTAACAAGAAAAATTAAGCTTTGTAACAAGAAAAATTAAGCTTTGTAACAAGAAAAATTAAGCTTTGCAACTAGAAAAATTAAGCTTTGCAACTAGAAAAATTAAGCTTTGCAACAAGAAAAAATTAAGCTTTGTAACAAGAAAAAATTAAGCCTTGAAACAAGAAAAATTAAGCTTTGAAACAAGAAAAATTAAGCTTTGTAACAAGAAAAATAAAGCCTTGAAACAAGAAAAATGAAAAAATTAAGCTTTGAAACAAGAAACATCAAACTTTGAAACAAGAAAAATTAAGCTTTGAAACAAGAAAAATTAAGTTTCCAAACAATTATTCAAATTAACTGCACTAGTTAACATTCCTTAAATCCTTTATACGCAATTCGGCTTAACTAACTATACAAGGGAAACGCGCAACAGTGTACCCTTCAATTCAGAAAATAGGACAAAACCAACACTTCAAGACAAGACAGTTTGCCCGCCAAGTTGTAGTACCTCGTGCTGGGGATGAGAAGGCAGGCCAGGATGCAAAACTTTCTCAACAGCAGAATGCTTTTCCAAAAACTGGGCCACTGCGAGTCCATTCCTACCGTGCTGAGCCATGCGTAGCGCCAGCGTCTTGAGGGACCGGTTCACCAAGTAGCAGTCAAAGGGAGATGGGACACCACCTGTTGGCAATTTGTGGAGTCGAAATGGTTAAGTTCTTGCTCTTGTATGATTTATCAAAACTCTGCAAGCCATTAATGGTTAAATTGTGAAGTAACTGGTTAAACAAAAACCTCAGTACCAATTAATTAGTTGCGAATGTTTAAAACGAATTAGTTCAACCAAACATAGAGGGCATAAATTTGAAGTTAATAACCATTGCTCAGTATTTATTAACTTCATTGACTTCAAGCTACAATTTACATCACATTAATATAAACTATAACTATTACTGACAACCAGGGTGCGTACAGGCTCTGAGGTTCAAAATTCCACTACTTTTTCATGACTTTTTATGCCAACCAAATCACATTTTCACTACCTCTCTCTGCCCAAAATAATGTCACACAAAGTTAAATTGCAGCACAATAAATGTATTTCAGTCATAAACTTCACAGAACATTCATCATTACTTGCAGGTCTTGTTTTCATGAATGTGTAAATGATCATCACAACACCAAACAGTCATGCTGGACAGTTCAATAGCATCTGCTATGCATTTGCCAGTGCATTAAGTTTGTCATTAATTTCCGCATTCAGCCCCTTGAGTTGTTCTTGCTTGTCTTTGGCTGATTTCCTCAATGCATTTGACTTTGCCAGTAGGCGCAAATCATTCTTGTCCTCTGCCTTCCGTGCAAAGCTGTCAGCATCCTCCACCAGCGCTTGCAGACTCTCCTCCATCCTCTTCCGTTTTGTCTTCAGGTTCTCCACTTCATCCAGTTCTCTCTTCCTCTTCTCTCCCTTCTTCTGCTTCTCTGCCTCTTCCTTCTTTTGGTCCAGGTAGTGTCGATAGCGCTGTCTGCCCTGTGAAGCTGAAAAGAGGAGTTTCTTGGAAATGTCAACCTTGGAGATACCTCCTACATGTTTGATGTGGTCCATGACCACTCTCTGCGCCACGATGGTGTTCTCACCCATGTTGACTTCCATGAGCTGCTTGCTCACAGAAAAGCCCCTTTCCACTGAAGCCTGGCCATGTGACAGGACCAGTAGCATCTTCACAACCAGCCACTGTTTCTTGAGGGAGGATGTGGCCAGCTGGCTGCTCCAGAAGACATCTAGCCAATCAGTGTCTTGCTGAAAACTGTTGAAAGTGCTGATCTTCCTCTGTGCCTCATCAAAGAACTCTGAAAACTGGCTCATCACCTCATCGATGTCACCCTGTGGTAGCCTCTTAGCATCGCTGAGCAGCTGCAGACAGTTTTTCAGCATGGACTTGGTCTTCTCTCTCTTTGTGCGATCCACAAAGACACTTGGCACCAGCCAGCCCATGTTTCGGGCCAACCCGAACTTCAAAGGTGACTTCTCAACAATCATCTTGATGACAGCAACAAGGAAATTCTTCACATCATCCCTGAAGGAGAAAGCAAGCCTCTCATTCACTTTCTTTGCAGCCATCTGATCTTTCAAAATACTTGCAGCAACAAAGCCAGGGTCAATCTTGCTATTTTGCAGGTAGATGGTCTTGTCATTGAAGTCAAGGGCAGCATACTTAGCTGGTGTGGTCAGTTTTTCCAGCACCTCTGCTTCACACACCTCTCCAACAGAACCTTCAAAATCTTGATGATGTCATTGCACATGAAAGGCAGGAGTGGCGCGTCTCCTTGAAACTTTTTAAGAAAGGGGTTCGGCCTTCAGGACTTTGTCCCTTTGCACAAAGTCAGTTAGAGCCGTTTTCTTGCGACAGCACTGACAGGTGCAAGTTTTGACTGATGGCGATAAATTAGAGGTACTAGCAGACTCTGGTACTGCTGGCACGGTCTCACTGCTCTCAGTCTGAGCCTCCGAACTGCCCTCAGCAGGCGTCGGAGGATCGGTAGATGGTTGGGAAGTCACGAAAAAATCCCCGATCTTCGGGTTGGCAAGTCTCGTCGTCTGAGCTTTCACGTTCTTGGCATGCTTTGTTCCTTTTGCATGACTCCTCACCGCCGCTATTCCATTGTTGGCGATGTCGAACTCCGACTCGCACGCGGTGCAAACCGCCATTGTTTTCAGTTTGGGATGCGGTGCTATCCATTGTTGAAAGTCTTTGTCTCGCAACCACAAGTTGTTGAAAGAACAACTGCCTGGCATGACGATAATTCCTCAGCTCAGTCTCGGCACCGTAACTCTAGTCACACACACACGGGATGGTCAAGACCGATGATAAAAACTCAGCTCGAAAATGTTCAACAGTGGCGACAGGTCAACAATGGTCCGAGCGAGCGCGTGTCTTCAGTCACACTGAGCGCGTTTGGTTTCACGTGACGCCTGAGAACCAATCAAAATCGCGGACACTAAAGACGTAGCGTATCAACCAATCAGAGCCCAAGTAACACTCGAAGGTTACTGACAACGCCTCGCTCAACGCGGACCAAACGGAACGAAAATTTTCAACAGTAAAATTTTCTTTTCACGAAAATCCTAAAATTTCATGACTTTCAATGACCATTTTTAAAATTCCACTACTTTCGAGGCCTTGAATTTTATTTTCGAAATTCAACTACTTTCCATGCTTCTCCATGCCTGTACGCACCCTGGACAACCCATACAACACATTGCTTAAAAGAAGACTTCATCAGAGAACTACAATATGAGCAACAAGTAAATTACCAATAGCGTTCTGCAGGAAACGCAGCTGCTCGTGCAGGCTGTCACTGGAGGTGCAGACGACACCCATGATGACGTCCGTATGGCCGTTCAGGTACTTGGTGCACGAGTGCAACACAAGGTCGGCTCCCAGCGTGAGGGGGCGCTGGTAGTACGGGGACAGGAACGTGTTGTCCACCACCACCGTGATGTCTGTCAATCAATACAAAATAAAGATTAGATTATATGTTAGTTTAAGGGGACCGAACCGCTGCAAAAAAGAGCGTATCGAAGAGAAGAAGGCAGCATTTAGTAAGGAGTTAAGGGAATGCGGAATCTATGCAGAAAGGGCAAAGAAACAGGAAGTTGAGAAAAAACTTTATGAAACAAGATAAAAGTTGAAGAAGATAGTAGCAAGTGCTGAAAAAAAAACCAGGACAGCAGTGAACCAAAAAAAAGATGGTCCTTAACACGTAACAAAAACTTATTTCGAAAAAAAGAAGGCCTACCTAACTCTCAGCTCAGGCCCTCACACATTTTTTCCTGGGAGCCCTAATTTCCATAGATACAATAGTTGTATCCCCCTGAGGGGACATACAAAATAAATGCTTCCATTAATTTCACAACCAGGAAAAACTATTTCAACTTTAAGTTCCAAATTTATTTGTTTTTACTGCCTGTCTTATTAAAATTGCAACAATTAGTCGGTCACACTGGCTGAGTATTAACCAGTTTAATGAGACAACTCTGAATAGACTTCAGTTTATTTTTGATGAAATCACGTAACATTTCACTCAAATTTTCACTACCAACTCTGTTTCAGACATCTTTTATGTGCTTGAGGAGGCCTAAACTACCTTATCTACTAACTCAGTATGAACTGTAATAATTAAATTCAAATTAAAGATAAAGATGTCATAACGCCAGTCACATGAAACAATTTTAAATGTGCATCCATGAACACGCTTATCAAATCACGAACATCCTTACAATTTATACGAATTCATACTATTATGATACTTCAAAAACCGCATCAAAAAATACAGTAGCTCTTCATGCTGATCCTTCAACCTTGAATGAGAGATTTCAATCACAAAAACGAATTCACTTAGACTCGAAATACGCACCTGATTCTATTTTGACAGAAGCTTTAATGCATATGCGCTTTGAAATGCACACCAGAACTTCCAGTTTTCTAGGGGACTATTCCAAATCAACAAACCTTTATTGAAACTCTTGACAACAGAGAGCAACTCCAGATCAACAAACCTTTGTTGTAATTCTTGACAATCTTGACAACACCGGCGATGTCGGTGACTTTGAGAGTTGGGTTGGTGGGTGTCTCCAACCACAGCAGCTTCGTGGTCGGCTTCAGGAGGGGCTCGATGAGCTCCAGCTGAGTTGTGTCTACAAAGTCCACACTGATGCCTTGCCGGGACACAACCTTACGGAAATACCTGAAAAAAAAAAACAATTAGCTAGATCACGAATTTATTCATATTTTCTGAGGAAGTATCAAAAATTTATAAAGAACTTGGCTTACTTATAGACAAGCCAAATCTGTGCAGGAAAAGATCCAAGGAAATTATTTTCTTGAACATGAAAATTCTGTTTGATAAGCAACTTTTCTGAACTGCTTAGATATATTCACATTGCTACGTGATATTTCAAAACACAAATCTCAAACAGTAATAGCTGCGTGAGGTAATAGGTGGTAGTTAACCTCAGGAACTTCTACATAAATGAGAAAATGCTAAATAATCATTGATGCTCTCTAAGCTCTTGAAGGACACCTTTTGTTGCTGAAATTTTTCAAGTTCATGATGCTGTTGCTCAAAAATATGATTAACCAAAAATCAAAATAAATTTGGATATATTGAAAAAGTTGAAACGCATTCTGGTCTATATTTACTTTAGGGCGTTCAACGATTTTAGTAATAAGATACATTTTAGACGTTTACATGAATGACATCTTGCTCACTAATGCTTAATTTTCTAGCCATAGCATTAATAACGTTCAGGTAGGAATAACATTATGTAGTCTGTTGCGTAGTCATTGCATTGTTGGAACACATGCACATTTTTGGCCGAAACATCAGTCCCAGTTTGGCTAAGTTATTTTAGGTTTATTTCGGTTAGGTTAGTTTATTTAACTAACCGAACGTTACCTAACCTAACCTCACTCATCGTTACATCAATACCGTATTACAGCATATTTATGTGTCAGTTTCTTCACTTTTATATATTTAATTTGAAAATCGTTGAACGCACCAAAGTAAATGTTGACTGGCATTTTTAACATTGCAATTTATTACCTTCTTTGGAAATCCCTTACAAGCACATTGAAAAGCTACATTTAAATTAAAAACATATGCCGGTGTTCAAAGGAAATAACTACTCGTATATTCAGCACAAAACAGAATATGATCAATTCAATGCCACCCAACTAACATGTCAGTCATATGAACATAGAAATCAACAGATGTTGAAAAAAACATATGCTTAACTTAAATCTGAAAGATCCAAGCAGAATTCTGCTTCACGAGAAAATCTTGAATTCTTGATCTAAAAAAATTATCCATTGAATCTGGAATCCAGGTTAAACATTGAATACCATTGAAAGCAGACCCTTATCCGGAGAGTTAAAACAGGTTCCTCAAAAATTGATTTTTTTGCACCAATAATGAATATTCTGCAACACTGAACAAAGACTAAGATTGCCTCATAGAAATACATGCATGCACCAACACATAAGGAATGTGTTAATGTACCAAGGAAACAAGTAACATGCGTAAGAACACACAGGTACTTTGTTACATATAAGTACCAATAAGAAATATACAAAACTGGCCTAGCTTGGTTTACAGCCAAAACCATCTTCTCCAACATGGACTGTACTTCAGAAGATTATATTCTATTTCAATATTTTTTAATGATACAAAAATCTTTTCCCATTGTATTTTTCCATGAAGTCACAATTACTTTATCTCACCTATTCGTGCCACCATAGAGATCATCCATGGTGACCATGTGGTCACCAGCGGACAGCATGTGGAGGATGGTTGTGGTGGCTGCCAGCCCTGACGCAAACACCAGCCCTGAAAATCAAAACAATTTAAAGACGTATGGAGGTATTCCCTAACCCACAGAAATAGTTATAAATTGAACATACTAACTCAACTAAACACTATTGATCTTTTGGTGGAGAACTTTAAAGTGACTTTCAAGTACAGTTGAACCCCACCATACGACATTAATTCATTCCAGAGTTGGGATGGTAAGGCAAAATTGTCATATGGTGGGCCAATAGCATATAGGCATCTTAGTGATGCTGTGACACTGACCGATAGCAGACAAGCATCTTAGTAACATTTGCAGTGACACATATAGTGATGTATGAGTGTGGTGCGAGGCTTGCACAGTCATACGCACGCACACCAATCGCCAAGTTTGAATTTTGGAAATTTTTGGCTGCGTGAGAGAAATTGATGCCAAAAGGCAGGGGAAAAGCCGTAACAAGGGAACGAAAAAACTTTGTATTCTACAATTCTTATTGGTTTACCTTTCCCATGAAATAGCAGTGTTTAGTTTATCCCTAACCCAAATTAAAATTAAAATCCCGATATATCGAACAAGGGTAGCACACAATTATTTGATCCAAGCCCTGTGCAAAAACCCTCCTCTCTCACATGTACTGTACTTCAGAAGTTGAATTCTATTTCATTATTTTTTAACCATGCAAAAATCTTTTCCCACAGTCACAAAGCTACACAAAAAAAGGATTGTTGTGATGATACAATCATGATGGTAAAATTAAAGCTCAAAAAAGTAAAAACTCACCATATTTGGCCTCTTCCAAAGAAGCAAGGCACTCTTCAAGGCAATCACGGGTTGGGTTCCCAGACCTGCTGTACTCGTATTGCTGGAACAAATGAGTTATTTTGTAACCAAATCAAAGAACTCAATACTGCAATTTAATTTACAACAATTAAGATACCAACAAAATGTTTTCATTATAGCAAGCCTAGTCGGCTACGTAAAACAAACTGCCAGTCATTGCTTAGAAAAGGCTTGAGAAACAACATAAATCTACAAACATGCAGCATAAATCCAACACATGGCCTTTAAAGGACTGTACAAAATGTTCTTCAATGATATAAAAGACTTTGGAGAGAATGCTTTGAAAAGAATGAATTTTATAAACATTTTAATCTACTTAAGAATAAATTACCAATGCTACTTCCAGGTAATAATCAGAGCTTTATTAAGCTAGATAAATGCAAAATTTGAACTGCATAAGTGAGTTCACTACTTTTCATCAAAATACAGTTAATAAAATTAAATATGAACTATTTAATGGTAGATTTTAAAACTCAAAACTATTTCAATATTGATGGTATATCTGAGCTAAAATTACACACCAGTAAGTTAATTTCTTACTTTGAACTGGGCAGGTCCCTGCTGTTTGAAAGTGGTAGCTAGAGAAATGGGAGGCACCACAGCCATGGAATTCCACTTTTCTGGGTCATTACCAACATGAATTGCTCGAGTTGAGAAAGAAACGCTGTTTGGCTGGAAGCCTTCCATATCTGCAGCTTGGTATAGACACTAAAAAATTCAAATTTATTAAATATGACTAATCAAAATAGTAATTATTTTGAAAATTCAGTTTTATAGGTAGAAAATTGAAATTTCCTCATATCTTTGTTAACAATCATGAAGTAGCAGTCTTGCTCAAATTTTTTACTAAATATGCATGCACACAATTTTAATTAACTTCAACCTATATTAAAAATTTAACTTGTACTGCATAGCAGCATAGTGTAGACATAGAACCCAATACTAGAAAAAATATGGATGCAACTGCATTTTATGCATCCCTAGACATTAAGAATTTGAACTAAATGTATTCATGAGTCAACCAATACAAAAAATATAAAAAACTGGCCAGTTATACATCATATTACTCAGTTCCAACCTTTCTAGCAACAACGATGGCAAGAAACCAAAGAGAGGGAACCATTAGTATTGATTATAGGAAGCAAGAAATTCATGCAAATTAAATATTCTACACATTGAAACAGTAAGTTTAAAAGTAAGAAGAAAAAAGGAGTAAAGAAGTGAGAGCAAAAAGACAAAAACTGAAAGAAGTGAACACAATGGATACTTCATATCTGGCAGAAATTCTAAAAGCTCATCTATAACTGAAGTAACCAAATGGTATCTTCTATGAAGTTAGTTTACATAGTATAGAATAGACCAATTTAACTAACCCAAGGCAATGGCCTATTCTATATCTTACTGAGAGGATTTTAAGTATACTTTTTCTTGTTCATGCTTACTAGGGTAATTCATCAAATATCGAACAGAAACCACGTGTGTCTAGAAACAACCTTCATAAATCGGTAACTTTTGCTCTGAATAACTGTTGCGGGCCTCAAGATTATTCTTGAACAGTTGCTTTCTTGTTCTGTGATGTCGCTTTAAAGACAACGTAGATTGTTGGAATTTATTTATTGTTTTAAAAATCGAATTCTTCAATAACATAATTTCATCAATATCGAACATGAATCGAACAAGAATTTTGATTCGAACAGGATGGTTTGTCAATTAGTTCTCCTCGTATGGAACATTTGTTAGACTATTAGCACGCCACGTATGGTTTGTTTATTAGTACGCCTCGTATATTTTGTCCATTAATATGCCTCGTATGGTCTATCTATTTGTACACCTCTGATAGTTTGTCTATTAGTACACCTCGTATAGTTTGTCAATTATTATGCCTCATATGGCTTTTCTATTTGTACACCTCTGATGGTTTGTCAATTAGTACTCCTCGTATGGAACTTTTGTTTTAGGACGTCCTATATTAAGAAACTTTTTAAAACCCAATATGTTGACATGTATCTCATGTGGCCACTTGGAAAATAAACGTTTTTTTTCCATTTTTTTTTTCTTTGGTGCACTGGATGGTCAATGTGAAGTTTCATGCAATCACGGAAATTAATAAGGCCGATCCCAGGAATCACTAAAGGAACACATTTCAGAACGTTTTACACGAATGACATTCTGCTCGCTGATGCGTGATTTTCGAATAATTGAACTTTGTAGTTGGCCTTGGCGCCAAAGGAAGCGAGCGCGTGAAACGGAATTTAATTAATAACGGAAGCTATTACAAACGTAAAGAGGTTGGGTCGTGAGGGGGAGGCACAGTTCTTCTAGTGAAAATTATAAATAAAGCTTCTAACCCACCCATTAGGGTGACGACCGCAATCTTGTTGACATCGGGTCCAAAATGGCGGCGCCCATGGTGGTCGCCATGTTAGACCCGATGTAAACAAGATTGCGGTCGTCACCCTAATGGGTGGTTTAGAAGCTTTATTTATACTTTTCACTAAAAGAACTGTGGCTACCCCTCACGACCCAACCTCTTTACGTTTGTAATAGGGGGTTAGCTTCCGTTTTTAATTAAATTACGCTCGCTTCCTTGGGCGCGCGTCGGCCAACTTCAAAGTTCAATAATTCGAAAATAACGCATCAGCGAGCAGAATGTCGTTCGTAAAAAACGTTCTTAAATGGGTTCCTTTAGTGATTGTTTGGAATATAATTATCAATTTCCGTGATTGCATGAAACTTCACATTGACCCACTGGATTTTCTTGGAAATGCTCGCGGTGGCACAACGGTTAAGGGATCGGACTTGTATGTTGGAGTCGCGGGTTCGTATCCCGGCGCTGGCGCTGCGATTTTCCCCGTTGGGTATAAGGGAAAGCTCAAGCACAATACCCCACTCGACCCAGGTGTCGGAAATGCGTACCGGCTTTACGGGGGAACCGTCATGGTGTCCTATATATAGTGTTAGTTATAAGACATTTGAAAAACCAATGCCTAAGATCATTTGTATCAGGCTTGATTGGAAATAAAGCATCCCAAAGATGCCGATGTTCGTTTTGTTTGTTTGTTTGAAATAACTGTCTCATTACTTATTTTCAAGATGCATTTGAATGGAGAGTTATCAAAATTTGAATATGATGTCGATGTTTCATTTGCAGTGTTTGTTGAACCATCATTGTGATCATCAACCTGTGTGACCTTTTTTGGAGTAGAGTGTAAAGCACTCGTCAATGAATTATTATTGATGCTTGCATCAATTTTCTTGGCAAGGGATTGATCATCAGTAAATGTAGCCAGACGAATCATTGATGATCTTGAGGGCCTTGAAACACCAGCAGCTGATTGATAGCCCCTCACCAGAATTCCCATCTTCAACTATTCAATGTTAATATCAAGCGTTGATACAATATTTTGATGAAATAAAACAAGCGTTCAATAGATCGATTCAGTTATTTAAAAGAATTAAGAATCGAAAAGCCTTGTTCGAGGCATAAATTCATGATTATTAAGGAATTTTGATTCGAACACCTTTGTTCAGTATTTAATACTGACATGAAAAAGGAACTGAATGTCGAACATGGAATAATTATCATGTTTTTATCGGGAAAGAAAAAAATACAGCAACAGAACATCATTTGGCAACACTACTCTCTAGTTATGACGGGAGGTTGATGTTGGCACAACAACAGTTAAACCGTCGCAATTTTCCCGAGGTGCGTAAGATTTTTCAAGTGAAAAAATATGACCAATTTGTAAGGGTCGTACAGAAAATGTGTTCATAACAGCTGGTAGCAGTTTGCAGCTCACAGAAATGAGTTCTTATCACTAAAATAGGAGTTTTAGATGTAAGATCACCAGCACTGTGCAAGTTTGGATGCTTACGAAATTTATTACGCGCATATTTTCAAAGTTGTTCGATAATCAGTTCAGTTCGATATTTGATGAATTACCCTACATTTGAAAAAAAAAAATTTCTGCAGTTTCTCCTAAATGTCCCTTACACTGCATTTATAGGCTCATAGCCTACCATTCCCTTCAGCTCACCTCCATAGATACATTTCGGTAAATCTGAAGGAGATGACAGTTGTCAATTTTCCACTTTTTGGTGCCTGAACCTAATTAATTGAATCAAAATAAACAAGTTTTCTTCTATTCTTTTTTCGTCTCAAATGAGTATTTTACGATTTATAGGGGTAAGTTTAGTTTCGTCATTGATGACGAATGCGCTCGAATAAACAGCTACTCATCGATTTTCGAAGTTTTGTTGCTTGAAACATGGTAATAACATCGAAATAAACAACTTTTATTCTATACACTTTTTTCGTCAAATGAGTACTTAACGAGGTATAGCGGTAGGTTTGGTTTCGTCTTTCAAGACAGAGCGCTGGAAGCAAGACGCCATTGCAGTATTGCCATACAACTCGATCAAAGAATTTCTTTCCGCTTCATAGACTGGAGTTGCGGTAAGTCATTTACCGCTAGGTATAACTAATAAAATACTCATTTGAGACAAAAAGTGCATAGAAGAAAACCTGTTTATTTCGATCTAATTAACTATGCTAAGGCATCAAAATTTACAAAATCGACAACTGTCATCTCCTTCAGATTTACCTACATTTCAAGCTTCAAACCTAACCGATATAAAACTGAAAAATCAAGCAAGAGTTTGCACAGGCAGGCTACTGCTAGCAATTAGCATACCTTGAAGAAAGACTTTGATAGGAAAAAAATATAAAAATCAAAAATATCCCATCACATACATTAATGAAGACAATGTATATTATGTCACATGCTACCAGGTAGAACAATATTCTAAAAGTTATATATTTTGTTACCACATCATTGCAACTAGTAACTGAAGTGTATCCTTCAAAATATTGTAATCTCTTTCAACTCCCCAAAGAAATATTCAGGCGACAGTTGATTGCATTTCACTTTCGCTTATTACCACTTGAAGTAAAACCGCAACCTTTTCTCAAGTCAATAAATAGAAAAAAAATATATATATCTGTAGCGCGTGCGGTACAGCCTATGGAGTCGTAAATTGTCATTAGCCTACTTAATAAATCAGAATTCTGCAACTAAAAAAAATCGCTAAAATTAGTTCGAACAAGCTCTTATCACAACCTAACTAGAAGTTCCAAATATGAAAACGAACATGGAAAATTCACTTGAGTGAAACGAGAACATTTGGAAACTTATGTAGCGATCAATATTCTTGTAGAACATAACGTACTGGATGAGAATTACATTAAAATTTTAATTTCAAAACTGGATATGAACAAAACTCTTCCAACATTAGGACCTCGAACTGCCTAACATACCCACTTTTGGACCACACGTAACCTTGAGTGCAACACCGACTGTCACCGGTCACGGTGGACCTGCTCTGTCCGGCAGCTAGAAGTTTAGAACAAGACACGCGTTTTACCGGTAGAATTATCACACGATGAGTGCCACGAGCTGATTTCTTGTTACCCTACGTGTAGTAAATAACCCTGCCATGAATAATTTTACCCTACAGAGTAAACATACTGGGAACAAGTATGTATCATCTTCGGAAAAGATAATTTAACGACTCACTTTCATCATGATAATTTAAAATGTATTCATAGCGTAAAAAAATTCACAAACGAAAGTAAAATCATAGGATTGGTAACATGAGGTGCCCGTTCAGAACTGTATTATCACTGTTATTACTAGATATGATTGTTGAGCATATCAGAATAGTCTCCTGATAGAAAATATAACAAATAACATTCCTTTTCAATGAGCAAACTGAATTTTTTCATTCACATTGTCACAAGTTTTATTTCATAATGTGCTCGTCGTAGCCGTGAGACTAGCGAACTTGCCTCCGTCCAGGCAGACCCTGGTTCGAGTCCCGGCGCTGGTGGCGATTTTCTCTGTTGGGTATAGGGGAAAAATTCCAAGCACAATACCCCACTCTACTCAGGTGTCTGAAATGGGTACCGGTCTTGACCGGGGGAAAGCGTAATGGCGTCCTGGCGTTAGTTATAAGGCATTTGAAAATCCAATGTATAAGGTGATATGTATCAGGCTTGAAATTGGAAATAAAGCATCCGTAGATGCCTTCATTATTCATTATACATTATCATAAAAATGATTACAAGCAGATTTCATTTAAACAATTTTAAAAAATTCAATTGCCACAAGTGGTACATAGGTATATTGTTTCTTAAGTTTAGTACGTACAGTGGTCCAATTTGAGTATGACTAGCAGTGGGCCCGAATAAGTTCAGCGACTTCCAGGGCATCCTACCATCAACGTAGCTATAGTTGCTATAGTCAAGTTTGACCATTGTACTAGACTTAAGAAACATTCTACCTCTGCCTTCCCTGTGGGAAATAAATTGTTTAAAATTGCTTAAAACGTTATTCTAAGGTGTACAAAAATGTTCAACCTAATTCACCTAACCTTGTTACGCATGTCACTCTACCCAGTTGTCTGAAATGGGTACCGGTCTTGACCGGGGGAAAGCGCCATGGCGTCCTGGTGTTAGAGAAAAGAGTATGGATTGAATAAGTGGAAGCTTATCATGATGCGGAAGCCTACACTTGACTGGTATATGAAAAAATAAGCACCTAAGTTTCAGATTTTCTATGATGGTAGTTTTGGAAGTCAACTCTTGTGTGCTGTGAGATGTAAGTCATTGAGTGTGAACAGACGTACATGGGGGTAGAATGAGAATAATAACAGATTATGTTGGCAGTGTATTAGTGGATTAGAGGAAACAATTGAGCATTTTGTGCTGGAATGTAGTAAGTATGAGCAGGAGAGAGAAAGTTTCATGAATGTGGTGCTTGAGCAGTATGGAGAGAATGAGTGGTATGCCAGATGTGCTAAAGATGATTGCGGTATGAGCTGTCTTGCTGGATTGGATCAGGAGTGTAATTTGAGTATCATTGAAGGTATGAAAATGTTTCTTGTGCGTGCCTGGAGTAAGAGACAGTGGCTGGAATGAGCCAGTCAGGTAGAGTGGTCAGTAATGACCCAATATGTCTGGGGATGGGGTTTTAACACACTGGTTATCCATGATGCCGTCCAATGGCAGCTTGTGACAAGGATTGGTAGATCCTGAGTAGTTTAGAGGACAAGTCTACTACCAGGCGCTGAACTCTTTGTGTGAAAATTGTGGAGGGAATTGTAGCCGTTACAAAGGCCCTGATGCTGTCGGCCCTCAAGTTCAAGTTCAAGATATAAGGCATTTGAAAATCCAATGTACAAGGTGATATGTATCAGGCTTGATTGGAAATAAAGCATCCGTAGATGCCTTCATTTTGTGACTGATCAATGTTACGCATTAGACTGATCAATGAAATAGTTAACTGGATATTCGATGCTTCATTTTACAAAATAGTTTATTTGGGCTATATGCTAATAGTATATTCTATGAAAGATATAGGAGCAGGCTGAAGATCAAGGATATTTTCACCTCATTTTCATTTATTGATATGTGCGTTAAGCACAATTAATGAAATCAGTACTAAGCACTAATAAAATATTTATTTAAGAAAAGGCAAGGAGATAACTTATGCTGTAGCATGTCATCACCACCGTTACTCTGGAGTATGTATAACGGCTATAATGGACCCAAGCCCAACAGGTGAGAACATGGGAGAAACTCTAAACAACTAACAATTTAAGGAGTAGAATGCAATTAAAACGTTTTATACAATTCGGTGCTCATCGAAATAAAATTCTTTTCCCGTCAAATAAATTTTATTCACCCAAGCTAGAATAGTGACGAAGTCTGTACATAAAATCTCTTCAGTTTAGGGCCACTGCAGTGCAAATTACCCTAAAATTAAGGTATAGGCTAAAACTTGTATGACTTCATCCGTCTTTATTTCATTTGGCGTCTTCTCGCCTATAATTTTGACGTGTAATTCCCTCAATAAATCATTTTGACTATCCTGTAATGATAACGAAAAATTTTGAAGAGATGTTTACCAAGATGCACTATTATTCGAATAAATGTTACATCAGCCTGCGGAAATAATTACATCATCCTTTTGGCGGACGCCACGGTATGGCGGACGCGCGCGACCCGTAAAATGACTTCGTCACTTGAACAGTTGCGTAAGTTCCTTGTCAAATTCTACTAACGCTCCAGAGAGGCATGTGTTCAGGCTTTTTAAAATAAATGCGATACATTATTTATAAATCCAGGTACAATGGATACCAACTCGAAAAATTAACCATCAATATGTAGTTAAATAAATGATAATCATTCACTGAACTTGAATCCCCGCCAACTTTAAAGAATTAACTTCATTATGTTCCTCATTATAATATCAGAATTTTTATTTTACGTTTCTATTATTTCCGGAGTCCAACTTCGATTGAATTGTTGGCACTTGCAACTCCCACATTGAGTGTGAGGTATGCATTGCCAGCAGTCGTAAATACCCCTAGATAAAAGTACGACAGCATTGCCGAAAACTGATAAATTTACGTTGCGCTGTGAATTCATTAGAAAACTCTTACTGTTGTTTTTTATACAATCAAATGAATATATGGTCTAGACTCTAGAAGTACATTTTATGAAATCGTCACTTCACGAGTAACGTTTTTGAATATTTATGCTAGTTTAATATTTCAATTTGTGTATACATGCAATTTGCGTAGAGTTCAAACGTCAAAGCGATGATCAAAATTTCAGAAAGATAATATTTGAATTTCACGTCGCAGGAGTGTTGACGTAAACGCTGTTATTTCCAACTTACTGAAAGCACCGTTTTTTAACCCCAAAGTATGGAATATCAATAAATGTACAAAATGTAGTTGTAAATGGCTAAGCTATTCAAAACAGCATTACTGGGCTAAATCAATAAAAATAAAGAAGTTATTCCACGCATCGATCATAAACCAAAAATTTTACATTTATTGTCGGTCTTCTAGTGTTTCAGTTAAAATGGTAATAGAAGACACAGAAATGGGTGTGATACAAAATAAAAACTATCTCTTCAACAATATGTGACAATTTCGATTGAAAATAGGAAAGTTTTCACCATCAAAACATTGATCATATAGGGCTCTGACTATTCGTTTTACTTGTCTGGAATCTCATTGGTCAATATTGACCTCAATATAAACCTCGGTATTTTCATACGAGTCATTTTTTTGTTCATGTATTTGTCCCACAACTTTTTTAACATTTCGGGCGACGACAGGACTTCAGCGGTTGAGCAAACTGATGTAAAATAACGGGAGGCTTGGTATTTTAAAATTTCATCCAGGACAAATGTAATAGATATATTGGATAACATAGTAGTGTTTTTTTATGTATGTTATACGTAAAATAGCCATTGCAAAAATATTTTAGAAAGAGTGCTGAATTTATTCCGCAAACGCTATTGACCAACTCGATTTATGTCGAACTTCAAAATTTTCGCTTCAACTACGTAGTAACAAATGATCCACACACTAGGTCTTCCATACCTACAAAGCTATTAAATTATAACCCTTCAACTTTATTCAGTTTTTGTACCATACCAAACTTTTATTCCGCAAGACTCATTTTCACCTGTGCGGCCGTATGTTTCGGTCTCTCCCTGAGCTTAATTCCACAAATATTTCTATTTTCTCTGAATTTTCAGATTTATTTCAGAATTTCTGGAACGCTTTCTTGAGCGCCTGGTCGAGATCACTGATCAAGTCTTCCGGATCCTCGAGTCCTATGGAGAGACGGATTAATCCAGCAGTTATACCTGCTGCTGCATTCTCTTCCGGAGGTATGCCACCATGGGACATGGTCAGTCTGTAAGAAGAGACATATGAAAGCAATGGTTCATTCCATTCAAGTTCATGCAAATAATCTTGTGAATTGTTCTTTCAAATACTTTATAGCATAAACCAGGACGCAATGAAATGATGGTGACTCCCGGTCGATCTGGGATCTATTTCAAACACTTTAGTCGCGTCGTGAATTGTAGTTAAGTTATTGCTTCTCTAACGTGAAAAACGGCCGCCATTGTCGAGTATCTAGGACCCTTTACAGTGAATTGATCACAACACTTTTTACCACTTAAGGGCCGCTTACACTTGGGGATATTTCGGCCGTGAAGCGCGACACGTGGATACGAGGCTCACCACTCAAGCTCATATTTGTGAGTGTTTATACGAAGTTCCTTATTCGCCACGGTAGTTACGAGGCTCTTGAATGTCTCGGATTACGAATTTGATCAGAGCGAATAGGAAACTTCGTATAAACACACACAAATATGAGCCTTAGTGGTGAGCCTCGTATACACGAGTCGCGCCTCACGGCCGAAATGTGGTAAGTAGAGGTGACCCTCTAGTAATTGGGTGGGTTAAAACCTGGTGAGGCGAGTAATTCGTTAGTGATGAAAAATTGTGATAGTTTTGCACATTGAATAAATCAGTAGACTGTTAATGAGAAAGGAGTAAATAGCTCAACTGTAGAGATGATTTCTGACGTTATTTCACAAGTTTCCCAAATTTAGCATTAAAAAACTTGGAAGATTTAAATGTTACTGGAGAAGAAAAAAGACTCTTTACATTGAATATCAACTTCAGAAATCAGTAATATCACTCAAATATCTGTCATGGACCAATCGTGTTTCAGAGAGATCCATATTTCTTTTCCGATTTTACGTTAGAACTGATATGCTGTTGGTTCGAATAAATTCATTGTATGTATTTTTGAACCTTATAAAACATTTATTCCTCTCAAGATTGATTTAATATTTGTCAAACTAGTACTATAGAAGTTCTCTCATTCACTCCATGAAAAACATTAACCTTTATTCCAACTTCATGTGTAACTTTTTCAAAACGATATTATGTTTTGAATTTCTGAATATACAAAACAAAGTATTTTTGATCACTATCATCTATGTACTTTTGCTGTTAAATTTCTAACCTACGTAGTCTTAGATTCCTTTATACCAACTCCATTGACCCTAAGGTGATGACTGTAACTAATAACTAACACGGTTCAAAAGAGTTTCAACCGATACATCTTTGTACTCACGGAAACTCTGCAAGACTCTCCACACCACCAAGGCTACTTGCAAAGGTGAACAAAGACAGGGCCTTGAGGAACACTTTAGCCTTCTCGAGGTCGTCCTCAATGAAGTAGAAGCTTAACATTCCCGAGTGACCGAAGGACTGCCGTAAGCTCAGCTAGGGATAAAAGGAAACATCCGTGAAATACAAGTTTTTTTCCAAATTTAGAAACAGAGACTAAGAATAAGTATCTCATTCTTTAAATAAGATTCGTAGCTAGCTCTTCAGATTCTTTAATATCTGTCTACCTAACAAATATCTACTGTTATTTTTGTGTTTTGATTCATGGTTGCTTGTTCTTATTTGCTGTATAGTCTCGAGCTTGAGATGGTTAATTTGTAATTTGCCAAAATATATTTTTGGAAAAATGTCTGTATAAAAATAGATACCTCACCCAACGTTCGATAAAAGCTGCATGACTTCAATTTTTATAACTTAAGCGAGCTTAATCTTTATAAGTCTATTAACTTTCATGTATCAAAACTAAATGTAACGCCGTTGAATATTTTGAGTGAAGAAAGTTTATTAGGGATTTTTTGCTAATATAAATTTTATAGTAGAATTCATCAATAACCGTGAAATTTGATGCTGCATCTGGGAGAAGAACTTACAACCAATGGGAACCTTGAAGTGTTTTTAAACAATATTTTTTTAAAATTCTGTCGTCACAAGTAAGCTGAGTGCAAATGCTTTTAAAAATATATTAAACGTTTATCCTAGTGTGATCATTAACTGCAATTAACTCAAGAGCCTGATTTAATTTTAAATGTTTCCCAACCTTCACGGCGGTGGTAACGCTTCTATAAAGTTATATTTCATAACATGCCAACAATTTGTAGTTATGTCCGTGATCTATTTGTTTACAATGATAAGATGATGAATGCTTTAGTGCTGTGTTATAATTAGTGATTTATTCGTAGTAGTTCCGTCCTGACAGAATACATTTATTCCTGATATTTTGGAAGCGTAGAAGTAAATGCATCGAAAAATTAACGTTAGGATTACCTCATGTTGAGGATGAGACGGCAGACCGGGATGGTTGACTCGCTTGACGTATTGATGAGTTTCAAGAAATCGGGCTACCGCTTCGCAGCTCTTGCTGTGTCGCTCCATGCGCAGAGGCAGAGTTCTGAGGACCAGTTAACTTTAGTGTTGTTCACGTTATTAATGCACTGTTTAACAAAACTAAGCCAACAAACTAACCACCGCTGTTTAACTTCTTTGGTCCGCATTCTCGCGTGCTTGGTGCTAGGATGGCAAGTTCATCACCAAAAATGTTGTGGCAAACTTGGACCGACAGCATATAGAATTTAAATATTATTGAAGAGCGTTAGTTACTGACGGAGGATCTATTACTTTGATACTTATGAATTTCTTGGTTATTGATGCTAAATGTCGCAAAATCATCATGATTCCATAAATAATTCTTCTATAGTTAAGAAAATCCAAAATCATTCCCTATTTTAATTCTAGCGCCATCGCGTTCTGTCATATTGATGGCTCAGAGCTCAGAAACCAAAACAGTGCAGAAATTCGACGCACCGAATAGACCGTTGGACGAGGTAGCAGTCGAATGGAGAAGGTATAGCACCCGAAGTTTTCTGGAGATACTTTAGCTTGCTGTTGAGCCTTGGGCTGTTGGTGCACACAGCCCCCATCACGACGTCGGTGCTGCCATTGATGTACTTCGTACACGAGTGCACCACAAGGTCTGCTCCGAGAGATAGGGGTCTCTGGAACACGCCAGTCAGGAAGGTGTTATCTACCACCAACATGGTGGTCTCATCTTCTTTGTCCAGTTCATTGAGGATTTGTCCATGCCTGTTGAGCCAAGGTAAAAATATCAATATTGGTGAATGATTACGGAGTTTCGACGGTAGTTTTTTGTGCTCGAACTCATCTGAATAATAGTATTTACTGGTTTCAGCAATAAGTGACATGAACTTCCCATTACATCCTGGGGATAAATTTAGCCCTGGTCCGACGTCGAAGTATTTTCATTAAAGTATGCGCAACTCATCTGTTGTTTACAACCAACGGAGAGGCCGGGTAGAGGAGATTAGAGAGGGAACTCTTTTACTCATTGGACGCGTATTTCACTCACTCACTCCATCCCCTTAGTTAAGGAGCTGAAAAACCGTATCTGCGACACGATTGTGTTATCGCAGCGATCAATAAAGATGTTTATCTAGCCTCTGCTGGAAACTAATATTCGAAGCCATGAGTCAGGACATAATGAAACTATCGAGCATTACTTGCTCACAGTAAGAATTACTTATTCCAATGGTGAGTCACGTTAAGAAGTGTACTTCCGGAATTCCAGAGAACACTTTCGGCTCGTAAGTTCTAATTGATATTGAAACTACTGTATTGATGTAAATGTATTCTGGAAACTTATTGATATAGAAATTTAACACATTTTATGATAGACATGGTATTGTAAAAATTACAAATTGATGCATAGTTATGAAAGAGTAATTTGATATATTCTAGTATTTCTTCGACTTGTTAACGAAGTAGGGTGCGCAAAATTATTTCCTTAAAAAATCCATGATAATACTTTCATCGGTGCAATTCTTAATTGTTACCACATAATTGATGAATAGAGTCTCATTCAATGCTGTCAAAAAATTTACCTACTATCGACAGTTTTGTGATTCTATGATGGCTGGTCTAAAAACTGTTGAGTTCGTTTCCAAGGTTTCCTAGAGGGAGAAGTGTACATCATTCCCTCTCGCTTTGCACAAATATGACGCCTAAGTTGCACTTTCCCTTTGCCACGTGACCCGAACGTAGTGACGTGCATTATTAACAGTTACTAGGAAATAGTCAAACTCTACTGCTTTTGCAACCTGAACGGAGCGACGTGCAATATTAAGAAACTGTCACACATACTCCACTGGTTTTGCAGCCTGAACGGAGTGACGTGCAATACTAAGGAACTGTCATACATACTCCACTGGTTTTGCAGCCGAGGGATCCATCTCGGTCCGGCGGTTGTGCTGCTGAACGATGGCAGCAACTGCAGCGATGTCGATGAGTTCAAGTGTGGGGTTGGCAGGAGACTCCAGCCACACGAGTCGAGTGTTGGGGCGCAACTTTCCGGACACGTCTGACGCATTCAGCATGCTCATGAATTCCACCTTCACTCCTTGCCTGCAAAGGTATTGAATCACAATGAATATCATTGTTCCTCGGATGTGGATCTCGAATACCGGTATCCACAGAAGCGTTTATTATAATTTATTTTGGATGCCCATATATTTTACTGTGGAAAATCTTAGCGTATGGTGGTGTTGAGAAACTAAGCAAAATAATCTAAACGTCTTCGACCGCTTGTGAAAAAGAAATTTACAGAACAGCAATAAACGATTTTATGTATACAATTGTCGCTAAAAAACAGCTGCCACATCGGTTTAGGCTAGGTACCTATTTACGGACATCATGTATCTCCTTATATTAATACTGAGTAGATGTTAGTCTAGTATCAACATCTTATCAATCAATCAATCACCCATCTAACCAGTGTAAATTTTATTTTGTTTCAACTAAACATACAGGAAGCAAAAGTTAAAAAAAATATTTCTCACCTTTTCCATACCAGTGTAGTGTTCAAGTAAATCGATCGTCTAAAGATCGTCTAAATAAGAACGTCTTCAGGACGAGTAAATCTTCACGAACCATTTTCAACATGCATTTTAGCCTAAGAAATGCCTTGACCGTGGGGAACCTCAAGCCTGTGGTGCATTATGCGAAAGCTCGCCCAAGATATAACGATTTTTATCTCCAGAAATAAACTTATTCTGACCGCGCAGCAATGGAGGTGAAGAGGGTGTGGGTGCCGGAGTATAGATGGCGGCTGGCCAGGATGTGGTCGCCCACTTTCAGCATCTGCAGAACGCTTGCAACGGCCGCTGTGCCCGACCCAAATGCAGCAGCTGCATGGCTCAGTTAAAATAAGCAATGCCTTAGATGGGTTTTCCATTATTCATGTTAAGAATACAAATAAAATTATCTAGTTAGCAATAAGCTACATAATCTGCGCTTATCGAGATTCTTGCATTTAATAGTATTGAAAGGGAATTATCAGGGAAAACGAAGAGTAAGGGTAAGCCAAGAGTCGATCCTAAGAAGCTCCAAAATCATTTCATATAACGGGTGGCATTTTGTTCAAGCACAAAGCAAGAATGCCAAGAAACTCTATGCTATTTACATTCAAATCAATAGTCTCATTTTTTGTCACCCGTGATTATTTCCTGGGGTGCTAAGGATTATGGATAACATTTGGACACGGAAGTTCCAGATTTGATCCTCGTCCGATCCTTGCGATATTTTCACCAAAGTATACATAGCTCCTGAGGTGATCTTTATAGCATATGGAGATGAGTAGGAGAGATTTGCATGGGAAATCCTATACTAATTGAGCATACACTTCACAGTCTTTTTCTCCTTAGGCTACGCCCTGAAAGAAAAATATATATTTCCACGACAGGATTATAATAACGAACCAATTAAAGAGAAAAAGAAAGAAAGATTTTTTCATTTCTGCAGGAAATCTTTTGCACTTGTTTTTTATCTATCTTTTTATTTTGATTTTGCCGTAACGAAGTTTTCTACATACTTTTTGCACCCTAATCTCACCGTACTCTGCCTCTTCCAGTGACGCCAGCGACAGCTCCAAAGCTGTCCTGGAAGGGTTGTCCAGGCGTCCGTAGAAGTATTCCTAAGAGCAAATTCATTCATTAGATCAATAAATCAATAATCAAAAACTTATTGATCGAATATATTATTTACTGTAACTTAAGTCATGATAATTTCAAGTTCTGGAGTTCTTGGAGGTTTAAGTTTTCGGAGAGATGGATTTCCGAAGATTTACCTTTTCCGCTATACGATGAAGTAAAATGCTGGAAAATCCGGCCCCTAAATTTTATAATGAACAATCATGCGTTGGTTTCGAACGGAGAATTATTTCAGGAAATGAAGTAGAATATTAACTTGACCTTTTAACGTTTGAATGTACGAAATAAAATGTAGTTAATTATTTCATTATTGTATTATATGTCATTGCAAAAAGCTTTTTGAGTTGATATACTTGACCATACGTCGAATGCTACGCATATTCCAATCAAAAAATGCTCTGTGACATTTTATCCATTAAGAACTCCTTGCACTCAATTACTTTACTCTAAAAAACCGGTTAAAGGCAAGGGATTTTATAAAAGTGAAAACTCCACTTCTAACACTTTGACGGCAAAGTGCGCCATAGATAGCCACGGAGGGGATTTCCATGCATAATGCAGCTGACCGACCAGTAGTCACAAACTCAATTTTCTTAAATAATCAATTAAAGCTAAATAAAGGCAGGATCTATGTAATGTTGGCTATTTTCAAAATTGCTGACTACAATTGACTTAAGTTTGAGTTAAATACTGAACTTCAGTTTAACCAATTGCGGTCAAAGTGTTGACACAGGTGCTTTTGCTTGAAATATCTAAGAACCTCACTTCCTTGCTGCGGATCCGTCTGAGTGAAGATTGTGGGAATGCATGATCTGTGTAATGCTTGCATTTTTAAAATTGCTTACTACAATTGACTTTAATCTTAAGATTAATATTGAACCTCAGCTAAATTAATTAATATTGAATATTGGTATTTATTAATATCAATTAATATTAATCTTGAACTTCAGTAAACAGTGAAATGAACTTCAAAAATGAACTTCAATTTAACCAGTATTAATACAAATATTTTTGCTTGATATATCCAAGAGCCTCACTTCCTTATGCTGAGGATCCGTCTGAGTGAAGATGGTGGACAAGGTGATGGGCGGCACGACGGAGCCGCTCCCGCCCTTCTGGGGCTCGAAGCCGACATGAACAGCACGGGTGTGCATGGACGGCGCATTTGGGCGGTAGGGGAATTGTGATTTTTCCTGCGGAGATATATTTATTTGAAAAGTTATTTATAATTTACTTATTGCGATAAAAATAAACTAAGAAAAGAAATTATGGAAAATTTAATTATTACAAAGTTCATATAAGCTGAACAATTGGAAAAATATAATCTAATTTAGGTGATGGCTTCGAAAAAGGAAGGAAGTCTGAGGGAAAATTTAAAGTTTAAGAAACGTACATTAACTTTCCAGGTATATTTAGACGATGTTTATTTTCATCAATATTATTAACAGAGTCACATGCTGTATACTGTAACCAAATAGGTCATCAATTACTAAAAAGTAATTGACTACTTTTTAGTCAATTACTTAATAATTCTAAAAAAAATTATCTTTTGAATAATATTTCTTGAGTTAAAATACGAAACTACATGAAATTCGAATTTCTACTCCCTTAATTTAACTATCGACGCTGTCAAGCTTGTGCTAAACAATGAACTCAGCATTCGAATGCAAGTATACCTTAGGCAAGAGCCGGAGAAAAACATTAATACTTCATGCACAGTAGTACAGCTGCCGCCGAGAACACACATATGTACTCCCTTGCACAATACCGTAAAATCTCCGCATGTCATGGGAAAGAATCAGGTTACAACGGCGGCTCTAACGTATTCTCTGAAAAACGGGTCACGAAAAGCATGACGGTGCCGAAACGCAGCTGTTGATGTGCTATCGCGTTAGTTTAAGTAGATCACTCATCGTCTTATTGTCTCCCTACATTGCCCTGATTAGAATATTTGTTCAGGGCCTTCTTGTTTCCCGTAAGTTTTATGGTTAGAAATCGGAATAACTCCAGGATGAATGCCAACGGATTTGGAACGACTTAGAGAAAGTTTACGAGTATCAGACATAGATTTGGAAACCAAAAAAAAAGAGAGTAAAAGGGTTGAAAGAAATAAACAAAGTAAATAACAATTTCAAAGGCCAATCTGTAAACTCCCTAAATGTTTTACATAGTCAGTATAACCCGAAGTTTAATTTTCAAATGCAGTACTAGCTTCTTTGAAGTATTAGGATTCAATATTTCGGTGATCGCACCTTCTTGTGTTTCTCTTTCAATCTATCATACCCAATCGCTGTACATTGCATAGTGGAATATCAAAAAGCGAGATCTCTCTAAAGTTTCTATATTGGAGCATGTCAATAGGTTTAATTGCTAAATCAAGGGAATTAGAACGCTGCCTCTTGTGCTTAAATTAGAGGCTCATTCTGCAGTGATGTCCCGGAGTTTCTCTGCGTATTATCGGGTCAACACTTGGGCAACAAGAGTAGGGAATCACGTTTCAGGCGATCACGAAGGTTTTTCATAGGTGATCACGTTTCAGGATCCGAATATGGGCTTTTGCAATCCTCAGTTTAAAAGTAAACGTTTCTACGTCAAAAATTGCAGCTGATCGTTTACGATGTCATTAAAAAGTGTTATAAACGATGAGACTTCCAATTTTCAAGCAGTATCATGGAATCAACAGTATGAATTTAAAATGGATATAACCAAGTAGAATAGAAGTATGAACAGACGATGGTTATTTGCCCTAAATGAACATTATGGAAAGAAATTCCATTCATTTACTTAATTCATAGCACGAGTACACGTTCCTTATTCGTCGCTGTGAAGAAATTTCTTGGGCAATTTTGTTCTTTACCGTATTCTGGAATAAGTTTTTTTTCGTGGAAAGTTGGTAACATGTTGAATTAGCGTACATTAGCTTGTCAAATTTTCGTCTTGGAATGAAACATCACAGAGTTGTGGCGGATGCAGGGGCTTCTTAACCTTGATTCAAATGCGTATCAGCATTACGATAACTGCCGGCGATAAAGTTATCTTTATTACCATTCTCTGTTTAATATGTACAGAAATGCGTTTAAAATGAATAAAATTTGAATCACTTTAATTTAGGAGGCTTGAAAATAAGTAGAAAGCTAAATTTTAAAGTTGTAAAACACGCGAGGTCGCAACCTAGATCTAAACGGTATTAACCCTTCAACACCCCAGAGGACTTTAAGGTCTTCTTTCGAAAGTGGGCAATGTGTTTTTCATTTATCTCCTAATGCGTTCTTTAGTGTTTGCTGCTGAGTGACAGTTCCTTCATCGTTCTGATATCAGTAAATACCTGAAGCCAGTGGCAGTCTAACAACGGTGGTTGTGATAACGGTAATATGAGTACAAAAATGTTGATTAAAGGGTTGATTTTAGAGGACAAAACAAGGAAATATTTGTCTTAGAATTGACGCAGCAAAAATATATAAAGGAAAAACAATTCTAACATAAAATTCATGAAGTTAAGGTAGTGAAAATCTACCTAAGTTCATTAATAATTGTGCGCAAAATTCTGTCGCCAAACAGATCGATCTTCAGCTTTCAATAATTATTAGGCTTTTATCCTTCACGTACGACACAAACACAAACTCAAACACAAGCGGTGCGTATAAGCTTGGATAGTCTTAGAACTTCATTACCATTGCATTACATCAAGCCTTCGTCCTTCATTGCAAAAAATATGTCTAGAAAATGATAGATTTTTTAAGCATTAGCAGCGGCTACCTGTTAGATGTTTCTACTAAGCTTCCATTAATGGAAAGACTTTGAAGGCTTTGACCACGCGTTCCTCAACATTATTAGCTGAATTTTACCATATATCGGTATTGGAAATTGATTATTCTTCTTCAAAAAATTGAACAGAGTTCTTATACAATTGACATTTCATGAAGCAGAAAAGTCCTTCCATGCATCACTCACCGTCGACATCTCTGATTATAGACCGCATGGACACACTAAATCTAACAGAGTCTGGTCGGGCACTGGGTTAGTTCTAGTGGGCAGGTACAAACGCTTGAGGTTGTCCTTGAGTAGGGTGGGTACTCGATAAGACTATCAAATCGCCTTACTCGGTGACTTGATGCTGCACGAGCTGTATTTCTTCATTTACAAGTACAAGGCAGTGATTGTTTGTGAGTTCCCGATGTGTATGCGTGTGTAGAGCTCTGTGTGCATAGCAACCAGGCTTGTGACAACTTTTTCTGCCTGCCTATATAGTGTCTGCGTACACACACGATGTGATGGTTATAACATAGAACTTTGGTTTTGTACTTTTTTCTGTGAATGAGTATTGGAATATGATTCCTTTGGATCTGCACCAAAATGTTTTTCTATTTGTCTGTTTCGGATGTGAAAGAATTATTAGAACAAAACGAGTTGGTGTTTTATACTATTTTCAATCAAAATGTTGTATTATAATAGTTTGCTCACGACAATGCTGACCAACATCGATGCTTTCGATGTGCGATGCAGCAAGACTATTTTACAGCCTAGAATTGGCTCTCCAAACTGCTGGCTCTCAAAATTATCTATTTATTGGCTCCCAAAACTGTCTGTATATCGCTTCCTAAAACTGTTAATCAGAGTATCCTCTGACTGACCTGTGGGTCAATGACTGAATTTATCAGCTTGAAATGAAATTTTGCTGTGATCGACGCTCATGATAAATTCGGTGTTTCAGCGTGAGATGTTTGTATTTTTTAAACCTCCTCGTGCACTGATAACACATCATCAACGTGTTGTCAAAGAAATGCATCTCAGAGACGAGAAGCGAACGCCCCTTCCAGCTGCCCACGTCTTAGACCGCATGCGATGATAAGATAGTCAGTCCACCCAGCTATAAGTCATCATGCTACAGGTAATTGTTCATTGTATAGTTACTGTAGGAAGAATGCATGGTGCGGGCTCGCTAAGGTCATGATAAGGTTTTGATTATGCATAGTTCCTGGTTATAGTTAAATACCGTTCACTGAACATTATGCAATCAGAATGACATAGATTAAATAATGAGAAAATAATGTCCACTGAACGTTATTTCATTGCAACATGTTTCAGGGTCTGAATTTTACTCCCATATCTTGAAGGACACTCAGTGACACAATAAGAGGTAGAGTTAATTATTTTCTCAGCGACATGGCAATATTCACTCTTCGTTGAATTCGTGACTTTGCGAATTTTCAGCACTGTCTAGGCTAAAATACGATCATTTCAGTGCAAGTGTGAAAGCCCCAAGAAATGACTATGCGTTCCTGTTACGTCCCTTGCATTTCATCGACATATTCATTGCAAAAGCCCAAATAAGACTATGTTCATAAAAAAGCTGGAGTACTGTATCGACAATCAGTATATTTAATATTTTTTCTGCTGTCAATCTTAACTGTGTCTTAGTCATAATTTTTGAAAATTACAGCAGTTCTCCTTGACTATCAGCTAGTCTTAACCACGACTTTTCTTCTGCCTAACATCTTAATCATTCTGAGTAATTTAGTATCTGTTCTTCGTATTCTTAAGCCCAAAATACTTGAACGACTGAACTCTTTCGGATTCACTGAGCGTATTCTATTGATTTCATAGAGGATACAAAACGTACTAAGTTTACACTTGTACTGAACAAACATTTTATCTCAAATCACATAGAGCCCTCGCAAGTCGCCTTCTCAAGTGTTGTGAGATGGAGATAACTAATGCCATAACGCAATAAACCATGAAGTTTATCATGCTCTACTTGATACTGTACTTCACTCGATAATGTGCCTAGCTTTGTTCATCCATGGTAACCTTCACATTTAATGTAAGTGAAATCTTCAATTCCAAATTTTCATGCAGGGACCTGTAACTGGGAGCATGTGAGTAACTTCAATGAAAATGATGCCCAATGAAATACATAAAAAATTCTCAATAATTTTTTAATTTCTCCTTATTTCGTACAAAGTATAGCTTAGTTAGATGTACAATTTGTTTTTGTTCACGTAGAATAAAGGCGCAGATGTAAAGAAACTTTGAGTATGACGTTTATAAAAACAAAAATGTAAAAACTTGAAAAAATTGTAAACTGTAACGGTTTGTCAAAAAACGGGTTGGGTTCTTAAATTTGACTATTAGAAGACGTTGAAGGCTATATCCTCTGATTAGGTTTGCTGCACACTTGAGTACTCACTTTGACTTTTACTGCAGAAATTTCCCAATTTTCAAGGTAACAAAATTGGCCATAATTTTCAAGCCATTTCTCAAATGAAAAGTACATATTAAACGTTCAACAAACGTATCGACAATCTCTTTGACGAGCTACTCGCAACAAACATTTTATCTCATATCACATAGAGCCCTCGCTAAGCTCCGTATGTTTTTTTAGAAGACTGTGTCAAGTTTCAAGAAATTTCATACTGACGTAAAAAAGAAATCAGAGCGCAGAATTAAAGCTGTTTTAAAATAAAGGTACATACTAGTATAAGATGTTATAGAAGATACATTCTAGCATCTATTTTTCTTCATAACTTTTTTATTTTTTCTTATTGAAATCGCGACAGTTCCTTAGCCCGAGTGTATATCGATTCCAATATAAATTGTATTGATTCCAACATCACTCAGAGTTTCAAACTGACTCATGAATGCGGCAGACTTCCTGCGTCGCTTACCAAAAGCGGTAGCTTATTTTCAACTGTTTTGAAACGATTGTTTTATGTCTCGAAGGTCAGGCATTAGCAGGGACTCGATCAATTTGTACTCTCAAGCTTGCATTCAAATCGTAAACTGAAATATTCGAGCCAAAGATAAAAAGCTTTACATTATTTATGACGTTAAGATTAGATACACAACAGGATAATGCCACCAGTATTGTAGGTATGATACTTGGTGGACATTTTTGAATCACTTGAGGGCAGAAGAGTGTAGGGTGTTAGTCCCAGTCAAGTCATTGCAGTGAAAGACAACTCTTACTAGTGCGGTGCCATATCGTGTGTGATTTCTACGACTCTTCTAACTCAAAATCGAATATTTTGAAAATCATTTCTTATTCAAACTTGTTAGTCTGGTTCCCAGAATCAAGTAATAGGAACTCAATAAATGATGTCGGAGAGTTGTCGTATCGAATAATCTTTGTTGAATTCACTTGTTTTTACTTGTCAGGCTTAAGAACCTTTTATGAAGATGAAATAAAATGTCACTAGCATGGCATTAAAAAATACTGTGTTACAAACTAAAAGAACAAGAAAACCATTAAAAATTTATTCAACAATAGTATAATTTATTGTAACCTATTGCGTATTCAGGATCTTTTCGAGTAATATTAATTAAAGATTTATTATTCCTTAATTGCAAGCTATATGCTTATAACAGAATTTTTGAAGTGATTGAAAAATAGATTAGAAGAAATTCGTAACTTGAAGTAAAATAAGTTTAGTAATATTATACAGTTGTTCCTAGACACCTATAATAATTGAGGTATTCGCTTGTTTTCGAAATTCAAACTATATATATATATATATATATATAGACGATAGAAGCAATTTTACTGCATTTGTTACACTGCATAAACTTTCTGCATCATTTAAGGTCTTCGTTCTCAATCAAAATATACGTTGATTTTGGTTCTGGTATATGATAGTCTTTACCATGAAAATACGTGATAAATTAACACATGTCCTAACTTTACATGGAGTTGCATTATGTGTGCTTCTCGACGTATAAATCAATAAGTATATCCCCTGCATCACACATATTCCACACTTGAAAGATTATGTTTTTCACCGTTACGAGAGTAAAACTTACGTGTTGCTGTCTTTTCATGTGAAGTTAGAAAAAACATGTTATTAAAAAATGTGTTTTCTCACATTCACTTGAATAAAAGTGATATGGATTTCTAGGGAAAGTTATAGTTTCGCAGTTTGATCAATTCTTTGAAATGAGAAACTGATCTTGGTCGAAAGCGCACCACTTGCACGCCAAGCGCATTATACAGGGAGTTTCAGAATTCTTAGAACAAACTTTATCCCTATGTATCTACAGGTTAAATATTTATAGTTTATTTTATGGAGGAGTTTGTAAAACTATCCAGATAAGAAGTTTCAGAGACTTATGAGTTAGAGCTTGACGCCGAGAAAATAAAATTACAATTCCGAATAGATTTACTCTGTGGGAATGCACATTTTAAAATTAGGTTAGTAGTGACTATTAGGTGTTTGAAATTCCACCCATCTGCTCTGATACAAGCGCGGAGGCAATGGTAGAATAATTGCCGAACACTGCCAAAGACATCAGGAATTTTAGCAGTTTTAGCGTTGACGTCAATAACCCTGAGAATAATTTCTTCCTCGAATGGAACTAGAGTTTCGTGCACTAAATTCTGTAGGCGTTCCCAGAGGTAGAGGTTTAAGGGCATCACGTCAGGAGACTTGGGTGGCGAAGGGAGTGGTCCGTCACATCTCAAGTCTCTGTAACTTTTAAGCCTAAAATTTTTGGATACCTACTCCCTCCTCAGAATAAATGAAACTGATGGAGTAAATGATACCTTAACATAGAGTAAATCAGTAAATGATACCTGTAAAAACTGTAAATTGGAGTATGTTCGAAGAATTTTGAAACCCTGTGCATGTATAATGTGAGTTGTAAAACTCATTCAATGAAGACACATCCAATTGTAAAAATCACGACCAGAATAACTCTTATATATATAGAGGTCATACTGGTTTTGACCCAGGAGGTTAGTTTTGACAAGGCAGTATTGCCGATATCCCTAAATAATTGTAGGTGCATTGTGGCATGGGATTGAAGTTAGTACACACTATATTGGCGATCAATTGTACCGTTTGATTGATTACTCACCTTAACTTGTGAATTGCTGCATCTGCTCCGTAGTTGAGTTTTATTAATTCTTTATTGACACCCAGAAATAAGATTTTAAAATTATAATTAATGATGAAAATTACAAACCTCAAAAATGGGGTACACAGCAGTTGCGTTGCAAATTTATGCGTAAGATATGTTGGTTACTCTCTTTACAACGTGTTTGTTATGCCTTCTTTACAGATTTTGACAACGCAACTGCAACAGTATTATACAGCGAGAGCGGAACGTGATCAGGTCATCAACTTGAGAACGTTTTTCAAATGAAATTCTACTCCAACTACAACGAAACGAATAAACTTCCGAACTTATCACAATCTTCTGACTAAAGCACGCTCATGAGGCTGAAGTTGTTCGTGAACCTCAGATTACACGTTCTCGAAGTTGAGCTTAACTCGTCTGACAATGACTGGCACGGAAGAGCCTCATCAGCCCAAGGATCATTGCCGCGTTCTGATTTCTTTCTTCATCTCGCCCACGGGAGTACTCAAAATTTTAGAAGTGGTGAGAATCGTGAGTCGTAGTTAACTGATGAAAGAAAAGCATACTCAACGTCGTTCTTTTCATGCACAGACGCTACAGTTTATTTTACCTGATTCAAAAACTGTATTTACACAATGAGGTTAATGGGCTACCCTGAGAAACTCTCTAAGTAGATATAAAATATGTGGCATACATTTATGTTTAGGTAGTGTTTTTTGAGTTTTCTTCTGCTCTGTTGCCTAAATTTATCGTAAAATTAACACATTCAATGCATTAATTAAGCTTGCAATCGAACAATGAATGAACACACAAATGGACCGAAAAATAACAAAAGAATAAAATCATTATAATAGTAATAATCTTGTCTTATACGCCTACTTTCAGGTGCTACTGGCGGCGTCTCTGACGCTGTTCCTAGCAGGCCAGGAGTGCGTGGCGTGGCCGGTGCACGAGGTGCTGTACGGGCTGCCGCTCAGCATCTGCACCGCAGCCACCATCGTCACCTTCATCGTCGCGGGGCGGCTGGCCCAACAGGGCCGCAACCCCATCACCGTGCCGACCTGGGCCAAAGGGGTCAGGAAAATGCTGGAAAGAAACCTTTTACTGTCGAACTCACTGTTTTGGTATTGTGTCCTTGCTTGCTGTTGCCATTGATCGTTCTATCTTATGACTGCATTTTTCTCAGAAGTTATAATGTTTTTGAGTTTTTATCTTATTGATCGTGGCAATAAAACGTAGGTTGATTGAGGAGATATTCTTCTTCAACCTCTACTGTATACCTCTAGCTTTATCTTCTTTGCCAGAGGAGCTTCTCGCTTTAATAAAAGTAGCCTGGAAATGTGTGATCGAGCCCGCGACCTCATGACATAGCGATAGGCTCTGTCATCCCTTCTCTGTGAAAACATTTTCGTAAGACTTACCTCGTCGTTAGAAGATAAGTGGGAGAGATACTGCATAGGATAAGCGAGGATTCACTATAGTGATTGCGTGAGTCGGTATCTAGAAGACCAGAAGAGATGAAAAATTAATATAGGGAAATAATTTGTTGTATCACAACCTGATTGCAATACTATCATACAACCTGGAGTTCAGGGCTTCACTGTCGTTCACCTCCATGACGAAGGGTTCTGATGTTGCCATTGAATTTTATTATTTAGCTATGAAAGTATCATTTTAGAAGCTTCCTTCAATGCGCTGCTTTCAAAAATATTTATTGATTTTTATTAAGAATTACACGAAAACCTTCACTGTAAACCTCTAAAGAAACACGTTTTGACTTACTTCTTTATAACAATCATAATACTCCGTGATTAACCCCAACAGATGCTAAATTGCAATACAGAAATCTACACACAGTGAATTTTAGTTACCTCGAGCTGCAGAATTTCAGAAGCCCACAGTAAGCAGGAAAAGGCGTTGAAATAAAAGTCTGGATTTCCAGGAGGTTCTCTTCAACGTGGCTGCGGTGGTGCTGCTCGTGTTCGCTGAGGCGATCACGGTGTTCGACTACGAGTGCGTCCACCACACCGAGAGCGTCGTTGCGCTCGTGAGTGACCTGCGTGACGTGAGGGACATGTGGGACGTGAGAAAAGGGACATGTGGGGCGTGAGGAGCATGTGGGACGTGAGGGACATGTGGGGCGTGAGGGACATGTGGGGCGTGAGGGACATGTGGGACGTGAGGGACATGTGGGACGTGAGGGACATGTGGGACGTGAGGGACATGTGGGACGTGAGGGACATGTGGGACGTGAGGGACATGTGGGGCGTGAGGGACATGTGGGGCGTGAGGGACATGTGGGACGTGAGGAACATGTGGGACGTGAGAGACATGTGGGACGTGAGGAACATGTGGAACGTGAAGGACATGTGGGGCGTGAGGGACATGTGGGGCGTGAGGGACATGTGGGGCGTGAGGGACATGTGGGGCGTGAGGGACATGCGGGACGTGAGGGACATGTGGGACGTGATGAACGTATAACTTGGGTGGCGTTATGAATGCACGTATAACGGTGACGCGTGGCCCTGCGGTGACGTGCGTGACGTGCGTGACGTGCGTGACGTGCGTGACGTGCGTGACGTGCGTGACGTGCGTGACGTGCGTGACGTGCGTGACCCAAAACGGAGTGACGCGAGTAGCTGTGGTGATGAACGTAGCTGTGGTGATGAACGTAGCTGTGGTGATGAACGTAGCTGTGGTGATGAACGTAGCTGTGGTAATGAACGTAGCTGTGGTGATGAACGTAGCTGTGGTAATGAACGTAGCTGTGGTAATGAACGTAGCTGTGGTAATGAACGTAGCTGTGGTAATGAACGTAGCTGTGGTGATGAACGTAGCTGTGGTAATGAACGTAGCTGTGGTGATGAACGTAGCTGTGGTGATGAACGTAGCTGTGGTGATGAACGTAGCTGTGGTGATGAACGTAGCTGTGGTAATGAACGTAGCTGTGGTGATGAACGTAGCTGTGGTGATGAACGTAGCTGTGGTGATGAACGTAGCTGTGGTAATGAACGTAGCTGTGGTGATGAACGTAGCTGTGGTGATGAACGTAGCTGTGGTGATGAACGTAGCTGTGGTAATGACCGTAGCTGTGGTAATGACCGTAGCTGTGGTAATGAACGTAGCTGTGGTGATGAACGTAGCTGTGGTGATGAACGTAGCTGTGGTAATGAACGTAGCTGTGGTAATGAACGTAGCTGTGGTAATGAACGTAGCTGTGGTGATGAACGTAGCTGTGGTAATGAACGTAGCTGTGGTGATGAACGTAGCTGTGGTAATGAACGTAGCTGTGGTAATGAACGTAGCTGTGGTAATGAACGTAGCTGTGGTAATGAACGTAGCTGTGGTAATGAACGTAGCTGTGGTAATGAACGTAGCTGTGGTAATGAACGTAGCTGTGGTAATGAACGTAGCTGTGGTAATGAACGTAGCTGTGGTAATGAACGTAGCTGTGGTAATGAACGTAGCTGTGGTGATTAACGTAGCTGTGGTAATGAACGTAGCTGTGGTGATGAACGTAGCTGTGGTAATGAACGTAGCTGTGGTGATGAACGTAGCTGTGGTAATGAACGTAGCTGTGGTGATGAACGTAGCTGTGGTAATGAACGTAGCTGTGGTGATGAACGTAGCTGTGGTAATGAACGTAGCTGTGGTAATGAACGTAGCTGTGGTGATGAACGTAGCTGTGGTAATGAACGTAGCTGTGGTGATGAACGTAGCTGTGGTGATGAACGTAGCTGTGGTAATGAACGTAGCTGTAGTAATGAACGTAGCTGTGGTAATGAACGTAGCTGTGGTAATGAACGTAGCTGTGGTGATGAACGTAGCTGTGGTAATGAACGTAGCTGTGGTAATGAACGTAGCTGTGGTAATGAACGTAGCTGTGGTGATGAACGTAGCTGTGGTGATGAACGTAGCTGTGGTGATGAACGTAGCTGTGGTGATGAACGTAGCTGTGGTAATGAACGTAGCTGTGGTAATGAACGTAGCTGTGGTAATGAACGTAGCTGTGGTGATGAACGTAGCTGTGGTGATGAACGTAGCTGTGGTAATGAACGTAGCTGTGGTAATGAACGTAGCTGTGGTAATGAACGTAGCTGTGGTAATGAACGTAGCTGTGGTAATGAACGTAGCTGTGGTAATGAACGTAGCTGTGGTAATGAACGTAGCTGTGGTGATGAACGTAGCTGTGGTGATGAACGTAGCTGTGGTAATGAACGTAGCTGTGGTGATGAACGTAGCTGTGGTGATGAACGTAGCTGTGGTAATGAACGTAGCTGTGGTAATGAACGTAGCTGTGGTAATGAACGTACCTGTGGTAATGAACGTAGCTGTGGTGATGAACGTAGCTGTGGTGATGAACGTAGCTGTGGTAATGAACGTAGCTGTGGTAATGAACGTAGCTGTGGTAATGAACGTAGCTGTGGTAATGAACGTAGCTGTGGTAATGAACGTAGCTGTGGTAATGAACGTAGCTGTGGTAATGAACGTAGCTGTGGTAATGAACGTAGCTGTGGTAATGAACGTAGCTGTGGTAATGAACGTAGCTGTGGTAATGAACGTAGCTGTGGTAATGAACGTAGCTGTGGTAATGAACGTAGCTGTGGTAATGAACGTAGCTGTGGTAATGAACGTAGCTGTGGTAATGAACGTAGCTGTGGTAATGAACGTAGCTGTGGTAATGAACGTAGCTGTGGTAATGAACGTAGCTGTGGTAATGAACGTAGCTGTGGTATAATGAACGTAGCTGTGGTAATGAACGTAGCTGTGGTAATGAACGTAGCTGTGGTAATGAACGTAGCTGTGGTAATGAACGTAGCTGTGGTGATGAACGTAGCTGTGGTAATGAACGTAGCTGTGGTAATGAACGTAGCTGTGGTGATGAACGTAGCTGTGGTGATGAACGTAGCTGTGGTGATGAACGTAGCTGTGGTAATGAACGTAGCTGTGGTAATGAACGTAGCTGTGGTAATGAACGTAGCTGTGGTAATGAACGTAGCTGTGGTGATGAACGTAGCTGTGGTAATGAACGTAGCTGTGGTAATGAACGTAGCTGTGGTAATGAACGTAGCTGTGGTGATGAACGTAGCTGTGGTAATGAACGTAGCTGTGGTAATGAACGTAGCTGTGGTGATGAACGTAGCTGTGGTAATGAACGTAGCTGTGGTAATGAACGTAGCTGTGGTAATGAACGTACCTGTGGTAATGAACGTACCTGTGGTAATGAACGTAGCTGTGGTAATGAACGTAGCTGTGGTGATGAACGTAGCTGTGGTAATGAACGTAGCTGTGGTAATGAACGTAGCTGTGGTAATGAACGTACCTGTGGTAATGAACGTACCTGTGGTAATGAACGTAGCTGTGGTAATGAACGTAGCTGTGGTGATGAACGTAGCTGTGGTAATGAACGTAGCTGTGGTAATGAACGTAGCTGTGGTAATGAACGTACCTGTGGTAATGAACGTACCTGTGGTAATGAACGTAGCTGTGGTAATGAACGTAGCTGTGGTGATGAACGTAGCTGTGGTAATGAACGTAGCTGTGGTAATGAACGTAGCTGTGGTAATGAACGTACCTGTGGTAATGAACGTACCTGTGGTAATGAACGTAGCTGTGGTAATGAACGTAGCTGTGGTGATGAACGTAGCTGTGGTAATGAACGTAGCTGTGGTAATGAACGTAGCTGTGGTAATGAACGTACCTGTGGTAATGAACGTAGCTGTGGTAATGAACGTAGCTGTGGTGATGAACGTAGCTGTGGTGATGAACGTAGCTGTGGTGATGAACGTAGCTGTGGTGATGAACGTAGCTGTGGTGATGAACGTAGCTGTGGTGATGAACGTAGCTGTGGTGATGAACGTAGCTGTGGTGATGAACGTAGCTGTGGTGATGAACGTAGCTGTGGTGATGAACGTAGCTGTGGTGATGAACGTAGCTGTGGTAATGAACGTAGCTGTGGTGATGAACGTAGCTGTGGTGATGAACGTAGCTGTGGTGATGAACGTAGCTGTGGTGATGAACGTAGCTGTGGTGATGAACGTAGCTGTGGTGATGAACGTAGCTGTGGTGATGAACGTAGCTGTGGTGATGAACGTAGCTGTGGTGATGAACGTAGCTGTGGTGATGAACGTAGCTGTGGTGATGAACGTAGCTGTGGTGATGAACGTAGCTGTGGTGATGAACGTAGCTGTGGTGATGAACGTAGCTGTGGTGATGAACGTAGCTGTGGTGATGAACATAGCTGTGGTAATGAACGTAGCTGTGGTGATGAACGTAGCTGTGGTGATGAACGTAGCTGTGGTGATGAACGTAGCTGTGGTAATGAACGTAGCTGTGGTGATGAACGTAGCTGTGGTGATGAACGTAGCTGTGGTGATGAACGTAGCTGTGGTGATGAACGTAGCTGTGGTAATGAACGTAGCTGTGGTAATGAACGTAGCTGTGGTGATGAACGTAGCTGTGGTGATGAACGTAGCTGTGGTAATGAACGTAGCTGTGGTAATGAACGTAGCTGTGGTAATGAACGTAGCTGTGGTGATGAACGTAGCTGTGGTAATGAACGTAGCTGTGGTGATGAACGTAGCTGTGGTAATGAACGTAGCTGTGGTGATGAACGTAGCTGTGGTGATGAACGTAGCTGTGGTGATGAACGTAGCTGTGGTAATGAACGTAGCTGTGGTAATGAACGTAGCTGTGGTAATGAACGTAGCTGTGGTAATGAACGTAGCTGTGGTAATGAACGTAGCTGTGGTGATGAACGTAGCTGTGGTGATGAACGTAGCTGTGGTAATGAACGTAGCTGTGGTAATGAACGTAGCTGTGGTAATGAACGTAGCTGTGGTAATGAACGTAGCTGTGGTGATGAACGTAGCTGTGGTGATGAACGTAGCTGTGGTGATGAACGTAGCTGTGGTGATGAACGTAGCTGTGGGAATGAACGTAGCTGTGGTAATGAACGTAGCTGTGGTGATGAACGTAGCTGTGGTGATGAACGTAGCTGTGGTGATGAACGTAGCTGTGGTGATGAACGTAGCTGTGGTAATGAACGTAGCTGTGGTGATGAACGTAGCTGTGGTGATGAACGTAGCTGTGGTGATGAACGTAGCTGTGGTAATGAACGTAGCTGTGGTAATGAACGTAGCTGTGGTAATGAACGTAGCTGTGGTGATGAACGTACCTGTGGTGATGAACGTAGCTGTGGTAATGAACGTAGCTGTGGTAATGAACGTAGCTGTGGTGATAAACGTAGCTGTGGTAATGAACGTAGCTGTGGTGATGAACGTAGCTGTGGTGATGAACGTAGCTGTGGTGATGAACGTAGCTGTGGTAATGAACGTAGCTGTGGTAATGAACGTAGCTGTGGTAATGAACGTAGCTGTGGTGATGAACGTACCTGTGGTGATGAACGTAGCTGTGGTAATGAACGTAGCTGTGGTAATGAACGTAGCTGTGGTAATGAACGTAGCTGTGGTGATGAACGTAGCTGTGGTAATGAACGTAGCTGTGGTGATGAACGTAGCTGTGGTAATGAACGTAGCTGTGGTGATGAACGTAGCTGTGGTAATGAACGTAGCTGTGGTAATGAACGTAGCTGTGTTAATGAACGTAGCTGTGGTAATGAACGTAGCTGTGGTGATGAACGTAGCTGTGGTGATGAACGTAGCTGTGGTAATGAACGTAGCTGTGGTAATGAACGTAGCTGTGGTAATGAACGTAGCTGTGGTAATGAACGTAGCTGTGGTAATGAACGTAGCTGTGGTGATGAACGTAGCTGTGGTAATGAACGTAGCTGTGGTAATGAACGTAGCTGTTGTAATGAACGTAGCTGTGGTAATGAACGTAGCTGTGGTGATGAACGTAGCTGTGGTAATGAACGTAGCTGTGGTAATAAACGTAGCTGTGGTAATGAACGTAGCTGTGGTAATGAACGTACCTGTGGTAATGAACGTACCTGTGGTAATGAACGTAGCTGTGGTAATGAACGTAGCTGTGGTGATGAACGTAGCTGTGGTAATGAACGTAGCTGTGGTAATGAACGTAGCTGTGGTAATGAACGTACCTGTGGTAATGAACGTACCTGTGGTAATGAACGTAGCTGTGGTAATGAACGTAGCTGTGGTGATGAACGTAGCTGTGGTAATGAACGTAGCTGTGGTAATGAACGTAGCTGTGGTAATGAACGTACCTGTGGTAATGAACGTACCTGTGGTAATGAACGTAGCTGTGGTAATGAACGTAGCTGTGGTGATGAACGTAGCTGTGGTAATGAACGTAGCTGTGGTAATGAACGTAGCTGTGGTAATGAACGTACCTGTGGTAATGAACGTACCTGTGGTAATGAACGTAGCTGTGGTAATGAACGTAGCTGTGGTGATGAACGTAGCTGTGGTAATGAACGTAGCTGTGGTAATGAACGTAGCTGTGGTAATGAACGTACCTGTGGTAATGAACGTACCTGTGGTAATGAACGTAGCTGTGGTAATGAACGTAGCTGTGGTGATGAACGTAGCTGTGGTAATGAACGTAGCTGTGGTAATGAACGTAGCTGTGGTAATGAACGTACCTGTGGTAATGAACGTAGCTGTGGTAATGAACGTAGCTGTGGTGATGAACGTAGCTGTGGTGATGAACGTAGCTGTGGTGATGAACGTAGCTGTGGTGATGAACGTAGCTGTGGTGATGAACGTAGCTGTGGTTATGAACGTAGCTGTGGTGATGAACGTAGCTGTGGTGATGAACGTAGCTGTGGTGATGAACGTAGCTGTGGTGATGAACGTAGCTGTGGTGATGAACGTAGCTGTGGTGATGAACGTAGCTGTGGTAATGAACGTAGCTGTGGTGATGAACGTAGCTGTGGTGATGAACGTAGCTGTGGTGATGAACGTAGCTGTGGTGATGAACGTAGCTGTGGTGATGAACGTAGCTGTGGTGATGAACGTAGCTGTGGTGATGAACGTAGCTGTGGTGATGAACGTAGCTGTGGTGATGAACGTAGCTGTGGTGATGAACGTAGCTGTGGTGATGAACGTAGCTGTGGTGATGAACGTAGCTGTGGTGATGAACGTAGCTGTGGTGATGAACGTAGCTGTGGTGATGAACGTAGCTGTGGTGATGAACATAGCTGTGGTAATGAACGTAGCTGTGGTGATGAACGTAGCTGTGGTGATGAACGTAGCTGTGGTGATGAACGTAGCTGTGGTAATGAACGTAGCTGTGGTGATGAACGTAGCTGTGGTGATGAACGTAGCTGTGGTGATGAACGTAGCTGTGGTGATGAACGTAGCTGTGGTAATGAACGTAGCTGTGGTAATGAACGTAGCTGTGGTGATGAACGTAGCTGTGGTAATGAACGTAGCTGTGGTAATGAACGTAGCTGTGGTAATGAACGTAGCTGTGGTGATGAACGTAGCTGTGGTAATGAACGTAGCTGTGGTGATGAACGTAGCTGTGGTAATGAACGTAGCTGTGGTGATGAACGTAGCTGTGGTGATGAACGTAGCTGTGGTGATGAACGTAGCTGTGGTAATGAACGTAGCTGTGGTAATGAACGTAGCTGTGGTAATGAACGTAGCTGTGGTAATGAACGTAGCTGTGGTAATGAACGTAGCTGTGGTGATGAACGTAGCTGTGGTGATGAACGTAGCTGTGGTAATGAACGTAGCTGTGGTAATGAACGTAGCTGTGGTAATGAACGTAGCTGTGGTAATGAACGTAGCTGTGGTGATGAACGTAGCTGTGGTGATGAACGTAGCTGTGGTGATGAACGTAGCTGTGGTGATGAACGTAGCTGTGGGAATGAACGTAGCTGTGGTAATGAACGTAGCTGTGGTGATGAACGTAGCTGTGGTGATGAACGTAGCTGTGGTGATGAACGTAGCTGTGGTGATGAACGTAGCTGTGGTAATGAACGTAGCTGTGGTGATGAACGTAGCTGTGGTGATGAACGTAGCTGTGGTGATGAACGTAGCTGTGGTAATGAACGTAGCTGTGGTAATGAACGTAGCTGTGGTAATGAACGTAGCTGTGGTGATGAACGTACCTGTGGTGATGAACGTAGCTGTGGTAATGAACGTAGCTGTGGTAATGAACGTAGCTGTGGTGATAAACGTAGCTGTGGTAATGAACGTAGCTGTGGTGATGAACGTAGCTGTGGTGATGAACGTAGCTGTGGTGATGAACGTAGCTGTGGTAATGAACGTAGCTGTGGTAATGAACGTAGCTGTGGTAATGAACGTAGCTGTGGTGATGAACGTACCTGTGGTGATGAACGTAGCTGTGGTAATGAACGTAGCTGTGGTAATGAACGTAGCTGTGGTAATGAACGTAGCTGTGGTGATGAACGTAGCTGTGGTAATGAACGTAGCTGTGGTGATGAACGTAGCTGTGGTAATGAACGTAGCTGTGGTGATGAACGTAGCTGTGGTAATGAACGTAGCTGTGGTAATGAACGTAGCTGTGTTAATGAACGTAGCTGTGGTAATGAACGTAGCTGTGGTGATGAACGTAGCTGTGGTGATGAACGTAGCTGTGGTAATGAACGTAGCTGTGGTAATGAACGTAGCTGTGGTAATGAACGTAGCTGTGGTAATGAACGTAGCTGTGGTAATGAACGTAGCTGTGGTGATGAACGTAGCTGTGGTAATGAACGTAGCTGTGGTAATGAACGTAGCTGTTGTAATGAACGTAGCTGTGGTAATGAACGTAGCTGTGGTGATGAACGTAGCTGTGGTAATGAACGTAGCTGTGGTAATAAACGTAGCTGTGGTAATGAACGTAGCTGTGGTGATGAACGTAGCTGTGGTAATGAACGTAGCTGTGGTGATGAACGTAGCTGTGGTGATGAACGTAGCTGTGGTGATGAACGTAGCTGTGGTGATGAACGTAGCTGTGGTAATGAACGTAGCTGTGGTAATGAACGTGGCTGTGGTAATGAACGTAGCTGTGGTGATGAACGTAGCTGTGGTGATGAACGTAGCTGTGGTGATGAACGTAGCTGTGGTAATGAACGTAGCTGTGGTGATGAACGTAGCTGTGGTAATGAACGTAGCTGTGGTAATGAACGTAGCTGTGGTGATGAACGTAGCTGTGGTGATGAACGTAGCTGTGGTGATGAACGTAGCTGTGGTAATGAACGTAGCTGTGGTAATGAACGTAGCTGTGGTAATGAAGGTAGCTGTGGTAATGAACGTAGCTGTGGTAATGAACGTAGCTGTGGTGATGAACGTAGCTGTGGTAATGAACGTAGCTGTGGTGATGAACGTAGCTGTGGTAATGAACGTAGCTGTGGTGATGAACGTAGCTGTGGTAATGAACGTACCTGTGGTGATGAACGTAGCTGTGGTAATGAACGTAGCTGTGGTGATGAACGTAGCTGTGGTAATGAACATAGCTGTGGTGATGAACGTAGCTGTGGTAATGAACGTAGCTGTGGTAATGAACGTGGCTGCGAGAACCATGTTTTGAAATCCGTATTCCTGCATTGGTTGTGAACCACACTTCACAGACAGGTTGGACAACTCACACTTCCTGATCCATTCTAGGCTCTGAGTTTGGTCGCCATCTTGCTGTACGTCGGGAGCGGCGCGCTGGCCTGGCTGTTGTATATCCACCACCAGGAGCAACTCAGGGCCTTGGAACATAGACGAAGGGCGTCGAGGGCAGCTGTGGCAGCAGCAAACACCCAGTTGAGGGCACCGAGGGAGGGTCAAGTGAGGGCGAGTATGGGAGATGTATGGGCACCGAGTGTGGGGCAGGTGAGGGCGAGTATGGGAGATGTATGGGCACCGAGTGTGGGGCAGGTAAGGGCGAGTATGGGAGATGGAAGGGCACCAAGTGTGGGGCAGGTAAGGGCGAGTATGGGAGATGGAAGGGCACCGAGTGGGGGGCAAGTGAGAGCGAGTATGGGAGATGGAAGGGCATCGAGTGGAGGGCAAGTGTGGGCGAGTGTGGGAGATGTAAGGGTACCGAGTACAGGACATGTTAGGCCGAGTTTAGGACGAGTGAGGGTGAGTGTAGAAGAAATAAGGGCGAGTGTAGTAAAAACAATACCTCCTAACTAGAGTAGTTATAGTCCTTTAATTTAGGCTTCATGGTCCTTAAATTTATACCTTCACAAATTTACCAACTTCGTCTTCCTAACATTACCAAAACAACTTTCATGCAAGAAGAGGTCTGCCGATCTATCTATCCTTCCATATAGACCTAAGAGTCACAGGTGCAGCTGTCATTTGCATACTTTTGAAAATAGAACTTCCATTGGTCATAAAACCCACCCATCATCTGTCAAAGTTGAGGGATATATAGGTGGTTGTCTGAGTCAAAGCTGTCTAAGAAGTGCGAGGTGAGACCTAGCAGCGAGACTCAACGAGTCATGCGTTATTCAGTTCCTAGTAAAGGTTACCTTGTTATTATTTAAATAGAAAGCGCATGCACAGGCTGTTCAGCTGTTAGCCTGCTTTCATTTTTCATTAATATGTCACTAATATTTACAAAAGTTTTCAGTAACTATCGAAAGTATGAACCACTTCCTCTTTTCCAGCAATTCTCACGTACCCAACGTCAAATTTTGCCTGTTTTGATTCCACGGCAGTTTTAAGTAGAATGACATATTGGTGTAATATAATATAAGACTAAGCGTAATTCGGAAATAGAACACTTGGTAACGTTTACGGGGAAAACCTGAAGTTGCTAGTTGATAAAAATTAGGGGCTCGTATCGTAGAAAAGTTTATTTGTAGAGTTTTCTCGGCTGACATTCCAGGTCATAGCCTGAAATTGGCCTCGTACAAAAAAACTCGTATCATTAAATAACGGAATTTTCGTGATTGAATGTCTTGTTCTTAGAATAATATTCAACGTATAAAATCCTTTTTATAAATAGTATAGAAGCAGCTTTATAGCTGAAGTCTTGTTCCAACAAGCCTTACAAAATTTGCGTAAATATGAATTTATTAAATTTAGAGTGGTAAGTCCGAGATTTGAGTGATAAGTTCGAATTATGTGTTCAGCATTGAATCGTCACACATACTCGTTACCTTTTGTATTTTATCGTAGAAGAGGAATGTTGTTCTTTCACTTGTGAAAAACTATCATATTTTACAATATTTGCTCTTTGATTTTAACCCACCGTAAAATCGTCAACCATTTTGCAAGGACGTTTCGTTAGTAAAAACCTTCAAACGCAAATATTTGAACAGCTCTCCATTCCCTGTCTTTGCTACAATATTTGACCGAAAAAAATCACAACAATACGCAGGTAAAGAATTTTTAGTTGCCTCTTGAAACTTTTGTAGTAAAAAAATAAATTGAAAATGCGGACGGAAAATGACCAGTCTCTGTATTATTGAGGTGTTGACCGGATATTAGGGACATAACGATGAACACGGATTTCTCAAGTGACTCCAGACTTTGGTATTGCTTTTCGTATTTTCGCTTCGTTTATCAACATGCAATTGTAACGCAGTGCGAAATTAATACAGTAAAAGCTCTACCAACGTCTTCAGAGCCAAAAAAATGACACATTGCTCTTTTTATGACCGCCTAAAAACTAAAGGTTTTAAACTCGCATGAAAGCTGTAAGGAACTCCATCTAATTGTACAAGCAATTGGCTAGACCAGATCTGCATTCATTACGCTCAACACGCATCCAACCAGATAGTTGTTATATATGTTTGTTTAGAACTCCCTAGCCACAACAAAAGCGACTTCACGAGAGCGAAAATAAGGTGAGTTCTCACAGAGGATATCCTGCGCATAGAAATTTCAAGTCAGAAAGGATGAGGGTGAACAGATTAAAAAGAGGTAACATAGACAGCTTGAAACCCGAAAGTAGCAAAGTGAGCAAGAAAGACAGAAGTCGCGAAGGCCTATCTACAGTTTAGCTGAGGGAATCTAACTGTATCCCCCTTGGGGGCGCCAGTCTTCATGACAGACGATGGAAAAATGATACTGATCAAAACTTCTTTCCTATCCTACAACCTCTGCGAGGGTATCCGGTCAGAATTCGAACTTTTGCTTATCCAGCAGTTCACTCGAGGACAAAGATTACTCAGGAGCCAACTGCCAAATCCCGATAGGCAAAGCGGTAACATGTTTCGCATAGAGGCTTCAGAGACGAGTGCTGAAATGAAAATACGAATGCTGAAATAACCTAAACAAATAACTAGTTCTCGGATACGCGGCTCATGTAGAAGCAGCTGCCAGCGAATGCACATCAAGAGCGTAATTTAACAAGCGATGGCGAGACAATTTCACGTGAAAAGCGAATTCGTACGAAAAAGAGCAGTAGGTAAGAAAAAGACCATAAAAAACGACGAATTGATTGATTTAGCTGAAGATTCAGCAGGAAGTATAAAAGCTAGTACAAAATGATAAAAATATACGGAGGACAGAGGAGTTAGAGGAGGCGGGGCAGCTTCACTGCTCTTTTGCGTTCACATCTTTGGCTTTAGAAATACTCTTAAGTTATCAAATAAAACAGGGCATAGTAGCGTTGAGACACGCACGCAAAAGCTCTTCGTTAACATTTGTGTCTTTTTTCACCTATTGCAGCGAAGCCTAACGACGGCCAGCGATGTATAATTTCAACAGGTGACGCGTCAGGTCCCATCGCAGTGACCGACTCAAAATTTAAAACGAGGAGATCATGATCAACTGATGAAAGTTCCAAATACACAAATACTTTTCCCACTGCGGAAAAGATCACACATGTAATAAATACTTCAACCGTGAGAATTATGCAATGATGATCAAATACGCTTATAAGTTATTCTTATCCAAGACACCATGATGAAATTAACTGGCCAAAAATCATGTCCGATTTTGCTTTTGGAGAATTTGGTTTTGAGTCTTGGAGATCAAGGCCCTCGAAACTCTGAGAATTTCTCAAGTTGTGGTAGTAATCTCTTCTTTAAATTAACAGAGTGAATCTAGATGCATCATGCATACCCATCAAGATGAAATGAATGCCGCTAGTGAATAGGTAACTCAAAACAATACTTGTGAGAGAAAAGGTTCATCAACATGAAAGAGTGAATGATGATATTATATTGTTCAATGTAAATTGTTCAAATCAACAGAGCGATTTTTGGGTGATGTTCTCTGAAACCTTGAGTTCATTTCCCATATTATAATTGATCGTCTGCTCTTCTAAGTCGGGTGCGTAACGTTTTGTTTGACATGAACATTTTAAGATGAACTCTAGTGACAGCAAAAGAGAGACTTGCGATGCGTCGAAGTGAGTATTTTAGGGTCATTGAGAAAACAGTGAGCACGGATATTAAGAGCGGCATAATGCTTTTGAATATGGAGAATTTTTTTTAATAGGGATAATTTTGAGAACTTGCTCATTGAGTCTATTCATTTACTAAATCCACCTATCCTCTACGGAATCGTTCAGGAACATCTAATCGGGATGTGCTTTCAAGACAAAAGCTCAAATATCAGTAACGTCGGAAATGCGACCCTCGTTCGGATGTTGAGTGTTTTATTGGGGCTCAGCGGGGTCGTCATTTACCCAACATACCACAATTCATTGCTTATAACCCAAGTCGCCAAGTAGCGAGAGTGTGGTCACATGATAAAACAAGTCTTATGAGGGATGCAAAATTGATTGAAAGAGACACGAGAAGAGAGAATGAGAAAAAAACTTAGGGAATGACAAGAAATCAAGGGACATCATCCAGAAACTGAGCAGGACTGAAATAACGATTTTACACACCCGAGGAAGTGAAGATAACTGCTGCCATAACGCAATAAACACATGAAGTTTATCATGCACACTAAATACTTCACTCGACACTGCGCCTTTGTTCATACATGGTAACCTTCACATTTAATGTAAGTGAAATATTCAATTCCAAATTTTCATGCCAGTATCTGGGAACAGTGGAGTAACTTTAATGAAAATGATGCCGAATGAAATGCACAAAAAATTCTCATCGATTTGTTTGTTTTTTAGATTTCTCCTTATTTCTTACAAAATATGGCTTAGATTTAGAATTCGTTTTTGTTCATGTAGAATAAGGGCGCTAATGCAAAGAAACGTCGAGTATAACGTTTATAAATAGAAAATAGTAGTACTTATATGGCGATTCTTAGGGAATCTTATTCTCAAAATAAACAAAAGAACCAACGTTATAGAGAACATTTATTAGAGCAAACGTTTCGGAATAAAATTATTCCTTCATCAGTGCTAGAAGAAATGAAAAGTAATTTTCAGTCATGAATAAGACGGATAAGGTCTGAATAGAAATACCGAGCAAAAACGCAAAAATAAAAAATTAATTATTTCTAACGACTAGAGTACCACACATAAGCGTACAGGCAATATACACAGTACATCCAGGCGTACACAACCATACATACTCAACACATTTATGTATGTATACACACACATACACACACACCTCAGCATACCACAAGTTAGAAATTTGGGGCTACAAATAATTTTGTCGCGCTGAAATCGTTATTTAGTGAAGGTTTCTTTGTGAATATATAAAGAGATTCTAGAACACGGAGGTCTTGTTCATTAAAGGCTTTGCATAATATAGAAAAATTTGACATTTTGAAAGGGTGATTGGAACTATTGCAATGGCTTCTAATGGCGGACTGAGGGGGACAAGCAAATGGGCGGCCAGTAATATGAGAAAATCCTGAATGTTGGCTGTGACGGATAAATAGTTGGAGGGTAGTGCTTCCAACGTATGATTGCTGGCAGCAATCACAAATATACACATATACACAGCAACTTTCCAGGCAATCATCCTGTCGCGCTTTCCTGTTAAAAAAGACGATATCTTAAAAGTATTCTTATAATAAACAAGAAAGTCAACTGCTTTTAGCTGTGTCTACAAAGGTTTTATTAAATCGTGGGTGAAAACTTTATTGCATAGGGTCTATCGCGTCTCGAACACGTACCAAATATTACACAATGAATCAGAATATCTGCAAAAGATGTTTGCGCGTAATAATAATCCAAAATATCTTGTTAATCAAATAGTCAGAAAATTTTTAGTTAATAAAATTTCCCCCCTTCCTGTAACCTTGACCGTACCGAAACAGAAAATATTTATTGGCCTTCCATTCCTAGGCTACCTGAACAGTGAATTTCAGAGAGAGTTTCTAGTCCTTGTGCGAACCTTCTTTACAGCGGTTGACGTTCATGTTTATTATAAGAATACTCTTAAGATATCGAAATTTTTTTAAAAGGAAAGCGCGACAGGATGAGTGCCTGGAAAGTTGCTGTGTATATGTGTATGTTTGTGATTGCTGCCAGCAATCGTACGTTGGAAGCACTACCCTCCAACTATTTATCCGTCACAGCCAACATTCAGGATATTCTCATATTACTAGCCGCCCATTTGCTTGTCCCCCTCAGTCCGCCATTAGAAACCATTGCAATAGTTCCAATCACCCTTACAAAATGTCAAATTTTTCCATCCTATGCAAAGCCTTTAATGAACAAGACAACCGTATTCTAGAATTTCTTTATATATTCACAAATAAACCTTCACTAAATAACGATTTAAGCGCGACAAAATTATTTGTAGCCCCTACTTCCTAACTTGTGGTATGCTGAGGTGTGCTTAGTGTTTGTGCATGTGTGCGTGTGTGTGTGTGTGTGTGTGTGTATGAGGGTATATATCTATATAAATGTGTAGGTGTATGAGTGTGTTGTGCATGTATGCTTGTGTACGCCTGTATGTACTGTGTATACTGCCTGTACGCTCGTCGGTTTTGGGATTTTCGCGTGTCGTCTCGATATAATCAACCATGAGGTCCTCCCATGAACCATCATCGCGAGCTGCGTGTCACTACAACCCCCTTCCCCTTCGTGAAAGACACAGACACGATCTCTAGAACTGATCCTGTCTGGAACCCTAGGGCCTCAGGGTTGTTGATTATATCGAGAAGACACGCAAAATGCCAAAACCGACACGCTAATGTGTGATACTTTAGTCGTTTGAAAAGGATTTATTTTTATTTTTTGCGTTTTTGCCGGGTATCTCTATTCAGACCTTATCCGTCTTATTCATGATTGAAATTTACTTTTTATTTCTTCCAGCACTGATGATGAATAATTTCATTCCGAAACGTTTGCTAAAATAAATGTTCTCTATAACGTTGGTTCTTCTTTTATTTTGATCAATAGAAAAATATAAAAAACTTGAAAAGTTGTGAACAGGATCGGTTTGTCAAAAAGCCGATTGGGTTTTTGACTCTTAGAAGACGTTGAAGGCTATATCTTCTGATTACGTTTGTCGAACACTTAAATTTTTCCTTTGACATTTACTGCGGAAATCCCCAATTTTCAAGGTAAGAAAATTGGCTATAATTTTCAAGCCATTTCTCAAATGAAAAGTACATATTGAACGTTCAACAAACGTATCGATAATCTCTTTGATGAGCTACTCGCAACAAGCATTTCATCTCATATCACATAGAGCCCTCGCAAATCACCCCATATTTTTTTTTTTTGAAGACTGTGTCAAGGTTCAAGAAATTTCATTCCGACATGAAAAATAAATCAGGGTGAAGAATTGCAGATGCTTTAAATTACAGGTACATACGAGTATAAGATAAGTTTTAGAAAATATATTCTTTCGTCTATTTTTCTTCATAAATTTTTTGTTCTTTCTCCTCATTGAAACTGCGACAGTTCCTTGGCCCGAGTGTATATCAAATCCAATATAAATATGAATTAGACTGATTCCAACATTATGCATAGCTTTTAAATGACTCATGAATGCGGGAAAGACTTCCTGCGTCGCTTATCAAAAGCGGTAGTTATAAAACAATCAAAAGATTGTTTTATGTCTCGAAAGTGAGGCAATAGCTGCGACTCGATCAATTTGTGCTCTCATGCTTGCGTTCAAATCATAATCTGAAAAATTTGAGCCAAAGATAAAAAGTTTTACATCATCTATGACGCTTTTCCGCTAAGCAAAAGTTAAGATAAAATACGCAACAGATAGTGCCACCAGTGTATATGTATGATACTTGGCGAACATTTTAGAACCACTTGAAGCCAGAAGAGTGTGGGCTGTTAGTCCCAGTCAAGTGATTGCAGTGAAATGCAACTCTTGTTAGTGCAGTGCCACGTCGTGTGCGATTTCTATGTCTCTTCTAACTCGAATTCATATATTTTAAAAATCTTTCTAATTCGTACCCGTCAGTCCATAATCAAGTAATAGGAACTCAATGAATGATGTCGGAGAGTTGTCGTATAGAATGATCTTTGTTGAATTAACTTGTTTTTACTTGTCAGGCTTAAGAACCTTTAATTAAGATGAAATAAAAATGTAATTAGCATAGCACTAAAAAAATACTGTGTAACCAACTTAAAGAGCCGGAAAATAATAAATAATTTATTCTGCATTAGTATAATTTATGGTAACCTACTGTACATTTAAATGTTTTTGAGTGATATTAATTAAGGATTTATTATTTCTTTATTGCAAGTTGAATTTATAACATAAATTTTGAAGTGATTGCATTATAGATATCATGAAATTCATTCCTTAAAATAGAATAAGTTTAGTAATATGTTTACGGTTGTTCCAAGACACCTTTAATAGCTCAGGTATTTCACTTGTTTTCGGAGTACAAACCATAAACGATAGAAGGAATCGTACAGTAGTTGAAATACCACCATCAATTTTCTCTAACATTATTTAAGGTCTTCACTTTTATGCAAGATATAAGTCTTTTTTTCTGGTGTTTGAAAACTTTCATCTTGAAAATATTCAATAATGCTGGCACATGTCTTATCATTACATGATATGGACCTGCATTATGTGTGCTGCTTAACATTTAAATCGATAAATTACCCGCCTTATTTATATATATTCGACACATATCTTATCCAATAATGCAGGCACATGTGAATGATACCTACAAGAACCTTAGGTTAGAGTTTGTTCAAAGATTTTTGAAACCCTCTAAATGTAATATTAATGTGAGCTGCAAAACTGTTTCGATAATTACGCACCCAGTTGTAAAAATCACGAACAGAATAACCTGCCGGAGTTTATTGCGTCAGAGACAAGGTTGTTTTTGGACGATATCCCTTGACGATTGTTTGTGCATTGTGGCATGGGATAAAAGTACAGCACAGACTATGTCAGAGATCGAGTGTACCTTTTAATGGATTACTCACCTTAACTTGTGAAATGCTCATCAGTTCCATAGTTGGGTTTTATTACCTCTCTATGGACACCCAGAAATTAAGTTCGAATAATAATAATTAAAATAGAATACACTTCAAAAATGGGGGAGCACAGCAGTTGCATCGCAAATTTATACGTTAGATATGTTGGTTACTCTTTTGCACAATATGATTTGTTATGCATTTTTCATAGATTTGGGCAATGCAATTGCATCGAGAAGCCCCAGCAAGGAACAAGATTGTTCAGCGAGAGCAGGACGAGGTCAGGTCATCGACTTGAGAACGTTCTCCAAATAAAATTCAGCTCCAAGTCCAACTCTAATCATTCTCGAAAGAAATAAATTTTCGAACTCATCATAATATTTCGAATAAAGCACGCTCTTGAGGCTAAAGTTGTTCACGAACATCAGATTACGTTGTTGAACTCGACAATGACTGGCCCAGAAGAGCCTCATCATGATCAGTGCTGCTCTCTACGCTCTTTCATCGTCTCGCCCACGGGAGTGCTCAAAATCTTAGAAGTGGTGAGAATTGTTAGTCGTGGTTAACTTATGGAAGAGAAGTGTAATCCCCTGATGAAAGAGAATTGTAGTTAACTGATGAAAGAGATGTGTAGTTAACTGATGAAAGAGAAGTGTAGTTGATGAAAGAGAAGCATATATAACTAATGAAAGAGAAGTGTAGTTACCTGATGAAAGAGTATTCTAGTTAACTGATGAAGGAGAACTGTAGTCAACTTGGTTTTTTTTTATGCAGAGACGCTGCAGACAATTTTAACTGATAAAAATACTGTACTAAGAGAATGAGATTCCTGAGCTGCTCTGAAGAACTTTCTAATTGAAAATAATAGTTTGTATAAATTTATGTTTAGGTAGTGTTTTTTAGAGTTCTTCACTGCTCCGTTGCGGCTGAGATGTTAATAGCTTGGCTTATGAACACTGCAATTGCCTAAATTTATTGTAAAATAAACACATTCAATTTATCAATTACGCTGGCGATTAGCATGCTCTATTTAACAAGATCAATTGATCAGCATGGAAATGATAAACTGATCAGTATACTTGACCATTTCTGATAATAATGAATGAACGTACAAACGGACCATATAATAATAGTTGAAGAAAATAACATAAAATGATATACAATAACATAAAAAATACAAAATAAGAAAAATTTTAATATTAACATTGTTTTATGTGCCTACTTCCAGGTGCTACTGGCGACGTCTGTGAAGCTGTTCCTGGCAGGGCAGGAATGTGTGTCGTGGCCGGTGCACGAGGTGCTGTACGTGCTGCCGCTGGGCGTCTGCACCGCCAGCACCCTCGTCACCCTCGTGATGGCGGGGTGGCTGGCTCACCAGGGCCGCAACCCCATCACCGAGCCCAACTGGGCCAAAAGGGTCAGGAAAATCTTTAACACATTGATCGCAACGTGCGCCACCGGTGGCCACTTGGCCACCAAGGATCAGGGAAAGTTTCTAAAGGAAACCTTTTCTGTCGAAATCACTGTTTTACTCTACTGTTCTTGTCGGCTATTGTCATGGTACATTTTCACAGAGCGTTCTACCTCAAAACCGTATTTTTCATTGATCGTTTTATCTTAAAACAGTGTTTTTTTAGTGATCGTTCTATCTCACTTAAAACCGTATTTTCCTTGGCAGTTCAAATTTTTTTTGAGCTTTAAACTTATTGAGGGAGGGAATGAACGTAAGTGGATTGAGGAACCAAAATTCTTCTACAACCTCTTTTTTCTATCTCCAGCGTTTTCTATTTTGCCAGAAGAGCTTCTTGGTTTATTAGAAGTAGCTAAGATATGTGGGATTGCGCCCGTGATTTTATCACATTACGTGTTACGCTCTTCCATTCCTTCTCTGCAAAAACACAATCGAAGGGAACACCAGGTCGTTAGGGAATAAGTGTGATACTGCACATGATAAGTGTGTAGATTATTAGATTATTAGTTAGTTTAAGCCTCCCTATCCGCAACAAAGGCTATCCAAAGAGAGGAAGGAAGAAGGCACCATTTAGTATGGAGTTAAAGAAAAAAGAAAGAAAATAGAAAATGTTTATTTCCAAGTTGCCACATGAGATACATTAAAGAAACGTGGAATCTATGCAGAAAGGGCACAGAAACAGAAAGCTAAGAAAGAAGTCAATGAAACAAGAAAAAGTTGAAGAAGAAAGTAGTAGGTGCTGAAAAACAGGACAGCAGTGAACCGAAAAAAGATGGTCCATAACAAAACAAAACCTATTCCTTTTCAACAAAAAAGATAGCCTACCTAACCTTTAGCTCAGGCCCTTACATAGTCCCCTGGGAGCGCTAATTCCCATAGATGCAATAGTTGTATTCCCCTGAGGGGGGATAAGTGTGTAAGGTTAGGTGTTGTTGCTGCTTCAGCGATTGAGTTCCGTTTTGAGGCGAGTGAAGCAGCGGCCTTGCATTTTTACTTCTCCTGCAGGTGGTATCCGTGAGACGCAAAGGAGAAGTTGGAACTTTATTAGAATGAATTTACGTTAAGACATATTAATATTAGTGAAAAGTTGCGTGTCTAGAATGCAGATTTGAGGGGTAACTAAGGTAGGGCACTACAAGGGAGGTTTTATTACCGTGATTGCTTGAGTCGGTATCTAGAAGGCCCCAAAGCCAAAAGTGATGAAAAATGGGTCGTGGGAAATAATTTGTATTTAGTACCACAACCTGGTTGCATGAACGCGGAGTTCAAAGCCTCTCTTTCGTCCACTTTCATGACGAAGAACCATGATGGTGCCATTGAATTTCGTCATTTGGGTATGAATTTACTATTTTAGAAAGCTAGCTTCAATAAACTCTTTTTAAAAATTTATTGAAATTCAATTTAGAAATTATAGAAAAACTCAACTGAAAACCTTTAAAGGCGAACATTTTGTCTCATTTCTATTATTACAATGATTAATTGATTGACATTATACGTCGTGATGATTAGCATATGAGATGCTAAAATACATCACAAAAATCAGCACATACTGCATTTTACTTGCTTTGTTATGTTCGAGCTGCATAATTTTAGCAGCCCATAGTAAGCAGGAAATGGAGGTAAAAGAAAGCTTGGATTCCCAGGAGGTTCTCTTCAACGCGGCTGCGGTGGTGCTGCTCGCGTTCGCTGAGGCGATCACGGTGGTCGACTTCAAGTGCGTCAACCACATCGAGGCCGTCCTTGCGCTCGTGAGTGACGTGCGTGATGTGAGGGAGACATGTGTAGTAAATTGGGTCACGTAGGGACGTGCGTGATGTGAGGGACGTGCGTGATGTGAGAGACATGTGTAGTAACTTCAATGACGTAGGGACGTGCTTGGCGTGAGGGACATGCGTGCTGTGAAGGACATGTGTAATAACTTCAATGACGTAGGGACGTGCGTGACGTGAAGGACATGTGGGACGTACGTAACTTGGGTGACGCTTGGTACTTAAGTGACACGAGTGACGTGACTTAGTGATGCGAGTACCTGTGATCATGAACGATGCTCTAGTAATTTCCGTAGCAGTGATAATGAACTGAGCCGCGAAAATCATCTTTCGAAATCCGCGCTCCTCCATTAGTTGTAAAGCTCAGCTCACCGACCAGTTGGACAACTCACGTTTCCTAATCCATTTCAGGCTCTGGGTGTGGTCGCTATGTTGCTGTACATGGGGAGCGGAGCATTGACCTGGTGGTTGTGTGCCCTCCACCTGGAGGATCTCAAGAACTTACTTTGTTCCAACAATTCTCAAGCACACGAAGTCAAATCTTTCCTGCTTTAACTTTACGGCAGTTCTGTGTAGAATGACATATTAGATTAATGTATTATGAACTAACGCGTAATTCAGAAATGTAACATTTGGTATCGTTTACCTAGGAAACCTTGAGAATCCAGTCCATAAAAAGTTGGGACTCGCATCAAAGAAAAGCTTTATTTGTAGAAGTTTGTAAGGCTTATATTCTAGGTCATAACCTGAAATTGACCTCGTACAAAAGTCGTATTATTAAATAACTCGCAATTTTCTCGATTGATTATCTTGTTCTTTGAATAATAATGCATGAAGTTCTTTTTAAAAGTAGCATTGGAGAAACCTAATAACGGAGGTCTTGTTCAAACAAGCCTTACAAAAGTTTCACAAATATGTATTTATAAAATTTAGAGTTATAAGTCGGAGATTTAAATGACAAGTTTGGCTAACGTGTTCAGCATTGAATCGTCACACATACTCATTACCTTAAGTATTTTATCGTAGGAAGGAAATGTTGCTCTTTTATTTGTGAAAAACCATTAAATTTTTAAACCTCTGCTCTTTGATTTAAATCCACCTTTAAAATTTTAAATCATTTTTTAAGGAAGTTTCGTTAGCAAAAACATTCAAACGCAAATATTTTAACAGCTCTCCCTTCCCTTACTTTGCTCCGATTTTTACTGAAAAAATTCACAACTATACGCAAGTAAAAAATATTGAGAAACTTCGGTTATAAAAATAAATTGAAAATACGAACGGAAAATAACGGTTTTATGTTTTAGAGGTAAATGATGTGGTCAGGATATTAGGGACATAATAATAAACACGGATTGCTCAATTGACGCCTGACTTTGGTGTTAAATTTCATAATCAAAATACACTTCGTTCATCAACACGCAATACTAACGCTCTGCGAAATTAATACTGTAAATACATCTACCAACGTCCTAAGAGCCCAAAAATAACCCGTTGCTCTGTTTATCACCGCAAAATCCCGATGGGTAAAGCTGAAACACGTTTCGCACAGTAGCTTCAGTGACGAGTGCTGAACTTGAGACACGAATGCTAAAATAACCTAAACAAACCAACGAGCACTAGGATACGCGGCTCGTGCAGAAACAGCTGCCAGCGAAGGCACATCAAGAGCGTAATTTAACAAACGATGGCATGGCAATTTCCCGTGAAAAGCGAGTCCTTACGAGAAAGAGCAGTAGGTAAGAAAAGACCACAAATAACGATGAATTTATTGATTTAGCTGAAGATTCAGCAGGAAGTATAAAAGCTAGTACAAAATGATAAAAAATATAAATATACGGAGGACAGAGGAGTTAGAGGAGGCGGGGCAGCTTCACTGCTCTGTTGCATTCACATCTTTGGCTTTAGAAATACTCTTAAGTTATCAAATAAAACAGGGCATAGTAGCGCTGAGACACGCACGCAAAAGCTCTTCGTTAACATTAGTGTCTTTTTTCACCTATTTCAGCGAAACTTAACAACGGCCAGTGATTTCTACGTCAGACGGTGACGGTGACGCGTCAGGTCCCATCGCAGTGACCGACTCAAAGTTTGAAACGAGTAGATCATGATGTACTGATGAAAGTTCCAAATACACAAATGCTTCTCCAACTGTGGAAAAGATCACACATGTAATAAATACTTTCACCGTAAGAATTATGCAATTATGATCAAGCATCCTTGTAAGTTATTCTTATCCAAGACACCATGACGAAATTGACAGGCCAAAAATCACATCCGATTTTGCTTTTGGAGAATTTTGTTCGAGTCTTGGAAATCAAGGCCCTCGAAATTCTGAGAGCTTAGAAGTTGTGGTAGTAAACTCTTCTTTAATTAAACTGACTGAGTGAATCTAGATGCATCATGCATACCCATCAAGATGAAACGAATGCCGCTAGTGAATAAGAAACTAAAGACAATACTTGTGAGAGAAAAAGGTTCATCAGCATGAAAGAGTGAAGGATGATATTTTATTGTTCAATGTAAATAGTTCAAATCAACAGAGCGGTTTTTGGGTGATGTTCTCTGAAACCTTGAGTTCATTTCCCATATTATTGATCTTCTGCTCTTCTCGGGTGCGTTACGTTTAGTTAGACATGAAAATTTCAAGATGAACTTTCGTGACAGCAAAAGAGAGACTTGCGATGCGCCGAAGTGAGAATTTTAGTGTCATTGAGAAAACATTGAGCACGGATATTTAGAGCGGCATAACGCTCTAAAAAGTGGAGAAATTTTTTCCATAGGGATACTTTTGAGAACTTGCTAATTGAGTCTATTTACTAAAACCATCTATCGTCTGCGGAATCTACGATTAACCTCTAATTAGGATGCGTTTTCAAGAAGAAAGCTTTAATATCAGTAACGTCGGAAATGCGACCCTGGTTCAGATGTTGAATTTTTTATTGGGGCTCAGCGTGGTCGTCATTTACCCAACATACCACAATTGATTGCTTATAGCCCAAGTCCCTGAGTAGCGAGAGTGTGGAGTAGCAAGAAGAACGATCGAGTACCAAGTGGAGTACCAAGTCCCTGAGTAGTAAGAGTCTTTTGAGGGATGCAAAATTGATTAAAAGAGATACGAATTGAGGGAATGAGAAAAAAACTTAAGGAATGAGAAAAAACTTAGGGAATGAGAAGAACGCAAGAGACAAAAACCAGAAATTGAGCAGGACTCAAATAACGATTTCATACACCCGAGGCAGCAAGGCAGTATTTTCCAAAGCAGTCGTAGCGGTATAGCTGGCAACTCAAGTTCTTCATATTCAAGTTTGCTACGCTACGTTTGACTGCTCGGAGGCAAGTCCCCTTGGAACAACTTGCGTAACCAGCTCTAAGGCTTCGACGACGCAAATCGCTCGAAAATCCGCCTTAAGGTCAACAGTGTGGCAGGGACGAGAAGGGGCGATGAAGGTGTACGAGATGCAAGTAAATACAAACCTTTAGATGTTTGTTTTCACTTTTGAGAGACTGCTAACTTTAGTTTGATTAACACTCCTGTTGTTTCTGATGATTCATTTTCGGATGAAAAGCTCCTATTGCACAGCGCTTACATCTGAATAAAAAAAGACGGCATTTTAAGATGAGAAACATTCGAGAACGACTGAGTACGATCGAGCTATATCAAAAATCAAAGCAAGATTTAGCGAATCGATGGTCAACGCAAATATGAATGAAGTATCGAAGTACCTATTATAAGAATGAGTTCTCTTCATGGCACCTACAGTCGATACTGAAGCATAGAACCCAGCAATAACTGGCGGTGCTTAAAAGTACCACAAAGTGTTCATTTTTACATCGATTCTCCTTTATATCATACGCGTGAGATTCCCTAAGAATCGACCAATTTGAAATATAAAACCATCCTTTGCGGTACCTGCAGGCACCGCAAGTGAAGCTGGATGATCGAGTTCAGTCAAAGATGATAAACAACTCAAAGGAGACATGAAAAATTGAAAAAATACATTCCAAGAATAATGATCATAGTGAGTGCACAGGTGAAGTATAAATAACATTAATCATAGGTTAGCATCACTGTTCATCAGCGGTTACGTAAAGTCACGTAATTTAATTCTCACCAAAAAAGGTCAGAGAAGGACAACTGCTGACTAGGAAACCGGAACGTTTTTGAGTTGTAAAAAAAAGCGAGCTCGTCACTGAGTGCGACAATATGCCACACAGCGCTGCACCACCATGTCGCATTGATCACCATCATCAGCAGCCTACAGCGGAGCAAGTGTGTGTACAAAGGGGAAATGTGCGCATCGCGTACAGAAACACGCTATGGAATGCACTCTAATACTGATAATTGAGTTACTTTGTAGAGGTAACACTAAACACTAAAATAAATAGAATAAGAGCTAGGGCACAACAACACTACAACAACTGCTTTAGGCTATCGACTCGCGCACCACATGCAGCGGCGCGGCGGACGTAACTCAATACTACACACTGTGCCACTTTTCTAATTGTAAGCCAACACAAAGAACGCATGAAATAATCCTACATTTTGGGCGTGCGCTATGAATTCAAGCTGAATAATTAGTTGCAATTTTTGTGTATGCTATATTTACTATATTTTCGTTGCAAGCCAGGAAAAAATAAGATTACCTTGCTGAATTATAGTGCTTTAAAAAAACAATGGAAACTATGCGTTCTACTCGCGTCTTACATTAAAAAATCGGTGGATAATCACATACAGTAGATTCATCAAGGAAACTAAACAAATGTCAAATTGTCTAAAATTTTACACACACAAAAACAATATAAATGAATCACTGAATGGGCAGCTCACAAATTTCTTGGCAGTGTACCATAAAATTGTAGACACTCGCAATGACCGCAGCTAATGTCAAAAAAAAAAAAAAACTACTTTCACACGAGGTAAGACAAACGAACGTAAATGGAAATCAAATCACGGCCACGCATTGTTAACTAAGACCAACGATTGTGCAAACCCCTACCGTAGCTTATTTCGTTCACGCACACTTATTATTAGCCAGGCAACACAACGGAAGTTCTATGAGCTAAGTTCTCTCGGAAGGCAAAGCGTACATCAGGTAGTGGGTGACTACACAGCTAGATAACGTTAGTAGGTTAAAGAAAAATCCAGCACGCACACACGCTCAGAAACAACGGAATTATTAGCGACTACGCAGCACATGATTGTCAAGAGGAGTGATATTTGCAGGCCAGCAGAAGCAAGCTAGCGAGACAAAATACTATGAATTATTATTAATATTATTATTTTTGGGTTCTCCCGCCGTTTTCGTTACTCAGACGAAATCACAGCGTAAAATGGTAGTGTTGCAACATTCAGATCTTATGATGGGAAATTTGCGGGGGGGTGCGGGTCATCCCAACCTCGTTTTAGTGCCGTGGGGCGTCAGCAAATCCTATGAATTAACCTGAGGTGTTACAAGAACTTCAACAGCGTTTCCTACGTCTCAGAAATTATTATTATTATTATTATTGTAATTGTTTAACCACCGTTACCACTAACAGGTGATCCGCACAGTGAGTCGCAGTAACATATTACATTTCAAGCACAATTCAAACTAAAATTATAAATGGCATCACTATCAATTTGCCTGTCTTTATAATTTAGAACTCATGGGAAATTAGATTACATAGAATAAGTCAGCTTCTTGGAGAAACCTATAGAGGCCTCCCCCCAATTCAACCGGGCCCGAGTCTCCCAGCAACTCGCTCATCACCACCTCGCTCTGACCGAAGTAACGGCGTCTTAGTGCAGCATATCGTTGGCACTCGGTGAGAATGTGTTTTACACTCACAGTAACTTGACACTGGAGACATTGCGGCGGCGCAGTCCCGTTCATCAAATACTCATGCGTTAGAAGTGTATGTCCAATACGGAGGCGACACAGCTTTATCTCCCACTCCCGGTTGGTCCAGCAGCTTGTTCGGAGGGGTTGCGTCGTGTCCTTAATTTCTCGGAGTTTGTTCTCAGTCACTTCACGCCAGTCATGATTCCAATTTTGATGGACGAGTCTTTTAAAGGCACATGCGAAGTCTCCGCGAGGCATTCCTTTGCGTATCTGGCGCTCTCGTTGGGTGGCAGACTGTGCAGCCTCGTCAGCTCTCTCGTTTCCCGCCACACCCACATGGCTAGGCACCCAGCACAATGTATAATGTTTTCCGATCTCAGTCATCAGCGTTAGGATCTGCGTTATTATAGGATGGGTGTTGCAGGGTTTTATCATACTTTGTAGGGCGCTACGACAGTCTGAGACGATTGTGATCATACTCGTATCCACCGCTCGAGATGCGCGCACCGCGGACAGTATTGCACACAACTCAGCTGTGAACACCGAAGCCACTGAAGGGAGTTTGACCGCTAGTATGTTTAACCCATGGACGGCTGCATATGCTGTGCCATGTTCAGTTTTAGATCCATCGGTAAAGAAGACAGCTGTTTCAGAGTGACGTACGAAGTGATCGAGGAATAGGGCTCTGGATGGGGCTGCACCAAGCAGTCGTTTATGCAGGTCAGCCAGTTCACTGCACACAGCTATCGGGGGAGAGACCCACGGCGCAATGGGGGAGACGCTTTCCGGAGCCACGCACTCCAGTGAGATGTCATAGTTTCTTAGTATCGTTTGCAGGCGAAGATAAAATGGTTTGGGGCTTCTTTCGTTTGCATGCAGGCGTCCCGAAGCACAGCGAATTTTTGAGAGAATTTGTTGAGCAGGATCAGAGAGCAGTCTAAGGTAATAGTTTACGATCTTTATTTCCAGGTAATACGCTAAAGGTTTTATTCCGGTTTCTGCATGGAGAGATAAGATAGGTGAACTTTTGAACGCACCAGTAGCTACCCGAAGGGCAGAATTCTGCACAGTGTGCAATGATTTCATTAGGGTAGCACATGCAGAGCTATAAGCTTCTGAGCCATAGTCCAATTTTGGCTTTAGTAGACCCATATAAAGACGGAGCAAGGTTTGCCGATCTGCTCCATACTGGGTATGGGATATGACTTTCATTAAGTTTATGTGTTGTGAACATGATCGTTTGAGGGATTGGATGTGAGGCCGCCAGGTAAGGCTCGAGTCGAAGATTAATCCCAGATACTTGAATTGTTCAACATGTGGTAGCACTGCATTGTTTAGATGAAGTTCGGGGGAGGCTTTCAGACAGCCACGAGTACGGCAGAAATGCATAGTCACTGTTTTGGATGGGGAGAATTGAAATCCAGTGGTTGCTGTCCATTGCGTGAGGTGGTTAATAGCGATCTGCAATTGTCGTTTTAGGAACTCCGGTTTTTTGCCCGACACATAGATGACGAAGTCATCTACGTATAGAAGCCGATGGACACTCTGCGGAATTTCATCAGCGATATCATTTATGGCAACAAGGAAACACACGCAGCTGAGGATACTTCCCTGAGGGACTCCTCCTCGGAGGCTCTTGGTTGACGAGTGGACATTCTGGAGACGGACTCTAATTTTTCTATTATTCATGAAATTGTGTAGGAAAGCAAGAAGGTGCCCATGTATACCATATTTCTGAAGTTTCAGTAGGATTCCGTATGTCCATGCGGTGTCATATGCTTTCTGTAGGTCAAAGAAGACGGCAACAAGGTGATTCTTTGAAGTAATACTCGAAGCGATGTGTGATGACAGCGTCACCAAATGGTCGGTGGTACTTCGGTTCTTCCGGAAGCCAGATTGGATATTTACTATTTTCCTAGTCGATTCCAAAAACCAGACTAGTCTCCTGTTAACAATTTTTTCAAGCAGTTTGCTTAAGCATGAGGTGAGAGCAATTGGACGGTAACTATTTGGAGATGTCGGATCTTTACCAGCTTTTAAAATTGCTATTATTATTGTTAGTGACCAAGTTGCTGGGAATTCCTGCTGGGACCATATTTTGTTGAAGAGAGAGAGTACTGCAGGGAGGAAGGTTTCGTGGGCTTTTTTAATCATGCTGTACGAGATGTCATCATGGCCGGGAGCGCTATCGCTGGCTGTGCGTAAGGCAGTTTTAAGTTCTGACATGGTTAAGGGGCTATTGTATGCTTCATTGTCTCCCCCCAACCGCAGAGGTCTTCCTTCCCACCTTTCCTTATATCGCGTGAAGGATGCGTCGACGGTTGCGTTATCACTCACTGATGAGAAGTGTTCCGCCAGCATCTCCGCAGCTTCCAGCAATGTTTCAGTCAGGTTGTTCGTACGGGGATCTCTCAACTTTGGGGTAGGAGTCAATTTAAATTTTCCGGACAGCTTTTGGACTTTTTTCCATACTAAGTTTAAGCTGGTTTTGATATTTATACTACTGATGAAAGCTTTCCAGGATGATTGTTTACTTGTCAGGAAGGTCTTCCGGCAGATTGCCTTTGCTCTATTGTATCGGATCCTGTTATACGCATTGTTACATCTTTCCAAGGCTCTTTCAGCTCGCGTACGCTCGCGCTTTGCCATTTCGCACTCAGAGTTCCACCACGGTACCGGAGGTCGCGGTAGAGAGCCGCTCTTGCGAGGTATGGATGTATCAGCAGCTTGCTGTAAGATGTTGGTCAAAGTAGCTGTGTGATCCTCAACATTCTTTCCATTCAGCTGGTCGATATCCTCACTTGACAACTGGGTCAGTCTGCTAAACAGAGTCCAATTTCCTTTGTTTAGGTCATACCGTTCATATCTGGCTTGCATATTTTGAGGATGGACAGGATCGAGATGGATAGGGTAGTGATCGCTGTCATAAAGGTTTGCATTAACATGGTATTTAAAATCCATATAGCAGTCAGGAGAGCATAGTGTTAAATCGATGACAGAGAGGGATCCCGTCTGCCTGTGAAAATGTGTAGGTTGTCCGTCGTTCATGATACAGATGTTATTTTCTCTTACTATTCTTTCCATGAGTTGTCCTTTATCATTTACCACGTTGTCATTCCATAGTTGGTTTCGAGCATTGAAGTCCCCCATTATAATATACGGGGTAGGCAGCTGGGAAATCAAATTTTCAACTTCTTGGTGTTGTATATTGATGTGCGGCAAGTAGACCGAGCATATGGTGTATGTCCGGTGCAGATTAATACGTAGTGCTACTGCTTGCAACGTGGTACGCAAGTCAATCCGGTGATGCGGTATTGTCCTGTGGATCAATATTGCAGCGCCCCGCTCGTGATCATCAGCGCGGGTCACACCAGAGGTATAGAGAGAGTACTGAGTGGGTGGTGTCACCGTTCTGTCCCGGAGCATGGTCTCTTGAAGGCAGACACATGCAGGGTGGTATAGATTGAGGAGTTGTTTAAGTTCACAGAATTTGGTTCGGTACGATTCTAAATTCCATTGAATAAATGAATCAAAATTCATTTACAAATAGAGGTACTGGTTTGTTTTCCTTCAGGTTCCGATCACTTGAATTTTTTGGCTTTCTGCTGATCTCGATGCTCGGTCTCGGCTTCTTGATGGTGGCGATGTCGTCCGCTGTTTCTTGGTTGGTGCAGTAGGCTTCGGTTTGTAGGTCATTGAGTTTCTACTGGAGTTGCCATCGTCATCGTCGCTTCCATAGCCTTGGAGGTTTGTAAGGCTGGAAGTTGCCTCCCTCCGCTTGAAAGAGTATTTGGTGAGAGAAGCCGGCGTAGGTTTTTGGCCTTTCACTGTTTTAGGGGGTTCTCCGTTTGGCTCCAGTTGTTTTCGTTGTCGGTTGTAGACTGTAGGCACCTTGGGCTTAGAGAGTGTGGCGTTATTTATTTCTTTTTGCGTCGTCCTTTTCGGTGAAATGATGGGTTGGGAGACGGCAACTGTTGGAGTTCCTGAGCTTGTACTAATTGAATCGGTGGCCTTCGATTTTACATCAGCTGTAGCTGGAGCGGATTTAGCGTTGCGAGGAGTAGAATCAGTGCACGCAGTGATTTGGTTAGGAGGTTGTTCATTGTTGTTTTTTGCCTGAACTGGCCTTATTTCTGGTTTTGCAGGTTCTTGTTCAGTGTGAGTCGGCTGTTGTGGCATATATTCCTGAGGAGCAGCAGAGTTGGGTTCTTCCGCAGGGGTACTTGTATCTCCCCTAACTACCGCGCTATACATCCGCTCATGCTCCGGATGTTTCTCCAAAACGAGGTCCATGGCTTCTGAGCGCGAGGTCTTCAATCTCTGTTGAGTGGCTAAAATTTCACTTTCAATTTGATATTTTGGGCATTGTTTATCATTTGAGTAATGAGGCTGCCCGCAATGGTAGCATCGGACGGCATTAGGACAGGAGCTTTTTTGGTGCCCTTCCTGCCCACATCGGGAGCACGTGTCTGCTTCTCTGCGGCAGTATTTTGCAACGTGGCTATAGCGTTGGCATTTAAAGCATTGTTGCGGTCTTTCTTTATATTCTTCTACAAGCTCACTGTGCCAAGATGACAATTTCACAGCTCTTGGCACCGTGTGCTTTTGGAATGTCAGGATGTATGTGTCGGTAACAACTTTCTCGCCATCTCTCCTCAGCTCTATTCGCCGCAGGTCAATCACTCCCTGGTCAGCTAGGTGGTCCTTCAGTTCTTCCATAGAACACTGTCCGAAAGTCTTGCTTCGGACTACACCACGAACAGTGTTGAGTGATCGGTGGGGCTCTATTACTACTCCCTTTCCGCCAATGCGGTCCAGTTTCATCAGCTTATCTGATTGGGTTGTACTATTTGTCTCAATGAGGAGACTGTTATACCCAGATTTTACGATTTTCTTTGGAGTACCAATTGTCTTAGTAATGTCGCGTTCTGCCAGCAACACGTTCAAATCTCTGGAGATATTGACCCCAGGGAATCGTACAGTATAATATTTGATATAGTATGGTATGGAGTTCTCGAACATTCCTTCCAGTCTCAGCATCTGACGCGCTCGCCGGTCATCTCGTCGTCTCCTCTTCACCTGTCGTCGGTTCATTGTTTTCCAGATGCTCTGTTCATCTCCGGTCGCAGCTTCCTCATCATTGTTAGGCTCTCGGGTTGTCTCAGCTTCCACTGTTTTGGCCCTCGAAGCGTCTTCGCTACATAAGTTTCTCTCATTCGTCTGATCTTTTCCATTATTTAATTCAGTCTCGGCACTCGCTCCTTGTGTGGGGTCCACACTTAGAGGAGGCAAATCGTTAGTCTGCATTAGAGCAGAACTAGCAGTATCCATTTGAGTGTCCAGGTCGTCAGCGGCAGGTAGGGATTGATGGGTTTCCATCGCGTACTGGGGAGACCCCGGTTGGCTCCCCCTAGCACAATCGCTAGGGGGCACCTTGTAACTGCTTACAAGCTCCTCAGATGATATTGGTTTAATAATCTACATAAAAGAACAAAATAATACAAAACCCCGATGTAGGGGGGGCCGCCTGCGTTGGTTCTACCTACAACAAGCTATCAAGAATAATTAAATGAGGTCAGCCTGTTATTTTACATTAATTATCTAATGTATATCAAAGACAAGTAGGTATACTAATAGTACCACCACGTAAAGGTGCAGGTCGACTAGATACACTCTAGTAAGAATGTACCTTCTATCAAATCCTTGTCAATATTCAGCAATGTTCCCTTCACACATATAAACAAATACACTTGGTACCAGTAAAATTGGTAAAGGGAACAGTGAAATTTCCTACGTCTCAGAAATCCCGAGCTTCTCACTAGAAGTGCGTGTGGAACAGTAGCGATTGCTTTGACGTTCATAGGCCAATAATACACCTAAGTTAGCGTTCGTCTGAACGGCATGAATTATTTACCCCACAACAAGAGAGGCGCAGAGGTTTTTCGCTGCAGCACGCCAAATGCTTTCTCGCACAAGCTGAACTTCACCGAGAGTGACTCAAATGTTGGGGAATTGCCACTTGCATAGTTAAGAGGACGAAACTACATCATGTACCAGTTGCAGAACACAAATCGTCGATGTCTATCCACAGAGTCTCATGCCAGAAAAAAGCACTAACGGACACGTGGAATAACGGTAAACTTGGTTCGTCAACAGAGACGAGAAGTATAGCACTGCCATCTGTCGTGAGATGCGTTGTGGGCAGCAGCGTAATCCAAGGAATTTGTCCAACGGAAGACAAGTAGGCCTACGCGACACTTTTGCAGTGATGCATAACGAAGATATGTGGTAATGCGTAGCTTGGGCAACACTGCAGTGCAATAACGTTAAAAATGCATGTTAAAACATTGTAGGTGCATAGCAATGCTTCAAAATTAGAGGTTAGATTAGATTACAAGTTAGTTCAAACCTCCCTAACCAAAAGAAACTGAATGATATATTAAATAAGTTATCTAAGCCTCCCTAACCACAACAAAGGTATTCCAAATGGAGGAAGTATAAAATCACCGTATAGTATGGAGTTAAGAGAACGCAGAATTTATCCACAAGGTGTGTTCCACACTAGATTTGCTCTACATAGAAACAGTAAATTAGGAAAGAAGTTTATGAAACGAGACAAAAGTTGAAGTAATAGCTGCTGAAAAAAGACAGCAGTGAACCAGAAAAGATGGTCCCCCAACAAACAAAATAACTACTCTACTTTCCCAAAGGCCTATCTAACCTTCTGGTCAAGAACTCACATCTTCCCTCTGGGAGCGCTAATTCCTATTATCAGTACACTCCTGAGCGATAATGCTTCAAAAATAGCAATAATCTAAGGTTAGCATCACTGTTCATCAGCGGTCGGGCAAAATCACGTAATTTAATTTACGTCTCGCTGGAAGGATAAAGTGCGCATAGCAAAATAGATAATTAGCTCGTTCTTAAGCCAATTTTTTGAGTAAACTTGCGATGTTCGGATAACAAATCAATATGGTTGAGATATTGAATACTCTCTGAAATGGTTGGTACTTGCCGAGAGAGGTAGAGTCGAGACGAATAGGCTTGCTTTGAACTATTTCTTATAGCCAAGATACACTAGGCTCCATTCATTCAAGGTTAAACATATAAGGTCGATAAAGACGAGCTTTGCCATAACAGAGGCTAAGGCGATCAATTTAATTTAATAGACGACCAATTTAATTGTCAATATCATTGACTCAATATATTGATGAAATTTTTTTTGCCCGCTAAATCAATTATTTGACAGTCGTCAATCAAGCCCACGAACGATCAATTTAATCGTCAATATTCATTATTGTCAATTATATTGACAGTAAAATTGATCGTCTATGGGCCGCTTAAGCGCACGATACTCCTTTCATAAGCGTCATTGATTCGAGTCGCCTTCGTCACTTTTGGGGATCGCTGTGATGAGCAAACCATGACAGACACAACAAGATTAGCATTATCATCAACTCCCGATTTACCCAGCGCAGCCAGACACAATAGGATTAGCATCATCATCAACTCCCGATTTAACCAGCGCAGCCAGACACAATAGGATTAGCATCATCATCAACTCCCGATTTACCCAGCGCAGCCAGACACAATAGGATTAGCATCATCATCAACTCCCGATTTAACCAGCGCAGCCAGACACAATAGGATTAGCATCATCATCAACTCCCGATTTAACCAGCGCAGCCAGACACAATAGGATTAGCATCATCATCAACTCCCGATTTAACCAGCGCAGCCAGACACAATAGGATTAGCATCATCATCAACTCCCGATTTACCCAGCGCAGCCAGACACAATAGGATTAGCATCATCATCAACTCCCGATTTAACCAGCGCAGCCAGACACAATAGGATTAGCATCATCATCAACTCCCGATTTAACCAGCGCAGCCAGACACAATAGGATTAGCATCATCATCAACTCCCGATTTAACCAGCGCAGCCAGACACAATAGGATTAGCATTATCATCAACTCCCGATTTAACCAGCGCAGCCAGACACAATAGGATTAGCATTATCCTCAACTCCCGATTTAACCAGCGCAGCCAGACACAATGGGATTATTATCATTTTGTAGTTGTTTAACCACTATTAACACTAATGAGAGATCCACACAGTGAGACGCAGCAGCAAATTACTTTTCATGTACAACTCAAATATAAATTTAGAAATGGTATCACCTATAAATGTACATCGCTTTTATAATTTACACCTCACGTGAGATTAGACTACACAGAATGCATCAGTTTCTCGGATAAACCTATCGAGATCTCCCCCTCTAGAAATGTCCCTGAAGGCGAGTTCGGTGATCTTCCTATTAGCTGCGCGTGGTAACCAAGATGCGGTCAGAGATAATTCCCTCATGCTGACAACCCTCACAGAACATACTTAAGGAGTTCGTACCATATAAATTAAATAAATGAACAATATTCACTACACGAAGAACAGACTTGTTTGCCTATAATTAATACACAAACTACACAGTAAAATAATCACATGACGAGAATAGTTCGGCAGCTAAACAAGAACATAGGCGCTACACAGCAAACACTAACACAAGTTGGACACAGCGAACACAAATGGGACACAGCAAACACAATCACATGTGGTACACAATAAATACAAACACAGGTGGTACACAGCATACGCGAATACAAGTGGTACACAGCAAACACAAACACAGGAAATACACAACAAACACAAACACAGGAAATACACAACACAAACACAGGAAATACACAACACAAACACAGGAAGTACACAACAAACACAAGAAATACACAACACAAACACACGAAGTACACAACACAAACACACGAAGTACACAACAAACACGAACACAGGAAGTACACAATAAACACAAACAGAGAACGTACACATCAAATACAAATACAGGAAGTACGCAACAGACACAGGTGGTACACAACAAACACGAACACAGGAAGTACACAATAAAACAGAGAACGTACACATCTAACGCAAATACAGGAAGTACACAACAGACACAGGTGGTACACAACAAACACGAACACAGGAAGTACACAACTAACACAAACACAGGTGGTACACAGCAAAACACCTCTACCTCCACACACTTAGCGTCACTAAGAACACGAATGGCACACGCGCAAAAAAGAGCACGTACCGATCCTCAAGGATTTGGTCACCACCAACCATCTCGTCGTCGCGAGGAGGAAGGGGAATTTGTGGCACGAATGTGTTTCACTTACGGGGGGGAGACGGAGGAGGACAGGCATAGTGAGGGTTGCCGCACTGACCTCATTTCTAGCCAAATTTTGTCTTTTTCATATAAAATTTCACCACAAAAATCACGGATAAATTCCATTCGCTATTCCATTTGGCCAATTGCTTTAGCTGAAAGACAGAATTTGTTCGTTTTGACCAGAAAATGCCAGTCTGACAACCCTACAGGGCACACAAAAGAGGAAGGGGGGCATACGTCATACAACTCAAGAGCTCAACACACACACAACCAGACACATATACACATAATCAGACACACACACACACACGTATAAAAATGGTTAAACACACGACTGTATTATTCGTTTGAAGTACGAGAAAAAATGTGACCATTGCGAATTTAAACCTCAGGCGTACAGGCGCATGGACACAACACAGGCGTACAGGCGCATGGACACAACACAGGCGTGCAGGCGCATGGACACAACACAGGCGTACAGGCGCATGGACACAACACAGGCGTACAGGCGCATGGACACAACACAGGCGTACAGGCGCATGAGTACATCACATTACCACTACGGGTTTTTATAAATTTTAGAAAAGTATCCTCTTACAACAGCGCTCTAAGCCTTAAGGCGAGAGGGCGGTTTTAGGTAGTTTTTCTTTAATATTGAACCTAGAGCAATGAAACTTAGTATACTGATAGAAAATGGCAAGACAAACTGTTTTCATTTAGTTAAAAAAATGTGATTTTCCCCATAGAAAACGAGATTTTTTTTGAGGGGGGGGGGCTTTCAAAATGCATCTCTTCCAACAGTTTTCGAGTAAAAGTGATGATTTTAGTGTCATTGGATGCGGAAAGACATGTAGATTCCAAAAACTAACATGGCATTTTCCAAACTCTAGTTTGAAGTTAAAAAAAAAACATACAAAATTCCAAGGCATGATCGTAAAAACTTCTCACTTTATGACGTCACAACTTTTGATCAAAAATGAATTTCGAATTGCCGTGTTAATTATTGAAAAGCTCACGTCGTTTCACATCCAATGATATAAAAATTATCACTGTAGCTCAAAAACTGTAGGAGGAGAGGCATTTTGAAACCCCACATTCCGATCCTCCCAAAAAAAGTGAACAGAGAAACATAAACAATCTCAATTTTCCTTCATTATTATTGGTTGGGTCAGCTAGGACCCTTGAAATCATTATACAGAAATAAAGAGACATAGAAGATGACATAGCAACGTTGCGCCGTGAAGAAAGTGCCAAGGGGAGGTGTAAGATACCACTTCCCTCTCCCCCCCCTCCCCATTCTTCAAACCCCCGTAGCAGGCGAACGAGTGCACGTACGAAGCTAATTTTTTCACAGAAGCTTCCTAACACGTTCGTCGTGCTTTTGAGAATGAAATCGAAGATGCAGCCGTTTTTCGAATTTCGGCCGCCCTCTCCCCTTAACCAACGGAAGATTAAGACGTGAACTAACGGCAGTAGAAAAGCCCATTACAGACAAAAGAATGAAGGCTGATGCAGTGTGGAAGAGAGTCGCTTTCACGACGCGCCGATGCATTTCGCCAAGACTAAGAAAAAGAAAAGCTTACAAAGTTATTAACAGATTTACATCAGCAACTCCCCACTGCGGATAGCAAGAATTAATTAATCCACAAAAGACTGCACCAGCCCACGTCCGTGGAGAGTCTAATACACAAATGAATAATGGAGTAAAGGTGAAGTGATATTCTACGGACACGAACTGAGAGGGCGGTAGTTGATATCTATGCCCGAAAATTGCTCCTCTTCTCCCCAAACTGGACGGAAAAGAAAAACGATGCCCGAAATTGTTCCTCTTCTACCCAAACTGGATGGAAAATAAGAGTGATGCCCAACAATCGCTCCTTCTCTCTTCACAAACTGGATGGAAAAGAAGAGTGATGCCCAACAATCGCTCCTTCTCTCTTCACAAACTGGATGGAAAAGAAGAGTGATGCCCAACAATCGCTCCTTCTCTCTTCACAAACTGGATGGAAAAGAAGAGTGATGCCCAACAATCGCTCCTTCTCTCTTCACAAACTGGATGGAAAAGAAGAGTGATGCCCAACAATCGCTCCTTCTCTCTTCACAAACTGGATGGAAAAGAAGATTGATGCCCAACAATCGCTCCTTCTCTCTTCACAAACTGGATGGAAAAGAAGAGTGATGCCCAACAATCGCTCCTTCTCTCTTCACAAACTGGATGGAAAAGAAGGACTATGCAAGCAATTGCTCCTCTTCTACCCAAAATGGATGGAAAAGAAGAGTGATGCCCAACCATCGCTCCTTCTCTCTCCACAAACTGGATGGAAAAGATGAACGATGTCCAAATATCGCTCTTCCTCTCCCCAAATTGAATGAAGAAGAAGAATGATGCTCTAATCTGCGGAATCCAATCACTAGTGTACAACAAGCGACTCCTAAACAAGCACATCACGTAAGTCGGTAAATCCCGGAGAGGTTTACAGTGACCCATTAAGCGATCATATTCATGATTGGATGATTACAATTTAAATCACAGATTTAGTCGTCATGTACGTATTGAAGAAAGTGGTTCCTGAAAATGAGCGCACCGTAGTCACTGGCAGCTGATCAACACGAATAAAGCGCTGCTATAATATCACATTCACGAAACTATTCTTTGACTCTGAAAATGTAGAGAAATGGATGCTGTGAATTCATTCGTTACATGTTCGTGAGCACAGAATCAAGTGGCTCCCATGATTGTCAGCGCTAGAGGGGGCGAGGATGTAATCGAAAGAAATCAACCCCGTCTAACTTTTTCACCGGAGCATCTGCTATTTTATTCGCCCAGGCCCAGTACAAATATTTTGCTGGAGCGGCTAAAATCATAGATGCTTCAGTCGAAATATCAGACTGGGAAAGAAGGGAGAACCGAAATTATAGATCTTTTAGTTTCATTATTCTACTGCCGTTTTGAATTAACACGGTATTCAGACCTACAGTGATCAGTTAAGAGGGAGTGTATAAATGAACTTACCTCACAGAGGCGAATGTGCAAATGGACACAAAAGTACACCAATGAGGTACAAAAAATACCCAATCCCAATGAGGTACAAAAAATACCCAATCCCAATGAGGTACAAAAAATACCCAATGAAGTACAAAAAATACCCAATGAAGTACAAAAAATACGCCAATGAAGCACAAAAATACGCCAATGAGGCACAAAAATACGCCAATGAGGCACTAAAATACGCCAATGAGGCACAAAAATACGCCAATGAGGCACAAAAATACGCCAATGAGGCACAAAAATACGCCAATGAGGCACAAAAATACACCAATGAGGCACAAAAACACGCCAATGAAGCACGAAAATACTCCACCACTAAAATCGAAAACAAGCCAAAAAGGCCCAATAATACGCTAAAGGCAAAAAACCATAACAACAAGGCACAAAAATATACAAAAGAGGCGCACAACAAAAACTCCACAGGGAAAAAAACAAGTAGGCCACAGAGCCAAATCCCCAGAAAATCACATCAGCTACCCGGTACAACAGAGAATGTTTAAAAATAAAAATCATTCTACTCATTCCTGCAACTTCGCTCACGCCAAATCCAGACAACCATTGGTTGTCGTAATGCAGCTGACTTAAGACGCTCTGCAGGAGCTCCCAGACGCCTGCGTGAGTTGACCAGGAGGGAGAAAGAGAGAGTATGAGTCGGTTCACCAAGGTAGAGGAAACAAGGTAGGTTTAAGCCAGTCTTCTTTTCGTTGACGTTGTGGTTTTGGTTACGTCACGGGCACGAACGAATAGCAGCGCTCATATTGCATCTGGTAGCACTGCTACCCTCGAATCTGGCTCTACTATTGGCCTAACGACTTAGTGTTTTGGTGACGTCATAAAGTTTGTTTGAAATAAATCCTTTCTATTGGCTAGCCGAACAAAAGGTGTATTTTCCCCCATAGATATGACCCTACCTTGTTTCCTCTACCGTGCGGTTTACACTGATGAGCACAAAAATCTTAAAGTGCGAACAGCTGGGAGCTTTTTACTCTAGGGCTCATAGTGATGAACAGGTCCAGGCTCCTTCGTGACACTAGATGGTTTTTATAACACGTCTCGATGTAATTTAACCCTTTAACGCCCCAGAGGACACCAGTGTCCTCTTTCAAAATTCCCCTTCAATATATTTTATTTCTTATTCAATTAGTTCCCTAATGTGTTCTTTGAAGTTCTCTGCTGAGTGGCAGTTCTTATCCCATCCTGATATCGGTGACTGCCAGATGCCAGCGCCAGTTTAGTGACGGTGGTTGTGTTAACGGTAATATGAGTACAAAAATTCGGACGTTAAAGGGTTAAATTTTTTTTATTTCGATTGAAAACTTCAAACATTAAATCAGTGTGTTACAATGCACAAGCAAGAGAGGAAATGAAAACCTGCTTCATCAAATCGGACCAAAATTGATGTAATACTTCATCAACGTATGACTCTTGATAAAAAAAATTACATTAGTAAAAACGCTTATTCTTCGTAGCACACGATAATAAAATGCAAAATAATATTAATAACAACGGTCGATAAATTAAACTAACAGTAATAACAGCAGAGGTAACAAGTATGATATTAACAGCATCCAAGTACAAATCAGCAACAGAAGGTAACGACACATGAGCACGGCGGGCAAGAAGCAATATCAGGGGGTCAAGCAGGATGAGGTATTTTTCTAAATTCTGACCCCCCAAAAAAAAACGTTGGGCTTCATTTTCCTGAATGAAAGTTTTTACAACACGGGTCCCGGCATTGGAAGAATAGGCAGAAGCCCCACAACACAGAAACTTGTTGCAGTACAGACTGAGTCACGATGTACTGAGAAAGAGCTTCACATCCCCGCCACTTAAAGCTAACTGTAAAAATAGGATGATAGTCTTCAGCTAACAATAATGCGGCATCAGAGTTGCGTTCTCCTCAAAATACCGCAAGATACACTCGACAATCCTACAGCGAAAATCGCGACCTGTGCAATGTCACGGGTAATCTCAGGGGAGCAATGGTACGCGGTAATCTCGTGCTAACAAGAGTAACAACAGTACGGTAATGGTAACAACACATCAAGATAGTCTGGAATGAAAGACTCGATAGATCAACGAGGCAGCTGGGCGTGTTTGCGATTAACTGGCAAGTGCCAGTTAGAACTTGTGGTCAGATTACGAGCGACGGAAGATTCTATAGAAGTGAACGACTTCAGTAAGAACAGCTTTCATAGTAGATATGAGTGATGCGGCTCGTTGAGTGGCCGGTTAAGCACCAAGTCAGGTGCACCGAAGTAATTAGAAGATCTCACACAGTTCACAGTCAAAATTAAAAGTTTCCTAGGGTAAGTTTTGATAAGCGCTAAGCCTGTAAAGTTTCTGAGGGAAACAAAGCCGCTTGAACAACAATTTTGATAGCCTTTTACATTTTCAAGCAGTGTTTCCAAATCGCAAGTGGAACAATCAAAACTACTAAGTAAAAAAGTACTCTTGGGCATAATCTTGAACATCTATTGAGTATTCATTCAAATAATGACGAATATGGAATCGAAAAATCAACTGCTTCCAAGACAGCGGACAACTACATAGTGGACTTAGACTTAACTCTTTGCCATCCAGGTGGATTTCAAAATCCAATTCTATGAAAAGCTGTAGGATACTTCATTTCCAGTCGGATTTCTGCTCTGTGTTCTGTGAAGTTCACTCCTACGAAGCAACCTCTTCATTTTGATGTCGGGGACAACCTTGTTATTACCACCGTCTAATCACGATGGTGGTAATAAAGGAAATATCAGCAAAAGCAATTTAGCATAAATCTAGGAGGAATGAAGAAAGGTTTGATGAAGTTATCACTTCTGATAGACGCTAGAAACAGCTTGCAAAGCACTGTAGACCAGAACTAATGTCCACAACATTTGCGGCAGATCTGTGGGGGAGAACTACTTCAGAAGCCTATCAATAAGAAATTAATTTAAAAATTGTGTATTCTCAGTTCCTTATACAATACCCGTTTCAGAACTATGAAACCAGAAACTCTAAACTCGCTCAAGTTGTAGAACTTTTTTCACCAGCCGTATTGCTGAAAAAGATTTGGCCATAAAACGCCGGCTAATTTGCAAATAACACTCTTTTGATGTACTTTGAGAAGCATGTCTCGATATTATGAAACCTCAAAATCCAATGGCAATTTTAACAGATTCCATTAGCACTTTATGAAAGTATTCATAGAGGTACAGAAATAGAAACAAGAACATACTCCAGGAAATACGCACATGTACGTCAACTCTATCGCACTGAACTTGACTGAATAAGTCCATAACATCACTAAATTTCCCTTCCGAACATCCATGAACGAATAGAAGCGTGACGTTCCTGCATACAAGGTCCAGTGCATAGAATCAGGGGTACACTCACTAAAATTAGGGCAAGTAACCACAACCGAAAGCACTGCTCATGGCACAGGAGATTCTCGGAGCTTCATTAACTCTCAATTGCTTTCATCCACAGAAGGATAAACTCGAGTAATCAAATCTTGATCACGTTTTTCAGTTCCTTCCCACAGCAATAATAGACACGATCACGAGTCTAGCGACGTGAGGAAGAATAATACTGATGGAGGAGTGGGGTCAATCCAGTGTTGCCACGCAAGCGTACTATTCTCGCTTTAATGATGAATTTTCACCCGAATTTCATTTAAACAATCCTAAATTGGGAATTTCACCCAGAAATTCTAAAGAGTTTGGCAATGCCGGTCAGCAGCTCCCACACAACCTAAACAGATGTGAGTAGCCTGCACAGAATTGGACCTACACAAGTACACAAAACCTGCACAGCTGTGCAAGACTCATGTACATTCAAGATGCTAGTGATCCCAAAATACACAAACACACAGCAGCTTCTACATACACAGTACATACACACAAAACCACGAGCTACCACACATAACTGGAAATAACATTTGGAAACTGGCGCATTGGTAGACGACCTACACAGTAGGTTACGATTCCACTAAACCACGAAGGGTTAGACTGGCCAGTCACACTGCATTCTCTTACGAAGTATATGAAATAAAACGTCACTTGAATTCACAGCTGACTACACACCGAAAATCACATGACGGAAGTCGGCAAATCCCAGCGAGGTTTACACTGAACAATCACACAATCAGATTCACGATTGGATGATTATTATTTAAATCACAGATTTAGTTTTCAGAGAATCGGAAAAATATGGTACATATTTTCTCAATATTTTACCGCCACAGAAGGAAGTCTTCAAGGCTGAAGTAGACGAACAATACGCTCACACGCGATGCACTTCTGGAATAATGACGGGTATCAAGGGGTACAATCAACGACTTCATAAACGTATCCCAAATGATCATCTTCATCTTCACACTTGACTGAACCCGCAACTTTGTCAAAAATCAAAAACGCAGTGATTTAATGACTCGAAGATTTATTGTCTTTGATCTCTTTTATGGCAGTCTGGAGGCGCTTGATGTGACCTATTTTGGTGACGCCGAGCTCTTTGAGATCCCTGCGCTCGAGCGCGAGCAGCTCTGCCCCACGAATATCGTTGGCAGCGAAAGAATCCCTGTATTCTGAGAGCTGGAGGGAGTCCAGCCACTGCCCCACCTCGCACACTCCCCAGTTCCTGCGCACTTCTTTGTCTAGACTCAAGGGCTTGTGGGTGCCACCTTTGGCGGCGGCTGAAGACGCGGCTGCCGCAGCACACGCGCAACTCGAAGCGGCACAGCCGGCGCTGTCGCAACTGCCGCTGCTGCTGCCGCCCTTCAACAAGTTCTTGAGGATGGCTGCTTTAGAGTGCGATCGCTTACGTTCACCGGGCGGAGGCGGCACCGCCTCCTCCTCCGCACTGAAGTGCACCAGGTGGTCCGTCTCGTGCGCTTTGCGCAGCTCCGCTTCTATGCGCGTCAGCATGCCCATCACGCCTGCCTCTTCAGACGCCTTCAACTTTAAGGAGTTGTCTTTGAGCATCGCGCAGATGTCAGTGTGCATGGCTCGCATGCTGTGCACAAGCTCGGTGGCCAGCATGCGCAGGTTGGGCCCCTCGATGACATGGTGGTCGCGCCAGACTTTGTCTAAGCAAATCTGCGCGGAGGACACCAAGTCTGCTAAGTGTTGGCTGACCGTCTCATCATTGCACATCACCCCCTTGACGCAGGCGATGCTGTCCACCACTACCAACGCGAGACCAGCAAGGCGCGGGAGCTCTTCATCTTTGAGGATAGTGGGTTGCTTGTCCTGCTTGCCCTGCGCCTTGAGCTTCTCCTGCCAGGCCTTGAGTGACACGTCGAGGTCCCGGTTGCGGCACAGCATCGGCACGCGGTTCTTGTGCACGATGCGGATTATGCCAGGCGGTTGTGACCACGCCTCTCCGTCCACCTGCATACAGCGTATTGTTTTCATCAATGGAGCATTAAACACAACAGGGAGCTTGCAAACATTCTATCCAATGTATGCTACATAACTGCAAGCTATAGGCGTGGTAATGACTCTAAACTGCTAACTTTAGAGTTGAGATACTAGTTTTTTAACATTGCGGCTTATACAACTGAAAGCTAATTTTGCGATAACTACGGCGGACTGCTTAATTGAGAGTAAAGCCAATAGTTAACATTTCAAATAAGATGGTAGAGAGAAATGACTGTTGGACCGCTAATGTCAGAACAGCAAAAACATTCAATGAAGCTCACAGTGAAGACCATAGCTCACCTGAACGGGCACTCCTTCCTCCCCTAATATGGTGATTTTGACAGAGCTGCACTGCGCTATTCTGTGGTGCTGCAAATTGATGATGCGCGACGCTGCCATTTGGGCAGACCCGAACACCGCCACCACCTCCAGCACCCTGTCATCGAAACTCGGCGCCAGGAAACAATCGTCCTCTTTTTTGCCACCCCAGAAGTTCGTCCCTCCCATGAAGCTAGGGATGTTGAGCACGACGATGCCCTGCAACGAAGGCAAGGGGATACGCTCTCCGTCACACTCCAGCTGTACTCGTTGGTCCAAGTTCTTGTAGGTCTTGCAGAGCCACTCCTTTGAAGCCAGCACCCCGTACCACAAGTAGTTCTTGGTCCTCGATCGACATTTCTCAGGGTGCTCTTCTCGTTTATTGTGAAAATCGAGGGTTATTTTGGCGTCGATGCCAATCCCGAAATAGTTGTTCATGACGCACCGCTCTTCGAAGCCCTCTAATGAAGACGTGTCTATGTCCATGAGAGGAGAAGCAGCGGCGCAGAGCGCGTCTGCATTCGCCAGTAGGACTTTGCTGATGAGACCGCCTGACTGGTGCCCTCCTGTGGCGATGTTGGGCCAGATGGGCAGCGACACAAGAGGGTTGATGATGGGCAGCGCTTTTTGCTTGCCGCCTCCACCAACGCCTGCTGCTTTGCTCTGGTAGAATAAAAGTACGAAATTAAGTAGAAAATTATGCAAAAACTTGAGTAAAAACTTGAGTAAAATTCTAAGCTTACGAGATATTTATCGATTACTCAAAATGATTACGACTTTAAACAGTTACTCATGCAGCAGGGAGTTATTTTGGTACAACGTAAGCTTGAATAATGTATTAAAATAACTATTCGAGCGCACATCCAGACCTGTCCTTTCTGTCTGGAAGTGGCTAGCAGCCAAAATAAAAAGCTTACAGTTTACCCTAACAAAACACCCCATCTACATCTTTCCTTTTTGATGTTGTAGCGTGGATGCACTTTGAGCTACTAAGTAATTCATCAAGGCATGTGGCCACAAATATTTTTCTTAAATATACACACTTAAAAGCTACCTTAACAGCTACAACATCCAATGAGCACACAAGCTACTTTTAATTTTGTATTCTAGACAATAGTTTTTATGCCTATCCAGATGGTAGAATGACTTGTTACTTTGACCGTAACATGCGCCACCGGTGGCCATGGATGGGATTTTCATAACGCTGCTGACCGACCAGTAGCCACGAACTCAATTCTCATAAATACTTGGTTAAAGCCAAATGAAGGCACGATCCACTTCATGTTTGTAACTTTCAAAATTACACACATTTTTTTACGTTGCATGCAATTTTCAAAATTGGCAGAATTGCAATTTTCAAAATTGCTACCTAAATTCAACTTTAAATTAGTATTGAATATTGAACTTCAGTCTAAACAACTGCAGTAAAGTGTTAATGACTTGCCGTCCACATGACGCAATATGAGAGGCGCACACACCTGCAGATGGTGGTGATGGGTGCCCGAAGCAGCCGAGTGGCTCTGAGATCTCCTGGTGCGCTCAGGACTTTTGCTCTTGTCCCTGGAACTGCCCAGGCCCCCGACGACCCCCAGCGTCGAGATGGCTCCCGCGGCTGCCTTCAACATCGAGCCCGTCGAGATGCGTCGAGACGTTAGGCTCAACCGAGGCTTCTCGTCCTCCGAGAGGGACTCCGCACCTTCCACGATTCTCTCGGCAGGGAGAGCGGCGTCATGAGGCTCTACTTCGGGCATGAGGAAGTGGCATTCCTTCAGTGAAGTGGCGCGTGGGGTGCGAGGAGTGGATGACCGCCGTTTTGTGATTTTCGGGGCCCGGACGCTTTCTTCTTCCCGACTGGGTAGCATCAAAGCCTCTGACGCTGCTTCTTTTTGTTCGTTTTCTCTTTCCGTTTCTTCTGTTGGAGTGACACGTGTTTCTTCAGACGATGCTAGAGGTGCAACAGGTTCGTGGTAAAATTCTTGCACGGGTTTCTCTCCACCAACACCTTTCTCAGTTGACGGCGATAACTTGAGATGTATGTCATCAGGAAAGTCGTCCATGTTAGTTTCTAAAACGCCAGTAGGGCAGACAGAGCCACCTGTTTTCACTATAGAGCTGTCAGGAGCAGTTAGTGGCTCTGCAGCACCAGTTTCGAAAGCCGGAACCGGTTCTACTGAAGCCACTACTGGGGTTTCATGAACTAGCATTGATACTTGAGTAACCCGCATCGGCGCACCGTCATCGATGTCGTCAGTCACATTTCCATTTTGTATGTCCAGCAACTGTCTGAGTCTGGCCAAACGTGCTTGCTCTGTAGCACTCAAATCAGTTTCAGCCACGACGTCATCTACACCAAAAACTTCGTCAGCAGCGTCCGTGAACACGTCGTCCTCTAACGAGCTGCAAGTCTTAAAGTCATCTTTGTTTAGAGGAGGAGCACGAGGAATGCTCTTGGTTTGACCACTGCTTTCTGAGCACTCAGCTGCTGTCTTTTGACACACCGCCAGGCTTTCCATCTGCGATGCTGGCTCACTTACCTGCTCTATGTTCATTGGCGAATGTACAACTTCCGCTATGTTGCTCAAATTGCTTTCTTGGGTCTTTTTGCCAAGTGTTTCTTTTTCCAACCCTTCTTGCGTCATCGCGAGCTTTTCTTCTTCCAAGCTCTCTTGCCTGATGGCCTTCTTGAGCTCATCGGCGAGGGTCTCGTGCTCGGACAATGGCCTTGAGTCTGAGGCAAGACGCAACTTTGGGTCTCCTCCGTCACTCTCACTCAAGTCGAGGTCAGTCTCATGAGCAGTTTCCATGGTGGTCGTTGTTTGTTCCGACAGCGTCGTCCCCTTCGTGTCCGTCGTCTCGTCAGTAGTTATTTCCGATTCCTCTTTGTTGGAGTCGTGCTCCTCATCCTCATCTTTTGTCTCATCGCTGTCAGTACAAGGTGCAGAGGAACCTCGCTGCTCTCGGACCGTGTCATCCGTGCCTTCACTATCCCCAGAATCCTTCTCAGTCTTCTCACTATCCCCAAAATCCTTCTCAGTCTTCTCACTATCCCCAGAATCCTTCTCAGCTTTATCTTCCTTCTCATCCTCATCTCCCCCATCCGGCGTGCCTCTCTTCTCTTCACTGCCTCCCCGCCCCAAATCCGGCAACTCATCTTGGATCTCCTCCACATCGACAGACGTATTGAGGGAAGCTGTGATCGAGTCCCGTATCTCGCTCAGAGATTTCTCTTCAAACAAGTACGGCTCATCCTCTCCGACGTCCATGAGGTTGTCAGTGGAAGACTGTATCCTGACTTCTACGTCGTCGGTGCCTGCCATCTCCTTGCGCTGGTCTGCGAACTCGTTTGGAGCGGGCAGAGTGGCAGCGCTCAGCTCGTAGTCGTACTGGCTCTCGCGGCGGGACGGCACTGGGGAGATGAAGCGCATCCCACCGCCCGGGGTATCCCCAGGTCCCAGGCACGACGGGGATGAAGGAGGGGATACCACCCCTGGTACCTGTAATCCATAAATTTAAAGTGATTCGTTGTCCTCTAATCTACAAATTTAAGGAGGTTCATGCTACAAGAACAAATGTATTTAAGGTCATTCATTGTACAAGAACAAATGTATTTATGGTTATTCAATACCCAAGAATAAATGTAGATAATTTCATTCATTACACATTATAATAATTTAAAATTGAGACAGTAACTCTTAACACTTTACAGCATTTTGACTTGTCCGCGCTGACCTGCAGAGAATTATTACAATTACTACTACTATTATTATTACTAGTATCATCAATATGATTATATAGGATACCTGTAGAGAAGAGAAGGTGGAGGGGGGCTGGGAGCAGTAGGGGAAAGGGAGGGGGAGGCAGGGGTTGGTGCTGAGGCGCCTGTCGGTGGTGAGGTGCGGGGAGCTGGGCGGCAGAGGGAACGTCGTCGTGATCGAGGATATGAACGCGGGCATCGCTGGGCAGCACGACAGCACCTCCACCTCCTGCACACACACACACACGCATGCTCGTTTTATTTTGGGCCTGTTATTGCAAGCATTGTCGTATTGTCCTGCTTATATGAAATTTGTCCTAGACTTATTGTTATTACACGCATTTCCTACTGCTACCTACACCTCCTGCACACACACGCATGCTCGTTTCATTTTGGGCCTGTTATTGCAAGCATTGTGGTATTGTCCTGCTTATATGAAACTTGTCCTAGACATATTGTTATTACACGCATTTCCTACTGCTACCTACACCTCCTGTACACACACGCATGCTCGTCTTATTCCAGACCTGTTATTATTACAAGCATTGCGATCTTGTCTTGCTTATTTGAACCTTGTTCTAGACCTGTTATTGCAAGCATTGCGGTCTTGTGTTGAACCTTGTTCTAGACCTGTTATTACAAGCATTGCGGTCTTGTGTTGAACCTTGTTCTAGACCTGTTATTACAAGCATTGCGGTCTTGTGTTGAACCTTGTTCTAGACCTGTTATTACAAGCATTGCGGTCTTGTGTTGAACCTTGTTCTAGACCTGTTATTACAAGCATTGCGGTCTTGTGTTGAACCTTGTTCTAGACCTGTTATTACAAGCATTGCAGTCTTGTGTTGAACCTTGCCCTAGACCTGTTATTACAAGCATTGCCGTCTTGTCTTGAACCTTGTTCTAGACCTGTTATTACAAGCATTGCAGTCTTGTGTTGAACCTTGCTCTAGACCTGTTATTACAAGCATTGCAGTCTTGTGTTGAACCTTGCCCTAGACCTGTTATTACAAGCATTGCCGTCTTGTGTTGAACCTTGTTCTAGACCTGTTATTGCAAGCATTGCGGTCTTGTGTTGAACCTTGTTCTAGACCTGTTATTGCAAGCATTGCGGTCTTGTGTTGAACCTTGTTCTAGACCTGTTATTACAAGCATTGCGGTCTTTACTTGCGTTTTTAAACTTTATTTTCGACCTATTACTTAAGCATTTTGTTTTTTCTTGTTTATTTAGACCTTATTTCATGCATTTTCTTCCACACTTGACCTTTTATACCCTACAACCTTTCGTTAAAACCATTTTACTTTAACCCTTAGACGCCCATTTTTATTCAAATGCAAGAGAGTATTCTTTTCAACACTAGATTATTAATTACTTTAAAAATAAATTTTGGCCCTTCTGAATTTCCTCTCCTGATTTTCGATGACATTTTTGGATAACCTCAATGGTAGTAAATGGGTCGCCACACAACTTCGATGAGAACTTTAACGTTGACGAATTAATCAACTCTGTCACTTCCAAATGTAAATGCGAGAAGTTCAAGCACAACAACTTTTGAAGCCCAAGGTAAAATGAACCCATTTTCAAGATAAAAGACTTATTTGCCTGTCTTGACATGTCTGTGAATGAAACCAAACGACTGCAGTATTGGGTATTATCAAGGCTCTTTTTGCTCTCATACACGTCCCACTTAACAAGAAACTGCCCCAACACACGTCACAGTAAACAAAAAACTGCCTCAACACACGTCCCAGTAAACAAAAAACTGCCCTAACACATGTCACAGTAAACAAAAAACTGCCCAAACACACGTCCCAGTAAACAAAAAACTGCCCTAACACATGTCACAGTAAACAAAAAAATGCCCTAACACACATCACAGTAAACAAAAAACTGCCCTAACACATGTCACAGTAAACAAAAAACTGCCCTAACACACGTCCCAGTAAACAAAAAACTGCCCTAACACATGTCACAGTAAACAAAAAACTGCCCTAACACACGTCCCAGTAAACAAAAAACTGCCCTAACACACGTCCCAGTAAACAAAAAACTGCCCTAACACATGTCACAGTAAACAAAAAACTGCCCTAACACACATCACAGTAAACAAAAAACTGCCCTAACACATGTCACAGTAAACAAAAAACTGCCCTAATACATGTCACAGTAAACAAAAAACTGCCCTAACACACATCACAGTAAACAAAAAACTGCCCTAACACACATCCCAGTAAACAAAAAACTGCCTTAACACGCGTCCCAGTAAACAAAAAACTGCCCTAACACACGTCCCAGTAAACAAAAAACTGCCCTAACACACGTCCCACTTAACAAGAAACTGCCCCAACACACGTCACAGTAAACAAAAAACTGCCCCAACACACGTCCCAGTAAACAAAAAACTGCCCTAACACATGTCACAGTAAACAAAAAACTGCCCTAACACACATCGCAGTAAACAAAAAACTGCCCTAACACACATCCCAGTAAACAAAAAACTGCCTTAACACGCGTCCCAGTAAACAAAAAACTGCCCTAACACACGTCACAGTAAACAAAAAACTGCCCTAACACACGTCCCAGTAAACAAAAAACTGCCCTAACACACGTCCCAGTAAACAAACAGCTAACCTGCGTCAAATCCTCGGTGTCCTGAAGCCGTATGAGGGGAGGCAGAGCTGTGCTGACGCGAGTGCCCCCTCCACTTGCAGGTTTGGTGGGCGTGTGAGTGGGCGAGGTGGGCAACGTAGTGGGCGTGTGTGTGGGGGAGGTGGGCAATGTGGTGGGCGTGTGGGTGGGGGAGGTGGTGGTCGTGGTGGTGGGTGTGTGCACCCTAATTTCGGCGGTGTGCTCGTCAAGCACCCGTTCCGTGTGCTCGATGATCTGCCGCACAGCCTTCTTGAGGCTGTTGGCTCGAGACATTAGGGCTTCTCGCTCCTGGAATTCACGCTGGAGAAGGACACCAAATTGAGAAGCTTCAACACGTTAACATAGGCGTACCAATATGTAAGTTGCTCGTTCACGCATTGGTATAAATGAATGACATTTCATCGGTTTCGTGATTTTTTAAAATAACTTGTCATACGAGGTGAAATGTTATCGTGCAATTGCATTTTCATGTTTCTTAGGAAAGATAAAAATGTATTCGAGAAGATAAGTCGATTTGCCTATTCTGCCACTCACAACCTGACCAAACCAACCGTTAACAACCGCAGAAACGCGGTGAACGGGTTAACTCTATATTGACCGACGTCCTATCAGAAGGACGTTAGGAAATCACTCAAATCGTTCTTATATTCTAAATGATTCAATGAAAAATTCACATTTGCTGGGCTTCACGTATTACGGTATTATAATTTAAGAAAAATTACCGCAACATTTCGTTCTAGAGCCAAAAAATTTGGTCGTCATAGGATTACCAGTAATTACATTCGCGCTAAATCTAATGAAATTTCAACGTGACTAACACGCGGGGTCCGCGCACACGGAGGTTTTGGAGCGAGAAAATATTAGCTACAGTTCTTTTTTCAGTAGAAAAATTTATATGTACATCAAAATTACTTTAGGCAAAAGTGAACAGGATGGGAAATAGGAGCAAGAGGTAAGAGGGAGAGCAGCGGGAGACGATGGGACCCATAGAGGAGTAGAGAAAGGATGGAAAATGAGAGGTGGAGTTGGCAGAGGGAAGTAGAAGTGGGGGAAAAAGAGGAAGAGGAGAGAGAAATGGAAGAGGAGAGAAAAATGGAAGAGGAGGGAGAAATGAAAGAGGAGAGAGATAAATGAAAGAGGAGAGAGAGAAATGAAAGAGGAGAGAGAGAAATGAAAGAGGAGAGAGAGAAATGAAAGAGGAGAGAGAGAAATGAAAGAGGAGAGAGAGAAATGAAAGAGGAGAGAGAGAAATGAAAGAGGAGAGAGAGAGAAATGAAAGAGGAGAGAGAGAAATGAAAGAGGAGAGAGAGAAATGAAAGAGGAGAGAGAGAAATGAAAGAGGAGAGAGAGAAATGAAAGAGGAGAGAGAGAAATGAAAGAGGAGAGAGAGAAATGAAAGAGGAGAGAGAGAAATGAAAGAGGAGAGAGAGAAATGAAAGAGGAGAGAGAAAAATGGAAGAGGAGGGAGAAAAATGGAAGAAGAGGGAGAAAAATGGAAGAGGATGGAGAAAAATGGAAGAGGAGGGAGAAAAATGGAAGAGGAGGGAGAAAAATGGAAGAGGAGGGAGAAAAATGGAAGAGGAGGGAGAAAAATGGAAGAAGAGGGAGAAAAATGGAAGAAGATGGAGAAAAATGGAAGAGGAGGGAGAAAAATGGAAGAAGAGGGAGAAAAATGGAAGAGGATGGAGAAAAATGGAAGAAGAGGGAGAAAAATGGAAGAGGATGGAGAAAAATGGAAGAGGAGGGAGAAAAATGGAAGAAGAGGGAGAAAAATGGAAGAGGAGGGAGAAAAATGGAAGAGGAGGGAGAAAAATGGAAGAAGAGGGAGAAAAATGGAAGAGGAGGGAGAAAAATGGAAGAGGAGGGAGAAAAATGGAAGAGGAGGGAGAAAAATGGAAGAAGAGGGAGAAAAATGGAAGAGGAGGGAGAAAAATGGAAGAGGAGGGAGAAAAATGGAAGAGGAGGGAGAAAAATGGAAGAGGAGGGAGAAAAATGGAAGAGGAGAGAGAAATGGAAGAGGAGGAAGAAATAAGTGGAAAAGGAGGAAGAAGTGGAAGAAGACAAAGAAGTGGAAGGGGAGGGGAGATGTGGACGAAGATGAGTGAAAGAAGTAATGCATCGTCTGCGGTATTATGGTTCTTTCCAACTTGTATTCACACGCGTTATCAAACCTAGATTACGCCACAAAGAGAATACATGTCTTCATGCTTTTCTCTCACCGTACGTCTCGACTATTATGTTACACGGGCATTACGAGACCCATGTTGATAAAACATCAAAGATCTTTATGTTAAGACATTTTAAAAACCAATTGCGTTTTTCGTACCATCTTTATTGGAAATAAGTTGTTTTTTTTTCTGTTCTTTCTCTTTTCCAATTCACTGTCAGCTGAGGAGGAGAGGGCGCAGGGTCTTTATAGGATATAATCGTAAATAGTAATTTTTCTCCTACTCACAGCGGGTTCAATTTCTTTTATTTTTTCTTCCCCAACTCAAAGCAGGCTTTGTATCTTTTATTTATCTTTATTTTCCAACTCACAACAGGCTCAATTGTTTAATTTATTTCATTTCCGAACTCACAGCAGGCTGAGAGGGCGCAGGATCTTTATTGGAAATAAACTGTCCTTTCCCTCCAACGCACAACAGGCTCAGCATCTTTTATTTTTTTCTTTCCCACCTCATAATAGGCTCAATTTCTTTTATTTTTTTTATTTTCGCAACTCACAGCAGGCTGAAAGATCACAAGACATTAATTGGAAATAAATTGTCTTTTTTTCGCAACTCACAGCAGGCTGCGAGGGCGGAAGGGAGGGCGCAGGGTGCTCAGAGGGTTGGGCGCCGTCAGGAGGGAGGGTGTGCAGCAGCAGGTCTAGCTTGTCCTTCAGCACCGCGCACTTGGCGCTCAGCAGCTCCTCTGCGCCGTCTGCCCGGGACAGGGAACGACATAGACAAAAGACAGAAGAACAATCAATGTCCTAAGCGTCAATATTAAAACTGTGCCAATGCCTAAGCGTCAATATTAAAACTGTGCTAATGTCCTAAGCGTCAATATTAAAACTGTGCTAATGTCCTAAGCGTCAATATTAAAACTGCGTCAATGTCCTAAGCGTCGATATTAAAACTGTGTCAATGTCCTAAGCGTCGATATTAAAACTGTGCCAATTTCCTAAGCGTCAATGTTAAGCCCTGTCTGTCCGAGACAAGGAGCGTCATACAAAAAAGAAGAACAATCTATTTCCTAAGCGTCAATATTGAGCTCTGTCCGCCTAAGACAGGGAGCGGCATAGAGAAAGTAAAGAAAAACGGTCAATTTTCTAAGCGTCAATATTAAAACTGTGAGTCACCACGTAGATTTTTGAAAATGACTAAACAGAACACCTGAAGAAGGCATAGGCGTCTCACCTAAAGAAGGCAAAGGCGTCTCACCTGCAGATGCAGCGGCGGTGTGCTCCTCCACCTTCTCTATGAGGGACTTCACCGTCTCGCACAGCACCCTGCCCAGCACACGCTGCTCGTTACTACATTTCCTATACATGTATAAACATTTAATGCATGATACACGCGAAATTATGCATATATATCACAATATATCAAAACTATGCAGTATGGTGGTTGTTTGGTAGGAGCGCCCGTCGCTGCTCTCACTCTGTAAATTGGATAACTGATCACTACATGACTGGAAAATATCGGTGTTTCTTTACAGAACTGGGATTAATTTATCTAAAAGTTAGAGGAATCGTAAGAAGAAAAGACGCGTATTTGAACAGTTCATTTAAAATAAATTTTTATGAATGAATTGCAGTTTTAACTTGATATAATTTTAAACGGCTGGGGTACATTAATTCATTTATGTATATTGACTAAAATTCACGCGAAAGTAGTCCCTGCCCGAAAAAGGTAGATTCAAACGAAAACAGCACACACGTTCAAACAGCTCCTTCTAAAACTGTTCTAGCGGATGAAGAGCGCTACAACTCAAAAATTACGCCGTTATTCAGACCGAGCTATGGTAGTAAACAACAAAAAGTATTTACGCTTTCACTTAGACCGGGAAGCAGCAAACATCATTCAGACCGAGGTATGGCAGTAAACAACAATGGCAGTAAACAACAAAAAACAATTACGCCGTCATTGAGACCGGGAAGCAAACAACATTCAGACCGAGGTATGGAAGTAAACAACAATGGCATTAAACGACAAAAAACAATTACGCCGTCATTGAGACCGGGAAGCAAAGAACATTCAGACCGAGGCATGGCAGCAAAGAACAAGAGAAGAAGAGCGCAGCAGACCTGGCGCTGGCGATGACGGTGGTGTGGTGGCTGCTGTGCAGGAGGGAGGTGAGGTGCGCCGCGACGCTGTCCTCGTAGCGCGTCACGGTAGCCAGCAGCGGCTCCGGCGGCGCCGCCTTCGGGGGGGACAGCGGCACCGCGCTTACCAGGCCCATGATGCTCCATCTGGCGGAGCAAACAACTTCATCATATGCGCCAAATTTCTATATATTCTCTATCGTTTTATAGAACATGTTCTCTAGCGTTTTATGCAATTTATTCTCGAGCGTTTTATACAATATGTTCTCCAGCGTTTTATACAATATGTTCTCTAGCGTTTAATATAATATATTCTCTAGCGATAACACACTGCAGCAAGGCAAGAGGGGGTCACAAGCGCATCGTATCCGCCTGCCTTCGCAACTCGCTCCCACGACACGCTAGCCTCGGCCCCGTTTCAACAGAAATTTTGGGGCGTGAGAAATTTTTTATAGAAACTCTAAATGTAAGGATTGGGTTGAAAGTTTACAGCTAGAATGAAGCTCAGGGAAGACTTGCTGAGAATTTGGACAACTGAAGACCTAGATCTCACCTGTCTAATGCCAGTATTGCCTTGGAAGTTTACAGCTACAATGAAATTTACCGAAAACTTGCTGAGAAATGGGACAACTGAAGATATAAATCTCACCTGTCCAACATCTTTGTAGTAGCCCGCTCGTATCTCTCGAGCACATGAGGCAGGTTGGTCTCGTCATCGAAGGCACTTCCCCAGCCCAACACCCGTGCCAGGTCGTTGCCTGTCCCTAGGGGGAGGATGCCCACTTGGCACTGGTTCTGGGGAGGGGATAACACCAAACATGAGCCGAAACATTCTTCCACTGCAGTGAGACATTCCTCAAAACATGAGCGCCTTAATTTACGATGCAGTACTCGAGTCGAGAGTAATTTTTGTGCGTGCTAATCAAATTTTCTTTCAAAAGTAATGATAGACTAAATTTCAAGCCAAAAATTAGAATGAGCGCAAAATGCAGAACAAGCTAAAAGTTACTTTTATAAAACGATATAGAATACATAATAAAGTAAAATTCAGACGTAAATTTCACACAATGCAATACAGAACTCCAATCAAAATTCAGAAGCGACTTTCACAAAACGTAAAAGAGTACACAATAAAGTAAAATTCAGACGCAAATTTCACACAACGCAAGGAAATACAAATCAGAAGTGACCTTTACAAAACAAAACAGAGTACACAACGCAAAAGAAGCCATGTGAAGGTACCGTCATGTGAAGCTTGTCTATCTCGGAGAGCACCCAGCCCACCGAGCCGTCGCCGCTGCAGATGAGGATGCGGAACGGGTCGAAGCATTTGAACAGCCGCAGTCTGGTCGCAGGGGGAACAGGGCACAGATGTTAATGTGCTGGCAAACGGTCGACATCTTTTGAGTTGAACATGACTTGAGGATCAAAGTGTTACACGATTCAAGGATTAAAGTGTTACATGATTCAAGGATTAAAGTGTTGCACGACTCAAGGATTAAAGTGTTATATGATTCAAGGTTTGAAGTGTCCCATGATTCAAGGATTAAAGTGTTACATGATTCAAGGATTGAAGTGTAACATGATTCAAGGATTGAAGTGTTACATGATTCAAGGATTGAAGTGTTACATGATTCAAGGATTGAAGTGTTACATGATTCAAGGATTGAAGTGTTACATGATTCAAGGATTAGAGTGTTACATGATTTGAGCATTACTAGGTCTAAGCTTAACTAGATTTACGTATATAACAGTGTAACAATGTTCTAAACATAACAGAATAAAATCATCGAAGCATAACAATATGTTAGATTAGCTGTTAGTTTCAGCCACCCTAACAGCAAGAAATGTGTTCCAATGAGAGGAAGGAGGAAGGCACAATTCAGTATGGAGTTAAAGAACGCGGTATCTGTGCTCAAGGCGCATAGAAACAGTAATTTGAGAAAGAAGTTATGAAACAAGTTAAAAATTGGAGAAGAAAGTAGCAGAGGCAGAAAAACAGGACAGCAGTGAACCGAATAGATATGGTCCTTAACATAACAATAAAAATATTGTATTGCGACAAAAAGAAGTCCTACCTAGCCTTTAGCTCAGGACCTCACATATTTTCCCTGGAAGTGCTAATTCCCATAGATTGTTGTATCCCCTGAGGAGTAAATAGTTTTGGACCGCAAATATTTCCGCATTGAAGTCGCTCGTGAATCATGCATGATTTGAGGCGCAAGCAAAGCTTTAATCGTTCACGTAAACAACGCTTGATTTTCTTTAGGAACTCAATGTTTACTTTTTAGTGTTTTAATTCTTGTAGCATATAAATGAATACCTGTTATTGTTTTAATTTTTTTCAGGAAATTAATGTTTAATTTTCGTAGGAAATTAATGTTTAATTTTCGTAGGAAATTAATGCTTAATTTTCGTAGGAAATTAATGCTTAATTTTCGTAGGAAATTAATGCTTAATTCTTTTAAAGGATAAAAGTCCGCCTTTGAGGCAAATAAAAACCCTTTAGCCAAAAAAAAAAAAACAATAATATGGGGAAATGTTAGTGTCGTAAAGAAGTTACAAGTGACGAGCAGTATTTTTGTCGAGATGAAGCGATAAATTATCAACGTTATACAACTTGTATTGGAATAAACTATTTAATGGTATTTAATGGTTACCTTTTATCGTACTCGAGAGCTAATTTTAAACGTAAAAATTCTGGTGCAGAAATGATATTAGAATTTATTGCATTAGAATCAATAGCGATGAAGGGCTGACACGCTAATGCTCATAGCAATGAAGAGTTAGGAATAATTCACATGACATTATGTAACGCAACAAATTATTGATTGTAATCCCGGCAGCTGAACTTCACATCTGTCGGAGTCGGGCTCTCCCATACTGATGAGAATACAAGAATAACAAAAGATCAAAATTCAGAATCCGACACATCCGAGAAGAGGACAAAGTCAGACCATCACAACGACACGACACACTGCTACTATCCAGTTTTCTCGCAAGCTTTACGATATTTGCAAACACTATACCACAATCGACGCATTTCTGAAGCCCATTTGATCAAGAAAGTATTAAAATACAAGCATAAAATAGAAGTGATGAAAACAAGATAACACAAAATAAAATCAGGTAGAGATTATAGAGTACAACAAATGGCCAAATAATGCCAAAAACAAGCACATAATCGACGCATTTCTGAAGCACAGTTGATTAACAAAAGATAAACATAACAAAGAAATTAAAAAAAACGAAAACACAACACATGGGATTTCGGGTGCAGATTATAGAGAGTACAATAAATGAGCTGAATTCAGTGAAGACGAAAATAAACTACCCTAAAATAAAATCATGCAAAGCTTATAGAGAGCACAGTAAATGAGCTAAAACCCAAAAGACGAAAAATAACATACCATAAAATAAAATCAGGCAAAAATTATGGAGAGTACAACAAATGAGATAAAACCCTGACGACGAAAATAACACACCACAAAATAAAATCATGCAATAAACAGATAGGAATAAATGAGCCACATTCGCAGAACACCGCCGCTTGAGAGGCCCTTCAGTACAGGCAAACGAAGCCACACTCGGGAGCGCCGTCCCACGCACGAGACAAATGCGATCTCAGTTCACTGGAGCAGGCAGGACACAGCAGCAGGTCGCGGCTCATCTTATTATGTCGCTCTCAGGCGACCGTGTTGTGAGGCACCCAAGCAACAGTTACTGGTGTGAGCTCTGGGACACACGTGTGCTAGATGCTACGTACACTCCAGTTAAATGCTGCATTTGCTGTGAAACGCTGCACACACACACACACACACACGTGTGCGCGTGTCACTACTTCTTATTTACTTGTACGGCAGTTACTGTTTAGCATTCTGAAACATGGCCAGGAATGCTTTCGCCGCAACAGGACAATCACTCACCCAATCAAACCTGGGCCATGCACCACTCCCCAAACAACACCCACGCCACACACCCACCACCACCACCCACACCGCTCACTCATTACCACCCACGCCACTCCCCCAACAATAGGGCAGCCACTCCCCCAACTATAGGACAGCCACTCCCCCAACTATAGGACAGCCACTCCCCAACAACAGGACAGCCACTCCCCCAACAACAGGACAGCCACTCCCCCAACAACAGGACAGCCACTCCCCCAACAACAGGACAGCCACTCACCCACCACCACCCACACCACACACCCACCACCACCACCACCACCACCACCACCACCACCGCCACTCACCCAATAACAGGACCGCCACTGATGAGGTCGAAGACCTGGGCGGGGTTGAGGAGCTGCTTGAAGCGTCGCAGGAAGCGGACGCCGTGGTTGTCGCCGCTGCGGCTGTTGACGAACACGAGCAGCGGCGAGCACGACTGCGGCCGCCGCGCCTCCCACGACTCGTCCGTGCCTGCGGGGGGCAGGGTGGCGACTGGTGAGGGCACTGGTGTGCTGCGCTGGGTGGTGGGTATGTGGTGCGCTGGGTGGTGGGTATGTGGTGCGCTGGGTGGTGGGTATGTGGTGCGCTGGGTGGTGGGTATGTGGTGCGCTGGGTGGTGGGTATGTGGTGTGGGACGTGGTGGTGGGTATGTGGTATGGGACGTGGTGGTGGGTATGTGGTGTGGGACGTGGTGGTGAGTATGTGGTGTGGGACGTGGTGGTGGGTATGTGGTGTGGGGGGTGGTGTGGTGTGGGGGGTGGTGTGGCGTGGTGGGTTGTGAGGTGTATGGTGGTGGGTATGTGGTGTGCTGCGCTGGGTGGTGTGGTGTGGTGGGTTGTGTGTGGTGTGGTGGGTTGTGTGTGGTGTGGTGGGTTGTGTGTGGTGTGGTGGGTTGTGTGTGGTGTGGTGGGTTGTGTGTGGTGTGGTGGGTTGTGGGTTGAGTGGTGTGTGGTGGTAGGTTGTGTGTGGTGTGGTGGGTTGTGTGTGGTGTGGTGGGTTGTGTGTGGTGTGGTGGGTTGTGTGTGGTGTGGTGGGTTGTGTGTGGTGTGGTGGGTTGCGTGTGGTGTGGTGGGTTGTGTGTGGTGTGGTGGGTTGTGTGTGGTATGGTGGGTTGTGTGTGGTGTGGTGGGTTGTGTGTGGTGTGGTGGGTTGTGTGTGGTGTGGTGGGTTGAGTGGTGTGTGGTGGTAGGTTGTGTGTAGTGTGGTGTGTTTCGCTGTGTGCACTGTTGTACTGTACTGGGTGTTGTAATGTGTTGCGTGCTGTGGTGTGTTGTGGGGGCGTAGTGTGTTGTGTTGCGCTGTGTGTTGTATATAGACTGTACTTTGCTAGGCATTGTGTGTATTATATTGCATTGTATTGTATCGCATTGTGTACTGCATTGTTTGACCGTGTGTTGAATTTTAGCCGTGTATTGTGAGATTGCATCATGCGAAACGCTGAGTATTGTGTATCGTATTACTCAGTGCATCGTGTGTATTGTATTACTTTATGTATTGTATTACCCTGTGTACTGTATGTATTTTATAACGCTGTGTATTGTGTGTATAGTGTTAGGCTGCGTATTGTGTGGAGTGTGAGGTTACGTATTGTTCTGACTGCAGGTTGAGCATTCTGAGTACTGTGTGTTGTGTTGCGCTGTGTGTTGTGTTGCGCAGTGTGTTGTGTTGCGCAGTGTGTTGTGTTGCGCAGTGTGTTGTGTTGCGCAGTGTGTTGTGTTGCGCAGTGTGTTGTGTTGCGCAGTGTGTTGTGTTGCGCAGTGTGTTGTGTTGCGCAGTGTGTTGTGTTGCGCAGTGTGTTGTGTTGCGCAGTGTGTTGTGTTGCGCAGTGTGTTGTGTTGCGCAGTGTGTTGTGTTGCGCAGTGTGTTGTGTTGCGCAGTGTGTTGTGTTGCGCAGTGTGTTGTGTTGCGCAGTGTGTTGTGTTGCGCAGTGTGTTGTGTTGCGCAGTGTGTTGTGTTGCGCAGTGTGTTGTGTTGCGCAGTGTGTTGTGTTGCGCAGTGTGTTGTGTTGCGCAGTGTGTTGTGTTGCGCAGTGTGTTGTGTTGCGCAGTGTGTTGTGTTGCGCAGTGTGTTGTGTTGCGCAGTGTGTTGTGTTGCGCAGTGTGTTGTGTTGCGCAGTGTGTTGTGTTGCGCAGTGTGTTGTGTACGCGGTAAACTGTGTGTACCGCCCGTTGTATGAGCTGTGCACATATTATACATATGTTACATTTCTTAGACCACATTCAATGTGTTTATCCCACCTTCATTTCACGCACAATGTGCACGATATTTAATGTAGAAAATGCCCGCACTGCGTACGATATGTTGTGTGCGCAGAAATACAATGAACAAAGTACATGATGTAAATAGTGTAAAAACAATTAATTATATGCATAGTGTACACTACACAAAGTATTAAGCCTGTCAAACTTACAAAATAAACAATGCATAAAATGAACTAAGAACACATTCAATACAAAATTTTAATACAAAATAGATTAGACTATTAGTTTAAGCTTCCCTATCCGCCACAAAGGCGATCCAAAGAGAGGAAGGAGGAAGGCCCCATTTAGTATGAAGTTAAGGGAACGTGGAATCTATGCACAAAGGGCATAGAAACAGTAAATTGAAAAAAGATTACAAAACAAGATCAAAGTTGAAGAAGAAAGTAGTAGGTGCAGAAAAACAGGACAGCAGTGGACTGAAAAAAAGATGGTCCTTAACATACAAACATTATATTTTATCAAAAAGAGGGCCTACGTAACTCTAAGCTCGAGCCCTCACATTTTCCCCCATGGGAGTGCTAATTCCCTCAGATACAAAAGTTGTGTGCCCCTGAGGGAAATACAACATAGAACGCATGCCCAGGCAATGTTGGTAGGTGCGTTACGAATGTACGCCTACGAAACTAGAACGTTTCAACGACTTAAGGTCATTAGGAATAATTACATTAGATGATGGAATATCAAATTTCCTGCAACACAATACGGTCTATAATGAAGACGTCCGGTAAACCCTTTTGCTTATACACTTTAGAGCCAGTGGTTCTTAACCTGGGTTCGATCGAACAGGGTTAAAGGGTTCGGTGAGTCAGTATCAGGGGTTCGACATGGTACAGTTTGTGCACCATAATACAGTATATAGTTATATACACATGTTTAGAATTTGAAAAAAAAACCTTTTATTTTTCCAATCACGAAGGGTTCGATGATTGCATGTATGGAACTTGTGGGGTTCAGTACCTCCAACAAGGCCAAGAACCATTGCTTTAGACCAATGATCTACATAGTATGATCCTAGCGATATCAGGAGTCCTAGCGCTAATGCATTACGCTGGCGAAGCTAAGGCTAGATCAGGGGTTAACCTCAAGGCACCGAGCGCCCAATACTCAGGGCACCGAGCCCCCAATACTCAGGGTACCGAGCCCCCAATACTCAGGGTACCGAGCCCCCAATACTCAGGGCACCGAGCGCCCAATACTCAGGGCACCGAGCCCCAATACTCAGGGCACCGAGCCCCAATACTCAGGGCACCGAGCCCCCAATACTCGAGGCACCGAGCGCCCAATACTCAGGGCACCGAGCGCCCAATACTCAGGGCACCGAGCCCCCAATACTCGAGGCACCGAGCGCCCAATACTCAGGGCACCGAGCCCCCAATACTCAGGGCAACGAGCGCCCAATACTCGACGCACCGAGCGTCCTCCATACAAAACACTCCGACCGTGACCCCTCGAGTTGTCCAATATTGGAGACCGAGGCACGGGGGGGGAGGGGGGGGAGGGGTAGGGAAGGCACACCAACAGGGGGGGTGCGGGGGGTGAGCAGGACAGGATGGAGGGGGGCGTGTGTGTTCTGAGGAACTCATTTGTTGGCGCTTGTAAAGGCCGGGGGCTACGCCCCTGTATGGCCCGAGTCCAGGGCAGATGAGGGCAAGCGGGGGCTGCCCCCTCCGAGGGGGGGGGGAGGAGCGGCGGAGAGGATATAGAGCAAGGGGAACACACGGGGAGGAAGGATCGGGAACACACAATAACTGGACTCATCGATGGATATAGAGCAAGGGCAACACACAATAGCTGGACACATGGATATAGCGCAAGGGCAACACACAATAGCTGGACACATGGATATAGCGCAAGGGCAACACACAATAGCTGGACACATGGATATAGCGCAAGGGCAACACACAATAGCTGGACACATGGATATAGCGCAAGAGCAACACACAATAGCTGGACACATGGATATAGCGCAAGGGCAACACACAATAGCTGGACACATGGATATAGCGCAAGGGCAACACACACAATAGCTGGACACATGGATATAGCGCAAGGGGAACACACACAATAGCTAGACACATGGATATAGCGCAAGGGCAACACACAATAGCTGGACACATGGATATAGCGCAAGGGCAACACACAATAGCTGGACACATGGATATAGCGCAAGGGGAACACACACAATAGCTGGACACATGGATATAGAGCAAGGGCAACACACAATAGCTGGACACATGGATATAGAGCAAGGGGAACACACACAATAGCTGGACACATGGATATAGCGCAAGGGGAACACACACAATAGCTGGACACATGGATATAGCGCAAGGGCAACACACAATAGCTGGACACATGGATATAGAGCAAGGGGAACACACACAATAGCTGGACACATGGATATAGCGCAAGGGGAACACACACAATAGCTGGACACATGGATATAGAGCAAGGGCAACACACAATAGCTGGACACATGGATATAGAGCAAGGGGAACACACACAATAGCTGGACACATGGATATAGCGCAAGGGGAACACACACAATAGCTGGACACATGGATATAGAGCAAGGGCAACACACAATAGCTGGACACATGGATATAGAGCAAGGGGAACACACACAATAGCTGGACACATGGATATAGCGCAAGGGGAACACACACAATAGCTGGACACATGGATATAGCGCAAGGGGAACACACACAATAGCTGGACACATGGATATAGAGCAAGGGCAACACACAATAGCTGGACACATGGATATAGAGCAAGGGGAACACACACAATAGCTGGACACATGGATATAGCGCAAGGGGAACACACACAATAGCTGGACACATGGATATAGCACAAGGGGAACCCACACAATAACTGGACACAAAAGAAAGGGAGTAGAAATGCAACCCTCAGGGGGAAACACAGCCGTGAAGATGCAGCATAACTTTGTAACAGCTCCTCCGCCCAAAAACACACGAGTTTCAAGTAAAATGAGCTGACGACGGCTATAAAATTTACCGTTTTAGTGAAGCGTGCCGCAAGCCGGTCATCATCCGCGGTGCAGGCGGTAAGATTCAGTTGCTTTCAACATTCTTATCACTAGAAAATATTTTGCACAGAACAAGTTATTGAATTTCAAAGGAAAATGTAGAGTTGCCATAGCGACGGGTAACAGACAACTTCAATGCACACTCTCCCAGAGGCATACAATTGATTGATTGATTATAAGTTAGTTTTAGCCTCCCTTACCACAAGAAAGATTAGACTAGCGTATCAAATCAAAGAGAGGAAGGATGAAGGCACCATTTAGTATGAAATCAAGGGAACGCAGAACAAGGTGCGTTCCCGCACGGGATCTCGCGCGCATAGAAACAGTTAAGAAAGAAAGTTCGGAAACAAGATTAAAGTTGAAAAAGAAAGTGGTAGGTGCTGAAAACAGGACAGCAGTGAACCGAAAAAAACGGTCCATAACAAAAACTTTTATTTCAATAAAAAGAAGGCCTACCTAACTCTCAGCTCGGAACTCCCTGAGGCATACGTTCTCTGGCACATGAGAAGTTTTTTTTTCGGAGTTTCCTTTTTTTCTTGGAGGGAACGGTCGCCTGAACACAGCCCGTCCCTCACGACCTTCTGGGACGGACCACACAGCCCTCGCAGTTTTATGGCTGCCAGATTTCATTTAGGCAACGAGAATAAAACTTTCTTGGGAGGGGGGGGGGGGGGCACTGGCGTATTTGGTACCTCAACGAGTTCGTCCCCTAGATCCTCGGGATACAATCACTCCTTGAGACGTGGACTAGCATCGTTAGTTCCTCAACGAGCGCGTATCCTAGATACTAGGGATGCAATCACTCCATCAAACGTAGAGTTGCGTATTCCCTATTCTACGAGCGCGTATCCTAGATACACGAGATGCAATCACTCCATGGGGCGTAGAGTTGCGTATTCCCTATTCAACGAGCGCGTATCCTAGATACACGAGATGCAATCACTCCATGGAACGTAGAGTTGCGTATTCCCTATTCAACGAGCGCGTATCCTAGATACTCGAGATGCAATCACTCCATGGAACGTAGAGTTGCGTATTCCCTATTCAACGAGCGCGTATCCTAGATACACGAGATGCAATCACTCCATGGAACGTAGAGTTGCGTATTCCCTATTCAACGAGCGCGTATCCTAGATACTCGAGATGCAATCACTCCATGGAACGTAGAGTTGCGTATTCCCTATTCAACGAGCGCGTATCCTAGATACACGAGATGCAATCACTTCATGGATCGTAGAGTTGCGTATTCCCTACTTCAACGAGCTCGTGTTCTAAAAATATCCCTGATGCCGCCCCTCACGCTGGAGCCCATCAATTCAGGACACAAGCAAGGGATCTCTTAAGCTATCAGGCCTTAGGGCTATGTTACTAGCACCGTAGCCTAACCGCTCTCAGGATTTCGAAAACGAAGCAATAAGATTAGATTAGTCGTTAGTTTTAGCTTCCCTATCCAGCAAGAAATGCGATCCAAAGAAAAGAAGGAGGAAAGCACCATTTAGTATGGAGTTAAGGAAACGCGAAATCTACGCAGAAAGGGCATAGAAACAGTTCCGAAAGAAGATCATGAAACGAGACCAAAATTGAAGAGGAAAATAATAGGTGCTGTAAAAACAGGACAGCAGTGAACCGAAAAAAGGTGGTCTTTAACATAATAAATACATTTTATTTCAACAAAAAAGAAGGCCTACCTAACCTGTAGCTCGGGCCCTCACATTGTCCCCCTGGGAGCGCTAGTTCCCATAGATACAATAGTTGTATCCCCCTGAGGGGCGAAGCAATAAGAAATTCAAATTTATTTCGTAGTGGATGAATAAATCAATTAAATGAATCGTTCAACAGATTGTCACTACAAATAAGATAAAGTGAGAATTGATAGTAAACTCTTCACATTTCACAGGGAAAGTAAAGATCTGGAGAGCAAGCAAACACGCACACGCACGATGAATTTTCGTTTCAGGAAACAAATTCAAACTGCTCACATTGGCAGACACATGAATAAAATGCAGCAAAATTTTAGTTTAGCTGGATATTGGACACACCCAACAGACATAATGATACACCAACTGCCCTAATGTTGGACACACCCAACAGACAATGATACACCAACTGCCCTAATGTTGGACACACCCAACAGACAATGATACACCAACTGCCCTAATGTTGGACACACCGAACAGCAATAATGATACACCAACTGCCCTAATGTTGGACACACCCAACAGCAATAATGATACACCAACTGCCCTAATGTTGGACACACCCAACAGCAATAATGATACACCAACTGCCCTAATGTTGGACACACCCAACAGCAATAATGATACACCAACTGCCCTAATGTTGGACACACCCAACAGACAATGATACACCAACTGCCCTAATGTTGGACACACCCAACAGACAATGATACACCAACTGCCCTAATGTTGGACACACCGAACAGCAATAATGATACACCAACTGCCCTAATGTTGGACACACCCAACAGCAATAATGATACACCAACTGCCCTAATGTTGGACACACCCAACAGCAATAATGATACACCAACTGCCCTAATGTTGGACACACCCAACAGCAATAATGATACACCAACTGCCCTAATGTTGGACACACCCAACAGCAATAATGATACACCAACTGCCCTAATGTTGGACACACCCAACAGCAATAATGATACACCAACTGCCCTAATGTTGGACACACCCAACAGCAATAATGATACACCAACTGCCCTAATGTTGGACACACCCAACAGCAATAATGATACACCAACTGCCCTAATGTTGGACACACCCAACAGCAATAATGATACACCAACTGCCCTAATGTTGGACACACCCAACAGCAATAATGATACACCAACTGCCCTAATGTTGGACACACCCAACAGCAATAATGATACACCAACTGCCCTAATGTTGGACACACCCAACAGCAATAATGATACACCAACTGCCCTAATGTTGGACACACCCAACAGCAATAATGATACACCAACTGCCCTAATGTTGGACACACCCAACAGCAATAATGATACACCAACTGCCCTAATGTTGGACACACCGAACAGCAATAATGATACACCAACTGCCCTAATGTTGGACACACCCAACAGCAATAATGATACACCAACTGCCCTAATGTTGGACACACCCAACAGCAATAATGATACACCAACTGCCCTAATGTTGGACACACCCAACAGCAATAATGATACACCAACTGCCCTAATGTTGGACACACCCAACAGCAATAATGATACACCAACTGCCCTAATGTTGGACACACCCAACAGCAATAATGATACACCAACTGCCCTAATGTTGGACACACCCAACAGCAATAATGATACACCAACTGCCCTAATGTTGGACACACCCAACAGCAATAATGATACACCAACTGCCCTAATGTTGGACACACCCAACAGCAATAATGATACACCAACTGCCCTAATGTTGGACACACCCAACAGACAATGATACACCAACTGCCCTAATGTTGGACACACCCAACAGCAATAATGATACACCAACTGCCCTAATGTTGGACACACCCAACATACATAATGATACACCAACTGCCCTAATGTTGGACACACCCAACAGCAATAATGATACACCAACTGCCCTAATGTTGGACACACCCAACAGACAATGATACACCAACTGCCCTAATGTTGGACACACCCAACAGACAATGATACACCAACTGCCCTAATGTTGGACACACCCAACAGACAATGATACACCAACTGCCCTAATGTTGGACACACCCAACAGCAATAATGATACACCAACTGCCCTAATGTTGGACACACCCAACAGCAATAATGATACACCCACTGCCCTAATGTTGGACACACCCAACAGACATAATGATACACCAACTGCCCTAATGTTGGACACACCCAACAGCAATAATGATACACCAACTGCCCTAATGTTGGACACACCCAACAGACATAATGATACACCAACTGCCCTAATGTTGGACACACCCAACAGACATAATGATACACCAACTGCCCTAATGTTGGACACACCCAACAGACATAATGATACACCAACTGCCCTAATGTTGGACACACCCAACAGACATAATGATACACCAACTGCCCTAATGTTGGACACACCCAACAGACATAATGATACACCAACTGCCCTAATGTTGGACACACCCAACAGCAATAATGATACACCAACTGCCCTAATGTTGGACACACCCAACAGACATAATGATACACCAACTGCCCTAATGTTGGACACACCCAACAGACATAATGATACACCAACTGCCCTAATGTTGGACACACCCAACAGCAATAATGATACACCAACTGCTCTAATGTTGGACACACCCAACAGCAATAATGATACACCAACTGCCCTAATGTTGGACACACCCAACAGCAATAATGATACACCAACTGCCCTAATGTTGGACACACCCAACAGACATAATGATACACCAACTGCCCTAATGTTGGACACACCCAACAGCAACAATGATACACCAACTGCCCTAATGTTGGACACACCCAACAGACATAATGATACACCAACTGCCCTAATGTTGGACACACCCAACAGACATAATGATACACCAACTGCCCTAATGTTGGACACACCCAACAGACATAATGATACACCAACTGCCCTAATGTTGGACACACCCAACAGACATAATGATACACCAACTGCCCTAATGTTGGACACACCCAACAGCCATAATGATACACCAACTGCCCTAATGTTGGACACACCCAACAGACATAATGATACACCAACTGCCCTAATGTTGGACACACCCAACAGACATAATGATACACCAACTGCCCTAATGTTGGACACACCCAACAGCAATAATGATACACCAACTGCCCTAATGTTGGACACACCCAACAGACATAATGATACACCAACTGCCCTAATGTTGGACACACCCAACAGACATAATGATACACCAACTGCCCTAATGTTGGACACACCCAACAGACATAATGATACACCAACTGCCCTAATGTTGGACACACCCAACAGCAATAATGATACACCAACTGCCCTAATGTTGGACACACCCAACAGCAATAATGATACACCAACTGCCCTAATGTTGGACACACCCAACAGCAATAATGATACACCAACTGCCCTAATGTTGGACACACCCAACAGACATAATGATACACCAACTGCCCTAATGTTGGACACACCCAACAGACATAATGATACACCAACTGCCCTAATGTTGGACACACCCAACAGCCATAATGATACACCAACTGCCCTAATGTTGGACACACCCAACAGCCATAATGATACACCAACTGCCCTAATGTTGGACACACCCTACAGCCATAATGATACACCAACTGCCCTAATGTTGGACACACCCAACAGCCATAATGATACACCAACTGCCCTAATGTTGGACACACCCAACAGCCATAATGATACACCAACTGCCCTAATGTTGGACACACCCAACAGACATAATGATACACCAACTGCCCTAATGTTGGACACACCCAACAGCCATAATGATACACCAACTGCCCTAATGTTGGACACACCCAACAGCCATAATGATACACCAACTGCCCTAATGTTGGACACACCCAACAGACATAATGATACACCAACTGCCCTAATGTTGGACACACCCAACAGCCATAATGATACACCAACTGCCCTAATGTTGGACACACCCAACAGCCATAATGATACACCAACTGCCCTAATGTTGGACACACCCAACAGCCATAATGATACACCAACTGCCCTAATGTTGGACACACCCAACAGCCATAATGATACACCAACTGCCCTAATGTTGGACACACCCAACAGCCATAATGATACACCAACTGCCCTAATGTTGGACACACCCAACAGACATAATGATACACCAACTGCCCTAATGTTGGACACACCCAACAGACATAATGATACACCAACTGCCCTAATGTTGGACACACCCAACAGCCATAATGATACACCAACTGCCCTAATGTTGGACACACCCAACAGCCATAATGATACACCAACTGCCCTAATGTTGGACACACCCAACAGACATAATGATACACCAACTGCCCTAATGTTGGACACACCCAACAGACATAATGATACACCAACTGCCCTAATGTTGGACACACCCAACAGCCATAATGATACACCAACTGCCCTAATGTTGGACACACCCAACAGCCATAATGATACACCAACTGCCCTAATGTTGGACACACCCAACAGCCATAATGATACACCAACTGCCCTAATGTTGGACACACCCAACAGCCATAATGATACACCAACTGCCCTAATGTTGGACACACCCAACAGCCATAATGATACACCAACTGCCCTAATGTTGGACACACCCAACAGCCATAATGATACACCAACTGCCCTAATGTTGGACACACCCAACAGCCATAATGATACACCAACTGCCCTAATGTTGGACACACCCAACAGCCATAATGATACACCAACTGCCCTAATGTTGGACACACCCAACAGACATAATGATACACCAACTGCCCTAATGTTGGACACACCCAACAGCCATAATGATACACCAACTGCCCTAATGTTGGACACACCCAACAGCAATAATGATACACCAACTGCCCTAATGTTGGACACACCGAACAGCCATAATGATACACCAACTGCCCTAATGTTGGACACACCCAACAGCCATAATGATACACCAACTGCCCTAATGTTGGACACACCCAACAGACATAATGATACACCAACTGCCCTAATGTAGGACACACCCAACAGCCATAATGATACACCAACTGCCCTAATGTTGGACACACCCAACAGCCATAATGATACACCAACTGCCCTAATGTTGGACACACCCAACAGCAATAATGATACACCAACTGCCCTAATGTTGGACACACCGAACAGCCATAATGATACACCAACTGCCCTAATGTTGGACACACCGAACAGCCATAATGATACACCAACTGCCCTAATGTTGGACACACCCAACAGCCATAATGATACACCAACTGCCCTAATGTTGGACACACCCAACAGCCATAATGATACACCAACTGCCCTAATGTTGGACACACCCAACAGCCATAATGATACACCAACTGCCCTAATGTTGGACACACCCAACAGCCATAATGATACACCAACTGCCCTAATGTTGGACACACCCAACAGCCATAATGATACATCAACTGCCCTAATGTTGGACACACCCAACAGCCATAATGATACACCAACTGCCCTAATGTTGGACACACCCAACAGCAATAATGATACACCAACTGCCCTAATGTTGGACACACCGAACAGCCATAATGATACACCAACTGCCCTAATGTTGGACACACCCAACAGCCATAATGATACACCAACTGCCCTAATGTTGGACACACCCAACAGACATAATGATACACCAACTGTCCTAATGTTGGACACACCGAACAGCCATAATGATACACCAACTGCCCTAATGTTGGACACACCCAACAGACATAATGATACACCAACTGCCCTAATGTTGGACACACCCAACAGCAATAATGATACACCAACTGCCCTAATGTTGGACACACCGAACAGCCATAATGATACACCAACTGCCCTAATGTTGGACACACCCAACAGACATAATGATACACCAACTGCCCTAATGTTGGACACACCCAACAGACATAATGATACACCAACTGCCCTAATGTTGGACACACCCAACAGCAATAATGATACACCAACTGCCCTAATGTTGGACACACCGAACAGCCATAATGATACACCAACTGCCCTAATGTTGGACACACCCAACAGCAATAATGATACACCAACTGCCCTAATGTTGGACACACCGAACAGCCATAATGATACACCAACTGCCCTAATGTTGGACACACCCAACAGCAATAATGATACACCAACTGCCCTAATGTTGGACACACCCAACAGCAATAATGATACACCAACTGCCCTAATGTTGGACACACCCAACAGACATAATGATACACCAACTGCCCTAATGTTGGACACACCCAACAGACATAATGATACACCAACTGCCCTAATGTTGGACACACCCAACAGCAATAATGATACACCAACTGCCCTAATGTTGGACACACCCAACAGCAATAATGATACACCAACTGCCCTAATGTTGGACACACCCAACAGACATAATGATACACCAACTGCCCTAATGTTGGACACACCCAACAGCAATAATGATACACCAACTGCCCTAATGTTGGACACACCCAACAGACATAATGATACACCAACTGCCCTAATGTTGGACACACCCAACAGCAATAATGATACACCAACTGCCCTAATGTTGGACACTCTAACTGCCTAAATTTTAATTAGATCTTAGGTTTGTTCAGGCTTCCCTTAACACAAAAAAAGTGGCTTCAAGAGGAAGGAAGGTAAAGAACACTATTGAGCGTGGAATTGAGAGACCGGGACACCAGTCTACGAGGCGAGTTCCCACTCGTAATCTACTGCGCATAAAAACTGCTAGACGGATAGAAGTTTATGAAACAAGTTACAAGATGAAGAAGTAATAGTGGCGGAAAAAATGAAGGCAGCGAACCGGAAAACAGTGTCGAGTGCCAGTACAAAAATATTATTTTATTTCAACAAAAAGAATTCCTCTGTAACCTTCAGCTTGGGATCATTCGCCTGCCTCCTGAGGGCGCCAATTCTGTGCCACAATAGAAGCTGCTCCTGACAGGTCACACCACTGACACAAATGTGTGGAGACGCGACACTTCGTTCATTTTGCTGGAGCATGAGCGTGAACTTATTTCAAGTACCACTTGTAAAAATATAACTATACGAAAGGAACAAATTATACTCCTATTGATTGTTTTTGCTCAATATTAGGGGGGGGGGGAGTTATGCTCAATATTTGCTCAATATTAGGGCTGCAGGAGCAGCCAAAACAAAGAAGAGAATGCAGACGTTGTGCATGAATTCCCCCACACCTGAGACGTGCTGGGAGCAGTGCACCCCACACCTGAGCCACCCCACACCTGAGCCTCATAAAATGTCACCAATTCGAGCGCAGCGAAACGGAGGCAAATTAAGAAAGTTGCCACCACAGAGAAGTAGAATATTTTCAACCGAGATCATGTTTTAAGAATCGGAATTCCAGCATTCAACGAAAGCGCCGTGCTGTGTTTTGAAGTTTTCGCTCATAAACACGGGGTCAAATGGAAGCACGCAATCTTCGGCCTGCGTCATCTTTGCTCCACACAATCTTCGTTCTGCATAATCTTTGCTTCACGCAATCTTTGCCCTGCGTCATCTTTGCTCTACACAATCTTCGTTCTGCATAATCTTTGCTTCCAGCAATCTTCGCCCTGCGTCATCTTTGCTCCACACAATCTTCGTTCTGCATAATCTTTGCTCCACACAATCTTCGTCCTACGCATTCTTCGCCCCACGCAATCTTCGCCCTACGTTATCTTTGCTCCACACAATCTTCGTCCCATGCAATCTTCGCCCTGCGTGATCTTTGCTCCACACAATCTTCGTTCTGCATAATCTTTGCTCCACACAATCTTCGTCCTACGCATTGTTCGCCCCACGCAATCTTCGCCCCACGCAATCTTCGCCCCACGCAATCTTCGCCCTACGTCATCTTTGCTCCACACAATCTTCGTCCCATGCAATCTTCGCCACACGCAATCTTCGCCCTGCGTCATCTTTGCTCCACACAATCTTCGTCCCGCGCAATCTTCACCCCACGCAATCTTCGCCCTGCGTCATCTTTGCTCCACACAATCTTCGTCCCACGCAATCTTCGCCATGCGTAATCTTTGCTCCACACAATCTTCGCCCTGCATAATCTTTGCTCCACACAATCTTTGCCCTGCATAATCTTTGCTCCACACAATCTTCGCCCTGCATAATCTTTGCTCCACACAATCTTCGCAATGCGTAATCTTTGCTCCACACAATCTTCACAATGCGTAATCTTTGCTCCACACAATCTTCACAATTCGTAATCTTTGCTCCACACAATCTTCACAATGCGTAATCTTTGCTCCACACAATCTTCGCAATGCGTAATCTTTGCTCCACACAATCTTCACAATTCGTAATCTTTGCTCCACACAATCTTCACAATGCGTAATCTTTGTTCCACACAATCTTCACAATGCGTAATCTTTGCTCCACACAATCTTCACAATGCGTAATCTTTGCTCCACACAATCTTCACAATGCGTAATCTTTGCTCCACACAATCTTCGCAAAGCGTAATCTTTGCTCCACACAATCTTCGCAATTCGTAATCTTTGCTCCACACAATCTTCACAATGCGTAATCTTTGCTCCACACAATCTTCACAATTCGTAATCTTTGCTCCACACAATCTTCACAATGCGTAATCTTTGCTCCACACAATCTTTGCTCTGCGTAATCTTTGCTCCACACAATCTTCGCCCAGCGTAATCTTTGCTCCACACAATCTTCACAATGCGTAATCTTTGCTCCACACAATCTTCGCCCTGCGTAATCTTTGCTCCACACAATCTTCACAATGCGTAATCTTTGCTCCACACAATCTTCGCCCTGCGTAATCTCCACACAATCTTCACAATGCGTAATCTTTGCTCCACACAATCTTCACAATGCGTAATCTTTGCTCCACACAATCTTCGCCCTGCGTAATCTCCACACAATCTTCACAATGCGTAATCTTTGCTCCACACAATCTTCACAATGCGTTATCTTTGCTCCACACAATCTTCGTCCCACACAATCTTTGCCCTGCGTAATCTTTGCTCCACACAATCTTCATCCCACACAATCTTCGCCCTGCATAATCTTTGCTACACACAATCTTCGCCCTGCGTAATCTCCACACAATCTTCACAATGCGTAATCTTTGCTCCACACAATCTTCACAATGCTTTATCTTTGCTCCACACAATCTTTGCCCTGCGTAATCTTTGCTCCACACAATCTTCGTCCCACACAATCTTCGCCCAACGTAATCTTTGCTCCAAACAATCTTCGTCCCACGCAATCTTCGCCCTGCATAGTCTTTGCTTCATGCAATTTCGCCCTACGAAATCTTTGCTCCAAGCAATCTTCGCTCCAAACCATATTTGCTCGACACAATCTTCGTCCCACACAATCTTCGCCCATCGTAATCTTTGTTCCACACAATCTTCGCCCTGCATAATCTTTGCTTCATGCAATCTTCGCCCTACGAGATCTTTGCTCCAAGCAATCTTCGCTCCAAACCATATTTGCTCCGCGCAATCTTCGCTCCACGCAATGTTTTGTCCCCGCAACCTTCGCTCCACGCAATTTTTGGTCCGCGCAATCTTCGCTCCACGCAATTTTTGGTCCGCGCAATCTTCGCTCCACGCAATGTTTGGTCCGCGCAATCTTCGCTCCACGCAATGTTTGGGCCACGCAATCTTCGCTCCACGCAATGTTTGGTCCGCGCAATCTTCGCTTCACGCAATGTTTGGTCCGCGCAATCTTCGCTCCGCGCAATGTTTGGTCCGCACAATCTTCGCTCAACGCAATGTTTGGTCCGCGCAATCTTCGCTCCACGCAATGTTTGGTCGGCGCAATCTTCGCTCCACGCAATGTTTGCTCCGCACAACCCTTGCCTCGAGCAATTCTAGCTCCACACGACACAAGCGAATCACCCAACAACCCGAATAGGAACTACAGGGAATACGTAATACACAATGGTATTTTCAACACGCAGGGCACTGTCTCCAACTCGCCGACCACAATCACCAAAATGTAGGGCACAATCTCCAAAAGGTAGGGCACAATCTCCAAAAGGTAGGGCACAATCTCCAAAAGGTAGGGCACAATCTCCAAAAGGTAGGGCACAATCTCCAAAAGGTAGGGCACAATCTCCAAAAGGTAGGGCACAATCTCAAAAAGGTAGGGCACAATCTTCAAAAGGTAGGGCACAATCTCCAAAAGGTAGGGCACAATCTCCAAAAGGTAGGGCACAATCTCCAAAAGGTAAGACACAATCTCCAAAAGGTAGGGCACAATCTCCAAAAGGTAGGACACAATCAGTCGAATGTGAGACAATGTGGAGGAGGTGGAGGCAGGAGTGGATGAGGTGGCGGCAGGAGTGGAAGAGGTGGAGGCAGGAGTGGATGAGGTGGCGGCAGGAGAGGAGGAGGTGGAGGCAGGAGTGGAGGAGGTGGAGGCAGGAGTGGAGGAGGTGGAGGCAGGAGTGGAGGAGGTAGAGGCAGGAGTGGAGGAGGTGGAGGCAGGAGTGGAGGAGGTGGAGGCAGGAGTGGAGGAGGTGGAGGCAGGAGTGGAGGAGGAGGCAGGAGTGGAGGAGGAGGCCGGAGTGGAGGAGGAGGCAGGAGTGGAGGAGGTGGAGGCAGGAGTGGAGGAGCTGGAGGCAGTGACGCACGGGTGACGTACGCCAGGCCGCGTCTGGTGCTGCTGACGTCATGTAATCAATGGGAGCTGAGGGCCCCTCCTGCACCTCCTGCACTGCCCTCCTGCACCTCCTGCACTGCCCTCCTGCACCTTCTGCACTGCCCTCCTGCACTGCCCTCCTGCACCGCCCTCCTGCACCTCCTGCACTGCCCTCCCGAACCGCCCTGCTGCACCTCCTGCAGTGCCCTCCTGCACCTCCTGAATTGCCCTCCTGCTCTTCTTGCACTGCCCTCCAGCTCTTCTTGCGTGTGTTGTGTTGCTGTGTGTGTGTGCTGGGGTAATAATAGGATAGTAATGGAGGAGGTGCAGGATGGCAGTGCAGGAGGTGCAGGAGGGCAGTGCAAGAAGAGCAGGAGGGCAGTGCAGGTGGTGCTGGAGGGCAGTGTGCAGGTGGTGCTGGAGGGCAGTGCAGGAGGGCAGTGCAAGAAGAGCAGGAGGGCAGTGCAGGATGTGCAGGAGCACCTGCTGCACTGCACCCTCCTGCACCTGCTTCACTGCCCTCCTGCACCTCCTGCACTGCCCTCCTGCACCTTCTGCACTGCCCTCCTGCACCGCCCTCCTACTCTTCTAGCACTGCCCTCCTACTCTTCTTGCACTGCCCTCCTACAACTCCTGCACTGCCCTCCTGCTCTTCTTGCACTGCCCTCCTGCACCTCATGCACTGCCCTCCTGCACCTTCTACACTGCCCTCCTGCACCTCCTGCTCTTCTTGCACTGCCCTCCTGCACTGCCCTCCTGCTCTTCTTGCACTGCCCTCCTGCACCTCCTGCACTGCCCTCCTGCTCTTCTTGCACTGCCCTCCTGCACCTCCTGCACTGCCCTCATGCACCTCCTGCACTGCCCTCCTGCACCTCCTGCACCTCCTGCACTGCCCTCCTGCACCTCCTGCACTGCACTCCTGCACCTCCTGCACTGCACTCCTGCTCTTTTTGCACTGCCCTCATGCACCTACTGCACTGCCCTCCTGCACCTCCTGCACTGCCCCCTGCTCTTCTTGCACTGTACTCCTGCACTGCCCTCCTGCACCTCCTGCACTGCCCTCCTGCTCTTCTTGCACTGCCCTCCTGCTCTTCTTGCACTGCCCTCCTGCACCTCCTGCACTGCCCTCCAGCACCACCTGCACTGCCCTCCTGCTCTTCTTGCACTGCCCTCCTGCACCTCCTGCACTTCCCTCCTGCACTGTTCTCCTGCACCTCCTGCACTGCCCTCCTGCACTGCCATCCTGCACCTCCTCCATTACTATCCTATTATTACCCCAGCACACACACACACAGCAACACAACACACCCAGCAACATCACAACACAACACACCCAGCAACATCACAACACAACACACCCAGCAACATCACAACACAACACAAAAAAACAGCAACACAACACACTCAGCAACACAACCCACCCAGCAACCCTCCAGCAACACACTTGAAACACAACACACCCGGCAACACAACACACCCGGCAACACAACACACCCGGCAACACAACACACCCGGCAACACAACACACCCGGCAACACAACACACCTGCAACACAACACACCTGCAACACAACACACCTGCAACACAACACACCTGCAACACACAACAAACCCAGCAACACAACACACCTGCAACACAACACACCTGCAACACAAGGCCCGCCACAACACAACACCCCAGCAACACAACACACCCAGCAACACAACACACCCAGCAACACAAGGACCGCCACAACACAGCATCCGGCAGCAACACAACACACCAGCAACGCAACACACCCAGCAACAGAAGGACCGCCACAACGCAACACCCGGCAGCAACACAACACCCGGCAGCAACACAACACCCGGCAGCAACACAAGGACCGCCACAACACAATATCCAGCAGCAACACAACACCCGGCAGCAACACACCCAGCAACACAACACCCGGCAGCAACACACCCAGCAACACAACACACCCAGCAACACAGTACACCTGCAACACCACACACCCAGCAACACAGCACACCTGCAACACAACACACGGCAGCAACACAACACCCGGCAGCAACACAACACCCGGCAGCAACACACCCAGCAACACAACACCCGGCAGCAACACACCCAGCAACACAACACACCCAGCAACACAGTACACCTGCAACACAACACACCCAGCAACACAGCACACCCAGCAACACAGCACACCTGCAACACAACACACGGCAGCAACACAACACCCGGCAGCAACACAACACCCGGCAGCAACACAACACCCGGCAGCAACACAACACCCGGCAGCAACACAACACCCGGCAGCAACACAACACACCCAGCAACACAACACACCCAACAACACAACACACCCAACAAAACAACACACCCAGCAACACAACACACCTGCAACACAACACCCGGCAGCAACACAACACCCGGCAGCAACACACCCAGCAACACACCCAGCAACACAACACACCCAGCAACACAACACACCTGCAACACAACACCCGGCAGCAACACAACACCCGGCAGCAACACAACACCCGGCAGCAACACAACACCCGGCAGCAACACAACACACCCAGCAACACAACACACCCAACAACACAACACACCCAACAACACAACACACCCAACAAAACAACACACCCAGCAACACAACACACCTGCAACACAACACCCGGCAGCAACACAACACCCGGCAGCAACACACCCAGCAACACACCCAGCAACACAACACACCCAGCAACACAACACACCCAGCAACACAACACACCCAACAACACAACACACCCAACAACACAACACACCCAACAAAACAACACACCCAGCAACACAACACACCTGCAACACAACACCCGGCAGCAACACAACACCCGGCAGCAACACACCCAGCAACACACCCAGCAACACAACACACCCAGCAACACAACACACCTGCAACACAACACCCGGCAGCAACACAACACCCGGCAGCAACACAACACCCGGCAGCAACACAACACACCCAGCAACACAACACACCCAACAACACAACACACCCAACAACACAACACACCCAACAAAACAACACACCCAGCAACACAACACACCTGCAACACAACACCCGGCAGCAACACAACACCCGGCAGCAACACACCCAGCAACACACCCAGCAACACAACACACCCAGCAACACAACACACCCAGCAACACAACACACCCAACAACACAACACACCCAACAACACAACACACCCAACAAAACAACACACCCAGCAACACAACACACCTGCAACACAACACCCGGCAGCAACACAACACCCGGCAGCAACACACCCAGCAACACACCCAGCAACACAACACACCCAGCAACACAACACACCTGCAACACAACACCCGGCAGCAACACAACACTCGGCAGCAACACAACACCCGGCAGCAACACAACACCCGGCAGCAACACAACACACCCAGCAACACAACACACCCAACAACACAACACACCCAACAACACAACACACCCAACAACACAACACACCCAACAAAACAACACACCCAGCAACACAACACACCTGCAACACAACACCCGGCAGCAACACAACACCCGGCAGCAACACACCCAGCAACACAACACACCCAGCAACACAACACACCCAGCAACACAACACACCCAACAACACAACACACCCAACAACACAACACACCCAACAAAACAACACACCCAGCAACACAACACACCTGCAACACAACACCCGGCAGAAACACAACACCCGGCAGCAACACACCCAGCAACACACCCAGCAACACAACACACCCAGCAACACAACACACCTGCAACACAACACCCGGCAGCAACACAACACCCGGCAGCAACACAACACCCGGCAGCAACACAACACCCGGCAGCAACACAACACACCCAGCAACACAACACACCCAACAACACAACACACCCAACAACACAACACACCCAACAAAACAACACACCCAGCAACACAACACACCTGCAACACAACACCCGGCAGCAACACAACACCCGGCAGCAACACACCCAGCAACACAACACACCCAGCAACACAACACACCCAGCAACACAACACACCCAGCAACACAACACACCCTGCACAACACAACACACCCAGCAGCAACACAACACACCCAGCAACACAACACACCCTGCACAACACAACACACCCAGCAGCAACACAACACACCCTGCACAACACAACACACCCGGCAGCAACACACGCAGCTTTAAGGCCACAACGGAGGAGGCACTACGGAAAGAGAGGCAGGCAGTGTAGGCACGAGAGGAGGTACGACAGTTGTAGGTCACTCACGACCGTGCGGTTATCATCCGTTTCTATACTTGTTGTAAGACCTGATTATCTTGTTGCCTTGCTTGCTAGTCGCCGTCCACATTATCCTCTCAGAAATAACGCACGGCAAAATAATGGGTAAGATTAGGTGTTGGTTTAAGGATGCTTCATAAAGGATGCTTTATTCCAATCAATCAAGCTGATACATATCACTTTGTACATTGGTCTTTTCAAATGCCTTATAACTAACGCCAGGACGCCATGACGGTTACCCCCAGTCAAGCCGGTACCCATTTCAGACACCTGGGTAGAGTGGGGTGTTGTGCTTTGAGTTATTCCCCTAAACCCAACGGGAAAATCGCAGCGCAGCGCCGAGATTCGAACCCACGACCCCTTCACGGAAGGGTGCGTTCTTAACCACTCGGCTACGACGAGCACATAACACTTTGACCGCTATTGGTTATGCTGAAGTTGAATATTCAACTCAAATTTAAAGTAAATTGTAGTAAGTAAATTTGAAAATAGCAACGTTTACTGGATCGTGCCTTCATTTAGTTCTGATAGTTTTGATTAGGTATCTACGTAAATTGACATTGTGATTATTGGTCGGTCAGCAGCATTATGAAAATCCCCTCAGGGGCCGCCGGCGGCTCACGTTGCGGCCAAAGGGTTAAGCCTTCCTAACCGCAACAAAGGCAGTCTAAAGAGAGGAAGGATGAAGGTACCTTTTAGGGTCGCATAAAGGGAACGCGGAATCCATGCAGAAGTTGTGCTCCCGCACAAAATCTTACGGCAATAGAAACAGTAATTTAAAAAGGAAACCTATGAAACAAGATAAAGGTCGAAGAAGGAAACTAGAGGTGCTGGAAAACAGGATAGCAGAGTACTGAAAAAATATAGTCCACACCAAACACCTTTTATTTTATAAAAAAAGGACCACTTAACCGTCAGCTCGCGACCTAAAATTATCTCCCTGGGAGTACTAAACGCCACAGATGCAATAGTTTTTTCCCCCTGAGGGAGGGGGACAAAATAATGGAGAAAACCTGCGTCGTTGATAGGAAGAATATGACGAATATTTCTAAAAATTAGTGTTAACAGGAATTGAACTTAACAGGTGAGATCGATAGCTCATTAAATTTTAAATATATTTATACTTTCACGAAAATACATTTATGACTATGAATTGGGGGCCTAAAATTAAATTGTTTCCCCATCGGTTATACTCACTGACTCGACATGAGCTACAAAAACGCAACTTAATGAACGACTTAATGACTGACGTAACTTAAACGTGACCTAAATTGATTGAATTAAGCGTTCCACAGCACAGTTTGACGTCATCGTCACCTCAGCTGCCTGTGCTGCACATTTTTACCTAGAGAAGCGTAAAACTGTTCGTATTAGTAGCCTGAGATTAGATTATTAGATTATTAGTTAGTTTGAACCTCTCTATCCTCAACAAATGCGATCCAAAAAGAGGAAGGAAGAAGGCACCATTTAGTATGGAGTTCAAGATCTATGGAGTTCGGAATCTATGCAGAAAGGGAATAGAAACAGTAAGATGAGAAAGAAGTTCATGAAACAAGATCAAAGTTGAAGAAGAAAGTAGTAGGTGCTGAAAAAGAGGGCAACAGTGAACCGAAAGAAGATGGTCCGTAACAAAACGAACACCTATGTTATTTTAACAAAAAGAGAGAGCCTACCTAACCTTTAGCTCGGGCCCTCACATTGTCCCCCTGGGAGCGCTAATTCCCATAGATACAATAGTTGTATCCCCCTGAGGGGCTAGTAGACTGAGACTTACATTTTTTATCCATATAGGAACTCGTATCAAGCATCGTATTAATCGAATAACTTGGACAGAATTTATTTAGCTGTATAAGTAAAAGTTCACGTAAGACGCGCAACTCGCCGCATTAGCAGATTGGGATTGGCACAAGACGTGCAACTCGCCGCATTAGCTGACTGGGACTGGCACAAGACGCGCAACTCGCCGCATTAGCAGACTGGGACTGGCACAAGACGCGCAACTCGCCGCATTAGCTGACTGGGACTGGCACAAGACGCGCAACTCGCCGCATTAGCAGACTGGGACTGGCACAAGACGCGCAACTCGCCGCATTAGCAGACTGGGACTGGCACAAGACGCGCAACTCGCCGCATTAGCAGACTGGGACTGGCACAAGACGCGCAACTCGCCGCATTAGCAGACTGGGACTGGCACAAGACGCGCAACTCGCCGCATTAGCAGACTGGGACTGGCACAAGACGCGCAACTCGCCGCATTAGCAGACTGGGACTGGCACAAGACGCGCAACTCGCCGCATTAGCAGACTGGGACTGGCACAAGACGCGCAACTCGCCGCATTAGCAGACTGGGACTGGCACAAGACGTGCAACTCGCCGCATTAGCAGACTGGGACTGGCACAAGACGTGCAACTCGCCGCATTAGCAGACTGGGACTGGCACAAGACGTGCAACTCGCCGCATTAGCAGACTGGGACTGGCACAAGACGTGCAACTCGCCGCATTAGCAGACTGGGACTGGCACAAGACGTGCAACTCGCCGCATTAGCAGACTGGGACTGGCACAAGACGCGCAACTCGCCGCATTAGCAGACTGGGACTCGCACAAGAAACACAACTCGCGCATGCTGCAGCGGTACCAGCAGTAGCCGCCAGTCTAGTATGCGCGGTGGGGGCACGTGAGAGCCTTAAAGTGGTGCTGCAGTAGCTTTCACATCCGGGTGCGCATCCCAACATTCAACACAAAAGCTCGGTTTTTCCGCATCGTTATCGTGATACAGCGACGTTTACCTTCACAATACTGCTGCTGCTGTTTTCAAATTTGTGGCAGTGGGTTGTGTTCCACGTACACCCGTGTGCGCGTCCAAACATTCAACATAACTCCGACAAAAGCGGTTTTTCCGTCTCGTTATCCTGATCCACGTACTTGTACATCACAATGCTGCTCCTGTTGTTGTTTTCAATTTTTGTGGCAGCGAGTTGGGTTCCACGTACAATAAAGTGATGCGGAAATGAAATGGGGAAGAACGTTTCGCGAGACTCCGGAACTCGGAATTTTTTATAAAAGAAAACGATTTTGAATTTCCGTCAAAAATTCAGGTCGGTTTACCTCATCTCATATCCTAGGCCGACCGATAGGAAGCAAATGCGGGCAAGAATTCCGAGTCACAAAAGTGAAGCCGATCGTAAAGTTATTCGGCCGTGCATGGCGAATAACTTTGGAATGACGGTGGCTCAGGGAGGCAAGATCTAAAATACATACCTCTAACATTTAGCCTTAGAAATCAATCACATTTTGGAGGCAGCCGGAAATAACGTGACCCGTTTGAAAAAAATGTTATGGAATTTTGTATCGAAACATTATCTCTCTTTCCGCCCACAAGATTTGGTTAATTTAAATGCTAAAATTTCCTAAAGACGTCACTCAGACCAATTTTACAATGTAATTAGCCAATGGTTTAACTGGTATCTGTGATACGCTGTTCTTTCGGCCTGAAGGTTTGCTTTACTTCAAAACCATTATTTCACGCGCGACATTAATCCGACAAATTTTACGTAATTAGCCTTTGGTTCGACCGGTATCAGTGATACGCTGTCCAATGGGCGCACGCACGCATTTTCTGCTGACAATTATCGCTTCGTACGACCGTTTTACCCTGGAATAGCGGAGCAAAGATACTAAGTTTAGTACGCACCTAGTCTTAACTTTCCGCGCTTTCATCAATGATGATCAACAAATATAATAGAATTTAATGAAACCAGCAGAGATTAATTGGACGCCTGCGTAAACTCTCACGCAAAAGCAATATTTTCACAGTTTGAAGGCATAAAAACGAGGCTAACCAAATCCTAAATTCCCATTCAACCGTTATGAAATTAGAGAAAATAGCTTCAGTTCAAATTTCTCTGGAATATCATCAGACTGGAGCAATCAGGCAATAAAACCAGGGTTGCGGAGTCGAAGTCGCCAATTTATTCCTCCGACTCCGCAACCCTGAATAAAACGGTCCTGACCAGATCCCGACGAACTCCACATTTATATCACTGAAACGAGCACGCTACAATCAAGCAGGGTCCGGCGAAATAAAGGTTTCCAATAAGCGGCAGGCTAAAAATAAAACCTAAATAAATAATAAAGTAACACAAGCCCGCTACCAGCAGCTCATCCCGTGTTCGACGGATTTACAAGCTCGAGGCTAATCCGAAAAAAATTTCATGCGATTAGCCTTTACTATTTATTAAAACGTTCACTGCGTTTCCGCTACCAATAACGGTCGGTTTGGTCAGATTGAAAGTAGCAGAACTTGGAAATCGACTTTACTGCTTGAATGAATTTTTATTCTTCCTTTTAAATATGAAAAATGTAATTGCACTGAAACATTTTACCTCGTACGGTAAACGTTACTATTAGAAAAGGTCGCAAAATAGATAAAAATGACGTTCATTTATACCGGCACGTAAATGGGCAATTTACCTCTTGGTACGCATGTGTCCCAATACGCAGGGAACGTATTAAAACGTATTATATAGCTTGATTGGGGATACCCGTCATTGCGTCCTGGTGTCAGTTATAAGGCATGTGATAAACCAATGCACAAAATGATACGTATGCATCAGGCATGATTGGAATAAAACATCCTTTCTTTAACACGTTCCCCGCATGTTGGGCCACATGTGTACCAATAGGTTAATTGCTCACTTACGTACCGGTGTAAATGAATGACATTTTATTTGTTTCGCGATCTTTTTAAAAAATAACAGTTATCATACCAGTCGATATGTTACCGTGCAATAGCATTTTCATATTTCTTACATACACACATACATATACCGGGCTTTTCCTCCCTATGGGAGGGTAGCCGACAGCAGGTCACAATCACCACACTTAGTCACTAGGGGGCGAGAGAAGCAGCACTGGCCGCACCAGAACTGCCAGGATCAGCAACAAAACTACCAGGACCATATTTCTTGAGATGCATAAAAATGTATTTGAGAAGTTAAGTAGATTTCCCAATTCTGCTACACACAACCTAACTAAACCAAACCGTTAACCACCGCGGAAACGCTGTGAACGTGATAATTTGGCTGGTATCAGTGATACGCTGTCCAATTGTGATCCAACACTATGCAATGTTGGACTTCCCACGCATTATACATCACAACCAAGGTAGAGGAAACAAGGTAGGTTCAAACCAGTTTTTTTTTCGTTGACGGTGTGGCAATGCTGACGTCACGGCAATGAACCAATAGCAGCGCTCATATTGCACCTGGTAGCACTAATACCCCCAAATCTGGCTCCACTATTGGCCTAACGACATGGAGTTTTGGTGACGTCATAAAGTTTGTCCGAAATGAAGCCTTTCTATTGGCTAGCCGAACAATAGGAGGTGTATTTTTCCCCCACTGAAATGACCTTACCTTGTTTCCTCTACCATGATCACAACGCAGGATCAACAGGAGCAATTTTACTGATAAACTTGACCATTCAAGACCCGTGAGGTCAGGATGTTTAAATGACCAATTTTTAGGGAAGATTTTCTGTAAAATGGGTTTCAGAACAACAGCTCATGTCATAATGCAATACTCGAACTTGTATTTTACATAAATTTTAGCTCGAATAATTAATATTAAACACAAAACGTGAGAATTATACATTATGCGATGAAGTTATTACTATATAAAAGGGTGTTGAATTTTACAATATTTTCTTAATTACATACAAGTTTAAGCCTCTTTAACCACAACACAAGTCAATACCAATACCCAGATACCGGCGACGCCAATACTCTACCCTCCCCAACACCTAGATACCGGCGACGCCAATACTCCCCTCCCCAATACCCAGATACCGGCGACGCCAATACTCTACCCTCCCCAACACCCAGATACCGGCGACGCCAATACTCTACCCTCCCCAATACCCAGATACCGGCGATGCCAATACTCTACCCTCCCCAACACCCAGATACCGGCGACGCCAATACTCCCCTCCCCAATACCCAGATACCTGTGACGCCAATACTCTACCCTCCCCAACACCCAGATACCGGCGACGCCAATACTCTACCCTCCCCAACACCCAGATACCGGCGACGCCAATACTCTACCCTCCCCAACACCCAGATACCGGCGACGCCAATACTCTACCCTCCCCAACACCCAGATACCGGCGACGCCAATACTCCCCTCCCCAATACCCAGATACCTGTGACGCCAATACTCTACCCTCCCCAACACCCAGATACCGGCGACGCCAATACTCTACCCTCCCCAACACCCAGATACCGGCGACGCCAATACTCTACCCTCCCCAACACCCAGATACCGGCGACGCCAATACTCTACCCTCCCCAACACCCAGATACCGGCGACGCCAATACTCCCCTCCCCAATACCCAGATACCTGTGACGCCAATACTCTACCCTCCCCAACACCCAGATACCGGCGACGCCAATACTTCCATCCCCAACACCCAGATACCGGCGACGCCAATACTCTACCCTCCCCAACACCTAGATACTGGCGACGCCAATACTCCCCTCCCCAATACCCAGATACCTGTGACGCCAATACTCTACCCTCCCCAACACCCAGATACCGGCGACGCCAATACTCTACCCTCCCCAATACCCAGATACCGGCGACGCCAATACTCCCCTCCCCAACACCCAGATACCGGCGACGCCAATACTCCCCTCCCCAACACCCAGATACCGGCGACGCCAATACTCCCCTCCCCAACACCCAGATACCGGCGACGCAAATACTCCCCTCCCCAACACCCAGATACCGGCGACGCCAATACTCCCCTCCCCAACACCCAGATACCGGCGACGCCAATACTCCCCTCCCCAATACCCAGATACCGGCGACGCCAATACTCCCCTCCCCAACACCCAGATACCGGCGACGCCAATACTTCCATCCCCAACACCCAGATACCGGCGACGCCAATACTCCCCTCCCCAATACCCAGATACCGGCGACGCCATTACTTCCATCCCCAACACCCAGATACCGGCGACGCCAATACTCCCCTCCCCAATACCCAGATACCGGCGACGCCAATACTTCCATCCCCAACACCCAGATACCGGCGACGCCAATACTCCCCTCCCCAACACCCAGATACCGGCGACGCCAATACTTCCATCCCCAACACCCAGATACCGGCGACGCCAATACTCCCCTCCCCAACACCCAGATACCGGCGACGCCAATACTCCCCTCCCCAACACCCAGATACCGGCGACGCCAATACTCCCCTCCCCAATACCCAGATACCGGCGACGCCAATACTCCCCTCCCCAACACCCAGATACCGGCGACGCCAATACTCCCCTCCCCAACACCCAGATACCGGCGACGCCAATACTCCCGACGCCAATACTCCCCTCCCCAACACCCAGATACCGGCGACGCCAATACTCCCCTCCCCAATACCCAGATACCGGCGACGCCTATACTCCCCTCCCCAACACCCAGATACCGGCGACGCCAATACTCCCCTCCCCAACACCCAGATACCGGCGACGCCAATACTCCCCTCCCCAACACCCAGATACCGGCGACGCCAATACTCCCGACGCCAATACTCCCCTCCCCAACACCCAGATACCGGCGACGCCAATACTCCCCTCCCCAATACCCAGATACCGGCGACGAGAATACTCCCCTCCCCAACACCCAGATACCGGCGACGCCAATACTCCCCTCCCCAACACCCAGATACCGGCGACGCCAATACTCCCCTCCCCAACACCCAGATACCGGCGACGCCAATACTCCCCTCCCCAACACCCAGATACCGGCGACGCCAATACTCCCCTCCCCAACACCCAGATACCGGCGACGCCAATACTCCCCTCCCCAACACCCAGATACCGGCGACGCCAATACTCCCCTCCCCAACACCCAGATACCGGCGACGCCAATACTCCCCTCCCCAATACCCAGATACCGGCGACGCCAATACTCCCCTCCCCAACACCCAGATACCGGCGACGCCAATACTCCCCTCCCCAACACCCAGATACCGGCGACGCCAATACTCCCCTCCCCAACACCCAGATACCGGCGACGCCAATACTCCCCTCCCCAACACCCAGATACCGGCGACGCCAATACTCCCCTCCCCAACACCCAGATACCGGCGACGCCAATACTCCCCTCCCCAACACCCAGATACCGGCGACGCCAATACTCCCGACGCCAATACTCCCCTCCCCAACACCCAGATACCGGCGACGCCAATACTCCCCTCCCCAATACCCAGATACCGGCGACGCCAATACTCCCCTCCCCAACACCCAGATACCGGCGACGCCAATACTCCCCTCCCCAACACCCAGATACCGGCGACGCCAATACTCCCGACGCCAATACTCCCCTCCCCAACACCCAGATACCGGCGACGCCAATACTCCCCTTCCCAATACCCAGATACCGGCGACGCCAATACTCCCCTCCCCAACACCCAGATACCGGCGACGCCAATACTCCCCTCCCCAACACCCAGATACCGGCGACGCCAATACTCCCCTCCCCAACACCCAGATACCGGCGACGCCAATACTCCCGACGCCAATACTCCCCTCCCCAACACCCAGATACCGGCGACGCCAATACTCCCCTCCCCAACACCCAGATACCGGCGACGCCAATACTCCCCTCCCCAATACCCAGATACCGGCGACGCCAATACTCCCCTCCCCAACACCCAGATACCGGCGACGCCAATACTCCCCTCCCCAACACCCAGATACCGGCGACGCCAATACTCCTCTCCCCAACACCCAGATACCGGCGACGCCAATACTCCTCTCCCCAACACCCAGATACCGGCGACGCCAATACTCCCCTCCCCAACACCCAGATACCGGCGACGCCAATACTCCTCTCCCCAACACCCAGGTACCGGCGACGCCAATACTCCCCCCCCCCCACCCCAACACCCAGATACCGGCGACGCCAATACTCCCCTCCCAACACCCAGATACCAGCTCCCCCAGCCCCAGCCCTCCCCCAGCCTCCCAGGTAAATCAAGGCCGCCGTGGGGGCCAAAACTCAGGGAAGTCGTTCCCCTTTAACGCAACCGTGCCTCTTTCTCCCCCCTCTCCCCCCTCACTCCTCACCCCCCCCCCCCCCCCCCCAGCCTGGGCACCTCAGGGCAGTGACTTAGCTAACCCAAAGCAGGCATGTACTCCTCACTTGAACTGTCAGGCGTGCCTGCCTACACGCTCAGGTCACCTGTCAGGCGTGCCTGCCTACACGCTCAGGTCACCTGTCAGGCGCACCTGCCTACACGCTCAGGTCACCTGTCAGGCGCACCTGCCTACACGCTCAGGTCACCTGTCAGGCACACCTGCCTACACGCTCAGGTCACCTGTCAGGCGCACCTGCCTACACGCTCAGGTCACCTGTCAGGCGCACCTGCCTACACGCTCAGGTCACCTGTCAGACGTACCTGCCTACACGCTCAGGTCACCTGTCAGGCGTACCTGCTTACACGCTCAGGTCACCTGTCAGGCGTACCTGCCTACACGCTCAGGTCACCTGTCAGACGTACCTGCCAACACGCTCAGGTCACCTGTCAGGTGTACCTGCCTACACGCTCAGGTCACCTGTCAGGCGTACCTGCCTACACGCTCAGGTCACCTGTCAGGCGTACCTGCCTACACGCTCAGGTCACCTGTCAGGTGTACCTGCCTACACGCTCAGGTCACCTGTCAGGCGTACCTGCCTACACGCTCAGGTCACCTGTCAGGCGTACCTGCCTACACGCTCAGGTCACCTGTCAGGCGCACCTGTAGCCCGATAACAATTCATGCAGCACAATCACACTGTACCAAGCTTCGAAGAAACTGTCCTTTACTCGTCAGTTGCAAAGTAATGCTTTGCAAGTCTAGATTTGATTCAGATCATACCTCCAAGGACGACTATGCGACAGGGTACGAATGTCCTTGAATGATTTTCTGGAGCTATGTTAACTTCTTATGATGCTGTGTATAACCTACTATACAGGATGTCCACAAAAAAATTATCCACAGACCGACGTATGAATGTATGATACCGGAACCATATACGAGTATCAGAATTAAACTGTTATATGAACTATGTAGTCCACCCCCTTTATTTTAAATGAGAAAGAAGGCGAAATGAAAGAAAGGCTATAAAACAAAAAAATTCAGTCTCTCGAAAGTTGATGAGGCCGAGTCCACACAGCCCGTCACAGATACGCTCATCACACACTTTCGGGAGGCTTCGGACAGAGAGAGAGAGAGAGAGACAGACGGACGCAGCTCTTATTATAGTACAGATTATACATCGGTCAGTGTACACCTTATATCAGAATTAGCTGTTGTTTGGTTCCGGTATCATATTGACACATACATCGGTCAGTGGATAAATTTTGTGAGGACACCCTGTATAATAATACAGTGGTTGCTTGCTTGGTTGGTGCGTGTGTCTGTGACGCTCACCAGGACGCTCAATGCCCGTATCTGTGATACGAGTTTCACCAGTGCACAAGTACAAGAATATTTTGATGGCGGGTACTGTTGGCATGGATATATTTGTTTGGCCTCCACATCTGTAAGATTTATTTAAGGAAAGTATCGAAGCCCGTTATTTTTGGCGGGCCGTGTACACTAGTGCCTAATATTTACTAGAGAGCTAATGTTATTTTCTGCCACAGTTTCATTTCAGTAAAACATTTAATATAAATATGCATTTATATATGTAAATATGCACAAGTGTCATTTTATACGTATAATGTATTTATATTGTATACGTATACGTATATACAGGTACGTATGTATGTGTGCAATGTATATATATGTGTGTATGCATGGAATCTGTATATATCCTCTGCGTGCAAAACACAACAATGACATCGTGTACAGGGTGCATAAGGACAGCAGAGTTCGCGATCGATGAGGTTTACAATTTGACTATGAAAATGCAAAATGGGGACTGAGGAAATTGAATAAAATTGATGTATCAAAATTCATCACGGACTGCAAGAGTTCAGCTCGAAAAAAAGCTGCAGAATATCTCGTATCCGATGCGGTGGTCTGAAAAACACCAACTCACGAGCTGTGTGAGTGAAAGTTCCTGCGTTCTATGCAAAATCTGTTTCAACGAAACGAACATTACGCGATACCAAAATTATTCGCAGCGCATAAATTCGTGAACCAACCACGAAATAACACACACTGGCGCGGTGTTAACAAGCAGCTGTAAGGAAGGAAACTCAACTATCAGGGTTGATATTCACAAGATGGACGGAAGAACTTCAAGCGTGTTCGTCCTGCTGTTGCTACACTGCTACTCTACCTTGAACTTCTGACGTCTTAGTTCCGACATAACGTCTGCGCTGGTGTAACTTTTGTGCATCCCAATATCGCGAACGGGTTGATCCCAATATGGCGAACGGGTTGATCCCAATATGGCGAACGGGTTGATCCCAATATGGCGAACGGGTTGATCCCAATATGGCGAACGGGTTGATCCCAATATGGCGAACGGGTTGATCCCAATACAGCGGACAGGTTCAGTGAACACAGTATACGACAAATGACCAGGCACAAGACAACCCTTGGTATATACATGGATAAGTTATTCAAATACAACCATCCACACCTATCATAGTGCAGATATGGTATTATAAAACTCATCCGTCGATAAAGGCGCCTAATGGAGAAAATGGACATTCAGAGTAATGCGAATACTTTACCATTCACCTCTCGTTCTTTTCAACTTTCCTTACGGTACTTGTTTACTATCTCCAGCATTCCTTGGAGAGCCAACAACCCCTTACTAATCTCCTTACGCCAGTTCAACTGATTTAATGAAACAGGCTTTCGTTAGTAATGCGAATAGAGTACGATGAGACCTATCGCAGTGGAGATAAAAATGGCGATGTCAGTGACACTCACCTGAAGTGATACGATTCTAGTTCAATAGCACTACTCTCCTATGGTACTGACGACAACGATGACACTCACCTACAATAGTGACGGAGTACAATGGACATCACAATGACACGTGCAGTAATACAAATATGGTAGAATAAGACTCACTTATGGTATTCAGGGAGTACCATGGAGATCACAATGACACAATACGATGAATAAAAATACGAGTAATACTCACGAATGGTAGTCAGCGCGGTGGGGGGCCACAATGACACAGTAATACAAACAAAGTACAATAAAACTCACCTACAGTAGTGCAGATCGCAATGACACAACAGTAACAGGAGGGCGGTGGGGGGCACAATGAAACAATAACAAAGCACAATAGGTCTACCTATAGTAGTGAAAGGGCACAATAGAGATGACAATAACAGAGCACAAGAGCACAATACCTATGGTGGAGAGAGGGCACAATAGAGATGACAATAACAGAGCACAACAGGAGCACAATACCTATGGTGGTGAGGGCGGTGGGAGGCACAATAGAGATCACAATAGAAGCACAATACCTATGGTGGTGAGGGCGGTGGGGGGCACGACGGAGAGCCTGCAGGGGCCGAGGGGGCAGCGGGGGGTAAGGAGAGGGCGGCAGGCCGTGTGGACCGTGGAGCGGCACCATAGGCACCGCCAGTCCTGCAACCTGCGGGGGGGGAGGGCTTGTGTGGTGACCTTGTGTGGTGACTGTGGTGGTGGCACTGTGTGGTGGTGGCCTCTGTGTGGTGCCCTTTTGTGGTGACTGTGGTGGTGGGACTGTGGTCCTAGCAGTGGGCACTGTGGTGGGGATCTCTGTGTGGTGACTGTGGTGGTGGGACTGTGGTGCGGGCAGTGGGCACTGTGGTGGGGATCTTTGTGTAGTGACTGTGGTGGTGGGTACTGCGGTGCGGGCAGTGTGCACTGTGGAGGTGGGTGTGATGGTGTGACCATTTTACGGTGACTGATGCAGGCAGAGGGTACAGTCGAAGCGATGTGACAGTGACGAGTCACGGTAGAGTACAGTGACGAGTACAAATGAAACGAATCTACTGTAGTTTTTGATTGGTGCAATCAAAACAAAGGTGCTAGGGCTTGTGAGCAAGAATTGAAACTTGTAAACGTGATCATTATTTTCGTTCCACCTCTACTCTGGCGTCTGAGCGTGATCGATGTGATGGCATGAAACTTGAGCAGCAACCTGATAATAGGTCACTCGTTCCTCTCACCCAATTCTGTTCCACCTCCCAATACTATATTTAATCCCGCATCACAACCAGGTGACAACAGTACATTATCTACAGCGCTACCTACATAAACGGCAGCACAACAGTGACTTTGACTCTTCAAAATTGTTCGCTGGTCCCATATCTTTAATTCCATTTCTCAAACAACCATCTTTCACTCGAACCCTCTCATCCATACTGATCATTGATACAGAAAATGGAATAAATAAAGTAGATGAATCATCTACGCGATGTGCTGCCAAAACAATGCACCCTAATCTCTTCAGAAAGTCGCAAGTCTAGCTTTGAATCAAATATTCCTTGTTCTTCTATGATATGAAACTAACGCAGATCGTAATTCAAGTACATCTTGTAAAATGTGAACTTTTAGAGTTAGAGTAAGTTTCGACGTACTTTCAAAAATGGGCAGAGAAATATACATTTCTTTGCCTTCATACCCTCACTCCTTACACCCTCATCCATGAGGAAAGTACAACTTTACTCATGCAAACTGTCATCTTTAGCAAATTTTCAAAGCATAACCACTATCTCAACCTTTCCCTTCTAATGCTAAGGTTACCGTCTTTACCAAGCATCGCAACATGCCACAACACACACGAAGAGTACAATCGTCACGTTTTCGGCAGAATTCATATAAAAGCGTTTCAACAACACTACAACAACATGAGCCAACACTGAGCCGAATGATTTCTATCTTTTCCCCTTCCCAGAACTCTAAGCACGGAAATGAGTGAAACTTGTGAATGCTCACACTATCACCTCGACACTTTCCGAACCTCTCGTTCTCAATAAAGACACACCAACGCAGAACTCAGAGACACATTTTAACACGTGGACTGCGATGGATTAAGCTGAGGTTTAATATTTAACTCACACTCTAAGTTAAAAGTTGTTAGCCGTTTTATAACTACCAAACAACTGGTTCCATTAAATACCATTAAGTTTAACAATCTTTCATCCAAATAAATGGTATTTAATGGATCCAGTTTATGTTGGCTATTTGTAAAATTGCTAAGAACATTCAACTTTACAATTTGAGTTGAATTTACCCACACCAGGGCACTCACACACCCACACCACAGCGGACAACGGAAGACATCGCACCGTAGCCAAGCCTACTCAAAAAGTTAAATGCCGATTTACCACTAGGTTAATAGCTCATTTACGTATCGGTGTGAATGAACAGCCTTTAGATTATCTCAACATCTTTTTTAGAAGAGATTCAAGCATACGGGGTACAATATCATCATGCTGTTATATTTTTACACGTCGAATTAAAGATACAATTTTTTCTTCGATCAGTAAAGTCATTTTTTAAACTCAACTGCTTCCGACCTAGGCTGCTACTCAGGTGGCTACCTGAGCTTCATGCCACTCACGCACAGACACCACAGTAGAGGTGGGAGGAAATTAGCATTGCTGCGAGGACGCACCTGAGGACGGACCCGCAGGTGCGGTCGCAGACGGCGCACTTGGCGCTGACGGGCAGGTTGCCCTCCAGCCATTGGTGGGGCATCGACAGACTCTGTGGGCACACATTATTATATAATTATTATTATTATTATTATTATATAAGAAAGATTTAATCTCCCTTTACCACGACAAAGATGTTCCAAGAGAGGAAGGATGAAGGCACCATTTAGTATGGAGTTGAGGGAACGCGAAATCTACGCACAAGGTGCATAGAAACAGTAAGGTAAAAAAGAAGTTCATGAAACAAGAAAAAGTTGAAGAAAAAAGTAGTAGGGGCTGATAAACAGGACAGCAGTGAACCGAAAAAAGACGGTCCGTTGCAAAATAAAAACCTGTTCTATTTCAACAAAAAGAAAGCCTACCTACCCTTTAGCTCGGGCCCTCACATAGTCCCCCTGGGAGCGCTAATTCCCATAGACACAACAGCTGTATCCCCCTGAGGGGCCGTGGGCACACAGCGTCACGCGTTTTATTCACAGCTCCACCTGGTGTATCGATGAGACTATACGTTAGTACAAGCCATTATACTCAACAATGCACCTAATGTACGGAAGCTTTCTTCTTTTGCATACGCTAGTGTTTAACCCCACAGCAACCACTTTGAAACTTCCTTTGTTCTTCATACGCGGTTAGTTTATTATAGAGCAATTGCACTGTAACTTTTTCCAACGCTGTTGAGATTACACTGTAACTTCCTTCTATTCCACAGGCTGTTATTTTACAACAGAGTCAGTGCTTTAAGACAGCTCACTCGTCTTGACGACGGGAGCACCGTCATTCCAGCACCAACAGCTGGAATTTCGAGCGCTAATTCCCGCACTCCGGTAGTGCTCTCAGGTCCAACGGTTCTCTTTGCAAGACTAGTAATTTTAAGAGGGATTGAAGTTCATCCCGATTTTAGTTGTGCTTTTCTGTCAATCATCTTTTGTTTCAACATTTTACATGGGTATTACGATACCGATGTGTAATTATCAACTAATGATGTTAATGTTAAGATATTTTAAAAACCAATGTTAAACCTTTCATGTTTTAAATCTATTGGAAATAAACCTTTTCTTTTCTTTTCTTTCTTTCTTTCTTTCTTTCTTACTCGATAAGAAGAAGAAGAATTAGTTCGGGGTGTGGGAATTAACAGTCTATTGCCCAGCGTCCTTTCTAAAGGACATTAGAAAAGCACTAACATTGTTCTTATATTTTAAACGTTTCGATGAGAAGTTCACATTTACTGGGTTTTGTAAATAATAGTTTAAGAAAAATTAACGCAATATTACTGTCAGTAGCCTAAAAATTTCGTAGTTGCAGGGTTAAAGGATGTGGTGGCACGAAGGAATAGAAGGGAGAATGGTAGGAATGAACGAATTAAGGAGGATTCAGCCGATTTAAAGAACGTTTTGAGGATGTGAAAACGTGACGGAATTGAAAATGAGATATGATAGGACGAAAAAATAGAAGAAAAGATGCGGTAGTTGAAGAAAATAAAACAGTAATATGGCATGGCGGAAGAATCCAAGAACAGGAATATAGCGGAATAAAAAAATAAAGGAAACATGCAGGCATGACATAGGAATACAAGAGAAATGTGGCTGAATGGAGGAGTTGAAATATGGAACAATACAGAAAGAAAAAGTGGGGCAAGGGAGGTAGAACAAGTGGGACAAGAGAGGTAGAACAAGTGGGACAAGAGAGGTAGAACAAGTGGAACAAGAGAGGTAGAACAAGTGGAACAAGAGAAGTAGAACAAGTGTAACAAGGCAGGTAGAACAAGCGAGACAAAGTAGGTGAGACAAGGGAGGCGGAACAAGTGGGACAAGGGAGATAGAACAAGTGGGACAAGGGAGATAGAACAAGTGGGACAAGGGAGATAGAACAAGTGGGACAAGGGAGATAGAACAAGTGGGACAAGGGAGATAGAACAAGTGGGACAAGGGAGATAGAACAAGTGGGACAAGGGAGATAGAACAAGTGGGACAAGGGAGATAGAACAAGTGGGACAAGGGAGATAGAACAAGTGGGACAAGGGAGATAGAACAAGTGGGACAAGGGAGATAGAACAAGTGGGACAAGGGAGATAGAACAAGTGGGACAAGGGAGATAGAACAAGTGGGACAAGGGAGATAGAACAAGTGGGACAAGGGAGATAGAACAAGTGGGACAAGGGAGATAGAACAAGCGGGACAAGGGAGATAGAACAAGTGGGACAAGGGAGATAGAACAAGTGGGACAAGGGAGATAGAACAAGTGGGACAAGGGAGATAGGACAAGTGGGACAAGGGAGATAGAACAAGTGGGACAAGGGAGATAGAACAAGTGGGACAAGGGAGATAGAACAAGTGGGACAAGGGAGATAGAACAAGTGGGACAAGGGAGATAGAACAAGTGGGACAAGGGAGATAGAACAAGCGGGACAAGGGAGATAGAACAAGTGGGACAAGGGAGATAGAACAAGTGGGACAAGGGAGATAGAACAAGTGGGACAAGGGAGATAGAACAAGTGGGACAAGGGAGATAGAACAAGTGGGACAAGGGAGATAGAACAAGTGGGACAAGGGAGATAGAACAAGTGGGACAAGGGAGATAGAACAAGTGGGACAAGGGAGATAGAACAAGTGGGACAAGGGAGATAGAACAAGCGGGACAAGGGAGATAGAACAAGTGGGACAAGGGAGATAGAACAAGCGGGACAAGGGAGATAGAACAAGTAGGACAAAGCAAGCATTAGCACGGACACCAGCACGACACAGCACCAGAGATCGATGTCGCGCTCACCGTGCGTCGCTAGTCTCCGTGCTGCTGTGACGTGTTCCTGAACCATTTTTCGTATATCACTCGCTAAAACATCATAATATTCTTACATATCTAAAAGGGAGCAAGTATCAACAAAGAATATGAGAATATAAAACAATAACAATAACACAAACATGGGAATGTTGATATAATATGCACTCACCCGTCACAAGGGCCAAGTTGAAAATTCGAAGTCACAAACGACAGATCACAACACATCGGCACGCGACAAATCCAACAGACATTTTACCTGCGATGGTGCTGCGAAAAGTCGCGTGCCACTCGCCGGTGAATACGCGCACGTATAAATGATTGCACGTATAAATACGTGCACGTATTTATACACGCACGTATAAATATGTGCATGCACGAACGCGTGAGTACGAACAAGTGTACGTACAAACACGCGTTAACGTGAATATTATCGAAGAATGTTGGCTGGCAAATCAACATTAAAGCACGAAGACAAGTCTTTTACTGCAGTAAGCATATGTACACATATGAATAAACACGAGCAAGCATAAGCACGTACACACATGAATAAACACGAGTAAGCATAAACACGTACACATACGAATAAACACGAGTAAGCATAAACACGTACACATAAATAAGAATGCACGTACATGAGTACAAAATAATGTCAGGGTATGCACACGTGTATTAAAATCACGCGCAGGTACAAACACGTGTAAACACGCGCAGGTGCACGCTGCCACAGCGCACATATCGCACCGACGGCGGACACCAAAATTAGATTACGGACACGCGACTGCGACTGACGGCGCTGTAATTACTGCGCCGCGACGACTTGATGGCTTCGGAAGCGGTGACGCACTCAGCCTCAAAGCGGTGGGCTTTTTTGGGCAGCGGAGGTTTGATGAGCGCTGGCCGATCGCCTGGAATTTTGCTCAACAAGCGGAGAGTAAAATGGCGTTCCGACACCAGGATGGGAAGGACTGTGTAGATTAAATGGCATCAGATGAATCGCTAGCCGATCGCTAAGAATTTTGCTCAATAAACGAGGAGTAAAATGGCGTTCCGACACCAGGATGTGAAGGACTGTGTAGATTAAATGGCATCAGATGAATCGCTAGCCGATCGCTAAGAATTTTGCTCAATAAGCGGAGAGTAAAATGGCGTTCCGACACCAGGATGTGAAGGACTGTGTAGATTAAATGGCATCAGATGAATCGCTAGCCGATCGCCTGGAATTTTGCTCAATAAGCGGAGAGTAAAATGGCGTTCCGACACCAGGATGTGAAGGACTGTGTAGATTAAATGGCATCAGATGAATCGCTAGCCTATCGCCTGGAATTTTGCTCAATAAGCGGAGAGTAAAATGGCGTTCCGACACCAGGATGTGAAGGACTGTGAAGATTAAATGGCATCAGATGAATCGCTAGCCGATCGCTAAGAATTTTGCTCAATAAACGAGGAGTAAAATGGCGTTCCGACACCAGGAGGCAAAGAACCTTGTTAAATAAATCCCATCCGATGAATCGCTTGCTGATCGCCACGAATATTGCTCAAAGACCATGGGGTAATGGCGTTCCGACACCAGGATGCAAAGGACCTTGTAGACTAAATAGTATCACATGAATCGCAAGCCGATCGCCAAGAGTTTTACGACTCTCGCAAAGCTCGATGAACTACGCGACAAAATGGCGTCGCGAGACGCCAGGGATCAAAAGATTTAATGCACGATAAATCAATCATGAGATTGAGCGAGAGTGCACGATGCACCTGCTCCTCTCTGCGGAGATAAGAAAAAAAACAATTTTTATTAAAAGAGGCTGGCGTCACTCACTGGAAAGATTATCTGACTGCATCAGCTGCTACTGACTCCGTTTTGCATCATCGCTACAGAAAATAATTTTTTTTTTTCTGAAGAGGAGTTTATCGCAAACTTACCCTCAGCGCTCCGGACATGTACAGTTATTCTCTCGAGGATATATTGAAAACGTCAGAGACTACATCAGGTAATTGAGGGTGTGAAGGTCCGTGAGGGTGAGAGGGGTCCGTGAGGGTGAGAGGGGTCCGTGAGGGTGTGAGGGTCCGTGAAGATGTGAGGGTCCGTGAAGATGTGAGGGTCCGTAAGGGTGTGAGAGTCCGTGAAGATGTGAGGGTCCGTGAAGATGTGAGGGTCCGTGAAGATGTGAGGGTCCGTGAAGATGTGAGGGTCCGTAAGGGTGTGAGAGTCCGTGAGGGTGTGAGGGGTCCATGAGGGTGTGAGGGGTCCGTGAGGATGTGAGGGGTCCGTGAGGGTGTGAGGGTCCGTGAAGATGTAAGGGTCCGTGAAGATGTGAGGGTCTGTGAAGATGTGAGGGTCCGTGAGGATGTGAGGGTCCGTGAAGATGTGAGGGTCTGTGAAGATGTGAGGGTCCGTGAGGGTGAGGGTCCGTGAAGATGCGGGTCCGTGAGGGTGTGAGGGTCCGTGAATATGTGAGGGTCCGTGAGGGTGTGAGGGTCCGTGAGGGTTTGAGGGTCCGTGAGGGTGTGAGGGTCCGTGAAGATGCGGGTCCGTGAGGGTGTGAGGGGTCCGTGAGGGTGTGAGGGGTCCGTGAGGGTGTGAGAGGTCCGTGAGGGTGTGAGGGGTTCCGTAAGGAGTCCGTGAGAGTGTGAGGGGTCCGTGAGGGTGAGGGGTCCGTGAGGGTGTGAGGGGTTCCGTAAGGGCTCCGTGAGAGTGTGAGGGGTCCGTGAGGGTGAGGGGTCCGTGAGGGTGAGGGGTCCGTGAGGGTGTGAGGGTCCGTGAGGGTGAGGGGTCCGTGAGGGTGAGGGGTGCGTGAGGGTGAGGGGTCCGTGAGGGTGAGGGGTCCGTGAGGGTGAGGGGTCCGTGAGGGTGAGGGGTCCGTGAGGGTATGAGGGTCCGTGAGTCTTATAAGTAACAAATAAAATAAAATCGAAACTGAACAGAAGTTAAGGCGCAATGAATTGAATTAATTAGAAACGACATAAAGGAGAGCGTCCCCCATACGGACTTTTTTCTTTATTATTGAACCTAGAACAATGAAATTTGGTATACTGATAGGAAATTAAATTTAGAATCGTTTTTGCTTAGAGCAAAAGTTCAATTTTCTTGAAAAGAAAACGGGATATCAAAGAAAACGAAGAACGAGGGGGGTTTCAAAAATCTTCTCCTCCTACAGTTTTTGAGCTACAGTGATGATTTTGGTATCATTGGATGCGGAAAGACACGGGCTTTTATGAAAACTAAAATTCATTCCAAAATCATTCATTGCTCATGAGTTATGACATCATAAAATTGCACATTTTCGAAAAAGTACATTTTTTTCCTATTTTTACACTTTTTCATGTTGAAAATGGAAATTTGAGAAAACAAATTTTAGTTTCCATAAAGGCCCGTGTCTTCACGCATCCAATGATACCAAAATCATCACTGTAGCTCAAAAACTGTAGGAGAAGCATTTTGAAACCCCAAAAACCATTGTTTACATTTTAAGCAAAACAAAGAAACAAACAATTCAAATACAAAATTTTGTAAAATTTTTGGTTCAAGTTAGACCCCTAAAATCATTATAGAGTAATCCAGAGCCATAGGAGATGACATACCAACTTTGCGCCGTGAAGAAAATGCCATGGGGGAGGTGTAACATGATAAAATACCACTTCCCCCTCCTATCCCCCCCATTCTTTAAACCCCCGTAGCGGGCGAACGAGTGAACGTACGAGTCTCATTTTTTCACAGGATGTACCTGACCTCTTACACTTCTTATAGCAGCAAAAATCCCAGTTTCTCAAGAAATCTCAAAAGCATGGATTCATAAGGGGGACGCAGAGCACGCAGAGCACGCAGTCCCGAGGCGGTACTGAACTGTGGAGACCAAACGCCCGAGACTTTTTGACAAAATACATTCCAAAAATATCGAAAATTTCTACATAAAACATTCAAACTGCACAATATAATATAACGCTTTCTTTCTCATTACAAATAAAGGGAGGGAGAGGTGGACTAGTATCTCTTATAACCCCACGCTACAGTTCAACTTTGAATCAAAGGATTGCTTTTCTCCAAAAAATACTTTACTTTGTTTTTCCATGAGCACTTCATTTGATCAGAATGGGGAGAAGCTGCACGAGTAGCGCAGCAAATGTCAGGAGATGCAACGACGCGAAAATGAACCTCATTTTAATGAGCGGCGCTCGAAATGTACATCAATGCACAACGAAATATTTAAATTTCTCACATCAACACACAAAAAAAACACAGAAACGTCTGATTTCAATACACATCGAGAACTGTATCACATCAATGCACAACGGAACATAGAAAACATCTCAGATCAAAAGCAAAAAGCGCGCAAATCAACGCCAGCATCCACAAGGACAAACAACTCAGGACGGGGGAGGGTGCATTAAAATATAGCGAGTCGGCAATATAAGCGGAGACTTTGTTTGATCGGTAAATGGAAGTTGAGAATTAAAACGAGTACAGGAGCGGCGACATCTCCATGGTAACGCAGCAGCCGCCGCTCCAGAGCGTGCACTACAAGTCGAGATGACGCGCCGCAAACAATGCGTCGTCCGTACGGGGTGAGGGGGGTATGTGAGGGGGAGGGGGGTATGTGAGGGTGAGGCGGGTATGTGAGGGTGAGGGGGGTATGTGAGGGTGAGGGGGGTATGTGAGGATGTGAGGGGTCCGCGAGGGATGTGAGGGTCTGTGAGGGGTCCGCGAGGGTCTGTGAGGTGGTGAGGGTGGTAGGGGTATATGGAGGTGGTAGGGGTCCATGGAGGTATCAGAGGTGCGTGAAGGTGAAGTCGAGATTATGCGCCGCAAACAATGCGTCGTCCGTACGGGGGTGAGGGGGGTCTGTGAGGGTGTGGGGTATGCGTGAGGGTCCATGAGAGCGTAAGGGGTCCATGAGGGCGTTATGGATCCGTGAGGGTGTGAGAGATGCATCAGTGCGAGTGGCAGGGTATGAGGGTCCATGAGGGTGAGCGTGTGAGGGATGCGCGAGGGTGCGAGGGTCCTGTAGAGCACACTGATGAGATGTACAGCAGCAGTGCGGGCAGCCAGACGGCAGTGCGGGCAGCCAGACGGCAGTGCGGGCAGCCAGACGGCAGTGCGGGCAGCCAGACGGCAGTGCGGGCAGCCAGACGGCAGTGAGGGCAGTCAGACGGCAGTGAGGGCAGCCAGACGGCAGTGAGGGCAGCCAGACGGCAGTGAGGGCAGCCTGACGGCAGTGAGGGCAGCCTGACGGCAGTGAGGGCAGCCTGACGGCAGTGCGGGCAGCCTGACGGCAGGGCGGGCAGCCTGACGGCAGTGCGGGCAGCCTGACGGCAGTGCGGGCAGCCTGACGGCAGTGCGGGCAGCCTGACAGCAATGCAGGCAGCACATGCGTGCGAAGAAAGCAGGTCGCAGCAGCTGACGAGCTTGGAACTCTTCCAGGAGAGGGAGAGGGAAGGATTGGGAGGGGGAATGAGAGGGGGAATGAGAGGGGGAATGAGAGGGGGAATGAGAGGGGGAATGAGAGGGGGAATGAGAGGGGGAATGAGAGGGGGAGGAGAAGGGAGGAGGGTGTCCTCGCACATTGGACTGAGGGATGAGGGAACAGGACTGAGGGATGAAGGAACAGGACTGAGGGATGAAGGAACAGGACTGAGGGATGAAGGAGCAGGAATGAGGGATGAGGGAACAGGACTGAGGGATGAGGGACTGAGGATAAAGAGACATGATAGAGAGATGAGGAGGAGGAATCAGGGATGCAGAACAGAGGGAGGGATAAAACGGGATGAATTAAGAATGAGGCGGCAGGGATGAGGTATTACAATGCAGGAGTGAAGGCCGAGGCAACACGAGTGAAGGCTCAGGCAACACGAGTGAAGGCTCAGGCAACACGAGTGAAGGCTGAGGCAACAGGAGTGAAGGCTGAGGCAACAGGAGTGAAGGCTGAGGCAACAGGAGTGAAGGCTGAGGCAACAGGGGTGAAGGCTGAGGCAACAGGAGTGAAGGCTGAGGCAACAGGAGTGAAGGCTGAGGCGACAGGAGTGAAGGCTGAGGCGACAGGAGTGAAGGCTGAGGCAACAGGAGTGAAGGCTGAGGCAACAGGAGTGAAGGCTGAGGCAACAGGAGTGAAGGCTGAGGCAACAGGAGTGAAGGCTGAGGCAACAGGAGTGAATGCTGAGGCAACACGAGTGAATGCTGAGGCAACACGAGTGAATGCTGAGGCAACACGAGTGAATGCTGAGGCAACACGAGTGAAGGCTGAGGCAACACGAGTGAAGGCTGAGGCAACACGAGTGAAGGCTGAGGCAACACGAGTGAAGGCTGAGGCAACACGAGTGAAGGCTGAGGCAACAGGAGTGAAGGCTGAGGCAACACGAGTGAAGGCTGAGGCAACACGAGTGAAGGCTGAGGCAACACGAGTGAAGGCTGAGACAACACGAGTGAAGGCTGAGGCAACAGGAGTGAAGGCTGAGGCAACACGAGTGAAGGCTGAGGCAACACGAGTGAACACGAGTGAAGGCTGAGGCAACAGGAGTGAAGGTAGGAGTGCCGAAGGAGGAGAGGCAAGATACACCAGAATGAAAAGCTCCCACAGCGGTCGCCTCTGCCTGCTGCACGCGTATATAACGCACAGTAACTTAAACATAGACTGCGATGGGTGCTACTGAAGTTCAGTTTTCAACTCAAATTTAGACTCAAAACTTGTTAGAAATTTCACAAAAACCAAACACTAACTGGGGTCCATTATATACCATCAATATTAATACATTGTTTAAACTTTTTCAAAAAAACCATCGTTGGGTCGGATTGCAGCACGAAAAACTTGAGTACGACCCACCGATGGTTCGTATCAGCCAACGTGTTAAGCTCAAATATTTCTTTTGCACTATCGCTTCAAATTTTTCAGAACATCGACGCCCAATTTCCCAGAGTCAAACTACCACCGGAGTAAAAAAAAGGCACTTCACTCTATCGAATTATGGATTGTTGGCAGGGCGGACGGGATCCAAACGCGGCCTGGAAGCCAACACACCCACACCAAACACGGCACGGGGCGGTAGCAAACTTTGCTCAACATGGCATATGGTCTAAGAAAACTCTCACCTAAAATAGACCGCATTGGATACCAATAACGTTTCACAAACCGCGGCATAGGACATCAATAATTCCTCTCAATTCTAGAACATGACCGATGTTTCCAATGCACAGCTACAAAACACGGAATGGGATGCCAATAAATTTCGATACAACACTACAAAATCGGCCGATGAACAACTTAACTTAGCACAGAATGCCAATCAGTTGATGCAAAACACAGCACTTGTAGCACAGCAGCCCAATGAGCTGCTACAAATTTCAGAAATAACTAGACACCAACAAACTAACTAAACACTGCACAGGGGACAAAATTAACTACACAAACACTGCCCAGCAGACTAACTTAGCTCTATACAACTAACTACACAAACACGGCACAAGAGGCTAAAATAGCTCTACACAAAGACGGCACGGGCCACGAGAGCAACTCACGCCATCGTCCTCCTCGATGATATCCTTGCCGACGGAGGCGAGCGTGGTCCACTTGCAGTTGTTGAGGGTCTTGGCAGCGCACTTCTTGTGGCACTTGAACTTGCACACCTCGCAGCTGTAGCCGTGGGAGGTCACTCCTGCGCCGGGCAGGGAGAGATGATGATGAATAGACATGGGAGTGAGGGGAGATGAGACGAGGGAGTGAGGTGTAGATAATTATGATTAGACATGGGAGTGGGAGAGAGGGGTGTAGATAATTATGATTAGACATGGGAGTGGGAGAGAGGGGTGTAGATAATTATGATTAGACACGGGAGTGAGGGAGTGAGGTGTAGACAACACACGGGAGTGAGGGAATGGGGTGTAGACAACGACAAGACACGCGCGCCGTGATTTTCACAGGGCATTAGACACGGGTGATTAATGCGTGACCCCAGACGTGACACTCGTCACGCTGCACTTGTTACTCCGTTACGATGGCACTTGACAAGCGATGCGACATTTGTCCCGCAAAGTTACACCTGGGAAGCGACATGACACGACACACAACCGTCACTCATATCCCCAACCCAGGCGAACTTTTTTGGTCGTTGCATCTATAATTTTAGCCGCCCAATGTAGAGGCTACGTTCGGCTAAAATCCTACATGGAAGCCCAAAAAGAAAAAGTTAAGACAGGGGAATGCTTTAGTTCAACACTACCGCTATTCGCCCACCAGTTCGCTACAAAATGTTACTCACAATTGCTGCTACTCGTCCCATTGGGTGCCTGCGATGACAGCAGCTAATTCGTTACATTCATCCATTCATTCATCCTTCCATTCATTCATCCATCTATCTATTCATTCACTACAATCATTCATTCATTACATTCACCCATTCATCCATTTATTCATTACATTCATCCATTCCCTGCCGTCATGACGGCAGGGAATTCAGCTACCATTCAAACAACGAGTTAAAAGAGCAGGTGCCACTAACTGCGTTAGCCACTACGCAACCACAAGAAAAAATATCATTACAATGTGTTTCATTAGATTTCGGTATCGCTTTTCGAATGCTGCATTCATGTCCGGACGCACCGGAACACACTCCTGATCGAACCGGTACCATTTAACCATCCGGCTTGTGTGAGAAAGGAATCCCAACAAAAGGTAAGAATGGAACCCAAGCGCAGACAAAGTGGGATGCAACCTCAGGTGGGGCCCCCAACCCCAGGTGGGGCCCCCAACCCCAGGTGGGGCCCCCAACCCCAGGTGGGGCCCCCAACCCCAGGTGGGGCCCCCAACCCCAGGTGGGGCCCCCAACCCCAGGTGGGGCCCCCAACCCCAGGTGGGGCCCCCAACCCCAGGTGGGGCCCCCAACCCCAGGTGGGGCCCCCAACCCCAGGTGGGGCCCCCAACCCCAGGTGGGGCCCCCAACCCCAGGTGGGGCCCCCAACCCCAGGTGGGGCCCCCAACCCCAGGTGGGGCCCCCAACCCCAGGTGGGGCCCCCAACCCCAGGTGGGGCCCCCAACCCCAGGTGGGGCCCCCAACCCCAGGTGGGGTCCCCAACCCCAGGTGGGGCCCCCAACCCCAGGTGGGGTCCCCAACCCCAGGTGGGGCCCCCCAACCCCAGGTGGGGCCCCCAACCCCAGGTGGGGCCCCCAACCCCAGGTGGGGCCCCCAACCCCAGGTGGGGCCCCCAACCCCAGGTGGGGCCCCCAACCCCAGGTGGGGCCCCCAACCCCAGGTGGGGCCCCCAACCCCAGGTGGGGCCCCCAACCCCAGGTGGGGCCCCCAACCCCAGGTGGGGCCCCCAACCCCAGGTGGGGCCCCCAGCCCCAGGTGGGGCCCCCAGCCCCAGGTGGGGCCCCCAACCCCAGGTGGGGCTCCCAGCCCCAGGTGGGGCCCCCAACCCCAGGTGGGGCTCCCAGCCCCAGGTGGGGCCCCCAGCCCCAGGTGGAGACTCCAACCCCAGGTGGAGACCCCAACCCCACAACTTCCCAAACCCGCCTCACCTCCGAGCGCCTCCCTGCAGATGTTGCAGTAGGCAGGGCGCGCGTGGCTGGTCTGGTACCAGTGGTGGTGCCCTGCTAGTACCGCCTGTACCTGGTCCATTCCCTGGTGCACCGGGGTACTGGGTTAGTGGGTCAGGGTACAGGGACTAGGTACTTTAAGACCGGTTACGAGGAACTGTATTAAAAGAACTTGGTGTATGTATAAGATGTACAGGGTGTCCCAAAAATAAGCAGACCGAAACGAGGGACTGTATTTAAAGAACTGGGTGTCATCAAGGGTGTATTTGTAAGATGTGCAGGGTGTCCCAAAACAACAGACCGAACTTTGAATTGATTGCTAATGAATTAGTTTTAGCCTCTCTTTACCACAACAAGATGTTCAAAGAGAGGAAAGATGAAGGCACAATTTAGTGTGGAGCTAAGGAAATGCGAGATCTATGCACAAAGGGCGTTCCCGCAAGGGATACCGTACGCATAGAAAAAGTAAGATAAGAAGGAAGGTTATATGAAACAAGATAGAAGTTTAAGAAGAAAGTCAGAGGTGCATGAAAACAGGACACCAGTGAACCGAAAAAAGATAGTACAGTACTTAACAAAACAAAAAACATATTTCAACAAAAAGAAGGTCTACCTAACTCTCAGCTCAGGACCTCAAATTTTGCCCCTGGGAGCGACTTTGAATGAACTTAGCTCCCCCTAGGTATGAATGAAACTCTAAATGGTAACATTTGGACATGAGATATTGATTATTAAACATTACAATTCTTTATTCTTAGACCTTTGAGTTTCATTCCTATCCCAGAGCGAACACGGAGCTTTATGAACTCAAAGTTTGGTCTTTTTTTGACACCCTGTACAGAACAGCTACCTCATTCTTGCCCAGGGACGCGGGTTACTTCATTAGTGGAACAGGAGGCATCAGTAAATTTTCCTTACCAAAAAACAATAGATATCATATTATTGGGACGAAGCACCAGTAGAACATCCTTTCGCAGGGATAATTAATGAAGAGAAAGTGGTGAGCACCAGGTTATATTGACCAGGAATTTAAAGTTAATTATAAAGTTATATAAAAAAAGTTAATTTAAAGTTAAAGTTAATTTAAAGTTAAGGTTTTAATAACCTTCATAGTCATTTAATAGACGAGAGAACGTAACAAGTCAATGAAGACAGCGAGATATCAGAATGAATTACGCGAATGTAACACATCAAAATACGTCACTCGAAATGACGCACGTGCACAGAAATAGCTCCCAGCATTGCGTCGAACACGAACATCACAAGATACATTTCTACGCGCTACATTTTCCGGCGACATCTCTTTCAAACGGAACATTTGAACCTCACATGCGCTGAGCTTTGATCTTACGCTAGACAGATGGATTTTTCCGCGTCTTACGTCACGCGGAGACAAAACAAAACAAAAACGAGGCGAACGGCGAATTTTTCAAGAGCAAGCAATCAGTGGTCGAAGTATTGGCAACTCCGCAGCCTCGCCATGCATGGCGACGATAATAAAATGCGCGCTCGTCAACATCAAACTCGCAACGCATCGTCACCGCAAAATGAGCTTCGCCCTCAACTACAGATGACGATAACAAAGTTATTTGAAGCGAACTTCAAAGGCTGAGCGTTGCCAGAGCAGGTGGTGGAGCGGTGGCAGTCACCAGAGCAGGTGGTGGGGCGGTGGCAGTCACCAGAGCAGGTGGTGGGGCGGTGGCGGTTACCAGAGCAGGTGGTAGGGCGGTGGCGGTCACCAGAGCAGGTGGTGGGGCGGTGGCAGTCACCAGAGCAGGTGGTGGGGCGGTGGCGGTCACCAGAGCAGGTGGTGGAGCGGTGGCAGTCACCAGAGCAGGTGGTGGGGCGGTGGCAGTCACCAGAGCAGGTGGTGGGGCGGTGGCGGTCACCAGAGCAGGTGGTGGAGCGGTGGCAGTCACCAGAGCAGGTGGTGGAGCGGTGGCAGTCACCAGAGCAGGTGGTGGGGCGGTGGCGGTCACCAGAGCAGGTGGTAGGACGGTGGCGGTCACCAGAGCAGGTGGTGGGGCGGTGGCAGTCATCAGAGCAGGTGGTGGGGCGGTGGCGGTCACCAGAGCAGGTGGTGGGGCGGTGGCGGTCACCAGAGCAGGTGGTGGGGCGGTGGCGGTCACCAAAGCAGGTGGTAGGACGGTGGCGGTCACAAGAGCAGGTGGTGGGGCGGTGGCGGTCACCAAAGCAGGTGGTAGGACGGTGGCGGTCACCAGAGCAGGTGGTGGGGCGGTGGCGGTCACCAGAGCAGGTGGTGGGGCGGTGGCAGTCATCAGAGCAGGTGGTGGGCGGTGGCAGTCATCAGAGCAGGTGGTGGGCGGTGGCAGTCATCAGAGCAGGTGGTGGGCGGTGGCAGTCATCAGAGCAGGTGGTGAGCGGTGGCAGTCATCAGAGCAGGTGGTGGGCGGCGGCAGTGATCAGAACAGGTGGTGGGGCGGTGGCAGTCATCAGAGCAGGTGGTGGGGCGGTGGCAGTCATCGGAGCAGGTGGTGGGGCGGTGGCAGAGTCACCAGAGCAGGTGGTGGGGCGGTGGCGGTCACCAGAGCAGGTGGTGGGGCGGTGGCGGTCACCAGAGCAGGTGGTGGGGCGGTGGCGGTCACCAGAGCAGGTGGTGGGGCGGTGGCGGTCACCAGAGCAGGTGGTGGGGCGGTGGCGGTCACCAGAGCAGGTGGTGGGGCGGTGGCGGTCACCAGAGCAGGTGGTGGGGCGGTGGCGGTCACCAGAGCAGGTGGTGGGGCGGTGGCGGTCACCAGAGCAGGTGGTGGGGCGGTGGCGGTCACCAGAGCAGGTGGTGGGGCGGTGGCGGTCACCAGAGCAGGTGGTGGGGCGGTGGCGGTCACCAGAGCAGGTGGTGGGGCGGTGGCGGTCACCAGAGCAGGTGGTGGGGCGGTGGCGGTCACCAGAGCAGGTGGTGGGGCGGTGGCAGTCACCAGAGCAGGTGGTGGGGCGGTGGCAGAGTCACAAGAGCAGGTGGTGGGGCGGTGGCAGAGTCATCAGAGCAGGTGGTGGGGCGGTGGCAGAGTCACCAGAGCAGGTGGTGGGGCGGTGGCAGAGTCACCAGAGCAGGTGGTGGGGCGGTGGCAGAGTCACCAGAGCAGGTGGTGGGGCGGTGGCAGAGTCACCAGAGCAGGTGGTGGGGCGGTGGCAGAGTCACCAGAGCAGGTGGTGGGGCGGTGGCAGAGTCACCAGAGCAGGTGGTGGGGCGGTGGCAGAGTCACCAGAGCGGGTGGTGGGGCGGTGGCAAAGTCACCATAGCAGGTGGTGGGGCGGTGGCAGAGTCACCATAGCAGGTGGTGGGGCGGTGGCAGAGTCACCATAGCAGGTGGTGGGGCGGTGGCAGAGTCACCATAGCAGGTGGTGGGGCGGTGGCAGAGTCACCATAGCAGGTGGTGGGGCGGTGGCAGAGTCACCAGAGCAGGTGGTGGGGCGGTGGCAGAGTCACCATAGCAGGTGGTGGGGCGGTGGCAGAGTCACCAGAGCAGGTGGTGGGGCGGTGGCAGAGTCACCAGAGCAGGTGGTGGGGGGACAAGTGAGGGGCAGGTGATGGACAGGTGAAGGACAGATGAGGGACAGATGAGGGACAGATGAGGGACAGATGAGGGACAGATGAGGGACAGATGAGGGACAGATGAGGGACAGATGAGGGACACGTGAGGGACAGATGAGGGACACGTGAGGGACAGATGAGGGACACGTGAGGGACACGTGAGGGACAGGTGAGGGACAGGTGAGGGACAGGTGAGGGACAGGTGAGGGACAGGTGAGGGGCAGGTGAGGGGCAGGTGAGGGGCAGGTGAGGGGCAGGTGAGGGGCAGGTGAGGGGCAGGTGAGGGGCAGGTGAGGGGCAGGTGAGGGGCAGGTGAGGGGCAGGTGAGGAACAGGTGAGGGGGCAAGTGAGGGGGCAGGTGAGGGGGCAGGTGAGGAGCAGGTGAGAAGCAGGTGAGGGGCAGGTGAGGGGCAGGTGAGGGGCAGGTGAGAGGCAGGTGAGAGGCAGGTGAGGGGCAGGTGAGGGGCAGGTGAGGGGCAGGTGAGGGGCAGGTGAGGGGCAGGTGAGGGGCAGGTGAGGGGCAGGTGAGGGGCAGGTGAGGGGCAGGTGAGGGGCAGGTGAGGGGCAGGTGAGGGGCAGGTGAGGGGCAGGTGAGGGGCAGGGGAGGGGTAGGTGAGGGGCAGGTGAGGGACAGGTGAGGAGCAGGTGAGGGGCAGGTCAGGCGCAGCTCAGGGGCAGGTGAGGGGCAGGTGAGGGGCAGGTGATGGGCAGGTGAGGGGCAGGTGAGGGGAAGGTGAGGGGAAGGTGAGGGGCAGGCGAGGGGCAGGTGAGGGGCAGGTGAGGGGCAGGTGAGGGGCAGGTGAGGGGCAGGTGAGGGGCAGGGGAGGGGTAGGTGAGGGGCAGGTGAGGGACAGGTGAGGAGCAGGTGAGGGGCAGGTGAGGGGCAGGTGAGGGGCAGGTGAGGGGCAGGTGAGGGGCAGGTGATGGGCAGGTGAGGGGCAGGTGAGGGGCAGGTGAGGGGCAGGCGAGGGGCAGGCGAGGGGCAGGTGAGGGGCAGGTGAGGGGCAGGTGAGGGGCAGGTGAGGGGCAGGTGAGGGGCAGGTGAGGGGCAGGTGAGGGGCAGGTGAGGGGAAGGTGAGGGGCAGGTGAGGGGCAGACGAGGGACAGGAGCTCACCTCAAAGTAGGTGTTGTCTGCAGCCGCTCTGAAGGCAGACACCCACTCCTCCATCTCTCGTCTGCTCTCAGCCTGCAGCGACAGCTTCCGGTCGACCGTCGTCACCTGGGCAACGGTAGGACCGTCATGACGGCCGGGCAGCCGTCATGACGGCAAACAACACTCGAACAATAGACACAAAATACAGCCAGAAGTGGAGACGTAAGAAGGCACGAAATCTGAGACAGTAATCAACAGAAAAAATGGACATACAAAATAACATCTGATATGTATCTCAATATATATCAGCTCACAATGTCTCACACAAAACACATACACGGTTGTGTCACCACAAACACTCACACAGATAATTGTCTCACTAGGAACACGCGCATGCTATCGTATCACCACACACAATTGTCTCACCACTCACAACACCACACCAGACACAAACATATACATACAACCGTATCACCACACACCACACCATACACACCACCACACCATTGCACAACCACACACACACCACACACACACACACACACACACACACAACCACACACCTGGAAGCCGTTGCAGACGTTTTTGCTACTGAGCTCAGCGATGGCCAGGTCTCTCAGGTCCACCTCTTCGAACACATCGCTCTGCAACACGGGAGAGGGGTATGGTACCGCATGGTACCGGCCACACGGTATCGGTCATATGGTACCGGCCACATGGCATGGTACCGCGCATGGTACCGGCCACACGGTACCGGCCATATGGTATAGTACCGCGCATGGTACCGGCCACACGGCATGGTACGTAGCAATGTGCACGCCACAGATTAGATGGTAGGATTCTTAGTTTAAACCTCACTCACCACAACAAAGGGGTTTCAAGCAGAGGAAAGAGGACGCATGCACTGCAACAACTCCATTACGATTGCAACACCTCGGGTAGCAAAAAATCAATCGAGACTCACAATTGCAAGTTACATTACACAGCAACTACAACCCGCAGTAAGCAACAACAGTAGCCCGCACCATACAGTACCTGCACCCCACACAACACAGCGAGTGCAACACAAACAATACAAGCAAGAGCGCACACACATGCCACACAGTCTGTCTTAATGAAGGCACAGGACGCGTCTTGTTGAGCCAATACTGGCGTGTGCACCTGGCGCACTGCTGCACTGTACCGCACTGCTGCAGTGCACTACACTGTACCGCACTGCTGCAGTGCACTACACTGCATCGCACTGCTGCAGTGCACTACACTGCATCGCACTGCTGCAGTGCACAACACTGCATCGCACTGCTGCAGTGCACAACACTGCACCGCACTGCTGCACTGCACAACACTGCTCGCCACTGCAGTCTCATTCGCAAAAGCCACAATATCAGTTCCCGCAACACTTTAAGTTCACCATAACGTTCATTGTAAGTGTTATCACCTGCTGATAACGCCATATCTCACTTCTCAACCCCACAAATTCCAACAGAACTTTACCATTCAACACAGGTGAACTCCGGAAAACATCAACTCGAAACAAATTAAAAAACAGGTGATCTAAGACACACGTCAACTAATTATTCATCACAGTTTAGTGACATATATAGATAGGGTATAAAGAAGATCAAATTAGATTAGATGTTAATTTAACACATTTCCTGCGAAGTGACCCACCGGTGGTCACTTAGGTGATTTTCGTAGTGCTGCTGACCCACCTGCAGTCACTAACTCATTTTTTATTAATACTTAATGAAAGCTAAATGAAGGCCCGATCCAGTTAATGTTTGCTATTTTTAAAGCCGATTACCACAATTGACTTTAAATTTGAATTGAATATTGAACTTCAGTTTAACCCATCGCAGTTAAAGTGTTAAACCTTCCTATGGGTAGAACGAAACAGGCGTCATTTGCCCTGAAGAGCCTTTAAAAAACTTATAACTGCGCGTATTTGCGTGCCCTAACTGACTAGGATTCTCCTTTACAATTTTTTCAGAGCTGCGGGTGTTATTTAATCTTTAGCACCACAAAAAACTTTCTTTGTGACGTATTATGCGTATTCTTTTCTGGGGCTTATAGTGACTGAGTTGCATGGATGTGAATTGTGACTTATGTACATTTTGATCATTTAAGATAGCATTTTAGCTTGTTTCAGTAGTATTTCTTGTCTTAACTTCTTTTGTTTCAACTTACAGCGAAGAACCTCAAACGCATTTAAGTATTTACGGGCTCTCAGTCATCTTACTTTGGATAAAATATCCAAGAGAAAATAGGTTGATTGTTTCACTCAGTAACATAATTAACCCCTGATGTATTGTACACCTCGTTTGATTTGTCTATCAATCAAGGACTTCCCTATTAAGAAATTTTTCAAATCTAATATGTTGTATTACATTTAATGCATCAAAATTTTGGAAATACATGGTTTTTCTTTCTTTCTCTTGAGCTTTTTTCGCAGGTGACAGGAGTATACCTGGGTTACAGTGAACAACATGGGCAATTTTCGACTCGGAAACTCGGAGATTTGAACCAATAATGAAGAGGCTTCCAAACAATGCTTGCACTACCATATAAAGCATTGGTCTCCAAACTTCTACGAGGTAGTCTTCACATTTTAATACTTATATTTCTTATACTTCACAATCTTAAATTTTCTTCCAATATACATATGTTCTTGCAGCCATTTTGAAAGACTAGAAGGCTATACCTACTAAATAAATATGCGTGTTAACGATTGAATATTCATGTAGGTAGCATCGATATAAGTGATAATAGTTTCCATATAAGGTTAGGTTATACGTGCACTTTGATCTTTTATTTCAGACAAAATCATTAGTTTTTTGAACTGATGATGGAGCGAGAGGGATTCCGAAACGTTTTCTTAATAAAGATGATTAATTTACTCTAAATTTTCTTCGTTTTTAAGTTTTTGTTAAGGTTAGCTTATATGGTGGTTTGAACCTACCTCGTACGGAATTCAGAAAACCGAATATGCGATTGAGGGAACCAGGAATTTCAATACCAGTGTGTTTCTACACAGAATTCCTTGCACTTAGAAGCAGCAAGACTTAAAGAAATCCATTTAACAAGATAGAAGTTGAAGAAGAAGAAAGCAACACGTAATGAAAAAGGACAGAGGTGAACCGAAAAGAAGACGAACCTCCGTCTTTTTCTGTTCACGGAAAGAAGTAAAAGCAAACGAACCTACAAATTTTGTTTCGTCAAAAGGAAAATTTGCGTAACTTCCTCTGTCTCGGGGCCTCACGCGTAACTTTTAAAATCTATTCAGCAGGAAAGTCTATTTTCAAGGAAATCGGTTTTAAATCTATTTTTCATGGACATTTATCTGGAAATCATTTTTCCAGGAAATCTATTTAAAATCTATTTTTCATGGAAATCTATTTTTCATGGAAATCTATTTAAAATCTATTTTTCATAGAAATCTATTTAAAATCTATTTTTCATGGAAATCTATTTAAAATCTATTTTTCATGGAAATCTATTTGAAATCTATTTTTCATGGAAATCTATTTTTCATCGAAATCTATTTTTCATCGAAATCTATTTTTCATCGAAATCTATTTTTCATCGAAATCTATTTTTCATCGAAATCTATTTTTCATCGAAATCTATTTGAAATCTATTTTTCATGGAAATCTATTTTTCATCGAAATCTATTTTTCATCGAAATCTATTTGAAATCTATTTTTCATCGAAATCTATTTTTCATCGAAATCTATTTTTCATCGAAATCTATTTTTCATCGAAATCTATTTTTCATCGAAATCTATTTTTCATCGAAATCTATTTGAAATCTATTTTCATGGAAATCTATTTTTCATCGAAATCTATTTTTCATCGAAATCTATTTTTCATCGAAATCTATTTTTCATCGAAATCTATTTTTCATGGAAATCTATTTCTCTCGGAAATCTATTTAAAATCTATTTTTCAGAGAAACATATTTTAAGTCCATTTTCAGGAGAATCTAATACTTGAAATCTACCTTTGAGCGGAATCTATTTTCAGGGAAACCTATTTCTCTATTTCTCAAGGCCTCACGGCGACCTCGGCAGACCGAGTGCAACAGTCTGGGAACCACTGCACTGCTCTGAAGTATAGAGAATGGCTCCCGCAAGTTCCTAGATGCGATCAAGTGGCTCGTTTAAATCTTCATAGTTTGGGCCGAGAGCGAGACTGATCCCTCAATGCCACCCGCAAACTGCCGAGTGATAATACGTATGCGTATTATATCTCTTGCAAGCGTATTACATATATATAAAACGAATTAATATACGGATATAATACGAAATAATATATGGACATAATACGAAATAATATATGGATATAATACGTATTAGTATATGGATATAACACGAATTAATATTTGGATATAATACGTATTAGTATATGGATATAACACGAATTAATACTTGGATATAATACATATTAGTATTAGATATAACACGAATTAATACTTGAATATAATACGTATTAGTGTATGGATATAACACGAATTAATACTTGGATATAATACATATTAGTATAAGATATAACACGAATTAATACTTGAATATAATACGTATTAGTATATGGATATAACACGAATTAATATTTGGATATAATACGTATTAATATATAAATATAAAACGTTTGCAAGACAAAATTCACGCGCATGGCGTGAACTCGCTTTACAAAGGAAAATAGAGTTTCAGAAAATGTCTAAAAGAACTAAAGCAAAGCCAACTTCGGTCGAAATTACTTCAGGATAGCATGATCTGGCCAGACATTTTTAGAGATTTCATTTTCCTTCGTAAAACGAGGGTTGCTCTTATTCAAAGTCAACACAGAGCTTTTATTTCATTGGGTATAAATTACTCAAAAGGAACATAGTGGTAACAAAAAATTCTTCGTGACAGCAAATGCATCCCTCGGTAACGAAATGAACGTGTGGCAACAGAAGTATCAGAGACAGAAAAGTCACCAGTGGCAACAGAAGTCACCAGTGGCAACAAAAGTCACCAGTGGCAACAAAAGTCACCAGTGGCAACAAAAGTCACCAGTGGCAACAAAAGTCACCAGTGGCAACAAAAGTCACCAGTGGCAACAAAAGTCACCAGTGGCAACAAAAGTCACCAGTGGCAACAAAAGTCACCAGTGGCAACAAAAGTCACCAGTGGCAACAAAAGTCACCAGTGGCAACAAAAGTCACCAGTGGCAACAAAAGTCACCAGTGGCAACAAAAGTCACCAGTGGCAACAAAAGTCACCAGTGGCAACAAAAGTCACCAGTGGCAACAAAAGTCACCAGTGGCAACAAAAGTCACCAGTGGCAACAAAAGTCACCAGTGGCAACAAAAGTCACCAGTGGCAACAAAAGTCACCAGTGGCAACAAAAGTCACCAGTGGCAACAAAAGTCACCAGTGGCAACAAAAGTCACCAGTGGCAACAAAAGTCACCAGTGGCAACAAAAGTCACCAGTGGCAACAAAAGTCACCAGTGGCAACAAAAGTCACCAGTGGCAACAAAAGTCACCAGTGGCAACAAAAGTCACCAGTGGCAACAAAAGTCACCAGTGGCAACAAAAGTCACCAGTGGCAACAAAAGTCACCAGTGGCAACAAAAGTCACCAGTGGCAACAAAAGTCACCAGTGGCAACAAAAGTCACCAGTGGCAACAAAAGGCAACGGTGGCAACAAAAGGCAACGGTGGCAACAAAAGGCAACGGTGGCAACAAAAGTCACCAGTGGCAACAAAAGTCACCAGTGGCAACAAAAGTCACCAGTGGCAACAAAAGTCACCAGTGGCAACAAAAGTCACCAGTGGCAACAAAAGGCAACGGTGGCAACAAAAGGCAACGGTGGCAACAAAAGGCAACGGTGGCAACAAAAGGCAACGGTGGCAACAAAAGGCAACGGTGGCAACAAAAGGCAACGGTGGCAACAAAAGGCAACGGTGGCAACAAAAGGCAACGGTGGCAACAAAAGGCAACGGTGGCAACAAAAGGCAACGGTGGCAACAAAAGGCAATGGTGGCAACAAAAGGCAACGGTGGCAACAAAAGGCAACGGTGGCAACAAAAGGCAACGGTGGCAACAAAAGGCAACGGTGGCAACAAAAGGCAACGGTGGCAACAAAAGGCAACGGTGGCAACAAAAGGCAACGGTGGCAACAAAAGGCAACGGTGGCAACAAAAGGCAACGGTGGCAACAAAAGGCAACGGTGGCAACAAAAGGCAACGGTGGCAACAAAAGGCAACGGTGGCAACAAAAGGCAACGGTGGCAACAAAAGGCAACGGTGGCAACAAAAGGCAACGGTGGCAACAAAAGGCAACGGTGGCAACAAAAGCCAACGGTGGCAACAAAAGGCACCAATGGTAACCAAAGACACCAATGGTAACCAAAGACACCAATGGTAACCAAAGACACCAATGGTAACCAAAGACACCAATGGTAACCAAAGACACCAATGGTAACCAAAGACACCAATGGTAACCAAAAGCACCAATGGTAACCAAAAGCACCAATGGTAACCAAAAGCACCAATGGTAACCAAAAGCACCAATGGTAACCAAAAGCACCAATGGTAACCAAAGGCACCAATGGTAACCAAAGGCACCAATGGTAACCAAAGGCACCAATGGTAACCAAAGGCACAAGTGGTAACCAAAGGCACAAGTGGTAACCAAAGGCACAAGTGGTGAGCAAAGGTACAAGTGGTAAGCAAAGGCACAAGTGGTAACCAAAGGCACAAGTGGTAACCAAAGGCAGAAGTGGTAACCATGTGGTAACCAAAGGCACCAGTTGCAACACAAGTCACCAGTGGCAACAAAAGACACAATTGTGAACAAATAGCACAAGTGGTAACCAAAGGCACAAGAGGCAACAAAAGGCATGAGGTTGCAGAAAGCACAAATGGCAACATAAGGCACCAATTACAGGAAAACAAAATACGTCGAGATACAGAAGGCAGCACCGGCAGAAACAAAGAAGTCCCGCCGGTCGGTGTTCGGACTTGGCTCGAAAGTTAACACCATTCACAGAATAATTCACCACTCATGCACAAATAACCTCAGATCACACAGCGCAACAAAATTCCAGCGGAAGAAATGAGCACTCAGACAATCGAGGTTCATTGCGAAGGGACTGGAAAAAATGGAACACACGCCTTCCAAAAAATCAGAGTCCGTCCAGTATTGCATCACGAGAAACAGGAAGTGGCGGCACACGCAGCGCTGCACGCACCGCACCTCCCGCCACGCATGCTCACGCAAAACTGACCTCTCCATGGAGCTAGGATATATGGAGGGAGCATAGCCGATTCCAATCGGGTTCAAATTAGCTGCAAAAGTTGGGAGACTGGGACCTTGGCAAGGCCCCACACGTGAGCCAACCACAGACGCTTGGCTGAAGTTGGCTCCTCCTCGCCTCCTCTACAACTAGTTCATTTGCCAAAGCAAGATTAGTACCGCTCCACAAATCGAAGGATGAGGTGCGCGTGCAAGTCGCTCTCTAATTTGTTATATTCAAGGGCCTGCAATCTTTACAGTTTTCAACTCTTAATGTATCTTTGCTAGTAATTTTGATATTATTAAGTGTCCTCGAGTGAGGAAACACAATTTATTATCTTTCGGAGTCTTAGAATCCCAAATTAATGATTACGATAAACTCAACAGCTGGAAGAGCAATCAGCGAGCATGTGCGCACCCTAGCGTAGTTAGTAGGTAACTGACTTCTGTGCTGACGTCACACTCGCGAGACGGCTATTGGTTACCACAAACATGGGAGAAATCTCAAAAACTGGTTCTCTTCACAGACGGCTATGCTCCCTCCATATATACTCCCTCCACGGACCTCTCGCACCTTTTCCAAGTCCCTCGTGGGATGAACCTGTGCCCTTTACTACGAAGATCATTGCACGCTCCGGCACACATCTTCCGGGCCTACAAACTGCGTTCCCTTGCATTTTAGCACACGCGTAGCGTGACGAACGATTTCATTTTATATTGTACGTGATTTTGTAATTTACCGTAAATGCCTGATTGATTTTTCGCTTAATTTTCCACAGCGGCACGGATTTGACGTTAACGCTCGTATCACGGATACGTCGGACACGAAGAAGCCTTGCTCTTTAATGAACGATCGTTTCGCCGGTAAACATCGTCTTCCGTGTTCAAGTGCGCTGTTCTATTTTGAATCAGCTTGAGTCGAGTAAAAACTACAGTTTTTGCGCTGTGAGCAATGTTCGTTGTGTGCTACGAAGCATGTCCCGTCCAGTAATAAATACTTCTGTTATTCTGACCACGTAATGATTGCACAAAATTTGTGAACACGCTAAGCATTTTTTTCGTTATAACTACACTGATAGCATAGAGGCACAGTAGCATCGGAGTAAGTTCGAGCTTTTAACGAATTTGTAACTATTTGTTAACATTCTGGTAGAGGATTTCAGAAATAGCTAGTGTACACGGCCCGTCAAAAATGACGGGATTCGTTACCTTTCTTCATGAAATTTTCGTTCGAGTGGAGTTTCCATGCTTAAACTTATTTCAAAGGTAACTTATTTTTCTTGTAACCGTAATAAAAACTTAGAATGCAGTATTTTTGAGTCGCAATAGAAGTGGTCATAGCCATTCATATCATATAATATCCTAGATACAGTAATTCAGCATTACTGAAAACAACTGAGAGCTTGCGTAGGTATACTGTAATATGCTATACCCCGCCGAACTCGGTATCCACGATACGGGCCCGAGTATATAAGGCTCTATTCTCTCTCTAATTTCTTTGAAATTGACTTATTATAGTGCATTTGCACAGCAAAAATGAGTTTATTAATTTACAGACGAACTGAAACAAAGCAAGCCAGTGCTCATTTCTTCCTATCTTTTCTTAAGAGCGTGACACGAAACATATATAAATACATAAACACACGACGGTGATTCTAAGCATTAGATAATTGCTTGAATCTTTGCTCATAATCCTGTATATTTTCGACACTATTGGGATTCGTAATTAGAGTGCTGGTACATCCCTTCCCCCAGTTCAAGGACACAAACAAAAATCGGATGTGAGTCACTCGGCCAAAAAAGTGGGTCGCACCTCGTAAAATCCGAACGCAATGAAAGTAATCAAGCTTAAATAGTTTATTCAAACACTTTTTACATAGATTGCAACTTTCCTTCTCTGAGACAACAATTTAACAAAAAATGGTCACCATTCCAATTTTTGTCCGAACTTTGAGCTAACATAGAGAAAAAACTTCCAATGTAGAAGGAAGAAGTGTTGTGGGAAAGTTGACTCGGAACGTACGTCACGGTAGAGGAAACAAGGTAGGGTCATTTCTATGGCGAAAAATACAACTCCTCTTGTTCCGCTAGCCAATAGAACGTCTTCATTTCAAACAAACTTCATGACGTCACCAAAACGCCGTGTCTTAATGCCCATAGTGGAGCCAGATTTGTGAGTAGCAGTGCTACCAGATGCAAGATGAGCGCTGTCACTCAGCCATGGTCAGTCTGCACCAAACATATGACTGCGTGGAATGAAATTATTATTTAACCACTCGAAGCAAAAACTGCATCCAGCCCCTACAAGAATAAAATCCATTTAACCACTACGAGCAAAACTGCACACTCAATCACAGTAAGCACAAACATTCAACCCCAACAAGAAAAATTCCATTCAACCAGTACAATTATTATTATTATATAAGAAAGTTTTAGCCTCCCTTAACCACGACAAAGATGTTCCAAGAGAGGAAAGAGGAAGGCACCATTTAGTATGGAGTTGAGGGAACGCGGAATCTATGCACAAGGTGCACAGAAACAGGAAGCTAAGAAAGAAGTTCATGAAACAAGAAAAAGTTGAAGAAGAAAGTAGAAGGTGCTAAAAAACAGGACAGCAGTGAACCGAAAAAAGATGGTCCGTAACAAAACAAAAACCTATTCTATTTCAACAGAAGGAAGCCTACCTAACCTTTAGCTCAGGCCCTCACATAGTCCCCCTGGGAGCGCTAATTCCCATAGATACAATAGTTGTATCCCCCTGAGGGGTTCAACCAGTACAAGTAAAACAGCATTCAACCCCTTCAAGCATAGATAGAGTGCAAGAATCTAACTCATAGAGGAGGAAGATGTGAAATGATCTAATAACCTCCACAAGTCATGTGTAACTGTAACAAATGGTATTATGGGTATTATGATAGGTTAGAGCCAAAGCCATAATTGGACAAAGATGAAGCCCTAATTGAACAAAGATGAAGCCCTAATTGAACAAAGATGAAGCCCTAATTGAACAAAGATGAAGCCCTAATTGAACAAAGATGAAGCCCCTAATTGAACAAAGATGAAGCCCTAATTGACAACAACTGAAGCCCTAATTGACAACAACTGAAGCCCTAATTGACAACAACTGAAGCCTTAATTGATAACAACTGAAGCCTCAATTGACAACAACTGAAGCCTCAATTGACAACAACTGAAGCCTCAATTGACAACAACTGAAGCCTCAATTGACAACAACTGAAGCCTCAATTGACAACAACTGAAGCCTCAATTGACAACAACTGAAGCCTCAATTGACAACAACTGAAGCCCTAATTGACAACAACTGAAGCCCTAATTGACAACAACTGAAGCCCTAATTGACAACAACTGAAGCCCTAATTGACAACAACTGAAGCCTCAATTGACAACAACTGAAGCCCTAATTGACAACAACTGAAGCCCTAATTGACAACAACCAAAGCCATATCTGGTTCTAGTTGAAGGCATAATTGGTCTCAGCTGCACTTGTCCCACACACTAGACACATGAATGAGGGGTGGCTTACACAAGTAAATAATTCAGCTGGCAATGCAAATAACTGTAGCACAAAGAAGCATACACATTCATGATTAAGAACATGAATATGTTTAGATGCACTTGATGATTCAATATTGAAGGGTGAAAACATCAAACTTTATTTTTCAAACTATTTAGTATAAATACAACTGGGAAAATATGAATTTGTCTCATTTCCTCACTGAAGCCAAGTTTAATGAAAACAAAAAAACATGTGCGCAATGATTCTCTTATTATTTTGGCTGCAAAACTAAAATGAAACAGGTCATGCACTAAAGAGTCTTGAAAATTTTGCTCAACTAGTTAGCATAAAACAACTGAAAATTTTCAAATACTACTTGACACGGTCATCCCATGCTCACACTTGAGGACTTCCATTAAACAACTCAGACTTGGCAATGAGAACCAGCGCAGCTCACCTTTGGATCTTTTGAGTAGTAAAGCTTGCGTCCTTTGAGCTTGAAGAACCTTCTTCTCCATCTTTGAAATGAAGATGTCTGTTTCAGCAGATAGCCTTCTTTGATGCATACCTTTGCAGTAAAAAAAAAATTAGCATTGATTGCTCAACTATTTTACTAACTTGATTGAAATGAATACCTAATTTTATCTTTTGATATTTCTATATTATTAGTTGAATGAACTAAGGGCTCAAAATTTTATAATGAAAGGTTTTTAAGGTTGTATGTATCTGCTGTCTTCATTGTAAGACAAATTATAGGCTGTAGTCAATTACAATTCAAAATCTGGAGAATGAATGGCAGGAAATAAAATTTTTATAATTAATTACTTTCACTCATTGCTTAAATTTAATTAGCTCGGAATTTATAAAAAATGTAACTAATATTTTCACAGAAGAAAAAGAACAAAAAATTTTCACTTCAACGATGTGGTATCACAACCCATCATCCAAAATATATGCATAAAACAGATTAGTCAGTTCTCCTTAACATTTATAATTGTTTCAAAATGTTTGACAAAGCCTGAACAACAAATCAAGTTTATTTAAATTGTATCAAGAAAAATTCATGTTTGATAAATTGCAATCAAATTAATTATATACAATTTTTAAAAAAGTTAGTAAATGTGAAGAAGAGGACAGTAATTGATTTTTCACTTTTCAGTGCCTTAACCCGCGAACTATAACTGGTCGCCTCATTTACCAGGCTCACTGGTTGCCTGACGTAAGGCATAACCCCAAGTTGTTATACACCAAAATGATCGTCTCAGCGAGTGCTACACAGCTGGAGCCAGAAACCCCCACATTGTGGGGGTTAAGGCAGAGCTCCAACCACTTGGAAGTTGGGAGGGGTAAGCACAGTCAGTGTGGTAAATAAGGCGACCGTGAGAGGGTGTGCGTGCGAACAGTCAGTGGCAGCCTCAGTTACCAGCGAAACTACTCAGGGCCTTATTTCGCCTTATTTCGCAAAAATGGCAAATAAGACAAATCTGAAGTCAGTAGCGTGTAGAGCAGTATTTTATTCATATTGTGTGAAAATTACAAGTTTCAAAACACTATACTTACAGTAATATAACCAGACATGCAAACATGCATTTATGTAGGAACTAAAACGAAGAATGGATAACACTTAGTAGACATAAATGGTCATAACTTTTTTTCTAATTGTTGTAGAGGAAAAATAAAAACATCAGCAGGTTTGGAAGTATTTTCTGCATAAAATAGCAGTGAAAAACATTACATTGTTCCCAAAACAAAAAAATGGCCATTGATCTCTTTGAAGCAATGTTGTGCAAAAATCTACGGAGTTTGACTCCATATTACAAAGAAACGGTTCAAGTTATCAAAAATCTGACAACATCAAAGTGTAAAGCAACATTTTTTACTCATTACTTCATATTTTTACATCTCTGCCTATTACGGTAAGTGAACAGGGAATGGCAGAGTAACGCGGGTAAATTGACTACTTTTCTGAGGGATGCGCGACCGTGCGCGGGTTAACATAGTTAATGAGATCTGAATAAACAATTTTTGTTCTATGCACTTGCCGTCGCAAATAGGTATTTGATGAGTTATAGCGGTAAATTACTTACCGCAAATCTAGTGTTTGAAGCGGAAAGATATTTTTCTGAGGAAAAGACTGCAACAAACTCTTCCTTCCAAAGTGCTTGAATGATCGAGCGCATTCCAGCCATCAAAGACAAAAATTAACATATCGCTATTACTCATTAACACGTTGACTGCGTATTGGGCCACATGTGTACCATTCGGTAAATTGCTCATTCAAGTGCCAGTGTAAGTAAATGACATCTTATGTTTCACAAACTTTTTAAAATATAACTTATCGTACATTGGGAAACTTTATCATGCAATTGTATTTTGATATTTCTTAGAGGAAGGATTATATTGTATTCAAGCATCAAAGTAGATTTCCCAACTGTACTAGTTACAACCTAACCAAACCAACTGTTAACAACCGTGGAAGTGCAGTAAATGTGTTAAATACTCATTTGCTCCAAAAAATCCATAGAACACAAGTAATTTATTTTGATGTAATTTAATGTTTCAAGCAACAAAAATTTGAAAATCAATTAGTAGCTGATTATTCAAGCGTATTCCACTCATCAAAGACGAAAGTTAACATACCGCTATAACTTATTAAATACTTATTTGTCACGGAAAGTGCACAGAAGAAAAATTGTTTATTTTGATCTAATATATTATGTTCACACAGCAAAAATTGGAAAATCAATTACTGTCCTCTCTTTCACAAATACCAAAACTCTACTAAGAAAGAAATATACCTATCTTGAATTGAATACACAAAAAATGTTTAAAATTGTAATTGGTGAAGCTTTTACACAAAATTATACAAAAATTTGGAACCTGTACAAAAATTTTGAATAATAATATAATATTTTCAATTGCAGATTTCAATCTCAAATATATCTATATAGGCCTATGTTTAAATTTCACTGCTAACATCTCAACAGAACTGTATTGTTTTTTTTTTAACTATTGAACACCATTGAAAAGATATAATATTCTTTGTATTTAACAAAATATATTTTTTCATAATATGTATCTACATCAATAGCTAATATTATCAAACCTAATAAAAAAGGATGAGAAACACTGAACCCTGAAATGTTTTTAAAATTATTAGTGTCCAAGTAAATAATGATGGCTTTTCATAGGCTTCACATATTACTTATATTCTTTTTGGAACTGTTTTTGATAAAATTCATAATATGCTGCATGAAGTAAGCTTTAAAAAAAAGCCAAAAATATAACATGAAAATATATGCATATTAAAGGTTATCTCTCAAATTGGAATAATCTGGGCAGAAATAGGAATAGTTGTAATGCTATCCATGACAAATGTCATCATTCTACTTACAGAACATTTTATATCCTTATTAGTGGATATTCTCCTATGAAACGTCTTTCCTGACTCGGTCTCTATTTCACTTTCAGAAGATTCTCCATCAACTCCTTCATGAGCTTTCTCTGAGTCCATTTTTCACAACTCACTCGCACCTACTGTTTTGTTTACATTCGACGAAGAATAAGGTATCATCATATGATGATATTTGTCTTTGAGAAACAAATTTAGCTTTAAGTCCCATATGTAAACAGCACTTTAATTTAAATTTAATCAGAAAAGGCTTGTTTAAAAATGGGTAAGTGTAAACTTTTGAGGATTCTCTTACAGAAATAGATATCAATTTAGATTATTTATCACCAGTGTGGCTTTTGATTATCGTGGTGTCAGACTTGAAGCAAGTGAAGTGTTCAAGTGAGCAAGACTCGAGCAAGTTAGTCGCGAGCGTGCGTCGTAGTCGTACGAAGTGTCAGGGTATGTTCTCCTTGCGTCGTTAAAATGTTATTTTAATGCAAATTTTGAAAGAGGTATGTAAGATGGCTGACAAAATGCTAATTTTCAAAAATTATAATTCTTCTTTACTACATCATGGTAAACAGTGCACCTCAAACTACTCGAGAGTTATAAGAGCTTATCCATGTAAACAAACTTTTTCTGTTTGTGTTATACAGCGCCTAGGCTATGTAGAAAATAAGTATTATTCTAATCAAGCCTGAGATCATCAGGCTTCATTGGAATAATGTTGTTTTAATGCTGATCGTAAATGCCAGTTTAATGCAGATAAAATTACATCTAGAATGAATTTCATACACATAGATTTTGATTCATGTTGAATTGTTGATAATGCTTGATGAGTGAATAGAATATGAAAAATTTTTAAATGAATCCCTGAAGATATTGGGATTAAGTTTTTCTTTATACTAGGGTAATTCATCAAATATCGAACTGAACTGATTATCGAACAACTTTGAAAATATGCGCGTAATAAATTTCGTAAGCACCCAAACTTGCCCAGTGCCGGTGATCTTACATCTAAAACTCCTATTTTAGTGATAAGAACTCATTTCTGTGAGCTGCAAACTGCTACCAGCTGTTGCGAACACATTTTCTGTACGACCCTTACAAATTTGTCATATTTTTTCACTTGAAAAATCTTACGCACCTCGGGAAAATTGCGACGATTTAACTGTTGTTGTGCCAACGTCAGCCCCCCGTCATAACTAGAGAGTAGTGTTGTCAAATGATGTTCTGTTGCTGTATTTTTTCTTTCCCGCTAAAAACTTGATAATTATTCCATGTTCGACATTCAGTTCCTATTTCATGTCAGTATTAAATACTGAACAAAGGTGTTCGAATCAAAATTCCTTAAAAATCATGAATTTATGCCTCGAACAAGGCTTTTCGATTCTTAATTCTTTTAAATAACTGAATCGATCTATTGAACGCCTGTTTCATTTCCTTAAAATATTGTATTAACGCTTGATAATAACAATGAATAGTTGAAGGTGGCAACCAATCAGCTGCTGGTGTTCCAAGGCCCTCAAGATCATCAATGATTCGTCTGGCTACATTTACTGATGATCAATCCCTTGCCAAGAAAATTGATGCAAGCATCAATAATAATTCATTGACGCGTGCTCTACACTCTACTCCAAAAAAAGGTCACACAGGTTGATGATCACAATGATGGTTCAACAAGCACTGCAAATGAAACATCGACATCATATTCAAATTTTGATAACTCTCCATTCAAATGCTTCCTGAAAATAAGTAATGAGACAGTCATTTTAAACAAACAAACAAACAAACAAAACAAACATCGGCATCTTTGGGATGCTTTATTTCCAATCAAGCCTGATACAAATGATCTTAAGCATTGGTTTTTCAAATGTCTTATAACTAACACTATATATAGGACACCATGACGGTTCCCCCGTAAAGTCGGTATCCATTTCCGACATCTGGGTCGAGTGGGGTATTGTGCTTGAGCTTTCCCTCATACCCAACGGGGAAAATCGCAGCGCCAGCGCCGGGATACGAACCCGCAACTCCAACATACAAGTCCGATCCCTCAACCGCTGTGCCACCGTGAGCACTTCCAAGAAAATCCAGTGCACCAAAGAAAAAAAGAATGAAAGAAAAACGTTTATTTTCCAAGTGGCCACATGAGGTGTATAAATAGATAGACCATACGAGGCATATTAATGGACAAAATATACGAGGCGTACTAATAGACAAACCATACGTGGCGTACTAATAGTCTAACAAAAGTTCCATACGAAGAGAACTAATTGACAAACCATCCTGTTCGAATCAAAATTCTTGTTCGATTCATGTTCGATATTGATGAAATTATGTTACTAAAGAATTCGATTTTTAGAACAATAAATACATTTCAATAATCTACGTTGTCTTTCAAGCGACATCACAGAACAAGAAAGCAACTGTTCAAGAATAACCTTGAGGCCCGCAAGAGTTATTCAGAGCAAAAGTTACCGATTTATGAAGGTTGTTTCTAGACACACGTGGTTTCTGTTCGATATTTGATGAATTACCCTAGTCCACTTCCATTATTTGAAAAAAAAAACAGGCAAAGTGAAAGGAAGGTTGTAAGAATTAAAAAATTAAATCTCTCGAGAGTTGATAAGGCCGAATGCACAAGGCCCGTCAAAAATGACGAAGCTTGTATCACAGGTACGCTCATCACACACTTTTGGCTGGCTTCAGACGTATGTATGCGACTCATATTATAGTATAGATAGATTAATTGTGTAACCTAACGGTCCTAACCTAACTTAGCCTTATGTCATAAAATAATCTAACCTTCAATTTTCTGCTCTATGGACAGTTGAGCATTTTGCTACTTGAGAGTTTGCTATGGATTTTTGTGCTAAATAATGTATGTAGGAGACAGGATTATCAATTGCAACTGAAAAGTTTAACTATAAATTTTGTGAATGCTTCATTGTACTTCTGTTATTATTGAAACCATGACACAAAAGTAGGAAAAAGGAGGTAAATGTTGAGGATTAACCGGGAATCAATTTTCCACTTTTCGAATCTGAAACGTAGTGATTCAGATCGAAATAAACAAGTTTTCTTCTATGCACTTTCCGTCGTAAATGAGTATTTTACGAATTATAGCGGTAGGTTTAGTTTTGTCTTTGATGACAAATGCGCTCGAATAAACAGCTACTCATTGATTTTCAAATTTTTGTTGCCTGAATCATGGTAATAACATCAAAATAAAGTACTTTCCTTCTATACACTTTTTTCGTCAAATGAATATTTTACGAGTTAGCGCGGTAGGTTTAGTTTTGTTTTAAACAACGAGCGCACTGGAAGCAAGCCTCCATTGCAGTGTTGCCATTCGCTGGGCTCGATAAATTACTTCCCGCTTCAAACACTTGAGTTGCGGATGCTAGTTCACCGCTATGACTTGTAAAATAATTATGTACGACGGAAAGTGCATAGAAGATAGCTTGTTTATTTTGATCTAATTGAGTTTGTTCAGGCACCGAAAAGTCAAAATCGATTCCTGGTTGATCCTCAACATTTAACAAAAAGGATATAAATATATTAATAAGCAAATTGCCATAGGATATTCTTACTAATGCCAATTCATCTCAAAGTTTTTTCTTTCAGAAAATATCTGAATCTCATTGGAAGCTTGCTTTATTTAGAAGTAGATTTGAAAGCAAATCCAGGTACAGTCATGTCATCAAGAGAGGGCCACGATGCAATGGCGTTGCAGCGTGAACAAGTGCTCATGCTGTTGGGTTCTGTGACCAATCCCGGGGACCAAGGTAATGATCCATCGCCCCAAGGTGTGGAAAGTCATTGCTCTCTATCGAGTAATGATTCATGCAATATGAGTCAATCAAGAAAAACATCTTTCAAGCAAGATTATGATATGGAAGAGACTTTATGCAAATATGAATCTATTCCATTAAAATCTATGAAGAAAAAGGATGTTCATGAACTTATGAATGGTGTTGAATCTGCAAAGCATGATCTTAGTACGGAAGATGAAAATCATTTTTCTGAGAAATTGAATGAAGCTAAAAATGAAGAACTCGCCTCAAAATGTTTTCAAGTGTCTTGTTCTGAATGTAATTCCACTAGTACAAAAATCAAAGGCTCATTTCAATTGTGCAAAGATCACACAGCAGCTACTAACAAAAGCCAGTCAAACACAAGCCACTTGCCAGAGGGTCTGGAGGACATAATAAAGAGAGCCCAGATGTATACAAGTCAACGATTACAGCTTGTGAATGCAAGTTCAGCAGGTGGAGAAGTGAGCAATGAAGTTGAGGCAGACACAAGGTTTAACAGCTCAGCCTGTGATGGTCCTCATCATGCTAAAAATTTATTGCATGACACATGGAAGTACCCAGCTGAGAATAGTAAGCCAGAAAGTAGTGAAAAACTGAATTTCAAGAGTCCTGATTTGTTGCATGATTATACTCATCTCTTCACTCATGCTGATGAATACACAAAAGGATGCAAATGGTAAGTGTTTGAATTATTGTATGCTTTTCATATGCTAGTTTAATCTGCTGCTACTTATGAGGGAAATAAATACCAGTTTAAAAATGAATACCAGTAAACATGCTCAGTGTAAACTTAGTAATATTCCTTTAATTTCAAATTTATAGTGGTAGTATCTTTTTTGTAACCCAATTGTTTATAGAATAGTGGTATTTTCCTGCAATTTTCTTCTGGTATTTGCACTGAAGGACATAAGCATTTATTAGAAAGAAAAATTTGGCATCTAATAGAGATATTTCATGTAATTTCTTGATTTTTAGGTCTCCTGATGGAGAGCTGCTCATGGTTTTAAGCTCAGGGCAGAAGTTCAGCATTATAAAGCCACAAATTGAAGGTCTTCCTGCTCAAGGTATGTGCTCAAAAATTTGTCCCTTCTCAGCTCACAGAAATGCTTATGCCAATGAGTTTGTGTGTAAGAGTATTTCATGATAAACTTGGGTGCGAGTTGAAATGTAGTAATCTTTGTGTAATAATGCTTACTTCTTTATGTGTAATGAGATGATTACTTGTTACAGTGACTGAAAAAAAACCTTTAGTGTTGATGAGAAATATTTTTTTGCATAACTGGGTATTTTTAATGAGAGCATTTTCTTCGTTCTCATTTATTATCAAGAGTCTATCAATTTGTTTACAGTTTTGTGTGCTTCATAGATCAATCACAAAGTTAATGATTGAAGTTTTCTTTTGAAGAATAACAGTGATGCCTAATAAGTTCATTGAACTCGTGCTAACTCATCAAGTATGTTGAGTGGTAACTTGATATGTCTTCTCTTGCCTGTTGATTTTTTTGTAGTGATCAGGTTAGGTATTAATTTTAACTATTCCTAATTTTGTAATTCATTGAAATCTTCCAGCCCCATGTTTTTATTTCTTGTGAAATTGTCAAAGATGTCCATTAGTATGTGAGAAATGCCTCAAGTCACCATACATGTTGCCTACATGGCTTTGAGCAGACACCAATGAGAGCCTGCGAGAGAAACCTCTGGCCATCACCGAGGGAGAACTTGTGTACGACTACCAGTGGTATCCCTTCATGTCTGCAGCTGACCCTGATGCTAACTGGTAAACCTCTGAGCTTTTTGGCCTTTATTCTCACTAATTTTATGATTCACCTCTATTTATGTATTCTTATTTTGTTGCAGTGAAAAAATATATGTAGCTTCTAAGCTGTTAGAAAAATCAAATGATCAAAGTACATTGTTGGCATTTTTTAAGCATTTATTAAGGTCCTTGAATATCGAAATGGAAATTTTTTTATTATTTTATAAAATACAGTTGTAATTCATTCATAAATACTGTTTTGAAATTGATTGCAGTCAATATAAATGAATTGCAATTCAAGAATATAAATTTTTTTATTCATTATGTAGTGTTTAGGCACCCAGTTTACAGGGTAGGTACAAACAGACTAATCAACAAATTACAAGCTAAACAGGGAGGTATGCCTTTTATCTATGCATGCTGTTCTATTTTCCAGTTTTGTGTGCTGCTGCCGAGCTCTGCCCATCCACCTGTGGGACGCCAGCAGGGGTGCTCTGGTCTGCTCCTACCAGCCCTACAACCAGTCAGTCAAGTGTCATGATTATTATCATCACCAATTTTACTGCTTTCATTTCTGCTTTTACTATTGTCATCCCTATTTTTACTATTGTCATCCCTATTTTTACTATTGTCATCCCTATTTTTACTATTGTCATCCCTATTTTTACTATTGTCATCCCTATTTTTACTATTGTCATCCCTATTTTTACTATTGTCATCCCTGTTTATACTATTGTCATCCCTGTTTATACTATTGTCATCACTGTTTATACTATTGTCATCACTGTTTTTACAATTGTCATCACTATTTTTACTATTATCACTATTTTTACTATTATCATCACTATTTTTACTATTATTATAACTTCATTTTAATCATGGCCTTAAGCAATGCCTGCCTCTCAGATCTTGTACCAACCGTAGGATTTCTTTTCAACGGCTAGTCAATCACTACAGATGGTGAAGTCTGTCAAAACTGTGTTTGGGTTAGCGGTGTATGGAAATTAGTGGTCAGATGTTTTATATGACTTCTGTACATTTCTGGGGAAGCAATTGTTTAACTTTTGACTAACGGCTTTATTTGAATGATTACAGTAGCTCACTCTAAACTTGGGTAAGGTTTTCCTGATAATCTCCAAGAGAGTTTGTTTTCTGATTAATGGTTTTCTCTCCAGTCTGGATGAGCTTGCTCCTGCGTACAGCCTGGGCTTCAGCGGAGACGGGTCACGTCTAGTGTGCGGCTTCAACAAAATCATTCGAGTATTTGACACAGCCAGGCCTGGTCGCAAGTGCAGCTCCATGTGTGCTAAAAGTAAGTTGGACGTGAGCGTGTCTCGTCAGGAAAGTTGGTGCAAATAAATTGCAATTTCAATTCTTCACTGATCAAACGATAAAAAAAAATCAATCTTAGACTTTCGTTATGAGTGTGGTAATTTTTTCTTTTGCTTTTTTATGCTAGCCTGAATTGTTCAAAAGCAAGCCAATGAGATCTATAGCATAGTTCATGTCTTGATGCTTGTGACAGAGTGTCTCTTTTTAGGTTTTGATGTCTTGACCCATTACATGCAGTGCAACCCACCAATGGTCACACAAGGATTCTCATAGTGCATGTTCATCTTTTGGTGGTCACAATCTTAATTTTCAAAAATACCTGTTCAAAACCATATAAAAGTTCAATCCATAAACCCATAAACTGACCATGAGGACACTGGTGAGTTCTTTCAAAAACGACCTTAAGATGTTTTATTTATAGTTGAATCTGTAAACTAATATTTTGGAGTTCACTGTTGAGTAGCAGGTTTTTATTATTTTGATCTCAGTGACAACATGTCAGTGCCCAGTCTAGTGGCGGTGATGGTAATGACGTTCATATAAATAAAAAATTGGTTGTTAATAGCTAAATGGTTTATCGTAGTGAATACTAAAGTTGACTCTGATTTTAGTTGATTATTAAACTTCAGTTTTCCGCGGTGCAGTCATCGTGCTCGGCAGCACTTTCCTGTAGGTGTGTTAAGACCTTGTCCCCCTTTATCTTGGTATGAACCATTCATCTCGTGCAGCTCATCCATGATAGACGAATATATGCACTAATAAATTTGCTGTAGAGCTTGCTAAGTTGCTGTGTTGAGTTATGTACATAAATTTCAATCTTTTCATCTCATACTTCAACTAAACATACTTCAATCTCAACTAAATTTACCTTTTAGATTAGAATTATGTCTTTTAGATTAGAATTATCTGAGCAGAACAACTAAATTTGTCTTTTAGGTTGAATTCATTAAAACAGAACGACTGAATTTGTTTTTAGATTGGCATAATTAGAGCAAATCTATTGGATTTGTCTTTTAGATTGGCTTTATTAGGCCTAATCGATTGTATTTGCCACCTATGTTGGCTTTGTTAGAGTAGAACAACTGGATTTGCTAGTTACATTGACTTTATTAGAGCAGAACGACTGAATTTGTCTTTTATGTTGGCTGTATTAAACCAAATCGACTGGATTTGTCACTTACATTGGCTTCATTAGAGCAGAACGGGATCATTTCGTGCTTCAGCCACCACCCCCACCTTCACCACGTCATGGCGGCTGGCAGCTATCTTGGATCTGTCGGTGAGTGCTCCTGATGTAGTGCGTGGTTTTTGAGCTCCATCGTGAGCTTGCCATGTCTCGTTTTTGCTGCTCTTCGAAATGGTAACGTCCTACTGCCTCCTGTACGCCCAATCTTAAAAAAATATGTTTCTATTTTTGATGTTGAAGCTTTAGTCTATCCTTGGAAACTATTTTTAAATGAACAGTTCAAGTGTTATCTTTTTTCGATTCCTCTGTTTGTGTGCTTGGATTAAGAACTCGTTTTCGTGCATTAATATTGACTTTGGCAGCACACTTCAATTCGATTATTATTCAAGGAAAGGATTAAAGCTGGACCACTTCTTATATATTCTAATTCAAATTTACCTTGTCCTGAGTAATTCTCTTGCTAACAGCTGCGCCACTACATTCTAACTTTAGTCTACCATCCATTAATAGCAATATTGCTGGGTAATTACCTGCCAGTAATGAATTAAGGCTACGCAACTACATTTTAACTTTAGTCTACCGTCCATTAATAGCAATATTGCTGGGTAATTACCTGCCAGTCTACCATGTATTGGTGGTAATATTGCTGGCTTATTTACATGCTAGTTTACCATGTATAATTAGTAATACTGTAGGTCAATTACCTGCCAGTCTATAGTTATATTGTTGGTTAATTACTTCTCAGTCTACACTGTATCAGTGGTAATATAATTGACTAATTACCTGCCAGTCTAAATACATGCACACATTTAGGTCTGTACAGCCACAACACGGGCCGTGCCTTCTGCGTGTTGATGGGGCACACCGGAGGCGTGACGCAGGTGGAATTCTCCGATGACGGTTACAGGCTGTATACTGGCGCTAGGATGGTGAGAAAGGCCTGTATACTGGCGCTAGGATGGTGAGAGAGGCCTGTATACTGGCGCTAGCATGGTGAGTGCGGCCTTTATACTGGCGCTAGCATGGTGAGTGCGGCCTGTATACTGGTGCTAGCAAGGTGAGAGAGGCCTGTTTACTGGCGCTAGCATGGTGAGAGAGGCCTGTTTGCTGGCGCTAGCATGGTGAGAGAGGCCTGTATGCTGGCGCTAGAATGGTGAGAGAGGCCTGTATACTGGCGCTAGCATGGTGAGTGCGGCCTTTATACTGGTGCTAGCATGGTGAGAGAGGCCTGTATACTGGCGCTAGCATGGTGAGTGCGGCCTGTATACTGGTGCTAGCAAGGTGAGAGAGGCCTGTATGCTGGCGCTAGAATGGTGAGAGAGGCCTGTATACTGGCGCTAGCATGGTGAGTGCGGCCTTTATACTGGCGCTAGCATGGTGAGTGAGGCCTGTATACTGGTGCTAGGATGGTGAGAGAGGCCTGTATACTGGCGCTAGCATGGTGAGTGAGGCCTGTATACTGGCGCTAGGATGGTGAGAGAGGCCTGTATACTGGCGCTAGCATGGTGAGTGCGGCCTTTATACTGGCGCTAGCATGGTGAGTGAGGCCTGTATACTGGTGCTAGCAAGGTGAGAGAGGCCTGTTTACTGGCGCTAGCATGGTGAGAGAGGCCTGTATGCTGGCGCTAGAATGGTGAGAGAGGCCTGTATACTGGCGCTAGCATGGTGAGAGAGGCCTGTATACTGGTGCTAGCATGGTGAGAGAGGCCTGTATGCTGGCGCTAGCATGGTGAGAGAGGCCTGTATACTGGTGCTAGCATGGTGAGAGAGGCCTGTATGCTGGCGCTAGCATGGTGAGAGAGGCCTGTATACTGGTGCTAGCATGGTGAGAGAGGCCTGTATGCTGGCGCTAGCATGGTGAGAGAGGCCTGTATACTGGTGCTAGCATGGTGAGAGAGGCCTGTATACTGGCGCTAGCATGGTGAGAGAGGCCTGTATGCTGGCGCTAGCATGGTGAGAGAGGCCTGTATACTGGTGCTAGCATGGTGAGAGAGGCCTGTATGCTGGCGCTAGCATGGTGAGAGAGGCCTGTATACTGGTGCTAGCATGGTGAGAGAGGCCTGTATACTGGCGCTAGCATGGTGAGAGAGGCCTGTATGCTGGCGCTAGCATGGTGAGAGAGGCCTGTATACTGGTGCTAGCATGGTGAGAGAGGCCTGTATGCTGGCGCTAGCATGGTGAGAGAGGCCTGTATACTGGTGCTAGCATGGTGAGAGAGGCCTGTATACTGGCGCTAGCATGGTGAGAGAGGCCTGTATGCTGGCGCTAGCATGGTGAGAGAGGCCTGTATACTGGTGCTAGCATGGTGAGAGAGGCCTGTATGCTGGCGCTTGCATGGTGAGAGAGGCCTGTATACTGGTGCTAGCATGGTGAGAGAGGCCTGTATACTGGCGCTAGCATGGTGAGAGAGGCCTGTATGCTGGCGCTAGCATGGTGAGAGAGGCCTGTATACTGGTGCTAGCATGGTGAGAGAGGCCTGTATGCTGGCGCTAGCATGGTGAGAGAGGCCTGTATACTGGTGCTAGCATGGTGAGAGAGGCCTGTATACTGGCGCTAGCATGGTGAGAGAGGCCTGTATACTGGTGCTAGCATGGTGAGAGAGGCCTGTATGCTGGCGCTAGCATGGTGAGAGAGGCCTGTATGCTGGCGCTAGCATGGTGAGTGAGGCCTGTATAATGGCGCTAGAATGGTGAGCGAGGCCTGTATAATGGCGCTAGAATGGTGAGCGAGGCCTGTATAATGGCGCTAGAATGGTGAGCAAGGCCTGTATACTGGCGCTAGAATGGTGAGCAAGGCCTGTATACTGGCGCTAGAATGGTGAGCGAGGCCTGTATACTGGCGCTAGGATGGTGAGTGAGGCCTGTATACTGGCGCTAGAATGGTGAGTGCGGCCTGTATACTGGCGCTAGCATGGTGAGTGCGGCCTGTATACTGGCGCTAGCATGGTGAGAGAGGCCTGTATACTGGCGCTAGAATAGTGAGTGACACCTGTGTGCTAATTTACCCCCTTTGCAGGACGATTATCACTTTGACTGCAGCAAGTAAAACTGAAGTTTAACATTCAACTCAAATTTAAGGTCAATCATCGTAAATGATGTTGAAAGTAGCATTACTGGACCATGTCTTCAATAAGTTTTCATTAAGTATTTATGAAGATTGAGTCGGTGTCTACTGGTCGATCAGCAACATAATGAAAATTCCCTCCGTGTGCCACCGGTGGTGGACGTCGCAGCCAAAGTGTCATTAATAAACAAACTAACAACAAGTATTTACCTCTTCATTTGATGTAGGAAAACTTGTGCTTGAATTTGTGACCATTAGCGCAATATAGTGTGAGCTGCTGAAGCTCTAGCAAACCAATATTATTGAAGGACGACGAACTGTTGAGCTGGGACGTGAGGCAGATGGGCCATGTGCTGCAGAGCTACAAGAGGTGCGTGCGCTCCAACCAGCGGGTCGCCTTCCAGCTCATCTCCTCTGGGCAGCGCACTTTGGTGTCGGGTGAGTGGGTGTTGGGGGGGGGGGGGGGGGGATCCGGTGCTTTAATACGTTGACTGCGATTGGTTCAAATCTAAAGTTATCCATTTTATAGCATTAATTTTAAAAGATTTTTTAAATTTTTCCAACAATCCATCGTAGGGTTGTATCGCAAGTAACGTGTTGATCAGGTCTGAAGATCATTTACCGTCTAATTTCTGTGTTGTCTGTCAATCAAAGGTCTGTCTGTATCATGGCAAGTTTTCTAAATTTCCTTCTGCCTGGTACAGGCCATTTGTTAAATGCTGAGGAGACTATATCTCTTGACACAACGTAGGCAGACGATGTATACAAAATGGTTCAGTCCAAACAGAGCACTAGGTCTAAATAAGTCAGTGGTTTGCTTGAACTGACACTATCAAAACTGTAAAACAAAGAATAATTAACGGGAAAAGAAACTAAATCATATTTATTCATTATTCATTTAATAAAATGAATCCTATTTAACAGCGAAACGTTTCTGAGTCCAGCTCCATCATCAGTTCATTAGTGGAATGATTTTTTTACCGAACCAATGGAGCTGGACTCAGAAACGTTTTGCTGTTTACCATGATAAATGTACATGTAAAGAATTTCGTAATTTCAATGTTTTCAATGAGCACGAGGTTTCAATAAGTTGAGGGCTTCTGAAAAGTTTTAGCATAAGAGTATGAGCTGTCATTTAAGTTACATAAGCTGCAGAATGAAAACACGCTGAGCCGCAGTAGGTTGAAGTATTTAATTCAATTTCTCTGCACGATCTTTACATACAGCAAGTGGTACCATCATATTCATAGCATTTGAACAAGGCTTTTATCATTTGCATACGTGACAATTTTTATCCCTTTGATTAAGAAATACATTTTTTGATATTGGATACTGATATTTACAGTTTTTCATGAAGACTCACCTTCAAGATGAGTTCCTAACGATATTTTGGCCCACCTATTTTCCCCGCATTCTCGTTTACTACATAAGGAATACCCATTTAAGCTACACATCGGTCATACAGCGTCAGTAAGCCTGTTATTTAAAACGTCGGGTGCAGGTTCGACGGACGGCCGAGTGATGGGATGGCGCGATGAAGATTATGCCAACACAAAGTGGTGTCGTGGTCCGGATGACAGCTTCCAAGCGCACGACGACTGCGTCAATGGCATCAGGTAGGTGACTCGCTCGCTGTTTGGCACGGTAGAGGAAACAAGGTCGAGTCATTTCTATGGGGAAAATACGCCTCCTTGTTCGGCTAGCCAATAGAACGGCTTCATTTCATACGAACTTATGACGTCACCATTGCGACATGTCGTTATGCCCATTGTGGTGCCAGATTTGGGGCTAGCTGTGTTGTAAGATGCAATATCAGCGCTGCTATTGGTTTGGTTCGTTGCCATGACGTCAGCATTGCCATACGGTCGCCCCTCAGAGGGATAAAACTGTTGTATCCAATGAAGTTGGTGCTCCCAGGGGGATTATATGAGGTCTCGAGCTAAAGGTTAGGTAGGCCTTCTTTTTGTTGAAATAGAAGTAGTTTTTGTTTTGTTACTGGTCATCTTTTTTCGGTTCACTGCTGTCGTGTTTATCACCACCTGCTATTTTCTTCTTCAAACTTTATCTTGTATCATGAACTTCTTTCTTAGGTTACTGTTTTTACGCACCTTGTGCGTAGATTCCGCGTTACCTATAACTCCATACTAAATGGTGCCTTCATCCTTCCTCTCTTCGAAGATCTTTGTTGTGGCAAAAGAAGGCTAAAACTTTCCTATAATCAATCAAATGCTTCACGGTTGGCGAAAAAAAACTTGTTTGACCCTACCTTGTTTCTTCTACCGTGGCCACCCACGAAACCTAACCTGATGTTGGTGATCGTTGTTTCACTGATACATTCCGTCCAATGACAGAAACTGCATATAAACTACTTGGTGACTCGAGTTACTGCCATTTAATATCAAAGTTCAGGTTTTGTGGTCCACCCTGTAGTACACATCTACTGTAGATGCGTCTATGCAACTGTAGAATCTTGTCGCTCGAGTTGTTCATGCTCTCGTTGCTGCTTATGCAGAAATTTTTCCTATGACACGACTAAATCTATTCAAAGTTTCATAAAATTCTCGAAAAGAATTGAAGTTTCTGTTTTCTAGCATTCATCCTCACAAGACATTGTTGGCTACGAGTTCGGGGCAGCGACACCCTAGCCCCCACCCAGACGATCACAAGTCGAGAAGAGAACAACCGCCGGTACCTTCAGTGCGGATTTGGACGTTGGCGAAGTCAGACGCAATGTCCTTGTAAGCTATTAATATCTTCTAATTGAGCCATCCACAGTTTTTTATTGTCATTTGACGCGCAGAGAGAATGTGAATTCAAGTCTCCCTTGAATGGAAGAATGAGAGTTTAGATACTTTGCAGCATGTTTGAATTCAACAACAAGCATTTTAACTTTCGGTTTATTAAAAAATGTACATACATACATACATATACCGGGCTTATCCTCCCTATGGGAGGGTAGCCGACAGCAGGCCACAATCACCACACTTAGTCATTAGGAGGCGAGAGAGGCAGCACTGGCCGCACCTGAACTGCCAGGATCAGCAGCAGTCCAGCACAACCACCTTCCACAGTCAGGCCCGACAACCACAGCTGGTTTACCTCGACCGCTTCATTGAGTGCAGCCCCTCCCCCCGCACATGACAGGTCAACCCCATCACACGCGGGCAGCTTCCAGTAACGCGTCAAAAATAAAATTGCCTCCTTATACACTGCCCCCACTCACTTCTGTCCGCAGCCATCCCTCTCGCCACGTCCACAGTCAGACCCCTCGCATACAAAGCACGTCGCACCCCATCCATCCAACTCATCCGTGGTCTACCTCGAAGACCACTCACTTCCGACATATATATCTTTTTCACCAGCCGCTCAATATTCATTCTTTCAACATGCCCAAACCATCCAAGCACTCGCTCATCCACTCGCCTGCTCAACTTTTTGATAACACCCGTCTGCCCCCTAACCAACTCATTCCTGATCCTATCTCTTCTAGTTACTCCATACATGCTCCTCAAACACTTCATCTCAAACACATCCAACTCCTCCTCTCAGCTGCTCTCAACCCCCAGGACTCTGCTCCATACAACAAAACTGGCACAAACAATGTATGTAATTAAAAAATGTAAGAACATAAAAACGTCGTATCCTACTTACTCGATGTATTACTCCCAAATAATACATAAAGATATATTTTTCTTGACGCGTAAGTTATCAGGAAGCCTCAACAGCCGAGACGGACTTTCTGATAAGTTGAGGTAAAAAAGTATTACCACTAAGTAATGTACATCTTAATAAGTGGCGAAAAAAACTGAAGCTGTGAAGTTTGAAAAGACGCTCAATAAATGAAAAATGTGGCTGATTGGTGTTACATTTGAAAACCTTCGATCGTGCAGATACAACCCGAATATTACCTCAAATTCCGAGATAGAAATGTATACAGCGAAAACAGTTCTGTGAAATCCCTCTTCACAAATATATGAAGTTCACACTTCCTCCTCACAGTTTTGAAAAGGGTAGGGAAGTAGTGTACTAAGTGTAGTGCTTACATTTTTCCACTCTACTCGCAATTTAATGAAAACAGAGGTGTGAAACCAAAAAGAAATAAAAACATCTCCAGCATGCAGAAACTAAAATTTATTAGTACACAGACGCATGTAGTTCAAAAACAAAACCGTAGTTGAATTGGGTCAATGAAAATTCTTCGACACAAATCTTGAATTCTTTGTTACCGACTCCGCGGGAACCGGCATTATTTGGCCGATGCAGACACGGTGCCCTGTACATAAATATTATACGTTCCTACGCAAACACGGACTATCGAAAAATGCGTTATATCTGCAATATGATGGGTGTTTTAAAGTCGCCTCCAAGATTGTTCATACATCGGTAATTTTTCAGAGAAATTGACCCTAAATCGGCAGTGCATACTTTCTTTTTTGTTTGGGAAGGCGGAAGCGATTGGTGGGATAGACTTTTCGTGGAAAGGAATTTTCACTGTTCCCTTTACCACGTTTTACTGGCATCGAACTCAAACTATTTTCTTACGGTTATTTGATGTGCATTCTTCTTTTTGTGGTTTAGGGAACAAAAAAGAAAAACAGACAAGGATTTGATAGAGGTTACCCGTGCTCAGGTGCGGGTATCCAGCCCACCCGCACCTTCTCGTGGTGGTGCCGTTAGTACACCCACTACGACTACCGTCATTTGTACAACCTGTTGTACTGGGATAGCGACTTGATTATTGTAATAGTTTATCGCCAATCAGAATTATTGTGGGTGGAACCAACGCGGGGGGCGCCTAGAGCACCTGTGTGCTCTAGGTTGTAATTTCTTTTTCATTTTCGTGTGCTTTGCGTTCGTTCGTGTAAGGTGAATAACTAGGTTGTATAACCTACCAAATCATTTGCTCTTGTTAGCTTTGAGTATTTATCTTCATTCCGTATCTTGTAAGGAAAAAACAAACTAAAATTAATAAAGTATCATAAATAAAACACTCGACCCTGGTCCTGGGGGCCTAGTGCCCCGAGGACCAGTCAGAATGGCGAGGGGCGGCAAAGGATCGCGACCCAGCCAGAGAAGCTCTGTGGGGGTGTGGAAGACGCCTGCAAGAGAACAAAAGAAGTCATCCGCCAAGCCCAATGAGGTAAAATCGATCAGGACGCCAGTTGCAGAACATGCAAATAGACCACAGAGCGGCACATCCCCTTGCTCAACCTCTTCAGCAGGCGCAAGTCGTCAGACTGGGGAACGGGAGCACGATGGAGGCATGTCTGCTCGGATCACCGACATCGAGAACAACATCGGCGAGGTAGTGAAGTATTTGGATGGGGTACTGCCGGAGCGAAATGTTGCTCGGGTGAATACAACGAGCCATGCCTCTGGTGCACCCAACCTAATCTCCAATGAAGAAAGAATAGAGAAGCTTGAGAAAACCATTAAAGAAATAAAAGAAGTTCTATCGTCCCTATCTTCCTCTGGAGGACTGAAGAGCTCAATCAACCCTCTAAGACAGAAAGATAAAAACAAGTTCATCCCTTTGGATATTACAAAACAGCCACCACCACCACCAGTATTCACGCGCTTTTACACCATGAAGTTTGCACCAGAAACAAAGCGTGCAATCGACCCTTACTCAATTAAAAAGTTAATTTTGGCTCTGACAAAATTGCCACCGAAGTCCATCACCACCAGCGGCAAAGACAGCTTCACCCTTGAAGTAAGAAGCGAGAGCCAAGGCCAGACACTCATGACTATCGCAAACATAAATTCAACACCGTGCAAGGTCTTCCCCCACCCAAAGCTCAACAAATCAAAAGGGCTTATCTACATTAAAGAATATAACATGGAAAACTTTACTGAATTTGCAGCCGGACTGAAAGAAAATTACAACATTAGCGATGTAATAGATGCAACTTTCATTAAAACGAAATATGAACAGACCAGCGCCCTAATCATTGAATTCAACTCTGAAACTCCTCCCGACTACATCTATATACCAGGTGAGCGGTCCGATACAAGGGTATATCCGTACATCGAGAAACCCATGCAGTGTACGAACTGCCAAATGTATGGGCACACCAAGAAACGTTGCACCCGAGCACTCACTTGCGGAAAGTGCGGAGTGGCGGGACACAGCAGCGACCAGTGCCTTGCAGCGGAAGCTATGTGCTTCCACTTCCGAGGTCCCCACTGCGTCAAGGACAAAGCATGCCCAAAACAAATTGAAGAAGAGCAGATACTTGCCATCCAGAACAGCCACAAGGTTGGAAAACGCCGCGCCAGACAAATGCTCAACGGCCCAACGAACGTGCCTGAAAAATCTTCACCTCTACATTCCACACATTTCAAATGCACATTGGATCCAAAAGAAAAACGTAAAATGTCTCCGTGGGTTTTCGAGAAATGCCTCCAGGTCGAGTTGGGTGATAAGCCTAAGCGAATTACCTCCCAAGATGAAAGCTCTTTTATTATCGAGGTAACCGGCAAACAACAAAGCATCCAGATCTGTAACATTACATCCCTAAACAATATCCCAGTCTCCATATCTGAACACCCACACTTCAACTTAGTCAAAGGACTCGTGTATCTCTACGAGTACGATGTCTCTGACTTCGACTGCTTCCGAGAGGGGCTGAAAGCGGATCACGGACTTTACGACGCGGTGAAGGCAACCTGGATCCCACCAAAGAACCCCCTCTCTCAAGCTCTTCTACTCACTTTTAGACAGGAACTCCCTGACTACATCACCATCCCTGGTGAACAATCTCAAACAAAAGTACTCCCATACGTGCCACGTCCCATGTACTGCAAAAAGTGCCTCGAATACAACCACACGCAGAAACGATGCCCTAGCAATATAGTGACCTGTGCTAGGTGCAACAATGCAAACCACGATAGTGGAGATTGCACCAACACCAAAATAGAATGCCACAACTGCGGCCAAGATCACTACTTAGGATCCTACAAATGTACCGAATTTAAATATCATCAGGAAATTCTCACCATTCAACACAAATACAAACTAACTAGAGCCCAAGCAAAAGTTAAACTTGACTCAGAACAACCAAACTATCGCCACAGCTATGCTGCTGCCGTAACGTCAAACAGCTCAGAAGCACCCAACCGACAGCCTCCTGTACCTCAGGAACCCGAAGCAGTAGCACCTCCCACAGCTACTTCATCCGGACCCTCTGAGCCTCAGAGTCCTAAAATCTCCGTACGGAGGAAGAGGAAAAACTCCGAAGATCAAGAAAAACCAACCGAAAAGAAACAAGTAACTGAAGCAGTTTGTGTTGACCCATCCACGGGAGAAACGTATACAACCCCTATCCAAATCATATCAAACTACGACTCTGCAATGAGTGATAGCGAAATAACAAGCGAGAACAATCCGACCGTAAGAAGTGAAACAAGAAAAATTTACCAACAGTACCAAGTGGAAACCCAACTAAGCCAAAATGAATAGTGGAGCCAGCGCACTGCAATGGAACTGCCAGGGTGTTCGGGCGAAAAAAGACGAATTATTACAACTAATCAACCTCCTCAAACCGCTTGTAATTGCTCTTCAAGAAACCAAACTGTGGCACAACTGTAATTTCTCAATACCACAATACGTTCTACTCACCAAGCATGGACACCTTAATATCACACCCCATGGAGGAGTGGGCCTTCTAATCCACGAATCCATCCCCTTTCAGGAAGTCCCCTTGACCTCAACCATGCAAGTCATCGCAGCTACCGTCCAACTCACTCAGCGAATAACCTTTGTCTCGTTTTACAACTCAAGAAACCACACCTTATCTTCAGAATTGTTGAGCGAGTTATTGGCCCAACTGCCTCCTCCAATCATTTTGATGGGCGACTTCAATAGCCACAACACAATCTGGGGTTGCCAAACTACGGATGCCCGGGGCCGTCTGGTAGAAGACTTCATCAGCCAACATAACCTGACTTTGCTCAACACGGGAACCCCGACTCGAATATCGTACAACTCAGAATCTGCATTAGACCTGACCTTAACCTCTCCTCGCCTTGGTGCTGACCTATTATGGAACGCATCCGAATCTCCAGAAGACAGCGATCACTGTCCTATTGTACTGAAACTAATGAACTCACCACGCAACGAGCTGAGACGCACCGTATGGAACATCAAGAAGGCGGACTGGACGTCTTACGAAGCCCACCCCTTGTGGGAGGAGCTCCAGATACCCAATGAAGCTACATGTGCCGAAGCACTTGAAGCATTCACCAGGACATTGACTGCCGTAGCAGGGGAATGCATCCCCACAACCAAACTAACAACCTTTTTTCCGAAACCCTACTGGAGTGCAAGACTTACAGAAACGCGCAATAACAGAGAACGCCTCTACCAAAGATATAGACAAACAAAATCCGTGCAGAATGCCCTGTGTTGGAAGAGAGCTAGAGCCATCCATAGAAACCTATTGCGGGAAGAAAAACGAAAAGCCTGGATTTCACTCGCCAATACCTTCACAAAGAACACACCAATCAGCTCTATATACGAAAGTGTCCGAAAAATCAAAGGAAAATCGCAGCGGCATGTATCAATACTAAGGGAAAACAATGTGACATACTCGACAGTACCAGATATAGCAAATAAACTAGCAGAAACTTTTAGCCATATCAGCAGCACGGCCAACTACCCTCAAGATTTTATACAAGAAAAACTACGAGCAGAAGCGAATAAAATTGATTTCTCGTCTCACAATAGCGAAATGTACAACGAAGCATTCTCCTCTGCCGAACTCGACGCCGTTTTGAATACCGCAAAGAAAACATCACCCGGAGCTGACGGAATCTCATACGAGATGCTAAAACACCTCCCAAAACAGGGCAAAGAAAGCCTCTTGTCCCTCTACAACAAGCTGTGGCTCCATGGTTACTTCCCACCCAGTTGGAGAGAAGCAGTAATCATCCCGTTTCAAAAACCCGGAAAGTCTCCATACTCACCATTGAACTACAGGCCAATTGCGTTAACAAGCTGCCTCTGCAAGACTCTAGAACGACTCATCAATAATAGACTCCTTGACCATTGTGACATGCACGGTTACCTGACCAATATTCAATGCGGCGGCCGCCCTAACCGATCCACCACCGACCATCTAATCCGTCTGGAAACCACCATCCGAAAATCCTTCATCCACAACGAGCACTTCATAAGCATATTTTTTGATCTTAAAAAAGCCTACGACACCACCTGGAGATACGGAATCATGCGAGACCTTTACAATCTAAACCTCCGCGGACGACTCCCTTACTTCATAAAACAGTTTTTGCATCATCGGACCCTCAGAGTACGGATAAACAATCACGTATCCGACCCATTTCCACAAGAAGAAGGTGTCCCTCAAGGCTCCGTCTTATCAGTAACCCTCTTCATCATTAAAATTAACAATATTGCCTCCTTGATCCCAAAAGATCCCCGGTATCACGCATCGTTATACGTTGACGACTTCCAGCTCGGGTACCACCACAGCGACCCCAAAATTGTTCAGGCCAAACTCCAAGAGTGCATCGACAGGGTAGGGCTCTGGACTCGAACCAACGGCTTCTCCTTTTCAATGGACAAATCCAGAGCTGTACATTTCACCTCTCTACCGGGTATGCATTTGTCACCGCCACTCAAAATTGGAAACCAAAATATAGAATACACTGATGAAATAAAATTCCTTGGGCTAACATGGGATCGTAAACTTACCTGGAAGACCCATATCACCAACATAAAAGCAAGCTGCCAGAAAAACGTGAATATGCTTAAATCTATCGCCTCGCACGAATGGGGTGGAGACCAGGCAACTTTGCTCCACCTATACCGACTATTCATCCGGCCAAAATTGGACTACGGGTGCATGGTCTACTCCTCTGCCTCGTTATCAACACTCAAACAGCTTGACCCCATCGTGAATGACTGCCTACGGCTAGCTACAGGCGCATTTAAATCAACACCGATCCCTAGCTTACAAGTTATTTCCGGCGAAATGCCCCTTGAGCTGAGAAGACAGCACCTCTCACTAAAGTACCTCTACAAAATAAAAAGCCACCTGTCAAACCCAGCGCGCAATTGTGCCATACGGCCCATCGACAGAAGACTGTTTAATAATAAACAATCCTCACCGCCTTTCGCCGTTCGCACCGTCGAACTCATGGAATCTCTCGATCTCCACGAGCCTCACATAAAGCCTGCCTTCTCTTATCGGCTACTGAATATCACCACGCCCACATGGAAAACCGCCCCCGCCAAAATAAATACAGAACTGACACTCTACAAGAAGGAATGTACCCACCCAGTCCTGTACATCCGGGAATACCAGCGACTGCGGCGCGAGGAATACAAAGAGCATGTCCCGATCTTTACCGACGGTTCCAAGTATGATGACAAAGTCGGCGCCGCAGCACTGTGTGGCGGTACGAGGGAGATGATGTCCCTTCCTGGAGTTACATCAATTTTCACTGCAGAACTCCACGCTATTGAAATGGCTCTAAAACTTATTCGCGACCGCAACCAAGAGAGATTTGTAATCTTCTGTGACTCCTTGAGCGCCCTCACAGCTCTGCAAAATAAGCGTACCCCCCATCCCCTTGCGCGGTATCTCATACATCAAATCGACAAACTAACCCAAGACCACAAAACAGTTAAACTCTGTTGGATTCCGAGCCATGTCGGCATCGAAGGCAACGAGGCAGTTGACAAACTCGCTAAAACGGCAGCACTTCGACCAGCAGAAAATGTCATGACTTTCTATGGAGACTGGTACCCAATCATAAGTAGCAAAATACGTGCCCTATGGAAGGAAAACTGGCATCGGGGAAGAAATTTCCTATTCAACATACAACCCGATCCGAACTCCTACAAACGAGAAAACCTGACGAGAAGAAGCGAAGTGGTACTGAACCGCTTGCGATGTGGCCACACACAACTCACACACGGATACTTAATGAATAGCACAGTCCAAGAACCTCCGCCCGGCTGCCCTCTTTGTTTGGGGGCTCGCCTCACCGTACATCACATCGTCATGGACTGCCCAGCCTTACACAACGCAAGACGCCGTCACATAAGTCTATTTGCCGCTGACCACCACCCGCCTCTCACAATCAGAGACCTGCTGGGTCACGACGCCCCTATCGCCGAACTTATGGAATACCTTCACAGAATCAACGCGTACGACCTCATATGAATTATACGTGCCCCTGCCAAATTACTGCAAGCTAGCTATCGTCATCGGATGCCAAGCATACGGAACTGCACACTTGTGGACCTCTCAGAGTCCAACAGTCATACTACTTACCTTATTTCCGATGTGCGCTGAAATGAGTGTTCGACACCACACGAACTGATAATACTAACATCAATCCAGTTGTCTGTAGCAAGTCTCGTTGCTCATAATGTGATCGCCTAGCCGATGTGTGATTACCTAGCTGAAGCTAGGGGGGTCCATAGTTGCAAGTTGCTGGCGACCCTGGTGGAAACGTAACCCTAAACTTATTATTATTATTATTTTCGTGGAAAATAATTCCCAAATGATGCTTCTATTTGGTAGAACTTTTTAACTCCCGGACTTAAAAGTGTCATTTTACTGGCTATGTGGGCTCACCATACTGACACGATTCTATTAAACTGATAACTGAATTAAGTGCCAACTTTACGTCATTTAATGAAAAAAACAGCAAGCTAATATTGTCATGAAACGTCCCATTGTCTCAAAACAGCACATACAAATTTTTCTTTAACTAGATTTGCACTCGGAAAGTTAACAGACTCGCTAAACATAAATATATTTAAAATAAATTGAGATAACTATTTTATTAAGGATGTTCGAAGATGCACTAACATTTACAGTAACATCTTCAAATGTACGAAGGCCTAGACAACAGAGAAATCATTGTTCCGATATTATATAAACAGGTTGCAATTGCAAAAATTATCTCCCACAGTAATAGTTATCATTTGAATAAGATCGATTCAAAAGGAACGAACTAAAGCTCTTCCTTTGTAGTAATGATATTTTTGAGTTACTAGAAGTGTAATATTGTCCAATTGCACTCGACGATCTTGCTGCGAAGGAACTGAACTTCCTCGTCTGCACCGCCATGGGCAACTGCTCATTGGACATCCAAGTTTCCCTGCCGTCCTTGGCGATGTCGCTGGCACGATTCACCGCCTCCTCCGCGCTGTATTTGTGACGCTGGAAATGTCCCTGCACTTGTGCCGCACTCACTGGTTTTCCCAGAGCTGTCACAGCCTGCACACACAAATAACGATCGTTGCAGTTGTGCTTCAGAGTTGCAGTTCGTCAGTAAATGGGAAATTTTTGGTTTGGAGTTTAGTAATGAGTTCTTTGGAGCTTTAGTTTATTATTTAATGGAAGCTTTTTAGCTTGCAGTTTAGTAATGAGTGTTTTAGCGTATTGTTTAATGGAAATTTTTTAGTTTGCAGTTGAGTAATGAGTGTTTTAGTCAGCCGTTTAATGGAAATTTTTATCACATAAATATCGTATTTGACAGAATAATTGGTTGGTTATTCCCTAGTAATATAAAATAATACAATTCATTTGCTATTACCTACATCAGAGTCCACTTTCAAACTCGTATTTAATACAGAAATTATGCTGTTATCAAGGAATTTTATACGAATCTTGCTTTATCTTTAAAAAAACGTGTCATGGGGAATTCAATATATTCGTTTAATTTAGAGAAGCACGTCAATGATGGACGGACAGTGTTTTAAATTTTCTCCTTTCCGACTGAAGTGTAAACTCGTCAAGTTGACTAGACGTGTTATACTCAGTATAGCTATAACTATTTTCTACTTATTTCAAATATTGATGTTCGTGTAAGATAAGTTTTCTTTTTTTCTTGTATATGCTTGGTACATTTATATGAGTATCTATACACTTCAAAAGAATTCTACTATGTTGGTCCCAAGGAAATTTCCTACGACCTTACATCACTTGAAATCTTCTATCACCTGAAATCTGCACCAATGCTATCGAAAAGTTTCTGTATTAAATATCATTAACTTCCTTTGAATTTTCCACGTTTGAAGTTTCTCATAAATTTGCGACTCCAGCAAACGGCTGACCCGGTCAGATACATGCAATCGATTATGGAAAGACACTTAACCCTCTCATGGAAAGCCACTCATGCCTTTATGGAAAGACGCTTTACTCTCTCATGGAAAGACAAACCTGAGCAAAAGTTTGAGCTGCCGAGGGGGGCGCGTCTGGAAAGAACCTGGAGTAGAGCTGCTGCAGCTGCGGGGCGCTGCAGTGACCGATGTGCTGGATGAAGTCCACACGACCGGGGCGGACCAGCGCCGGGTCCAGCCTGCAACACAACAAGATAAGCTTATTTAGTGTCAACACTTCGACTGGAACGGGTAAAACTAAATTTTAATATTCAACTAGAATTCAAAGTCATTTGTAGTAAGCAATTTTGAAAATACCAAACAATTAACTGGATCATGCCTTTATTTCGCTTTAATCAAGTACTTACGAAAATTGAGTTTGTGCCTACTGGTCGCTCAGCAGCATTACGAAAATCCCCTTCGTGGCCACCGGTGGCGCACGTTGCAGTCCAAGTGTCGTTGACACAAGAAGTTACTTGCTATCACTACTATATTCTGTGTTTCTGACCACACTTCGTGCAGCCCGTCACACGAACTACGCATGCCCTTAAATATGTTAAAATTAATATTTTGGTACAAACAAGCATGAATAATGAAATGCAGTTACAGACGGAAACTTAGGCAGCTTGTGGAAACTTAATTAAACAGAACTTGGAATTCAGAATGTATTTTGGTAAAGTACTCCATGGTTTAGCGAGCTTTGATTACATGTTGGAAGGAACACGGAGAAATATAGCAGCACCAATGGATCCACTACTCAGATCGTTAACATGATCCTTGGTTATGGAAAAATATTGTAACAGATTCAATAATACAGTGTCAATGTTTTAAATCGAATTTCCAATTAAGATCTACATGCATTTACATGCAATGCAGTTGAATACGAACAAGAGGACAGGGCGAGTAATGAAGCAGTAAATCAGAAGTAATCAGTCAACAAATCGGTGCGATTCAAACCAGTATAAGCAATTCACGTTCCACATATCGCACTTCTCAGGGTAGTCGATCAAACCGCAAATGAGTGCAAGAAAATCAAGTTATACATCGCGCACCTCTCAGGGTAGTCGATCAAACCACAAATGAGTACAGGAAAATCAAGTTCTACACCGCGCACCTCTCAGGGTAGTTGGTGGTCATGAACACAATCCTGGCCTCGGTGGACGCGACGCCGTCGAGACAGTTGAGGAGGCCGCTGAACGTCACAGGCGTGAGGCCCTCGTACGCCACACGTACTGATCGCAGGTCAACAGGATTTATGGAAATCATCAGGGAGCAGTAGCAACCGTAATAAAAATGAAAACAAGATAAGCTACTTTAATCTTTCAAGGTATATATTTCATTAAAACCTCATTTCAAACCATAAAAGTTATCAGGGGTCCGGAGTAACCATAATGAAAATAAACGACGAGATAAGCTGCTTTAATCTTTCAGGTATATATGCCACTAAAACTAAATTTCAGACCATAAAAGTCATCAGGGAGCCGTAGCAACCGTAATGAAAGTGAAAGAGCAACATGAGCTAATTTAACCATTTAATGTATTTATTACAATAGAACCTAATTTCAAACGTTTCGGCCACTGGCCATAATCAGTGGTAAGAATTTTGAAAAGGTACCAAGTACAAAATAAGCTATTTTAAAATGACAGGATTTAAAACCAGTGTTGAGGTTCACGTGAACTATCGTACTTGATCCTTCTCTCTGAGTTAATTTTGCTGAGCTTGAACATTTACGGAAAAACGTTTTGAATTGAAGAGACTTTAAAAATATTCGCATTAGGTAGCAATCAGAAATTCATTTGATAAATGCAGTAACGACAATGACCGATTTTAGTTATAATAAGTAGAATTTAGTTTGACTCACTCATTTAAAGTGTATCATACTTATTGCACAAGTAAAGGAGTAAACTCTTTCATTTGCAAGCGTTAAATCAATAATACCCTCAACATTATACTTCCTATTTTCTTTTCCGCCTACATCAGCTCGCCAAGCTGAAATAGAAGATAAGCTTTTCGTGGGTGGTCAGAGGTGAGTAGTGTCGTGAAATAAAAGCAAAAGCCTTAAGGCTGAAATCAACTGAAACTTAACTTGAGTTTCAGTTGAAACTTACCTTAAAACTGAAACTTGACTTTAATCAACTGAAACTTAACATTAACATTGAAAATACAGATTGATTCGTACATCTATCCTAAACGGCGATAGACAGGATACACAAAGAAGCTTTGACATTTCAATCTTAATATATCATATATCTTATCATACCACGATGAAAACTGCAGTACTATTATTTGTTTCAATGACTATGTAGAGTGGCGCTGTTGAAACGTCAAACCGTTACATTCGTAATTTTTTTCATTTTTGAGAACCGTAAGAACAAATTTAGAGATTGTGGAAGTGTGCCCGAGTCAACTAAGTCATCTAATTAGATGAAAATCATACCTTGAAATACACTTTTATCTACAGCAATATACAAGGCTTAAAATTAAAAGTACCTGAGAGCATAAGCCGCCTCACCTCTTTCACTGTCCTCCCTACTTACGAAGGCCGAATCAATGTCCTCCAGCAAGATGATGCTGTCCTGCGAAAAGAATTCCATCAAAAACGTTTTACCTTCTCATATATGCCAGTTAGGCAGCAGACCCTGATTCACTCAATTCTTCAATTTATCCATTTGTCATTATTTCATGAGACATTTGATAAACGTACATTTATGCTAATTGCCGATAAAACAACAAGACAAGTTTTCGGTGTATTTACCCCAGTGAGCTTTTAGCCGTGATTCCTACAATTACTTCATATCCAATAGAAAAGCCAAATTCTTCACTTCACTGAATGTAGTCAAGCTAACGTAGTTCATATAAATACTTGATTTCCCATAGAAAGGCAGCATTACTTGTTTCACTGAGCCACGACCACGGTAAAACCCACGGAATTCTTGCAAATACTGTACTTCCATACTATATCCACGCACTCCATATCACTTCCATACTATATCCACGCACTCCATATCACTTCCATATCATATCCACGCATATCAACTTTGAAGCAACTAGTGCAACGTAGCAAATCAACAGTCCTGTATTCACTATACTAAGCCATGACGGTAGTCAAACCGACATAATTCGTACTATTACTTCACTTCCTAAAGGAAAGCAGCCTTACTCGTTTCACTGAGCGACGACGACAGTAAAACACACGCAATTCTTACAGTTACTTCATTTTCCATAGAAAGGCAGCATTACTCATTTCATTGAGCCACGACGATCACGACGACGGTAAAACCCACGTCATTCTTACAATTACTCCACTTCCTAAAGGAAAGCAGCATAATTCACAATAGTACTAAGCCACGATGGCGGCCAAACCGACCTCAGGAGCGACCGCGAGTAAATAGTTGAGTCTGTCGTCCGTGAGGCCGCGCTCGCTGAGATTGAGCACACACACGGCCAGCTGCAGGTGACCTGCCAAGGCGGTGATGAACGAGCTCTTGCCGCACCCAGGCGGGCCGTGCAGCAGGTAACCGCGTCTGTAGGGCACGCCTGTCCAGTTTGTGTAAGTTAAACATGGCATTTTCATTGCACACAATTTGTGTAAGTTAAACATGGCATTTTCCTTGCACACAATTTGTGTAAGTTAAACATGGCATTTTCCTTGCACACAATTTGTGTAAGTTAAACATGGCATTTTCCTTGCACACAATTTGTGTAAGTTAAACATGGCATTTTCCTTGCACACAATTTGTGTAAGTTAAACATGGCATTTTCCTTGCACACAATTTGTGTAAGTTAAACATGGCATTTTCCTTGCACACAATTTGTGTAAGTTAAACATGGCATTTTCCTTGCACACAATTTGTGTAAATTAAACATGGCATTTTCATTGCACACAATTTGTGTAAGTTAAACATGGCATTTTCCTTGCACACAATTTGTGTAAGTTAAACATGTCATTTTCATTGCACACAATTTGTGTAAGTTAAACATGGCATTTTCCTTGCACACACAATTTGTGTAAGTTAAACAGGACATTTTCCTCGCACACAATTAGAGTTGAACAGAAACTTTTTCTGTAGGCAATTTGCATGAGTTTGACATGACATTTTAATGTACATAATTCGTGAAAAACAGAACATTTTAGCGCGTACAATTTGCGTCAAACAAACCATTTACTAGGAAAATTTGCACAACTAAAGTGGATATTTTAATGAACACAAGATGGTTTCTGCGAGACAGGTTGTTTTACTGAAGTAAGTTGATTATTGATTGAAAGTTATTTTGAGCCTCTCAAACCACAACAAACAAATTCCCATAAGAGAAAGGAGGAAGGCTCCAGTTGGTATGGAATCAAAAGAACATGGAATCCATGCACAAGGCATATCCTCACACCCGACGCATAGAAACAAGATTGTAAAACGTTTATGAAATAAGATAAAAGTTGAAGAAGAGAGTGATGAAATGCAAGGATAACTTAGGCCTTTTATTTCAACAAGGAAAAAATATGATCCTTAAAAAATAAAATCCTTCAATTTAAACTAGAAAAGGCCCACTCAACCTTTTGTCAGAAAGCGCTAACACCCAAAAGAACAACAGTTGTTCTCCCCTAAAGTGATGAGGCTACACTACACGACGTCTTATATGAATAAATGCCATCTTTAGAGAAATTTTACAGAACAACAAATGAATTAAAGATTCCAAAATCCCTCCGTTGAGTTGAAGTGCATCACCATAATTAATACAAGTATGTACTGTCACCAAAATATAGGTACTAGAAGCTGTTAAAGTACTTCAGTTAGGTACTCCTAATTATTGAAACATTTGCATCATTGATTTCAAATCCAAATTGAGTTAAACTACGAAATCCCTACAATTGACAACTACAATAAAATAATCCGAATCAACGACAGTAAGCCTTTGTTGTAAGTTATTTACTGTAGATGAGGGCCATCATCATAGTACCAAACGAGAGCACTCCACCCAATCAATGTACCACTAATGCTTGCTTCATTCGATTATTATATTCCATTTTCTAACATCTCAAACTTACGAAATTTTTATAGCTCATCACGCGTTAAAAGACGAAGAAAATTGTATATCATATTCACTGAAACACTCAACCTATAGTCTATTTATTTCCCATTGTTAACCATCTACCACTTCACTTAGAAGATTTCAACTAGGCAAAAAGTGAACTTGAAGGGAGTATTAACCTCGATCAATGTACCACTGCGAGTTGTCCATGAACTCCTTGATGTCGGAGACGATAGTCTCGGCCACGCCGCTGTCGAGCACGACTGAAGGCAGCGGCCTCGGCTTGCGGGGGTTGCCGAACACGCGCCACTCGCTGCCCATCGCCGTGTACATGATGGTTTTGCCCACCGTCTTCTGCAGTGCCAGCTCCCGGGCTGAGGTGGTCAAAAATTGGGATCCTTACTATACCGGGATAAGTGCATGGTCCAACGTAAACTGTAATGAAACTGGTGTATCCTCCCATATCAACTGGGGTGACACCCGTGCATGGTCACACATCAACTGGGATGAAACTAGTGCATGGTCGCACATCAACTGGGATGAAACTAGTGCATGGTCGCACATCAACTGGGATGAAACTAGTGCATGGTCGCACATCAACTGGAATGAAACTAGTGCATGGTCGCACATCAACTGGGATGAAACTAGTGCATGGTCGCACATCAACTGGGATGAAACTAGTGCATGGTCACACATCAACTGGGATGAAACTAGTGCATGGTCGCACATCAACTGGGATGAAACTAGTGCATGGTCGCACATCAACTGGGATGAAACTAGTGCATGGTCACACATCAACTGGGATGAAACTAGTGCATGGTCGCGCATCAACTGGGATGAAACTAGTGCATGGTCGCACATCAACTATGATGAAACTAGTGCAGGGTCGCACATCAACAGGGATGAAACTAGTGCATGGTCGCACATCAACTGGGATGAAACTAGTGCATGGTCGCACATCAACTGGGATGAAACTAGTGCATGGTCGCACATCAACAGCGATGAAACTAGTGCATGGTCGCACCTCAACTATGATGAAACTAGTGCATGGTCGCACATCAACTGGGATGAAACTAGTGCATGGTCGCACATCAACTGGGATGAAACTAGTGCATGGTCGCACATCAACTATGATGAAACTAGTGCATGGTCGCACATCAACTGGGATGAAACTAGTGCATGGTCGCACATCAACTATGATGAAACTAGTGCATGGTCGCACATCAACTGGGATGAAACTAGTGCATGGTCGCACATCAGCTGGGATGAAACTAGTGCATGGTCGCACATCAACAGTGATGAAACTAGTGCATGGTCGCACCTCAACTGGGATGAAACTAGTGCATGGTCGCACATCAACTGGGATGAAACTAGTGCATGGTCGCACATCAACTGGGATGAAACTAGTGCATGGTCGCACATCAACTGGGATGAAACTAGTGCATGGTCGCACATCAACTGGGATGAAACTAGTGCATGGTCGCACATCAACTGGGATGAAACTAGTGCATGGTCGCACATCAACTGGGATGAAACTAGTGCATGGTCGCACATCAACTGGGATGAAACTAGTGCATGGTCGCACATCAACTGGGATGAAACTAGTGCATGGTCGCACATCAACTGGGATGAAACTAGTGCATGGTCGCACATCAACTGGGATGAAACTAGTGCATGGTCGCACATCAACTGGGATGAAACTAGTGCATGGTCGCACATCAACTGGGATGAAACTAGTGCATGGTCGCACATCAACTGGGATGAAACTAGTGCATGGTCGCACATCAACTGGGATGAAACTAGTGCATGGTCGCACATCAACTGGGATGACTTGGTGCATGGTCGCATATCAACAGGGATAAAACTGGTGCATGGTCGTATATTAACTTTGATGAAACTGGTGCATGGTCGCTTTTCAACAATACTGTATTCTTATTCACTGTAATATTCTCTTACTGAAAATAATAACTCGCTTATGTTCTTACACTTATAAAGCTTTAAAAATACAAAAGCCTAGTGGGACATTCGTGGGGACTACAAATACTTTTCTTTGCCTTAATTTATAAGGAAAAAAAGAGCATTATTATTATATATAAGAAAGTTTTAGCCTCCCTTAACCATGACAAAGATGTTCTAAGAGAGGAAGGAGGAAGGCACCATTTAGTATGGAGTAGAGGGAACGCGGAATCTATGCACAAGGTGCACAGAAACAGTAAGCTAAGAAAGAAGTTCATGAAACAAGACAAAGTTGAAGAAGAAAGTAGTAGGTGCTGAAAAACAGGATAGCAGTGAACCGAAAAAAGATGGTCCGTAACAAAACAAAAACCTATTCTATTTCAACAAAAAGGAAGCCTACCTAACCCTTAGCTCGGGCCCTCACATTGTCCCCTGGGAGCGCTAATTTCCATAGATACAATAGTTGAATCCCATTTAGGGGGAAAAAAGAGCAATTCAACACAAATCACAGTTAGGTTAACAAACATGAAACCTTTTTGAGCTAGACAATGCGACTCTTGAAGTAGAATGTAGTCGAGTCAGAGATTCCCTTTGTATGTTATTAATAAGGTGTAGATATGAAGTTGCAGTTCTCAATAGACATTTGACATAGAATGTGAAAAAATTTATTATGAAACAATGAGATCTTCGAAGTGAAAAATGGTAGAAGCTTCATTTACACGTCATCACCAAGGTGGAGTGAAGTTGACATTCTTATTCATTCCAACTCAAAGTCTAACAGACGGGTGCAAAAATTAACAGGATTTTTGAAGGAGTAGTAACAGCTCTCTAGTTACATGACCTCACGAGAGGTGAAGGTGTATCAACACTCATCAAACTCCGGTTACAATAAAAACTTATGCTACTGGCAAAAGAAGAGAGATTTTGAGGCAATTATGACAAAAGTTTAATTTATATGGCACTTTGAATTGGTTGAATTTCTGAGCCTTGACAGCACACCAAACAACTGCCCAAACGCACAGTACATATTTAAAACTACTAAAGAGCCAATAAAAATGAACCTTTAACAACGATATTCGCGCGTGATGTCTGTCAGCCAGCTACTTCCATAACATAGGAGGGAACAAACAATTCCTACAGGCCTCAATAACTAAACGAGTCTCACACCCATACCACAAAAAGTATCAAGTCAGTAACACATGGAGGCTAGAGCTCATGGAAGGAAAGCCAACTTCTTGGAACACTGACTCAGACAAACGCGTTTACTCCTCTCAATATGAACTGTACCACAAACTATATAACTACCAGTTATACTGAATAACATGTTGCATAAATAAATCCTAAAACGGCGGAAACATATGAAGAACTGTGAGGCTAAAGTTGATTGAATAAATGGAGAACGGACAAAATAGATTTCATGCAAATATTTACAATAAAATTAAAAGGCTGATGGAAATAATACGTTTTCCATTAGCATTTGGTACTGAAGCTGATCAATTCCGACTTTCCCAGATGGCACTACTAACACTGGCATGAAGTGGCTGAACTTTGAAGTTATTCACTCGAGTGAAAGAGTATAAAATGGTTCGACCCTAATGAAGACCCATAATCTTTTCTATTTCACTATAAAAATGAAGAAAAATCCTATGAATTTCTAAAATCCATATGAATTAACAATCCATTAAAAGTTGAAAAAAAATAAAGACCTTCACATTCTTGAAAACGTGACATATCAAAGCCGAATAGAAATGATTCCAAACCTCCAGCACAATTCAGTTGGGCTACCAAATGTGAGTCGGTAAAACACTAGTCATTAATTCAAGTCGCTATATCGATCAGCAATTAGGAATCTCTCATAAATAGATTATTGATAATGTAGAACGCCGCGGTCTCTTTTAACTCAAAATTTAAACATCTTTTGAGTCCATAACTGTTAATTTATGTCACTTATTATTAAAGACAAACTTTATAATGATTTGATTGTTCAAAACATGAAAACTTTTAACTCCTATTATACAATAGTTTTGCATTACCGCACTGCAACAAAGTTTTATATTAATGAAATAAACTACTTTCAGAAAGTCTGAAGAGGCAATCAGGTTTTGTAAATTTAGTCGTCAAATATAAAATCCCCACATGACTGACTTTTTACTGAATAGCATACATATAAGTTTTATAAGCTCTTCTTATCCTACCCGTACACCATGTAACATTCAACATTAGCTATGAACAATACAGTTTAGCTGCTGAAATTTACTCAAACAAACAATCTAAAGATCATTCGAAATAAAGATCTAAAGATCTTCCAAAATAAAGATCTGAAGATCTTCCATAATAAAGATCTAAAGATATTCCAAAACAAAGATCTTCCAAAATAAAGATCTAAAGATATTCCGAAACAAATATCTTCCAAAATAAAGATCTAAAGATATTCCGAAACAAAGATCTTCCAAAATAAAGATCTAAAGATATTCCGAAACAAAGATCTTCCAAAATAAAGATCTAAAGATATTCCGAAACAAAGATCTTCTAAAATAAAGATCTAAAGGTATTCCGAAACAAAGATCTTCCAAAACAAAGATCTAAAGATATTCGGAAACAAAGATCTTCCAAAATAAAGATCTCAAATCTTTGTAAAAGGTCTCAAAAGAAATAACAGCAAAAATTTGTCACGTCAATTCCAAGGCAGATTTCTAACTGGAGTTAAGCGAGACTAAAGAGGCACCTTGATTGAGGAGAGAGTGGAGCAGCGAGCGCCGGTTACCCAGAGTTGTGATAGACAAGGTCTCGAATGGCACGGCCAAGTGAACATCTACGGAACTGCTGCTGCGAGCCCGCTCCACCATCAGGGCCGAGCCGCCGTACCTACCAACAACAGTGGTAACTTGGGTTCACCTACCAATAATAGTAACTATGTTTCATCTACCAACAATAGTAGTAGTAACTTTGTTGTATCTCCCAACAATGGTAGTAGTAACTTTGTTGTGTCTACTGACAATGGCTATCTTTGTTGTATTTATCAACGATGGTCAGTCCTTGTTGTATTTATCAACGATGGTCAGTCCTTGTTGTATTTATCAACGATGGTCAGTCCTTGTTGTTTCTACCAACGATGGTCAGTCCTTGTTGTTTCTACCAACGATGGTCAGTCCTTGTTGTTTCTACCAACGATTGTCAGTCCTTGTTGTTTCTACCAACGATGGTTATTCATTGTTGTTTCTACCAACGATGGTCATTCGTTGTTGTTTCTACCAACGATGGTCATTCGTTGTTGTTTCTACTAACGATGGTCATTCGTTGTTTCTACCAACAATGGCCATCTTTGTAATTTCGACCAACAAAGGTCATCTTTGTTGTTTCTATGACGATACTCCAAAGGATCATTTCTATAGTATGATGTCATTATCCTAGAGCTACAACTATTTCGTTGTATCTGTCAACAACAGTAATCTTTGTCGTTTCGAGAAACAATGGTCATCTTTGATGTTTCTATGACGATACTCCAAAGGATCATTTCTATAGTATGGTACCATTATCCTAGAGCTACAACTCTTTTGTTGTATTTATCAACAACGGTCATCTTTGTTATTTCTACCAACAATGGTCATCTTCCTTTGCATGACATAGTCAGGGTCTTACGGTAGGACGGAATTGTCAGCTCATACTTGAGACAAACATCGGTTAGAAATATTAAATGTACGAGTTTATTAAGGGTAGTAGCAAAAACATAGATGGAACTAATGCGTAATACCTAACATAACTAGGTCTACAACCAAATGATATTTGGTCAGAAAATATTAAACCCATCTAACAAATCCAATTTTGGGTTATTTTACCCACACAACAGTTGCTGTTGACCTGATTCTCGACAAATTCACCGCACGTGCTGGAACAACATGGATGCAGAGTTCAGCTAGCTGAGCCTCAAACCTACAAAGAACCAACGGTAACCTCCCTCGAGCATTGAGTGGAAGATGAACAATTTCACGACCTATTCAACACACGTACTGGAACAAGATGGATGCAAAGTTTAGCAAGCTGAGCCCCAAACCTATATTGACATAAGGTGCCAAAGCTAACCTTCCTCGAGCATTGAGTGGAAGAGGTGTCTCTTCCGCCCTAGCGTTGAGAACTTTACAGTCTCCCATGGAGTGCCCGAGTGCAGATCCATAGTCTTCTCCTCCCTGTTGCGCTCCACTCTGATCCACGAACCTCTGTACCTGGCATGTACCTAGCAATAAGCACCATGTAAATTCAATTCTTTGTGTTATTTCTATGGTAGTAGATGACTGGTTCTATATTTTTTCCCTGAGATACAATTTTAACCCAATAAAATCCGCATTACCAACAAAAGATGTGCACATAAGTATGAAACTAAAGTGATAAGAACTGGATGCATCATAAAAATGGCATGCCCACCTAAATTACCACAAAATCAATAGCATTTGGCATGCTTAGAACTCTGACCATAAGCAACTGAGGCAAAAATGAAACACAATGAACTAGGAAACCAAATAACGAACATACTTCCTCTCTCATGAAGATCTCTAAATACTCAGTTTCCCAAATGCTATGAATTTATAAGGTACAATGAAGCTTATTAATGCAATGCATTCAATGCAATGCATTCGATGCAATGCATACAATGCAATGCATACAATGCAATGCATACAATGCAATGCATACAATACATACAATACATACAATACATACAATACATACAATACATACAATACATACAATACATACAATACATACAATGCATACAATGCATACAATGCATACAATGCATACAATGCATACAATGCATACAATGCATACAATGCATACAATGCATACAATGCATACAATGCATACAATGCATACAATGCATACAATGCATACAATGCATACAATGCATACAATGCATACAATGCAATGCATACAATGCAATGCATACAATGCAATGCATACAATGCAATGCATACAATGCAATGCATACAATGCAATGCATACAATGCAATGCATACAATGCAATGCATACAATGCAATGCATACAATGCAATGCATACAATGCAATGCATACAATGCAATGCATACAATGCAATGCATACAAGGCAATGCATACAATGCAATGCATACAGTGCAATGCATACAGTGCAATGCACACAGTGCAATGCACACAGTGCAATGCACACAGTGCAATGCACACAGTGCAATGCACACAGTGCAATGCACACAATGCAATGCATTCAATGCAAAGCATACAATGCAAGAAGAAATGGAAATAGAAAAAGCTCAACTGGTGCATAGTAAATTAATATTCAATTCCCTATACATAACTACAGTATTACTGAAATGCGTTTAGATCTCACCAAAACTCTGCCAGTTTTTAATCATTGAATAAACAGAAAACAAAATGAAACATGTCATTTATAATATTAAATATATTGATAGAAAATTCAATAATATAGCACTTACAAATCCCTTACAATGAGTTTCTTTTGCTTCAAAACAACCAATATTGGTTGTCAGAAGAACATTAATCAGTTTCCAATCAAGTAATTGGTATTTTGCATGTAGTAATTGAAAGTCTTATACTAATTTTCATCCATCAGTTAAGAAATTCTTACTAATTTGCACTCAACTTTAAAATGCAATAATTGTCAATAATCACACCGTCAAAGACAATCTATAGTGAAGAGTCTAGCTAAAAATTGTAATAGATATTTAGCTCATTAGAGAGACATTTTTTCAATCATCCAGATCAGTAGAGTAAAAACTAATCACTAACTACAACTTCAACCCCCCCCCCCCCCCCCCCTCCCAAAAAACTATAAAAACAAATCATTTGAACCCATGCTGATTAGGTGTGCATTCAGTATTTTGATAATTCACATGCATTAACCCTTTTAACCATGATTTCCTAATCAACTTCAAATTAACCACAACATGAAGTTGGTCTCCAATCTGAATACCTTTTACTTTTTCCCCAAGCCTTACCCATCATTACCACCAATTCAATGATTTATTTTTTCCTTATACTTGAGCTTCTGCACCAGCTAATATAAAAAATGGACAAAATTTTTCCAACTAATACCACTTCTTACTTCTTTATTGCACATATGCACACAATAGCAGTATTGCTAACTGGTCATCAATTCAGATGATTTATATTTTTCAAACCAGTGGAAGGCTTTGCCTCATCACTAAAAAATTCCAAGTACACTAATAAAGTTAATCATCCATCACTTCCTCAAAAATAACCATGGCTATAAATGTATTAAGGAAATTACCACAACAAAGGTTTTAGTTCCCACTATTAATTCCCAATTCACAGCATAAACTTTAATGCCAGCAACCTTGTACAAATACACTTACCAAAAGAAATGTTCACCAACGCTAGGGATGAACTCATGGTTTGTAACTGCTTTGCCAGTCTCAATTTGAGTAAATTTGGTTTCCACTCCAAGATGTTGGGTGTTCTGTGCTCCTTTCTCAGTGATCCAAGTGAGCACCCACTGGTAAGACTTGTCTCTGCAAGGTACTTCCAAGGTAGTTGTGTAGTGTCGACGAAATAATAGTGAACCAATCTGAAAAAAATATTAGCATAAGTTCCACTAAAAAAATATATCAAGCTTTAAGATAATGGTCTCAAAACATTGGATATAGCAAAAGTCAGAGTACACATTGAATATTACATTGACAGAATTTTTTTTCTGAAATGTAACGTTATAAATCTACAAAACATCAAGATCCCTATTTACATGCTTGCTAACTATAAAAATGTAAGATTATAAATTTACAAAACGCGAAGGTCCCTAGATGCTCACAAGTTAGGCAATTGTCTTAGTAACCACAATTCATTAAATAGCTAAACTGGAAGAGGTATAAGCTACATTACATGGCATCAATTGACATTATATCAGAATTAAAATGAATTATCCTCCATTTAGAACCTCAATATCAAACAGAACGGTACTGTAAACAGAAGCCAAGACACGCACTTACCATGACACCTTTTCGAAGTATTGCAGTTGCAGCACCCAGCCCAAAAAGGCCAAAACCAGCACCAAAGTACGGGTTGTCTGACAGGGACGATATCAAATCCTGGACTCCCATGATTAAAGTGAATCAACTTGACTAAAAACAATCACGTACAAATATCAAGAATGAAGAGCTGAAAAGTAATAAAAAGTATAATTAATAGGTATTTTGGTAACTGTGTAGCGGTCAGTAATCGATTTTCCACTTCTTGGTGCCTAAACGTATTAATTAGATGGAAATAAACAACTTTTCTTCTATGCATTTTCCTTTGTAAATGAGTATTTCACAAGTTATAGCGGTAAATGACTTACCGCAACTCTAGTGTTTGAAGCGGGAAGTAATTCATCGAGCGCATTGTATGGCAACACTGCAATGGAGGCTCCCTTTTGATGCGCTCGAATGATCGAGCCCATTCTTGCCATCTAAGACAAAAGTTAACATACTGCTATAACTCATTTTTTGGTGATAATTTCTATTATGTTATTAAATAAAAGACCCTAGAAGTGGGTTCAGGCTCCACGGGATGAGCTAATAATAAATTATGAAGTATTAAAACGTACTCCAACAGCTCAATCACGCGAAAAATAAAATCTACCGCGCTTACTCGTAAAATACTCATTTGACGCAAAAAGTGTATAGAAGAATAGTAGTATATTTCAATGTTATTACCATTGTTCAAGCAACAAAATTAAAAAATCAATGAGTAGCTGTTTAATTGAGCACATTCATCATCAAAGACTGTAAATGTTGAGGATTAACCAGAAATCAATTTTCTACTTTTTGAATCCTAAACATAGTGAATTATATTGAAACGAACAATTTTTCTTCTGTGCACGTTCCATCGTAAATGAGTATTTTACAAATTATAGTGGTAGGTTTAGTTTCGTCTTTGATGATGAATGCGCTCGATTAAACAGCTACTCATTGATTTTTGAATTTTTGTTGCTTGAATCACTGTAATAACATCGAAATAAACTACTTTTCATCTATACAATTTTTTCGTCAAATGAGTATTTAACGAGTTTTAGCGGTAGGTTTAGTATCATCTTTGATGACGAGCGCGCTAGAAGCGAGACTCCATTGCAGTGCTGCCATATGTCAGGCTCGATGAATTACTTCCCGCTTCAAACACTTGAGTTGCGGTAAGTAATTTACCACTATAACTAGTAAAATGCTTACATGCAACGGAAAGTGCATCAAAGAAAACTTGTTTATTTTGATCTAATTAACTAAGTTTAGGCACCAAAAAATCAAATATCAATTCTTGGTTAACCCTCAATATTCAACTCACAGACGAAACTAAACCTACCGCTATAACTCATAAAATACTCATTTACGATGGAAAGTGCATGGAACAAAAGTTGCTTATTTACATCTATTTAACTATGTTAAGGCACCAAAAAGTAGAAAATTGAAGACTGACAAATTCTCAACATTTACCTACCATTCTGAAAATCTGCTAATATAGTTAAATGGAATAATTTGAAGTTAAAAATTCCTTAAGGGAGTAACCGAACTAAATAAATGCTTTGATATAAGTTTCAGAACATATTACAGGGAAAAATTTTGCTTCATCAATGCATCTGAATAATGCTTCTTTAGGTTCTCAAAGAAATCACGAAGTATGGTGTTGTGAATTTTACTAAAAACAAACTTGGATTATTTATTGGCTATAAAAAAAGTATTGTATAAATTTACATACTCATCAAATGCTTTCTAATAGAAAAAATGGTAAATGTATAGCGTTGGGTAGGAATTGATTGTTCAATTTTTGGTGCCTAAACATCATTAATTATGTAGAAATGAACAAGTTTTCTTCAATGCATTTTCCATTGCAAATGGGTATTTAACAAGTTATAGCGGTAAATTGGTGACCGCAACTCACGTGTTTGAAGCAAAAAGTAATTCTTTGGCCTCAGCACATGGCAACACTGCAATGGATTCTTGCTTTAAGCGCGCTCGTCATCAAAGACAAAATTAAACCTACCGTTATAACTCATTAAATACTCATTTGACAAAAAAAGTGTACAGATGAAAAGTAGTTTTTTTTATATTATCATGATTCAAGCAACAAAAATTGGTCAATATTGAGTTTAGGTGACGTGGGGAAATGAAGCATTCTGTTTCAAAAAATCAGTAAATGAGCCCATTTAAAAAAGTTTCACATGAATGCCATTTTTGCAGCTGATGCATTATTTTCAAATTATTAAGCGTTGAAGTTAAACGTAAAATCGCTTTCCCGTGCAAAATGTGAAACACAGAACGACCAGGTTGGGTCAGGAAAGGCAAAGTTTGGCTCACAAGGTGTTAAAGTTTTTGCCAGAACTGCGTAGAAATAAAAGAATGAAAGAAATTGTTCATAAAATGATAATAAATATTGTTATCAGTTAATAACACAAAAAATTTAATGTACAAATTCAATTATTTGGTGCTTTTGACGTTTTTTTAATCATTATTACGTGGTCACCTTCACAGTCAGCTCAAAGATGGCGCCACCTAATACCGTCACCTTTACAGTCAGCTAATAGATGGCGCCACTTGGTACTGCCATCGCCATCATGGAGCAGTTGTAAACATAATTGTTTGTGACCTTTATGGGTTGCTTTCAACCTTTATTTATAATTTTCACTAGAAGAACTGTGGCTATCCCTCACGACCCAACCTCTTTACGTTTGTAATAGGGGGTTAGCTTCCATATTAATTAAATTTCACATGGCGCGCTTGCTTCCTTGGCGCCCGAAAGCCAACATCAAAGTTGAATAATTTGAAAGTAACGCATCAGCGGCAAAAATGCCATTCTTGTAAAACATTTTTAAATGGGCTCCTTTACTGATTTTGTGAAACGGAATGCTTCATTGGTCAATATTTATTTCAAGTGCTGCAGGGAAATGAGAAATTTTGTTGCTTTTAATCAGTATAAGAGCACATTTAAAAACCTTTTACATGAATGACATTGTGCTCGCTGATGCGTTATTTTTGAATTATTGAACTTTGAAGTTGGCCGTCGCGCGCCAAAGGAAGTGACCGTGCCAAGCGTAATTTAATCAATAACGGAAGCTAACCCCCTATTACAAACGTAAAAAGGTTGGGTCGTGAGGGTTAGCCACAGTTCTTTTAGTGAAAATTATAAATAAAGCTTCTAACCCATCCATTAGGGTTACGACCGCAATCTTGTTTACATTGGCTGAGCCGGCTCCAAGATGGCGGCGCCCATGGTGGTTGCCATCTTTGAGCTGATTTAAACAATATTGCGGTAGGGTAATTCATCAAATATCGAACTGAACTGATTATCGAACAACTTTGGAAATATGCGCGTAATAAATTTAGTAAGCATCCAAACTTACTCAGTGCCAGTGATCTTACATCTAAAACTCCTATTTTAGTGATAAAAACTCATTTCTGTGAGCTGCAAACTGCTACCAGCGGTTGCGAACGCATTTTCTGTACGACCCTTACAAATTGGTCGAATTTTTTCACTCGAAAAATCTTACGCACCTCGGGAAAATTGCGACGGTTTAATTGTTGTTGGGTCACCGTCAACCTCCCGTCATAACTAGAGAGTAGTGTTGTCATATGATGTTCTGTTGCTGTATTTTTTTCTTTTCCGCCAAAAAATTGATAATTATTCCATGTTCGACATTCAGTTCCTTTTTCATGTCAGTATTAAATACTGAACAAAGGTGTTCGAATCAAAATTCCTTAAAAATCATGAATTTATACCTCGAACAAGGCTTTTTGATTCTTAATTCTTTTAAATAACTGAATCGATCTATTGAACGCCTGTTTTATTTCATTAAAATATTGTATTAACGCTTGATAATAACATTGAATAGTTGAAGATGGGAATTCTGGTGAGGGGCTATCAATCAGCTGCTGGTGTTCCAAGGCCCTCGAGATCATCAATGATTCGTCTGGCTACATTTACTGATGATCACTCCCTTGCCAAGAAAATTGATGCAAGCATCAATAATAATTCATTGACGAGTGCTTTACACTCTACTCCAAAAAAGGTCACACAGGTTGATGATCACAATGATGGTTCAACAAACACTGCAAATGAAACATCGACATCATATTCAAATTTCGATAACTCTCCATTCAAATGCATCTTGAAAATAAGTAATGAGACAGTTATTTCAAACAAACAAACAAAACAAACATGGGCATCTTTGGGATGCTTTATTTCCAATCAAGCCTGATACAAATGATCTTAAGCATTGGTTTTTCAAATGTCTTATAACTAACACAATATATAGGACACCATGACGGTTCCCCCGTAAAGCCGGTACCCATTTCGACACCTGGGTCGAGTGGGGTATTGTGCTTGAGCTTTCCCTTATACCCAACGGGGACAATCGCAGCGCCAGCGCCGGGATACGAACCCGCGACTCCAACATACAAGTCCGATCCCTTAACCGCTGTGCCACCGCGAGCATTTCCAAGAAAATCCAGTGCACCAAAGAAAAAAAGAATGAAAGAAAAACGTTTATATTCCAAGTGGCCACATGAGATACATGTCAACATATTGGGTTTTAAAAAGTTTCTTAATATAGGACGTCCTAAAACCAAAGTTCCATACGAGGAGTACTAATTGACAAACCATCAGAGGTGTACAAATAGAAAAGCCATATGAGGCATAATAATTGACAAACTATACGAGGTGTACTAATAGACAAACTATCTGAGGTGTACAAATAGATACACCATACGAGGCATATTAATGGACAAAATATACGAGGCGTACTAATAGACAAACCATACGTGGCGTGCTAATTAATAGTCTAACGAATGTTCCATACGAGGAGAACTAATTGACAAACCATCCTGTTCGAATCAAAATTCTTGTTCGATTCATGTTCGATATTGATGAAATTATGTTATTAAAGAATTCGATTTTTAGAACAATAAATAAATTCCAACAATCTACGTTGTCTTTAAAGCGACATCACAGAACAAGAAAGCAACTGTTCAAGAATAATCTTGAGGCCCGCAACAGTTATTCAGAGCAAAAGTTACCGATTTATGAAGGTTGTTTCTAGACACACGTGCTTTCTGTTCAATATTTGATGAATTACCCTAGTCACCCTAATGGGTAGGTTAGAATCTTTATTTAAAATTTTCACTAAAAGAACTTTGGCTAACCCTCACGACCCAACCTCTTCATGTTTGTAATAGGGGGTTAGCTTCTGTTATTAATTAAATTACGCTTGGCGCGGTCACTTCCTTTGGCGCGCAACTGCCAACTTCAAAGTTCAATAATTCAAAAATAACGCATCAGTGAGCACAATGTCACTCATGTAAAAGGTCTTAAAATGTGTTTCTTTATTGATTATTTGCCACCAAATTATTAATTTCCGTGCAGCACCTAAAATAAATATTGACCGCTTCATTTCCCCACCTCACCTCAACTCAATATTGACCCAAACATTTGAAAATCAATGAGTAGACGTTTCTTCAAGCTCATTTGTTATAAAAGACGGAACTAAATCTACCGCTATAACTCGTAAAATACTCATTTCAGATGGAAAGTGTACAGAAGAAAACTTGTTTATTTTGATTCAATCAATTAGGTTTAGCACTAAAAAGTGAAAATCGAATACTGTCATATCTTTTAGATTTACCCGATGTAGTTAAGAAATGTTTTGGGATGTGGAGAGAATCCTGTATATGTTAAAAAGAGAGTCACGTATGCATTAACACGCTTTTTTTGTTCAACTGGTCGATTGCCATCCCTGTAGAACATAGAATATTCAAAAAAAATTTAATCTGTGCAACTAGATTCAATTTGATAACATTAAAAGAATAGCTTTTGTGAAAAAATGAAACTTTGATAAGTAATTAATTCTGTGAATTTTCATTGTTGAAACATGTTTTCTGCCCAATTTACCAAAATGTGTATCTCAGAAACTTGCAGCTGCTCTCTGCCAGCATCAAATATCAACTGTGCAGCAAGACTGTCACGGTGTCACCACCACTGGACTAGCTTCATCCGAAGGTTCTCAGGTCCAACGGTCTTTCAGCTGAGAAGATCTGTGACTTTAATAGGTCTCAACAAGGCCTCACCATGCCCGGATCAAGAAGTTCGGTATCTCCGGTATTTCATCGAACCGCAACTCTAGTGTTATAGGCTAACGCGAAAGACGTGAAAACGTTAGAAGGACTTCTTTAATAACGAGTTTGTTCCTCACCCACTTCCTCTCATTAAGTCCAATAGCTAAAACACAACTTCTTCAACCTGATTGCATTAATAAAATATTATAAATATGCTACCAATTTTTTAGAGATTAGGTCTCTTTTTAGGTCAAACCATCACTGTAGTTGTGCTCTCCGTGGCACAGCGGTTAAGGGATCGGACTTGTATGCTGGAAGTCGCGGGTTCGTTCCCAGCGCTGGCGCGGAGATTTTCCCCGTTGGGTATAAGGGAAAGCTCAAGCACAATACCCCACTCAACCCAGGTGTCGGAAATGGGTACCGGCTTTACGGGGGAACCGTCATGGTGTCCTATATATAGGGTTAGTTATAAGACATTTGAAAAACCAATGCTAAGATCATATGTATCAGGCTTGATTGGAAATAAAGCATCCCAAAGATGCCGATGTTAACCTTTAACCTTTCTTTACAAAAAAGACAGATCATTAAACATTGGACATCATTATACGTTGGTGGCTTCCTCCTTCAACTGCGTTGTTCCAGAGCTTTTTAATCTGAAGGCATTAGCCCTTTTTAAAGAGCTCTGGTAGTTGTAAAAATATGGTATGTAAAAGAATTTCTTGGAAAAACTGTTTTGCTGAATGATATAATCAGAGCTTGGCGGCTCTACTTTAAAATGTAGCGGGCGTTACCGCTACCGCTATACGCTCTAATTTTAGCGACTCTACCACTACCGCTACAGTAAAATACAGCACTGCTACATTAAGGTGCGTTTACACTGACACTCTTGAGTGTCGGTACAACGGGCAGATACACTGTTGCGGGCTTGCATGCGGGCTAAATGAGGCTCACTATGACTTTCTTTCCTGCTATTCTTTTCAACACAGCCCGTCACTCACTCAAGCTTCAGGCAGTGCCATGGTAAACCATGGTCGGTGCCTTGATGTGGGAGGAGGTTGTGTGCGCCGGAGCCTGCAGCATGTCATCAGAATACGTTTTGACACGCCCAGGCGTTGGGAGACTGATACAGGTCTACCGCAACCATGCAAGTTTGTGGTATACCTCTAGTAAAACATAAAAACTGGAACATTGAAGAGCTTCTTGACAAGAATTGCTGTGCATGGAGCGCAACATCGTTGAGCATCGCGTCTGAGAAGCAACTGAACCTTCTTCTGCCCGCCTGCAGTAGCCCTGCATCGTGTTTTTCTGGTGTGAACACACGCCACTCTTTTTTCAACGTACACTTGCCCCGCAATCCATACATGTGATTGTCGAAAATATTTTCAATGTGAACGCATGATTAGGCGCTACCATGGCAAATTTTATTGAAAATTTTTACAAATCTATTGTTTTATTAATGAAATTAACTCATATTTCAAAAGACATTTCGAAAATATCAGGGCAACTTTATTGCAATTATGCCAAGTTAAAAAGTACGGGTTAGATAAACAAGTGTTACTGCTATTTTTATAAGTTTTACATTTCATCGTCCGTACATGGATATCTACTTCAACCAATCAATGTGAAAAATTTTTCGACATATGCAAACAAAAATCAGACTTAACCAGTTCCATTCCAACTTCAACTTACACGGTGTGTGAGATATAGTGGTTGGATCACGACTACGCCGAATAATACTTCCATTTAGTTGCTAAACTTTTGATGTGAAGTTATGTGAGTGATGGTCTTTTAATAAGCACCTGCTTCAAAGGTGTACTAAAGATCGTTTGAGTTTGTAATGGGGGAAATAATACACGGTCAAATAGGGACTCCTCTTTAAATTTTATTTGCAGAGGCCAGCGAGTGTCTGACGACCCAGGACTATTCGGGATTGAAGTTGGCCAGATACACGTCAAGGACAGTGGCCCAATAGCAGAGAACCTTGGGACTTGATGCTCTTGGATTATAGAGGCAGAAGTACGTCCAACATACGACCCAGTGATTTCGGGCAGTCGTCAGTCCGTTAAGCAGGCAATCAGGTGGCAGTAAGGAGGTAGTCAGGCCCAGATCTGTAGGCCAGGCTAATTTGAATGAGTTTGTTCCCGCTATCAGTTTTTCTTCTACCTGCAGCACATTATAGCTGCATAGTCCTGCGCTATGTATTTCCCCGGTTCTTCCCACGGCTGCTCTCTAATTAATTTTCCCTTTATAATTTGAAAATGGCTTTAATAAGCATCGTCACCAATATTTATCGTCCTACTCCTATAATTGTTCCTCTACGCTAAGCCTCTGGATTCCCAAATATACACAAATATACACAATGGCTATTAGCCAAAGCTTAAAGGACGGCTTTTCCCTTACGGACCTTTTCCTGTTATTGAACCTAGAGCAATTAAATTTGGTATACCAGCAGGAAATGCATTTTGGAATTGTTTGTCTTCTATGAAAAATGCTATTTTTTGAAAGAAACGAGATATTCATAGAAAATGGAATTTACGTGGGTTTCTAACTGCCTCTCCTCCTACAGTTTTCAAGCTACATGGATGATTTTGGTAGCGTTGGATGCGGAATATCGTGGATATTACGGAAAGTAAACAGAAAATCTGTAAAGTCATTAGGAAATAAAAAAATTCGGTGGGCTTTTTTTGGGGGGGCAAAATTTGCATTTGGACCACCACAACTTTTGTTTGCAACTTATTTCGAATTGCCTCTTTTCTGTAATGTCCACGCTTTTCCGCATCCAATGATACCAAAACCATCACTGTAGTTAAAATCTATAGGAGATGGATTCTGAAACCCATTTCAAACCTCTAAAAATAATCAAAACAAGGAAACGTAATCAATTTCAGTTAAAATTTTTGGTCCAGGTTAGACCCCTGAAATCATAGGGTCAATATTTACTTTATTGTTGTCAACGATTTACATAATTTTGTAGCTATAGATAGGTAATATAGTCGGTTTTAAGACGTTTTACACGAATGACAATGTGCCCGGAAATGCTTAGTTTTCGAGTTAAGTTTGAAGTTATACGAACGGCGCTCCTGAATTGCCTTATATGCGCAAAAACAGTCGTTTTTGCAATGGAAACGGAAGCTAACTCCCTATTACAAACGTAAAGAGGTTGGGTCGTGAGGGGTAGCCACAGTTCTTCTAGTGAAAATTAAAAATCTACGAATCTATACGAATAACCCGGCAGGATTTTTCGCTACTGTGTTGGAACTGTAGGTCACTCTATCCAAAATTGGAAGAGATACAATGCACTATTACTGAACTTAAGTATACCTTAGATGTGATTAGCTTCACCGAAAGCTGGCTAGATGACTCGACCAAAGACATGATTAAATTTGAAAATTATCATAGTTACCATTCGCTACGAAAAAACAAGCGAGGCGGGAGCATCAGTACATACATTTCTAAGCACATGGATTCGAGAATCATAGCAAGTGCAACACTGAATCAGGATCATATAGAATCATTATTCGTAGAACTGTCTAGAGATGGCAAACGAATTGTGCTTGGAACGGTGTATAGGCCGCCTACAGCCTGTCCTATATCCTTCCTTAATGAGCTTAATCGAATTATTTCTCAGTTCAACAGGTCCTTCTACAATGACATAATAATATGCGGTGACTTCAACTATGATTTGCTGAAACATGAAAGCTATGAACCAATCTCTAATTTCTTAAATGCATTTCATTCTAAATCTTTCCTTCCGATCATCACAAAGCCAACACGAATAACCTCAGAATGTGCCACGCTGCTTGACAATATCTTTATGACAGACCCAAGTGATTTTCTTGCTGGAATAATTACTTCTGACTTATCAGATCATTTTCCAGTTTTTCTTATTAAGAAAAATGTCTATCTTGCGTGCACCAAAGCACGGGCTGAAACTTACTCATATCGTAAAATAAACGAATCAAATTTAGAAGAAATGCGCACCGTTCTAGAAGATTTAATGCCAACATTGCACATCACCCAACAAAACAATAATGCAAGGAGCATTGATGAATCAGTAGTAAAGTTGACTGAAACTATAATGAACGCATACAACCAGTGTTGCCCAATTGTAACTCGTACAGTTACCCCGAAAAATAAACAAAAGCCCTGGATTACTAGAGACATCGTGATAAATATAAAGAAACGCCAAGCGTACCTAGCCCTCCTTTGCGAAGGGCGAATATCTAGAGAAACATATAACCGATTCAGAAACTATGTGACAAACCAGATAAGAACATCAAAAAAGAGCTACTTTACCCTCAAGTTTACTCAATTCAAAGCTGACGTTAAAAAGACTTGGCGCCTCCTTAACTCTTGTTATAAACCGAATAACGCCGAAAAAAAGAAAATTGGTTATATCACTCAAGATAATGTAAAATACCATGAGAAGAATGAAATTGCTAATCTCTTCAACAACTTCTTTGTAAACGTAGGGAAAACTATAGCCAATGGTATTCCAAGTGAACCTACTGATCACCTGGAATTTATGGATCATATTCGAGAACACAACTCCTTTTTCTTTACGCCTACAAACTCCTCCGATGTAATTGCGTGCATAAACAACATGAAAAATAAATCGAGTGGGTTACAAACGTTTCCAACTAAAATACTTAAAATAATTGCTGATATTGTGGCCCCGCTGATATCCAATATTATTAACCAGTCTCTCTTACTAGGCACTTTCCCGAACTCCCTCAAAGTTGCTAGAGTAACCCCTATCTTTAAAAATGGTGAAAAAACCTGTGTAAACAATTATCGACCTATCTCCATGTTACCAATTATTAGCAAGGTATTCGAGAAAATTGTGTATAAAAAAGTGTACTCTTATTTTGAACAAAAATCATTTCTCTATGATAAACAATACGGCTTTCGCTGTAAAAAATCAACAACACAGGCAATATTAAATCATTTACAATTCCTTTATTCTAATATAGATAACGGAAAGACTGTCTTCTCTGTATTTCTTGACTTTCGAAAGGCATTCGATTGTGTGGACCATAACATATTACTCTCGAAACTTCATTGTTATGGCATTCGTGGGGTTGCCCATGATTGGTTCAGATCATACCTAACAAATCGGAAGCAATACGTTGTCATTGACGACGCAAAATCGGACCCACAAAAAATTAGCCATGGAGTTCCACAAGGATCTGTTCTTGGGCCTCTCCTTTTTCTGATTTTTATCAATGATATTATTAAATCTACATCATTTTTTAAATTCATACTTTTTGCCGATGACAGTACGCTTTCTGAGGTCCTTCCGAACGAAAATCCCAATACGATTGCGGAGAGTATAAATAATGAACTCCATAAGGTTTCACTGTGGCTTAAAGCTAATAAAATAAGCCTCAATATCGATAGAACAAATTATATTACGTTCTCATACAAGAAAAATATATCTCTACCATCCATTAAAATTGGCGAAGGTGAAATCGAAGAAACCAACTCATGTAAATTTCTGGGCATCATAATAGATAAACATCTGACCTTCAAAGAGCACATCACTCATATTAGTTCTAAATTATCAAAATCCATCGGAATCCTGAATAAAGTTAAAAATTTCCTGCCTGAAACAGCCTTACTAATGCTTTATCGAACGCTCATTTCACCATACCTGCAATACGGAATAGAAGCATGGCATGGAACTGATAAAAATAAAACTAATATAATTTTTACTCTGCAAAAAAGAGCCATCAGAGCGGTAAAGAACCTAGAATATAATGCTCACACAAATGTCGGGTTTTTCCGCCAAAAGATATTGATTTTTGTTATGGCAAGAACAACTCGAACGATTTCTCGAAGCGTAAGGGATAATTATGAGAAGGAAAATGAAACGTGTTGGAACTCAGCTTTGTTTTTCTGCTGTGTAGTTTATTGAAGGAGAACCAAGGAGGAATGAGGAACTGGCTCCTTTGGCTCTTGATCTCGGAGAGCTGGTTGAGGTGGCAATCCGTGCCGGAGGACCAGGCTGGAGTTGACGAAGGCCGGCACGCGAGGCAGTAATCGTGGTGAGTGAGTGGTATTTGGGGCACAACTTGAATGAGTTTTAACAATTTAACAATGACTTAAGGTGGTCACGTTATGAGGTATGCTTTCCAAACGTTTAGCAGAATATCGAGCTTGGGTAAATGGAGTAGCTCAAAGGTTTGAGGCTCAGGTAGATTTGCTGGCCTTTCCCAAAGTTATGCCAAATGGCTGGCTCAATAATAAGGTAAGTGGTGTGCAGTTACAGCATGACTCAGGTTAACAAGGTAACCTTTAACATGGCACTCAGTAATACAAAAAACCCAGGGAGATTTGACAGTGAGGGTTGTGTGTAGGGCGCTGCTGTAGAGGTCGAGAATTTGCTTGTAGCACCGCAAGGTAGGAAGCCTGAACAAAGAGTGGCTTTTTGAACCAGAGGCGCGCATTGCGCAGTATTGCCACCAGAGGGCTTCTCTCTCGAAAAATGTTAAGTTTTGTTTTTATTATTTCATGCATTTACATAAAAACTTTAATGATTATGAATTAGAAGTAGAAAATAATTAATAATAAATTAGAGTAATATTTTTAATGCTGCTAATTAATTTACTTAAGTATGAATAGCGAATTTCTAATTTTTACGCTTATGTAGCGGTATGCTACATTACCCCCCAAGGCGCAGACCGAAAGGTCCACCCGCTGCAATCATCTGTAGCGGGAAGGAGGGCGAAATACACGACCCTGCCGAGTTCGGCAATTGGCAAATGATACTGAGCGGGGAAGTTTCACCAAACGGGTCTGCAAGTTCAGATCGGCAAGAGTCCTAGGAACAGGAGTTACTGCAGCGGGCTCGTCTGGTCTCTCCAGACTTGTCGCTGTGTCAGTAAGAGGACTAGAGTTAGAATCTACGACAGGGTTAGAGATAGGGTTTGAATGTACAGACACGTAGAAAGGGTTACACTCTAGTTGACTAGGCAACAAGGCAGCCAACTGAGGAAGCTGAGATGGTAGATATGATCGAGTCTCAGTGGAAGGAGAAATCTGCGGAGAAGATGATGAGTTATAAGTTACACTATGATCAGAAGTGTATGCGACTTTTAATCTGTCTATGCTCACAGGGTCGCTCGAGCCGAATCTGTCGAGGACGAAATATTTTTGCTTGCGTTTAAGTACTTTGAATGGGCCATCATAAGGGCGCGTGAGTGTAGGCTTAATAGCATCATTGCGGACATACACATGTGTGCAGTCTTGCAGGGCAGAATCTAGTCTGTCCTCAGTCTGAGGCATTCGTGGAGCCACATACTTGATCTGGCGCATGCACTCCTTCAGGGAGGTTACGTAAGCGGAGCGGTCAGCGGATGAAAATTCAGACAAGGGTTTTGGGTCAACAATGTCGCCGGGGAGACGAAGGGTCTGACCGTACAACATCTCCGCCGCTGTGCATTGCTGATCCTGTCTGTGGAGGTTTCGAATGCTAAGTAGTACTACTGGAAGTCTATCAGTCCAATCGTGACTGCAATTAAGGCAGCGCAAGGCAGACTTGAGGTCTCTGTGGACCCTCTCAATAAGTCCATTTGACTGCGGATGATATGCTGTAGTGGATGTGTTTGCACACCCTAAGGCGGAGCTAAGCTCCCTCCAGAATTTGGAGGTGAATTGTGATCCCCGGTCATGTGTGACTTGTAAGGGAACCCCAAATCTAGATATCCAGTTGGACATGAAGGCGCGAGCTACCGTCTCAGTTTGGGTATCAGGTAAAGGGACAGCCTCAACCCAACGCGTGAACCTATCGATGATGGTCAACAAATAAGAATAACCGCGCGATATGGGCAAGGGACCCACTAGGTCTAGGTGGACAGAGTCAAACTTTTGACCGGTGAATGCGCAACTCTGCAGCGCTGCACGATTATGTTTCACCACCTTACTACTCTGACACGCATGGCAATTTTGCACAATTTGCTTGACCTCCTTACGCATCGCTGGCCAGACGTAACGATCAGAAATCAAGCGCAATGTACGGTTAACACCAGGGTGACTGAGGGAATGGTAGTGGAGGACAGCTACTCTGCGGAGAGTCGCAGGAAGATACAAACGAGAAAGTCGCTCGGCATCACGATACACGCCGTCAACCAAGGTTAGTTTTGGAAGGGAAGGGTTAGAAGATTTGAGAAGGTCCTGAAGTTCAGGATCCTCCTTTTGAGCAATAGCAATGTTTTCGAAGGTGATTTCGCCACTGGTTTGGACATTATTGATGCGGGACAAGCAATCGGCTACGGTATTGTCCAGTCCCTTAATATAGCGGATGTCAGTGGTGAACTGACTTATAAAGGAAAGGTGTCGAGCTTCTCTAGGCGAATGTCTTTCAGAAGGCATTTTTATAGCTGAGGTCAAAGGTTTGTGATCTGTGTAGATCACAAACTCCCTTGCCTCTAGAGCATAGCGAAAGTGTCTCACAGATAGGTAGATAGCAAGAAGTTCCCTACCGAACGCGCTATAACCACGCTCAGTGGGCGACAGCTTTTTGGAAAAGAAAGCAAGAGGAGAGATGTTAGTGCCCACTTGTTGTTGCAACACAGCACCTACGGCGGTACTGGATGCGTCAACCACGAGGCTGAAATCAGCATTAGCAATAGGGTAGGATAGTTCAGTCGCGGAAGCTAATTTTTTTTTTATCTTTCTTTTATGCTGTTTTCCTGTCTTTGTTTGTTTTTGTGCCTCAGTAGGTAGGGAAATATTTTTCTACTATTTCCGTGCTGTGCATTTATTCCTGACCACCGTAAAAATTCTCATCCCATTTTCTCTCTTTCCGTTTTCTTCAACGTATTGATTGATTGAGTAGGTAGGAAAATAATTTTTTCTCTCCTGCTTAATTTTGTGCCTACGCAAATTGCCGCATACCGCATAATAATTTTTTTTCTCTTCGTTTCCAATTTCATTTTTCCTATCTTCTGTTTCACTAAATTTGAATGATTGAGTAGGTAAAGAATTAACGCAACCCCTTGCTACTTAATCCCAAGTCATAGGCACTGATATCTTAATTGCGCATCCCCAAAAAGAGACTGCTAGCATGCCTGATTCCGATAATGAGGATCGAGCACACGCAAATCCCGTTAGGCTCCCTCCTTTCATTCCAGGGGACGCCCACACCTGGTTCAACCAGGTGGAGGCGGTATTTAGGTACAATAGGATAAATCAGGAGATAGACAAATTCTACGCGCTTCTGAGCGCTGCGCCCACAAAACTCCTTAATGATTCTAATGATCTGTTAGAAAACCCTCCAGAGCATAATCCTTACGGAACCTTAAAAGGAAAAATCTTGGCAAGACTTCAGATGTCCGATGCGGACAAATTCCGAAGTCTTGTAGATGCCTCAGCAATTCCACCTGTCTCTGCTTCTTTCTCTCCTTCTTCTCTCGTGAAAGAACTTCGGAAACTCGCTACTGGCGTTGCCGTAGCTGAAGGGTTTCTGAAGGAAGTATTCATGACAAAGCTGTCCCCAAATGTGCGGCCTTTTCTATCGCTAGCAGGGCCCGAGCAAACCCTAGAAAAATTGGCTGAATCCGCCGAGACCGTTATTAGGAATATCAATTTGTCTCGAGAACCACAGGTTGCTTCCTTAAATGTAGCAGCTACAACTTTTAGCCCGTCAAATACTGCGCCTAGTGAATCCTCAGCCAAAATAGATAAGCTGCAGCAGGATATCGCTGAAATAAAGCAAGCTCTCCAAAATTTTCAAATAGGTCAGAGTCAAAGTGTGGCGCACATTCAGCAAGGCCCAGGGAGATTCCAAAGCCACCAAAATGCCTACGACTATCCCTATGACTATCACTCTAACTATCCTCCTCCTCCTCCTCAACGCTTTGATAGAGGTAGATCTTTTGATAGGTCAAATCAAGACCGCCGTACAAATACTTAAACTCTCGGATCTCTACAAAATCTCCATCTGCAATTTCATCTACAAAACATTAGCTAATGATGGCGACAATAGCCTTCAACAGTTATTAACTGCGCAAACTGGTCATCACGACCATTTAACACGAAATAAAAGTAAATTCATGCTTCCTTATTATTCAAAGGCCCGCTCGCAACATAGTATACTATTCGTTGGAACTAAAACCTGGAACTCAATACCTGCGGAGATCCGTGAAAGTAATTCTTACAAGGTATTTAAAAGAAATCTTGAGTCTCACTTCTTATCAGAATACTAGTCGTGTAAGATCCCCAAGTCAAATCCTGCCTCCTACATGTCTGGTCCTAATAATGCAATTTGCCATGAGTAATATCGCCGATTTTCAGTCTGCTCCCAAATCGTTATCGAATATACTGTTAACTATTGTCCATATGACCTATATTGTAAAATTAAACATCAATATCGAGTTCATTATCCTGTTGATCAGTCTAATGCGAAACTAGGCTAAGTGAATTAGGTTAAACATTATTGTACGCCCTAGAATAATGTAATGGTAGGATGCCCTAGAAGTCGCTGAACTTATTCGGGCCCACAGGTAGCTATACTCAACTCTGACCATTGTATTAGACTTAAGAAACATTCTACCTCTGTATCTCCTGTGGTAAATAAATTGTTTAAATTGTTTAAATTGTTTAAAAATAAAGGTTTCTAGTGACGTTCGTTTACATCGACTCCAAGATGGCTGCCGCCATCTTCAGTACCGGTTGGCGCCATGGCGGCAGCCACCTTGGAGTCTATGTAAACAAACGTCACTAGAAACCTTCATTTATAATTTTTACTGAAAGAACTGTGGCTACCCCTCACGACCCAACCTCTTTACGTTTGTAATAGGGAGTTAGCTTCCGTTATTAATTAAATTACGCTAGCCGCGCGCGCTTCCATGGCGCGCACAAGCCAGCTTCAAAGTTGAATAATTCGAAAATAACGCATCACCGGGCAGAATGTCATTCATGTAAAACATTCTTAAATATGTTCCTTTATTGATTCTTCGCAACGAAATTATGAAAATCGTTGACAACATTAAAGTAAATATTGTCCCATTATAGAGTAATGCCGAGACATGGGAGATTACATAGCAACGTCGTGCCGTGAAGAAAATGCCCATGGGGAGGATTAACATGATAAAATACCACTTCCTCCTCCCCTCATTCTTCAAACCCCCGTAGTGGGTGAACGAGTCATTTTTTCACACGATGTACCCGACCTCTTACATCCTATAGCAGCAAAAATCTTTATTTCTACAAACCATGGGTCCGAATGGGGGATGCCCTCCCTAAGAGATTTGGAAACATTCACTAGAAAAACCATAAAACATCCTATAAACTCCAGACACCACATTTCACGTAATTGTACTACGTCTATAATACACAAGATAATGAAGATCACTAACACAATACACTTTCTACACATTTCCAACAGCATATTTCACGTAATGGTATAAAAATTACCATAAAATATACACGTTAAAACAAAGGTCTATTTCTTGACTTACGCGAAGACGCAAGCGTCCTACACAAGCGAAGAGAGCAAAGTGCGTTCGCCTGTCTGTGTACTGCTAGTCTGCTACTCAGAACCATTTATCACGCTTGAGTGTTGCCACCGCGTGAGATCGAAATTGTCAAAAGAATGACTATTTTATGCTAGTTATATTAATCCAGAGAATCGTTAAGATTAATAATTATATCGAAGAATTTAATATTAATAAATTACACTAAAATAGTCAATGACAAGAAACGTAGGTAAATTAATAATTAATGACATATATAGTAAATGAGGCTAATGCTACAAAACATCCTCTCTACAACAGCACAAGATGGGATTGGCGTTTTGAAGTGTACAATAAGCTCTAGGTGTTGTCAGTATCTTCCTAGCTGAAAGCCATACAGTTATAAATGGGATATCTTCTCCAGTAAATGATCTGTAGAAGTTTGGCTGTGAGATCCGAGAAATTCAATCAGACTGAGAGAATGCAGGCAACAGCATATACGATTAAACACTGTTTACAAGTTAACAGCACTACACCAAAATCATTCGTACAGTTTCATTCTATTATCTATTTGATGGCAAGGTAAATGAAGTGATAGTGTTGTAACTGCAATATCTCGTACCGCTACTTTAATATGCAACGGGCACTGCAGCTGCATGTAAAGCGCTACTGCCTACCTCTGGATATTACACTTCACTAACTCCCTCATATTGAAAAGTTAAAAAAAAATGATCTACATCTCACACTTTAGATAATAAATAAGCTTTTCGTGCAAAAAATTGCATCATGGATAGATCAGAGTAGTTCAAAACAATCAATTCACTTTAGTTATACCATTCTCTAAATAATAGTTTTTGCTGTGTTAAATAAGAACTTCTATTCCCCAAAATGAAACAATGAACTTAGTCATGTGCGATGTGATACTATTCACAAGTTTTGAAATCTTCCATGGCTTTTGAGCATCTATCAGATAAATGCGAAAAATTATTTCAATGTAGAGCGTCATTTCATGCTCAACTTTAGATTCATATTTGGCTTTGGTTCGATGCAATGCGGACAAGAAATATTTGATTGGACCTTCTCCGAGTGTATTAAAAAACTTACACTGACATAGGCTTTTAAAACGTCTTCCTCTTTATCTTGCGATCATTAAAAAAATAGCTGAGGCCCCCACGAATGACCTACGTTATAGAAGACGCTTTGATTAGATAGAAAATCTAGAGCATGATTGTCAAGGGAATGCTCGCGTGATGCAGCCACGAGAAGGAAATGACGAATCTGAGATAGTAAAATCAATTCAAAATAGATGAAATTTTTTATCAATGAATAATTAACGATAGCCTAAGGTTACATAAATAACAAAATTGACACAAAATTAGACTGGCTGCTAGGCTCTGGTCGCGCCGAACTCCGAGTCATGCAACACGCGACTCAACTTTGGTGAGGCGTTAAAAGAGCCGTTTACACTAGGGGACATTTCTGCCGTGAGGCACAACACGTGTTTACGAGGCTCACCACTGAATCTCATATATGTGTGTGTTTATACGAAGTTCCCTATTCTCAACGGGAGTTACGAGGCTCTTGAGTGTCGTGCATTACGAATTCGATCAGAGCGAATAGGTAACTTCTTATAAATACACACAAATATGAGCCTCAGTGGTGAGCCTCATATACACGTGTCGCGCCTCACGGCCGAAATGTCCTCCAGTGTAAACACCCCTTTAAGTTACCCGGAGGCGGAGGTAGGGGGTGTCGCTCACGTCTTGCACCGGCTAGTGCGAGGCTCAAACATTACCTCAGCTCCAAAGGGTGCTGGGTCAGAATCATAGTAGAGAAAACAAGGTAGAGTCATTTCTATGAGGGAAAATGCACCTCCTTATGTTCAGCTAGCCAATATAACAGCTGTATTTCAAACAAACTTTATGACGTCACCATTAGGATATGTCGTTAGGCCAATAGTAGAGCCAGATTTGGAAATGGCAGTGTTGTGAGATGCAACATGAGAGCTGCTATTGGTTCGTTCCCGAAGCGGGCCCACTAGCACATGTGCACCTACGGGACAGGATTATCCATTAAGCATTTACACGAGTGTAAGTGCTAAAACAGTCCAAAGCTATAGCGACGCAAAGCACTGAACGCATTTAAAACAATTAAAATTAACTTATACTCGTACATACTAATTAGTCAATCGCAGTAAACGTTTCATGCATTGAAGAGGAGTTAGGCACCGTACAAACACCGTTTAGTAAAGTGAATGAATAGACATCAAAAATATTTTCATACAGTAAGAGCATTTGACAAAAATAATCAAATTGCACTACCGATCACAGTACGCAAAACAATTAGAATTGAAATTACATACCGATGGTTCACCTAAAAATCTGTGAGTTATGAACCATAAAAAAATACAATAACACGGGCGAAGGGCTCGCTGATTCAGGAATGATTGAGCGAGCGATATTTCCAGATAACATTACACAAGAAAACTATAATAAGGGATCTAGAGAAGCAATAGTGCTAAGTTTCTTAACAATAATGTAGCCTATCCCATCCACTCATGCGACATGATCCAAGTTGGACAAGTTATACCTTATAACTAACGCCAGGACGCCATGACGGTTTCCCCCGGTCAAGACCGGTACCCATTTCAGATATTTGGGTAGAGTGGGGTATTGTGCTTTGAGTTTTCCCCCTATACATTATAAGTCTAACGCAAGGTTGATAGCAACAGAATGTCGAGAAAAAGTTTAATACGCATTGACGTTTAAGCAGAATTTCAGGCAGTATTTGAGCAATTTTTGCTTCTAGTAATTTGTATCGCTTCATTTGATAGTTATGGTTTTATCCGATACTTTATCACTGTTGAGGACTAGAGAGTTACGCACGTGTAAAATGAGTTTATCTCTCAGGCATTTGTGGGCAGTAACAAGCTGCATGTAGTCGTCGCAAGTAGCGCGCGCTACATAGGTATAGCGGTAGCAGTGCTACATTGCAAACAATGTAGAGGTAGCATTTTCTACCGCTAAGTAAATTAGGTTAAACATTATTACACATCTTGTGTGTTAACGATATGAAGTCATAGAAGTCGCTGAACTTATTTGTGCCCACAGGTAGCCAAATCCTATTGTGTCCATTGTAACCACTTTAAAAAATATTCTACTGATATATACCTTGTGGTTGCTAAATTGCTTAAATGGTGTTTAAGGTCACTTTTTGATGTAGCTGTCTGAAATCGAACAGGAGAAATATGTGCCTAGATATGACATGACACAAATCAACAAGTTTCAAAACTGGGCTGAACCTCAAATAATACAAACCTAAAGTTTAAAAGATGTTATTTGTACTGTAAAAACGAAACAAACAATGGTTTTACGTATTACTTGCAAACAACATATGACTGCAAAACTATTAACACGCAGCCCACAAAGATAAACTCGTTTTACACGTACGCCATTCTCTAGTCCCCATCTGTGATAAGCTGATTTTTCTATTGATTCACCTGAAGATTTGATTGTAAAATCTGTTTAAAACAATCCAAAATGAAATTGTAGATGTTCACCTTCCCTAAATTAATAAAAAACAATTTAATTCAAATTGCTAGCATATGAGCTTCACCAAACTCGTTTTGTTACCAACCAGTTTTTTTGGCGGTCTTGTACAAGCGCTATACTTGTATGTGAGCTTAAACATCATTATGTGCCACCTCCACTGCAAACCATGCCATCAGTTACGTTTGAGACAGTGTTCGGTGAGGGTGTGCAGTCTCAACGCTAAATATTATATGAGTGTGTAACGTGTTTTTGTGCTTTAAGAGTGATGGGATGATATTCACCCATGTTTACGTTGAAGCAAAATGGTGAGAGAGACACGCCATCTCTGGGTTGGAAACTTGCCCGAGAATATTAGTGAAGAACGTATACGGGATCACTTCAAACGGTACGTGTGAGCGCTCTCTGGCTGACCTGTGAGCGCTGGCGTCTTGAGGTCGTGGTTCTCTTTTCATAAAGCTGCTAGTCACAATGCTTTTAGACTAGGTTTATTTTTGTGTACTGATTAGTATAAAAAAGGTTTAGGATTCAATTCAAGTTTTTGTTTGTAATTTATTTGAGTTATAAGTTGCCTTGCTCCGCTAATAAAATGTTTAACCTAATGGTAGTACTTGTAGTTCGAGAAATTTAATGAACGGATTTCCGGTAATCGCACACGTGGTATAACTAAGAAAACCTAAGTTATTAACGCCGTTACTAATACATTTCAAAATCTTATTTTATTCTCTATGATGTAAAACGTGGTAAAGGAAACAGTGATATTTCTTTGAGAACTTGTATGAAGAGAATATGCGCATGTAAAGAATTTTGGGACGTTAGTCCTACATTGCAGCATTTATAACGGTAAATCTGAAGGATATGTCAGTTGTCGATTTTCCACTTTTTGGTGCCTGAACCTAACTAATTGAATCAAAATAAGGTAAATCTGAAGGAGATGACAGTTGTCGATTTTGTAAATTTCGATGCCTTAGCATAGTTAATTAGATCGAAATAAACAAGTTTTCTTCTATGCACTTTTTGTCTCAAATGAGTATTTTATTAGTTATAGCGGTAAATGACTTACCGCAACTCCAGTCTTTGAAGCGGAAAGAAATTCTTTGATCGAGTTGTATGGCAATACTGCAATGGCGTCTCGCTTCCAGCGCTCTGTCTTGAAAGACGAAACCAAACCTACCGCTATACCTCGTTAAATACTCATTTGACGAAAAAAGTGTAAAGAATAAAAGTTGTTAATTTCGATGTTATTACCATGTTTCAAGCAACAAAAATTCGAAAATCGATGAGTAGCTGTTTATTCGAGCGCATTCGTCATCAAAGACGAAACTAAACTTACCGCTATAATTCGTAAAATACTCATTTGAGACGAAAAAAGAATAGAAGAAAACTTGTTTATTTTGATTCAATTAATTAGGTTCAGGCACCAAAAAGTGAAAAATCGACAACTGTCATCTCCTTCAGATTTACCCAAAATAAACAAGCTTTCTTCTATGCACTTTCCGTCTCAAATGAGTATTTTACGATTTATAGCGGTAAGTTTAGTTTCGTCTTTGGTGACGAATGCGCTCGAATAAACAGCTACTCATCGATTTTCGAATTTATGTTGCTTGAATCATGGTAATAAAATCGAAATTAACAACTTTTCTTCTATACACTTTTTTCGTCAAATGAGTATTTAACGAGGTAGGCTATAGCGGTAGGTTTGGTTTCGTCTTTGATTACGATCGCGCTGGAAGCGAGTGCGCATTGCAGTGTTGCTGTCGGACGTGCTCCTTGAATAACTTGCCGCTTCAAACGCTGGAGTTGCGGTAAGTCATTTACCGCTATAACTAATAAAATACTCATTTGAGACGGAAAGTGCATAGAAGAAAACTTGTTTATTTCGATCTAATTAACTATGCTAAGGCATCGAAATTTACAAAATCGATAACTGACATATCCTTCAGATTTACCAAAAAAATTTATCGAGCACGTTGGACGGGAAGACTACGATGGACTCTCCCGGCGCGGTCGAATAATCGAGCGCATTCCCGCCATCTAAGACGAAAATTAACTCACCGCTATAACTCGTTATTTTTGGGTGATAACCTTTATTGTGTCATTAGCTAAAAGATCCTAGAAGTGGGTTCAGGCTCCGCGGGGTCGGCTAATAATAAATTATAAAGTACCCAAACGTACTCTTAACAGCTCCGTCGCGCCACAAATGAAACCTACCGCTCTAACTCGTAAAATACTCATTTGCCGCTAAAAGTGTATAGAAGAAAAGTAGTTAATTTCGATATTATTACAATGATATCAGCAACATTAATTCGAAAATCGATTTGTAGCTGTTTATTCGATTGCATTCGTTATCAAAGACGAAAATTAACATACCACTATAACTCGTAAAATACTCATTTCAGACAGAAATTGCATAGAAGAAAACTTGTTGCTTTCGATGTCATTAACTATGTATAGGCACCGAAAAGTGGAAAATCGGTTACTGTCCATGTCTTCAAATTTACCTTTCAGTGTTTCGTGTTAGTTCACGCGTGAACCCCCAATTGTTGGCGGACTTTCAATTTGAAGATTTCGATACCAAAATATTGGATTTTCACAAAAAATGTCGAGCTACAGAGAGACAAAGTAAAATTAGGACGTTACATTTTTTCACAATTGACCAAGTCTGCAAAGACAAGACGTGTGGTAAAGACAACGTCTTAATTCTTGATGTTATTGAAGCATGAATTATCATCTTTCAATTATAATGTAGGAATGCTTTATCGTAAATACTTGTTTGGCTGCGATGAAGATTGGATCCGATTATCAAACAAATGACATACTAAAGGAATATCGGAACATATAGAGTGCAGAATGACGAGTTATTTTATAAGTTTTTTTTACCCTCGAATAATCATTTACAACAGGCAAAGAGAAAAAATAGCGAACATTGGAGGGAGAGTCGAATTACGTGTAAAGGTTAACTTTTTAGGAATGATAGAGATTTCACTCTGCGTATAATGAGACAGTAGCAAAAAATGTGAAAACACGACGTTCAACTTAACATTTTATAGAATTACTAAATGTAAAGAAAAACAGTCTTGGTGTAGAACACTCAAGAGAATAAGTTATCCCTAACCAATATTTTTTTACGATAAAATAAAAAGAAAGAATGTTCCGAATATTAGCGTAATTTTGATCGATAATCTGTTCCTTGACTAGAGCGTCGGAAAAGGTTCATCGTAAAGATGAGGTTCAACGTTTGATTGTATTTAACCCTAGTTCATTGGCTTTGTTTTCTCATCGATCACTTAGAATATTATTCTTTTGATTAAGCTTATCTATCGGTAATCAATCGTTTGTGCTGTTTGAGTTTTTTCGATCACACATCGTTTTTGATGTATGGTATATGCTTTTGATACCGAGGCTCGTTCATCTTATGAGTGCTTCCTCGATAGCACATTTGCTTGAATACTTCGAAACCAGTTTTATTTTGAGTATAAAAAACTGTTATATAACCATTGTAATGCTCAGATACTAATGCTGGAATATGCTAAATAGCATGGTTATGAAGATAGCTGGGCTGGTTCCTGAAGTGGTGAATAATGAAAAACGGATACTGTATGAACATTTGTAATTCATAAAAATTATTGTATTCTAGTCTTACTCTGAATCGGAATTAGATAAATCATTGGAATCTGCATTGTGGAAATATTTTGTATAATCGTATCATTTTGAAATCCTTGTAAGGTTTTTTCTGAATTCGTTGTGCATGCGTAAGGTTTATGAAAACGTAATTTATTAATGTGTAACCGCCCGAATGGCCGACATTTTGAGAATTCTTTACTTTGAGAACCATACCACACCGTAAGTTTTTAGAAAACTATCAAGAAAATCGAAAAAATATCATGAATAAAATATGTTTTAAATTCAGTTTTACCTATGTTGAAGTTTCATAACTATTGGACCATTAATAAAAAAGAAACGCGGGGCGATTACAGTTGAACGCCAGCCGAAAAATTGAAATGAAGATAAGAAAGGGAAAAGAAGTATGTTTTGAAAGGTGACAATCAACCCTAACCTAGATCCTGTGTTGTGCACTAGACATACGTAAACTGAACGCGCGCGGCGTATTTTTTCCTATTTTGAAAAGGAACTTGATTGAACAGTTGTTTTCTTACAGAATTTAAATCAACATGTCCTCAATAAAGCGCGGGGCGTTAAATCATTTTTTCCTGGACAAATAACGAGAAAATTGAAATACCTTGAAAAAAATGGTTTATAAAATATTATACATATACTGTTTAATCTCCATAGCAATTGGACCATAAATAAAAAAAAACGCTTGGCGTCATGGCGTTCTTCAAGTAAATACAAACAACAGTACTCAAACAAACACGATCACAGTGGACGTCTTGGTGCAGTACGCCAAATGCTGCAGCAACTTTGCGAGTCCGCATTAGGAACGTTGTTGGCTGCTCAGGAGTACTGAATCCGAGGACTCGAGTCGAGTTTTGTGTGCTTGCTGCTGTCCAACTTCACTTGCTCAATTGTAGTTTATTGAAACAAAACTCGGGAGCAAAAATTCAGATTGAAGCCTCTTTGATCTTGTCTCCTAGATTTTTACAATGCAAGGAAACCATGACGATAACTAATTTTTCATGCGCAGTTGTCAAGTTTTTCCAGAGTTTGAAGTCAGGTTTCCTAGTTGGAAAATTGTTTTATTGACCACTCATGGATTTCAGATGTAATTTTGAAATGAATGGACCACGTGAGTTTCAGCTTTGAAGAAAAAGCTCCCAATTTTTTTCAAAATCGGCAAAATATTTGCATTTGTTTAGTATATTAAAGCAAAAAGTTACGAAAAATATTTTCAAACCCCTAGGCCCTCTCACATCTAATGAAAAGTGTAAAAGGGTGGTCCTGCGACTATGGATAACTTAATATGTCCAAGTTCCTGCTTCGAATTTGAGCCCTAATAATTTGTTTGAAAAATACCTCGCCTGCTGTTCATTTATCTTGTCATTTGAGATTTTACTCTGGAACTGTGATCGATTTGGTTCGACGCTGTCTAATGTTGTAGTCTGGTGCTTATATCACATGGTACCGGTGCTCAACACGCCAAGAGCGGCAGGTTAAACTAAAGTTCAAAGTCCAACTCAAATTTTGAGTCTGTTGTAGTATGAAATTTTGAAAAAGCCAACATCAAATGGATCATGCCTTTATTTAGCTTTCATTTCGTATCCATAAAAATTGAGTCGGTGCTGCTGGTCGGCCAGCAGCATTATGAAAATCCACTCAATGACCACCGATGGGTCCCTTCGCACTTAACGTGTTAAGACATACAACTACGTCGCTCCTTTCTACATGAGAACAACAGCAGAAAATAAATTGGCGGGATCGTCTCTGGAGCGGAGCATGTTCGTGTGACGACGCTGGGGGAGGACTTATCTTGAAGAGCGCTCCACCGCCGCTGCTGTTCAGGGAGAGGAACGTGTGGCTGATAACGGTACTAACTAACTTGGCCACACCCGTCACTTCTTGTATCGACTGGTACATTAGCGAGCCGCCTCCTGCGCGTGTTGCTCTTGTGTACCGAGAATCAATGTACTGGGAAAACTTCAAATTTGCTTGTATCACCAAGTTGACAGCATTTAACATAGCGGTTCCTCCTTAAACGTAATGACTTAGTCAGTTGTAGAAGCTTTATCAGAGCATTTTGTAGCATGATATTAGAAAAATAGGATTTCTCATCGTAAAAGTTCTTTCATTTATGTGGAAGCTGACGCTTAAGTTTTTAATCGTGACAAACGAGTCAATTTCTTAAGAGGGAACGTTGTCGAAGTTTTGGACTGGAGATACGTATCTGAAGTAAGAACGGGGATTACTGGACGCAAAAATTTAAGGTTGAAGTTTAAAAGAGCTATTTTCCTAGTATTCTTACCATTTAATGGGAATTGAGTACGATCTTATGTAGAACGAGAAGTTCAGTGTATCAATTTTCTCAATAGACTTCGAATACAATTCTCAAGCTGACGGAATTCTGGAGTGGAACTCTTCATGTGGCCCTTTGCTGAAGACTTCCTTCATAGCTCTATTTTTTTTTACTCTGATGAAGTATCATATTTCTGAACCTATCTATGACCTCAAATTCTAATAGGAATCATGAAACGTGTTCATAGGTGTATTTTTTCGAATAGAAATGTGATATTGAACAAATGCGGCCACCAGGGTCACGACGAAGTACAAGGAACTCGTTTTTTTAGACTCTACGGTGATCTCTCTTACCAAGGTCGCACTATACAACTACGCACGCCTCCAACACCTCGACGCTCAACGTAACAACACCCAAAATAATCTGAGCCTGATATTGCAGTAGCTAAGCTGGAAATGTCCACGTCGAAAATTTCACTGCTCCATCCTGCGCTTCCATTTGCGGAGTGCGGCAATAGACGTATCCAGTTTATATTGGTTCACCCCAGCTTCTCAGGGACGAGGCAGTGGTATCTCTATGGAAGCCTCCTTTTTGCTTAGATATTCTTTTGTTGCCCTCCACATTCTCCTCCCTTCCCTCCTCCGTGAGAGGTGGGGGGGGGGGGCTAGCTGCCTCCCTGGTATGGCGCACTGCAGCCGGCAAGATCGATGCTGCTGCCGCTACCTCCTGCTGCTGCTGTTGCTGTTATTAGTAATGACGCAATGCTCGTGCCGTTGGTATCTTCCTGTTTTAATTCATAGCATTGTTCACACCTGGAAAACATTCAGTTGATCTGTATTGCTATGATTTGTTCGTAGTTTAGCTAACAGTGTTCGAAAAAATGGAGTTTTGGACTTTTCTTCCTGTCCCTATTGACCTTCATTGCATTTTCTGCTGCGTATTTGACGTTCAGTGTGTGCAACCATCCAGTTCTTTTTGATAGGCGTTCTGTGTTGTAATCGAGTGGTGCGTTTTTTCGTCGAGCGATCGAAACGCTGTTCAATTACTGCTTGAACAGTGTTCACGGCCTTCGGATTGGACTGTGAAGCGAGTAATTGCTGGTGAAATTGAGATCGTCCTGAAAAGCTCGCCAAGAACTTCAGATTGAGGCTAAAGTTCTCACGCCGCATCTGACGTTTGGTTAAATAGTTTCCTACTTACAAATCGGTGTACCTGTGAATGATGATATTGCGTCCATCTATTGCTCTTCGTATGCTCGGTCCTTGTGTTAACACGTCTGCGAAGAATCCGTTTGTTTCTCTGCCAATTCACCATCCGATGCTCGTTTTTAACTTCCGAACTTCTCGTTATTCGCCATCAGTAAGCTGCTTGTTTAATTTTAGGTCAAGAGAGAGTATAGCTTCTGTCACATTCATCACTAGTAATATCGATCTCCGTATTTTCGTTGTTGCAAAGTTATTACAGTTTATATTTGTGTTACTGCTACTAATTTTTAAAAGTAATTCTACTTCTAAAAGTTGATTCTGTTCACTGCTTGTCTTTACTGATGGTATCGACGACGTATTAGTTATCAGCTCTGATATTGACTGAAGTTATCGTTGTATTCTTATTATTAATGTCAATTTACAATAACTTTTCAGTTGTGTTCCTATCGCTTTTATTATCAATTTACTGCGCATTTCACCGGTATTCTCTTTTGAAAAATGGCGTTATCGTTATGAGAAGCGAAGCTGTCTTTGACGACGGTTTATCAGTCCTACCAAGCGATCTGACCTGTTTGAGAACGCCTCTATCAGATCAGTACAGCGCCTCTTGATGGTAGTGTCATCTGTTCGTTTCCTACACTGTGTGTTACGTCAAAACACATCCGCTACGGTCGTAGCTGAAGAATGCTACGGTAATCCGCTTATTGCCATCTTTGTGTGGTCTTACATGAGCTGCTCGCATTTTCATTGCTTTGTGACAGCTCCGAAGCGATTTGTATTATTTTCATGCTTTTACTACTGGTACTTAGTTTGCTATAGGCTGGGTCGGGCGAGATATGGGTTGTTACGGACGTGATGTGGGCTCGTTTCTTGCTTCTTAAAAGATTACAGCGCTTCTCAAGGTGGGCTTGAGACGTAGCTTAAGAATTCACGGTGTCTTTGTCATTAATGTAAATGCTATTACATTTAGAACAAAATAGTTCGTCTATTACCGCATAGTTCCAAAATATCTCATTTACTTTGCTATAGCTGTTTTACATTTTTTATACTTTTTTAGATTTCAAAACTGATAGTATGGAACGTAACTAGTTTGAATGATGATCGGAACAGTATACCGATATTTTGAAAAATGCTCCACAAGAGACCTCGAACTGTTGGCTGGAAAATCTATCTGTCCTTGGGTGTTAAAGCGCTTACTCATTTTAAATGTAATGAAAGGTTAAATTGCATCATGAATGTTCAAAATGAATGGAACTATGAAGTGGCATGCATTAATTGTTTTGAAGCACGTATCTGTATTTCCCCCAAGTTAATTTATTCCAGTACAGAAACAGATGACAAGAATTCATGAGCCATTTTTGTGATACTAGTATCATTGGACAGCCAGATATAGTACCACTGATTCCTAGTTCCTATTAGAAGCAGGAGCAAACTCTGTTAAGAATATAAAGTTTCTGATGTTTTGTGAGTTTTATTTGGGCCCCCGTTTTTTAAATTATTGAATTTACTGAACTGATTTCAAAAATTATTTTTCGATGTCTCGTCTCTCAATTTCAATCGGTGAGTGACTAATAATTGGTTGGCGAAGCAGGATATGGTAGAAAGTTGAGCTTCAAAGAATGCTCTTCAAAATATTCATTCTCTCAGTCGAGTGAGAAACAGTACATGCGCATTAGAGTGGAGCGGGAGCGGTTACTCAGATGCGATCATCGCTGTTTTTTAAGGTTACTTAGAGTCTTTTTATTTGAGTGAACGCGTCATGTTTGTTGACTTGAGCGAGTGTCTGGGTAAGGACTAGATATGGATAACTTGGACTAGAAGTTATATTCAACAGCCTCAAAGTCTATTCTACTTAATCAAATGGTAGGCCTCGTTGGTATGGGAACAGCAGATGTTTGTTTATAAGTTAGGCTATTCAGTGCTGCTATAGCATGAGGTCAACCACTTTATAACATGAGATCTACCTCTAGCTAGCTAAGTACTATAGCGTGAGGTTAGGTTACAAATGGATATTACACATTTGCATACATTCAAATTAGCGATTAACACTTAGTTCCTGGAATCAAGTCACGCCATAGCAGCACTGACTATTTTACCTTACATGAGGCTTCGAAGGGTTGCTCCTACTTGATCTATTTCGTGGTATCTCCATCGGAAATTGCATGCGCGAACGATCTTTGTGTCGCGTACCGTCTGTTCAGTGGAAGGGAGAGGAAGAAGAGTGGGGGAGGTGAGGGTGTGGAGGGCGTCAAGGGGGGGAAGGTAAGAGTCACGTGCTGCTGCAATGCAGGGGCGGGTGGAGGTGATGCAGGATGACTCAGAGGGAATTGTAAGGGTTAGGCTGTTCTTTGAGTTCTACTGGAACTGAACTTGTTTGTATCAATGCGCAATGATTCTCAAGTGCGCTCTGTTCTTCGAGTTATGCTGGAACTGAACTTGTTTGTATCAAAGCGTATTGATTCTCAAGTGCGCTCTGTTCTTCGAGTTATACTGGAGCTGAACTTATTTTATTTGTATGAAAGTGCAATGATTGTCATGTGCGCTCGGTTTAGTATCGCCTATCTCTCGTTAATCGGAAAACTATTGATGGAGAGTCCATAGTCTGACGGGAGTCAACCATTTAGGATCATAAGCTGGTGGTTAATGCTATATCCTTTTGCTTTATTTTGCCGCCGAGAAAGGAAAAGTTGGTTCATTCAGTGAACTACCATGTTAAAGTGAGGGTTATTCCGTGTTTTTAACGTGTCAATGGAAGTGATATGTGATCGACTTCATTTGTTTCCAAGCCTTTCTTTAGCCGTAGTCCTCTTGAGGGGATACAACTATTGTACGAGTATTTATAGGAATTAGCGCTTCTAGGAGAAATATGTGAGGTTACGAGCCAATGGTAAGGTAGGCTTTTTTTGTTGAAATATGTTTTTTGCATTGTTGAGAACGATCTTTTTTGGTTCACTGCTGTCGTGTTCTCCAGCACCTACTAGTTTCTTCTCCAACTTTTATTTTGTTTCATGAAATTCTTTCTCAACTGTTTCGCGTTTCCTCAAGTTCATTCTTACTGGTGCCTTCTTCCTTTCTCTCTTTGGAACGTCTTTGTTGCGGTTAGAGAGGCCTAAACTAACTTAGATCTAATCTGCGCATCTAGCTGTCCGCCTCGGCGGTGCTGTTGTGATATTTCTTCTGCGTGTTCAGGTTTTCAGCCACGTCTTTGAGATTTCATTTCACTCTGAATTGAATAAAAATAGTGTGTAATTTTGGAGCCTAAATTTCAGAAATTGTGACCACAAAAAGAGCACGCTTGAATAGTTGAATAAATTTGAAACATTTAGCATACTACTTCTTCAAAAACGAATGATGTGCGAGCACTAACGGCGAGGTATTGGCTCGAACATTAGCCCAGCTTCGTCCTAGTAGAATGGTCGGGTGAGACAGGGAGTGTGAAGGGGTCGGATGTGTGTGTGTGGAACGCTGCTTGGGAAGTGCGTGCGTTCAGCGAGACGAGGGAGTTCGGTCGGGGTGTGGGGGTGATGTTGCATTGTGCGCAGTCGCTGTGGCTGGCGGGAAGAGTTGCTACTCTTTTGTCGTGATCTTAGAACTGATCGCAGGGCGCTCGCCGCTCTCGTCTAGCATGATATTTTTAAGGCAATACTCAACAATCGTTCGGTTTTCATGTGTTTTTATCGACTATCTGAATGATTGCGCGTTGGAATATTGTGAAATTTCAATTTTAAAGTATGAAAAAGTAGCTTAGAAAATTTGAAGTCTTGAATTTGTCTTGCACCTAGTGGGTGCTCGAGAAGAACGTAATTTCAGATTGTGCTATGCGCGTCTGGGATGAACTTAGTTCTCGCTAAACTCATGACCGGGGACTGCCTTTGTATCTATGTACTGTAGCTCACTTCTCGAAATTTGATGTCTTTAACCTATCGCCATGGGAAACTTCAGAGTTGTGAATTTATGTACTCTTCTGCTGGAAAAGTGGCATCGTGCAGCCGATGCTAAACTATTACCAAAGATCCTCAAATAATTCATGTTTGATCAAAGTTCAGGTCCAGGTGTAGCCTCGCGAAGCTTCATTTCTCACGGGATTGACCATCCATGCCCAAATGAAGCATTTTTCTTTTTACGTCAAAATCTCCAAGATTGTTTCCCCGTGAGGCCAAAATAACATGATAAATCTTCAGAATAACAAAAGAGTATGACAACATTTTAAGAATTTTCAGCGCATATTATGGTGCGTGTTGAGAGCCGAGGTGGGAGTTTATCGATTCATTTTCTGAGGCCAGCGCGTCCGTGTGAGCCGCCTGGTTTGCTGTGACGATGCTTGCTGTTGTGTCGTCCTGTTGCCATGCCGATGGTAACTCATTGGCCGTCCTGGTTGTCTCTGCGGACATGTCCTGCTCGACCGTTCCAGCCTCTGCCGTGTCAGGGTTCGGAGTAAACATTCTCTTGTTGAGATGCGAGCTATTATGGTGCTGCTATAGCGTGAGGCCTACCACGCTATAGCATGGGATCTTCTTCTAGCAAGTACTACGTGTAAGGTCTATCACGCTATAGAATGGGATCTTCCTCTACCTAGTACTATAGCGAGAGGTTAGGTTACTAATGGATATTAAGTATTTCTATACAGTTAATTTTGCGGAAAACACTTAATTTGTAACATCTCAAGCTACACTTCGGCAGGCGATATCTGGCGGTAACCTCACGTCATAGTAGCACTGCTATTATTTTAGAGCTCAGTTTGTACTGGTTTAGGGAGAGAGAACACGATGGCTTTGTGATGGCTTTGAGAACACGAAAGCCATCACAGTGATTACATATTACAGTATGCAGTTCATATGTTATGTGGAATTTATCTCCGAATTTGTCCAGTTAACCACCGATTTAGGGGTGCGGTTTCTAGGTTTGAGAAGAGGTTGGCGAGTATAGAGGCTTCTAAATTTATCATGAATAATTTGTTCACGAAAGAAACCGTCTTCTAATGGTAGGTCATTCAATATTTGAGTGGGTGGATTTTTTATGCTTGATCACAAATTTGTTACTTATCGCGTCTCAGGCTAAATGCACCATGTTTTGATCCGGCCAACGGAAGGTTTTAATACGTCCTTTTACGTCCCAATTCTCCTCGAGGGGTTACGACTATTACATTTATACGAATCAGTCATCCTAGAGGAAGGTGTGAGATAATGAGCGAAAGCTTAAGTAGGCATTTCGCTTTAGTAGGCTCTTTCGACATACATTGAATAGTTTGAATTGGTTTGTAACGGATCATCTTTTTCCAGTTCACTGCTGTCTCATTACAGCGTCTCCTACTTTCTTTTTGGTCTTGTTTCATAAACTTCTCTCGACTTGCTGTTTCTGTGCAACTTGTGCGTAGATGAAGCGTTCTTGTCAGTCCGTACCAAATGGTACCTTCCTCCTTCCTCTCTTGGGAAAGCGTTTGTTGCGGTTAGGGAAGCTCAAACTAACATCAAATCTATTCATATTCCCTCATTGTTTCTAACGGATGCCCAGATTAGTTGAAAACGTTCAATTGATATACATAATGTTTCTTCTATTGATTTTAATTTATAATATTTGAAGTTTGTGTAGAAGTTAGGGCAAAGTGTTCTTTAAATTTCGATTTTCTGTGTAGAATAGTTGCGCAAACATCGTTATGTGTGGGCCGTGTGTTGTTTGTGCGAGGACTTGTCTCACTTAAAGGGGTACGGGAGCGAGCGGCAGTGAACAGGGGCTACCTTGATGCGGCTTATCCTCTCACGCCACTTACTATCGTGCGATACGAGGCGCCTCCCTTCACTGCTATGGTGCTTTGTTTACTTTTCTTACATTTTAGGACAAAAGTTGTGCAGCCTTCTGAACGATTTTCTGTCGAGGCGGCATTTTCTTTTTGAGGTTCCCACCGGTGCAACACCAGATGTGATGGGGCTATTTATCACAGCGTGATTATGGCGAGATCTAAGATTTAAAATGACTGAAATATGCTCAAATCCCATATTCACTGTCATCATTGGTGTCGTGACATTTTTCTTGACATATTCTTTTATTTCATTTATCAAAGTCGTAACACTCTCAGGGGGAAAATGTGTAATGGTACAAGCTGAGAGTTAAGTAGGCCTTCTTTTTGTTTAAATAAAAAAGGTTTTTGTTGTGTTAAAGACCATCATTTTTTGGTTCACTGCTGTCCTATTTTCAGCACATACAACTTTTTTCTTCTACTTTGATCTTGTTTCATAATCTTCTTTTTCAACTTACTGTTTCTAGGCCCTTTCTGCATTGATTCCGCGTTCCCTCAAACTCCGTACTAAATGGTGCCTTCCTCTCTTTGGATCGCCTTTGTGGAGGATGTGGAGGCTTAACTAACTAATAATCTAATTATCAAAGTCGGACCTAGTGATGCAAAAAAAACGGTTTTATTTGATTGCGGTTTTTTTTGCAAAAAAAACGTGTTTTTTATGTGTTTTTTTTGTTTTTTTTGGTTTTTTTTGCTCACCTAAATTTTGTTAAGCATATGTCTGGGTTTTTTTTTTGGACACCTGAAATATATTAATATCCATGTTTTTTAGTCATTTCATTGTTATAAAAACATCAAAAAGAAACCATGCAGTAAAAGTGGTGGCAGATAACCCACAATTACCTAGAGGCGTCTAAGAGGAACAGCAGGAGCCACAGAACTTATATTGATGGAGTCAAAATTCAGAGCTTACGATCTCTACTATGCCTGATTTCATTTTTATGTGACTAAAAAAATCAGACTTTGCAGAGATAATAAGGGTAAATCTGAAGGATATGTCAGTTACCGATTTTGTAAATTTTGATGCCTAACCTAAGCATAGTTAATTAGATCAAAATAAACAAGTTTTCTTCTATGCACTTTCCGTCTCAAATGAGTATTTTATTAGTTATAGCGGTAAATGACTTACCGCAACTCCTGTGTTTGAAGCGGCAAGTAATTCAAGGAGCACGTCGGACAGCAACACTGCAATGCGCACTCGCTTCCAGCGCGATCGTCATCAAAGACGAAACCAAACCTACCGCTATACCTCGTTAAATACTCTTTTGACGAGAAAAGTGTATAGAAGAAAAGTTGTTTATTTCGATGTTATTACCATGATTCAAGCAACAAAAATTCGAAAATCAATGAGTAGCTGTTTATTCGAGGGCATTTGTCATCAAAGATGAAACTAAACTTATCGCTATAAATCGTAAAATACTCATTTGAGACGGAAGGTGCGTAGAAGAAAACTTGTTTATTTTGATTCACTTAATTAGGTTCAGGCACCAAAAAGTGGAAAATCGATAACTGACATATCCTTCAGATTTACCATAATAAGCTCTGAATTTTGACTCTATCAATATAAGTTCTGTGGCTCCTGCTGTACCTCTTAGACTCTAGGTAATTGTGGGTTATCTGCCACCACTTTTACTGTATGGTTTCTTTTTCATGTTTTCATTACAAAACAATGACTAAAAACCATAGATATTAATATATTTAAGGTGACCAAAAAAATATGCTGTTTTTTTAAAAACATGTTTTTTTACAAAAAATTCTGGGTCAATGTGAAGTTCAATGCAATCAGAAAATAATAATCAGCGATCCCAGGAATCACTAAAGGAACCCATTTAAGAACGTTTTACACGAATGACATTCTGCTCGCTGATGCGTTATTTTCGAATAATTAAACTTTGAAGTTGGCCTTTGCGCCAAAAGAAGCGAGCGCGTGAAACGGAATTTAATTAATAACGGAAGCTATTACAAACGTAAAGAGGTTGGGTCAGGAGGGGGAGGCACAGTTCTTCTAATGAAAATTATAAATAAAGCTTCTAACCAACCCATTTGGGTGATTACCGCAATCTTGTTGACATCGGCTCTAAGATGGCAGCGCCCATGGTGGTCGCCATCTTAGAGCCGATGTAAACAAGATTGTGGTCGTCACGTTAATGGGTGGGTTAGAAGCTTTATTTATAATTTTCGCTAGAAGAACTGTGCCTCCCCCTCACGACCCAACCTCTTTACGTTTGTAACAGGGGGTTAGCTTCTGTTTTTAATTATATCACGCTCGCTTCCTTTGGCTCGGGAAGTCCAACTTCAAATTTCAATGATTCGAAAATAAAGAATCAGCGAGCAGAATTTCGTTCTTGTAAAATGTTCTTAAATGGGTTCCTTTAGCGATTGTTTGGAATATAATTATTAATTTCCATGATTGCATTAAACTTCACATTGACCAAATTCTGACTAATAAAAATAAATATTAATATATTCTCTGGTACCAAATATAACCATGCTGTTTTTTTTACAAAGAATCATGACTAAAAAACAATATATTTTATGTGACCTAAAAAGCCCCATGCAGTTTTTTAAAAAAAATGTTTTTTTACTAAAAAATCATGACTGAAAAAACATGAATAATATATTTGAGACCAAAAAAATGTTTTTGTACTAAAAAATCATGACTAAAAAAAACATGAATATATTTATGAGACCTAAAAAACCCATGCTGTTTTTTAAAGAATATGTTTTTTTACAAACAATGATTTATAAGAAAACCTGGATATGAATATATTTTATGCAACCAAAAAACCATGCTGTTTTATTTTATGTATTTTTCATAAAAAATCGTGTCTTAAAATCATGGATATTAACATATTTTATGTTACCAAAAAATCCTTGTGTTTTTAAACATGTTTTTTTATTAAAAAGTTAATATTATTCATTTTTTGGTCACGAATTCTTTGTAAAAAAAACACCCCTCAGGGGGATACAATTATTGTATCTATGGGAACTAGCGCTCCCAGGGGGACAATTTAAGGGCCCAAGCTGAAAGTTAGGTAGGCCTTCTTTTTGTTGAAATGAAATGTTTTTGTGATGTTAAGGACCACCTTTTTTTTGGTTCACTGCTGTCCTGTTTTTCAGCACCTACTACTGTCTTCTTCAACTTTGATCTTGTTTCATAATCTTCCTTCCTCTCTTTGGATCGCATTTGTTGCTGGGTAGGGACGCTAAAACTAATGACTAATCTAATCTGTAAAGAAAACATGGATATCAATTTATTTTATGTGACCAAAAAACCATATTTTCTGAAAAAAAGATTTTTTACAAAAAACATGAGTGTTATTAAATTTTATCTGACCAAAAAACATGACATTTTATAAACCATGTTTTTTTCTCCAAAAAGTCATTTATATCCATGTTTTTTAGTCATGATTTTTTTTGGTTAAGAAAACATGATTTAAAAAAAATAGCATGTTTTTTTGGCACATAAAATATATTAATATCCACATTTTTTAACCATGATTTTTCTGTAAAAAAAGATGTTTATTTTAAAAAATACAGCATGGTTGTTTATGGTAAAATAAAGTATATTAATATCCGTGTTTTTTAGTCATGACTTTTTTGTAACAAAAACATTACAAAAACAGCATGGATTTTTTGGTCACATAAGATATATTAATATCCATTAGAACCGTCCTAGGCCTTGGAATAAAATATCCACAAAGAATCTATTCACTCTATAAAACCTTTCGGAGACTAGCTCCATCCTCAGTAAGTCATTCAGTCAAATGTTTTTCAAAGGAACAGTGAAAATTCATTGTCCATTTCACCAAATTTTACAGAATGACTGAGGATGGAGCTGGTCTCCGAAAGGTTTTATGGAGTGAATAGATTCTATGTAGATATTTTATTTTAAGACCTAGTACAGTTCTAATAAACATGATTTCAATATTAACAGCATTCTTTGTTTATAAGTTTCTAAAGAAAATTCGATTAAAGAAAACTAACTTTGCTGATATTTACATCCGTGTTTTTTTAGTCATGATTTTTTTAAATGTTTATAAAAAAAACTTTTTGGGTCCAATAAAATATAATAGCCATGTTTTTTAGTCAAGATTTTTCTGTTAAAAAACAATGTTTTAAAAAAAACAGCATTGGATTTTTAAGGTCACAAACATAATAATTTCCATTTTTTTAGTCATAATTTTTGTATAAATAACATGTTTTTAAAAAAAAAACAGCATGGTTTTTTAGTCACATCTCTATCAATGACCATAAGTAAAGATATGTTATTATAACACACCATTTTGGGAGTTTGAGGTCATTCACATGTATTGTAAAATAAATGAAATATCAAAGCATGAAACCGCAGAAAATGAAAAAGTTCATAAAACCATAGAAAACCATCAATTAAGAAGTATGCTGTTTTATTTTGTAATTTGACATGAAAACAAATAATGTAATGTGGTTCTTTTTCTTGCTGAGTTGTTTTCAGACAAAATATTTAAAAAAAACCAAAATATCCACGTTTTTTTTGGCCACGGTTTTTTTTGTAGAAAAAACGTGTTTTTTTTAAAAAAAACGGCATGGTTTTTTTTGAGTCACATCTCTAGTCGGACCTGACCTTTCTGTGTCCTCATTATAATATTAACCCGCGCACTGTAACTGGTCGCCTCATTTACCAGGCTCACTGGTTGCCAGACGTAAGGCATAACCCCAAGTTGTTATACACCAAAATGATCGTCTCAGCGAGTGCTACACAGCTGGAGCCAGAAACCCCCACATTGTGGGGGTTAAGGCAGAGCTCCAACCACTTGGAAGTTGGGAGGGGTAAGCACAGTCAGTGTGGTAAATGAGGCGACCGTGAGAGGGTGTGCGTGCGAACAGTCAGTGGCAGCCTCAGTTACCAGCGAAACTACTCAGGGCCTTATTTCGCCTTATTTCGTAAAAATGGCAAATAAGACAAATCTGAAGTCAGTAGCGTGTAGAGCAGTATTTTATTCATATTGTGTGAAAATTACAAGTTTCGAAACACTATACTTACAGTAATATAACCAGACATGCAAACATGCATTTATGTAGGAACTAAAACGAAGAATGGATAACACCTAGTAGACATAAATGGTCATAACTTTTTTTCTAATTGTTGTAGAGGAAAAATAAAAACATCAGCAGGTTTGGAAGGATTTTCTGCATAAAATAGCAGTGAAAAACATTACATTGTTCCCAAAACACAAAAATGGCCATTGATCTCTTTGAAGCAATGTTGTGCAAAAATCTACGGAGTTTGACTCCATATTACAAAGAAACGGTTCAAGTTATCAAAAATCTGACAACATCAAAGTGTAAAGCAACATTTTTTACTCATTACTTCATATTTTTACATCTCTGCCTATTACGGTAAGTGAACAGGGAACGGCAGAGTAACGCGGGTAAATTGACTACTTTTCTGAGGGATGCGCGACCGTGCGCGGGTTAACACTTTGACTGCAGCGACTGAATATTAAGTTCAACACCAAACTCGAATTTAAAGTCAATTGTAGTAAACGTTTTTTGAAAATACCGAACATGAACTGGGTCGTGCCTTCATTTAGCTTTGATTAAGTAATTATGAAAGTTGAGTTTGCGACTACTGGTCGGTCAGCATTATTATGAAAATTACCTCTGTGGACTACCTACCGGTGGCACACGTCGCACTCAAAGTGTTAACTAATGGTATATCATTCGTGATTCGATGAATCCCGTGAGCCCAGATGGGTGATGTTATAATAGACTCGCGTGAAATAAAGGTTTCATATTATTTCCCTCTAGAGTACGTTTTTTAACCTGGCATAAAAGTAATCGTATTGCAAGTTAAGATAACGGGTGAGCATTCACTGTGGACCACCACCGCCTGTTTCAATATGGAGGTATGTTTCGTGTTAATTTTCCCCCTCTGGGGATACAGACATTGTAACAGTGGGAATTATTGTTCGGAGGGAAAAGGAGGACCCAAGTTGAAGGTTAATCAGGCCTTTCATTGATTGAAATAGAATAGATTGATTTTGTTTAGTTGCGGACCATTTTTTTGTTAACTACTGTGTTTTTTAGCGCTTATTTTTTCTTTAACTTTAAACCACGTTTTACACACTTCCTTCACTCATGCTGTTTCTATGAGCAGTGTGTGGAGAGACCTTGCGCTTAGGTTTCCCCTTTCCCTTGATTCTATCCTAAATAGTTTATTCTTCTTTTGGGAACACCGCTTAGAGGGGTGCAACTAGGGTGTCTAATGGACCTAGCACTTCCAGGAGTAAGATGTGAGGTGCCGAGCACAAGGTTAGGCAGGCCTTGTTAAATGTTTAATTTTGATACGGGTTGTCATATTTTAGTTCCCTGCTGGGCTTTTTCAGCACGTATTACTTTGATCGTGCTTCATAAATTTATTTCCAATAATTTTGCTATTATGCACAGAGTGTGGGTACTCACCTTGTGCACAGATTTCCCGTTTCCCTAATGCTGTACTTCATGGTGTCATTCTTTTTCCTCTATTGATAAACCACCTTCGTTGTGGCTAAGGAGACCCAAACTAAGTTATCCAAACTAATCTTTGTGACGTGTTCGCAAACCATTAACTTCAAACTTCTCGCGACCGTTTCAGTTTTTTTCATTGGGAATTGAATTAATCTGCTTCAAGATAATGGTTCACTAGTCGATGACGGCGGCTTTGTGAAGGAGAAATTACTTAAGCTTACATCTTCGTAACATTTTTAGATTTTCAAGTTTACATAGCTCTGAAAAGAATGTAGAATCTCTATGCATCGATTACTGAGCCTGTGCCTTTCAGTTTTGTGATACTGTTGCGCAAAACAGCGAGAGATAAGGCCATCTCTCAAATTCAGCTTTGTGAGCGCTGCTGATAAAATAAACTGAGGATGACTTGCTGCCCGCCTGTGGCCTTGTACTGTTGGTCTTCGTAACATGCATCTTGGACCTTATCTGCGTTGTAACAGAGGAGAGATCTTGTTATTCAGAGACGCATTTTATTGTGCGCCATGTGCTTCCCTGCCGGTGGCTCGGAACTTGCCTACCTATACATCTTATCTCGGTCTGTGTTTTACTTCAAAATGAGGCAATTGTGTACAGTATTTCAAGATTGACATGTCTAAGTTCTGTGTATGTCAACTGAAAGGCTACAGATCAAAGTTGTCCTCGTTGATACACTTTCTTTGGTAAGTTCCCATTGTTTAAGCCACGTGGTGTGCTGTATTCGCATCTCTCAATTGCAAGGATATTTTAATGCTCCTTCCATTTTTCATGATATTTTATGAAGCTTACGTGGACTTCAATTACTCTCGTTTTACGTTAGATTTAGTTTCTCAGGGGGGATACAACTATTCTATCTGATAATTGGCGCTTCAAAAGGGAAAACTAGTGGCGTACCAAGCTGAACGTTAGGTAGACCTTTTTTGTTGAAATACCATAGATTATTATTTTGTGACAGACCATCTTTGTTTGGTTCTCTGCTGTTCTTTTTTCAGCACGTAATATATTTTTCAACTTCTATCTTAATTTTGATATTTCATGAAATTCTCTCAATCTTACTGTTTCTGTACAGAACACACCTTATGCTTAAATTCCTCGTTTCCTTAATTTCAGGTTAAAAGGTATCGTCCTCAACCCTGTCTACAAAACACCTTGTGGTTTAGGAGGCTTAAACTGTGTTTGATCTAATCTAATTCATGGTTCCGTATAACAGAGCTTTTGAAGTTCGGCTCAGTGTTTGATGTATTTAACTTTTTGAAAAGTTGACACTGTTTTGTACCTGTAAAATTTGGTAGTTACCAGCCAAAAATCGATACAGAACACTGTTCAGTTCTGTGACTGTGCCTGCTTTCCTTTGATTATGCCCTTCGCTTTCAAATTTATATTTTGTTGGAGTTGGATTCTTGTTTTATTGAAAGAGTGCGGACAGAAATAAAAGTGAAACGGATATTTTTTCCCCACTTATATATGTATGATCATCAGAACTAGCAGAAAAACGAATTTGTTTTGAAGTGACAGTGCTCCAACGCGGGTCGCATTCTTAAATTCAGTAGCTCTAACGTCTTGCTGAAATTTTGGTTCCAAGTCAGTCACTTTTTTATTCCAAACTACAGGATATCAAGCCTACACCGTGTGAAGTGATGCAATATGCATGCTCAAATGAAAATCAAATATGGTGCATGTGTACCTGGAGGACAGCGAAAATGCAATGCTTAAATTCATTGCTGGTAATGATGACATGGAAAATGTTTAATTTTTTGTTAGAGTAATGTTAATAATTATTAGAAGTTACGGCAAGTAATTATGGCCTATTAATTTTCGTTTGAAGATTTTCACGTCAGCGGATTCATTTGGAGTCGTGGGCTCTGAATGAACTTACCTTAACCTTCGCTGTTAACAGTGCATGTGCATTTCTGAAGTGCGGATGAGAGCTTCCATACGTGGGCAGATTTCATTGGCTGCGTTGAATTGGATGATATAATTCAATGTAAAGCAACACACGTCAGTGTCGAAAGGTCGGTCTTCAAAAGGGCGCGAGGTGGAAAATCATTGCATCAAATGATAAAGCAGTGAGATCGAGCGGCGGTACATGAGGTTGATGTATTGTTGCTGTTCTCGTACGTACTATTGTGCTGCGGCGCTACCGTGTCTTGTCTGACTAGTGCTCCAGCCCGCGCCTCCGCTCAGGTGAAAGTTCGCCAACCTTTACTGGAGCTGTGGGGGCAAGAGGGGAGGGAGGAGAGTTCTTAGAATGTGTCAGCTGTTTGCGTCTGTTGCTTGTTCAGGCTCAAGTTCCTGCTGCACCTTCTAGATTTTTGAAGTGGGGTGAAGTATTGCCGTAGCATGCTGTAGACCTCGTACATTGAGATTTCTATCAAATTGCATTTATTAACCGGAACCCCCAAAGTGGCTGACTCTAATTATGTTTTGAATTTATTTCGAAGATGCTGGTGCAAATTTCACCTTGTAATAGTCACAGACAGTAGTTTGTGTGTGAAAGCTTCGTGTGTGCTTTGTACATATTTGGTGAACTAAATCGCGCAGCAATTCTGGCTAGATGATGTGAATCAAGGAAATACGACGTTCGTACATGAACGCCAGTAAAATTGCAGTTAAATAATGCAGTCAGCGTAAAAAGTTGAGCAGTGATGTACTATCAAGTTCTGGCCTATGAATCAGGTTTTACGCAGTTTTTTCATCATGCAGAACGGCAGTACTGCGTATGCTTACTTCTGTAAAATATATTCAATACATTCGATTTAAAACATGATTTTTAGCACGGTGACGTTCGTGAGTCTGAGCACCGTGAGACTGCGCTCTTTTAGTTCTTTTCTCAAGGAGTCTTCATGCTTATCTTATCTCGACCAGCCAGAGCGAGACTGCCGCTTCAACTGTCTGCTACCTCCCATCGTTTCTCTACCAATACGTACAAGCAAATATGGACCGCCAACCTGAACAAATTTGAAAACAGTATCTGACAACGATTTGAAGAATTTTCTGCTGTTCGTTTATATGCTTGTATGATGAAAATGTAGGGTGTTATTTATGCACTTACCGTCAATTCGTCTAGAATTATGAAAAAACCAAGTAAGCTCCTTTACTGTGAGCGTCTTATCATCCTGAAGAACACACGCTTGAGTGACTCAGCCGCCTTAGGTATAGGTGCGGGAAAGTCCGACACCAGGACCTGGGTGCTCTTGCCTGCCTCAGCGTGTGGTGTGTTCTCAATTTTCACTTGTCTGACTTAGCCACACTTTTGCCATTAGGTGAGGAAATAGTTTACTTGCGATATGTGTAAGATGAGTATCGTATCGCGGTTCCCTTTATTTTCGAGTCCGTCAAACGTTTAAAAGAGAGTTCAAGTCCAGTTTATTTAGCGTAGGAAAAATTAGAGATTGTCAAGTTCTTTTATTGACCTCAATTATTAATTGCTCGTCATTTGGTCGTAAACAACTTGATAACTTCATAAATTCGTTATTATTGCATTTTTTCTTGTGAAATTCTCAATGTCTTATTTTTGACTCTATTTTTTTTATAGTTTGACTCGGTTGGAGCGATGAGTTCCATACCTCACAAACAGCTCGCGTATTACTCGATTAGTGTCATTAATTTATTAAATGAGCGCAGCATATTTTAGATTGGTAGCTCGTAATTTGATTCCTGACGAAATCAAAAGGTAGGGGGACCGTAGCTTTCATTTAGAGGGAAATTTGTGTACGATGGTGTCGACAGTACCAACTTTTTCCATCTGTGTGGATTTCGTGCTAAGTAATGTGAATATGTATGTGTTGAATTCATTGTTCTTGGCTTATTTTTAATCCTATCAAGGTATGTTTCTATGAAGCGAACACGTGAATGTGTGATGTATTAGGCTGGTCAAGTCACGCGTACTGTTGGTTTATGTCATCAATCATTCGTAGAGGTAAGAACTCGAAACGGACATTTTATGTCAGCAGATTGCAACGTACATTAGCAACTCGCAGGGTCATTGGATTATGGCAGTAACTTTATCACATTTTTACGTTATTTGTCATTTCTTCCCCGCAGCTGACAGTAGAAAGTTTTATGATGTTCTGGTAGAAGAAACCCTAGCCGAGCACATTATTCATTTCAATCCGCGGGAATGTCGTGAACAGCTATTTGGCCGTTCAGAGGTAGCGGACGTACTGAAACTGTTAACACAGTCAATATAAAAGAAATATCCCATTTGAATACGCACGACTCTCCATGGGGGAAAATGTGAGGTCCCGAGCATAGAGATAGGTAGGTCTTCGTTTTTTGTTTAAATGAAATGTTTTTTTTTTGTTTTGTCAAGGTCCATTTTTTCGGTTCACTGCTGTCCTGTTTTTCAGCACGTCTGACTTTCTTCTTCAACTTTCATCTTGTTTCCTAACCTTCTCGCGGGGATCCTAATACGCGGTGGATCCTGCGCGGGAACACACCTTGTGCATAGATTCCGCGTTCCCTTAACTCCATACTATTGTAAATGGTGCCTTCATCCTTCCTGTCCTTGAACATCTTTTTTGATTTAAGAAAGGCTGAAACTTATAATCAATCAAGCAAACGGCTGATGAAATTATTTCTGCACATGTTTTTTCTAGTATTATCCAAAATTCAATCATGTCCACCGGATTGGAAAAGTAATGAAATGTGAAATTGGGTAAAAATAATAAACTAACTAGCAGTTGTGTGGTTATGGTGGCTCATGTAATTAACAATATAACGTTGGTATTATTTTCCGGAGATCGGTACAGAAATACGAGCCTTTCTCCTACGTTGCAAATTTTCAATTAATCTTAGCTACGTTGTTCGTACGTTTATAAAGGACTATTAAATTAGCTGCTCTTTCATTTTTCTGCGCAAGAACAGATACGTTAAGAGCACGTTTCACCCATTAGTCGTATGAGCATCGTGAAATAGCGGTTTCTTCTCAACCGAACAGTGAGGTTCTCATTACAAAACAAAGGCAAACGATTTTTTTCAAATGTGTGATACGACAACCCAAGCTTTTCCGTCTGCTGCACCGCCAACGGGAAGCGCTGTGTATACTGCTTACCGTTAGAGCTGAACTGCATCTCGGGAGCGCGCTGCTGCTGCTGCTCGCTCCGCAGACTCCCTCCATTCTGCGCTTCTCGGAGAGTTAACGCTGATAGCGTCTTACATTGTCTCCGTACATTGAGAACTACTCATATCCAGAAATTTCAGTCGTGGCGTTACGCGTTTATAGATGTGCTTGAATATTTCAGTGTATTGTTGATAGCTAGAATGAAACGTGAAAAGCTACGATGTGAAGTTAGCTTTGCCTCTGAATTGTTTGATTTGTTGTGAAATAAAGCTGTTCCAAAATATATAACCGAAAAATTTTTGAAGATGAAAATTGTCAAGTAAGGAAATTTATTGGTCACGACACGTTTTGCACTCATGTGCTCTGGAGTGCTAGTTTCCCCCGAATTGAGAAGTGTAAAGGGAGTCGTGGGCAATAAATTTCATTAGACAACAAAAATTTCTTCTTTGAGATAAATTTGTCGTAAAGCTAGAATCCACCCAGGAAAATCTGAGTTGGAGAAAAATATTGTTGCTTTGAGTGTTTCGAAACCATATTTTTATTGTGACGCTGGAGAGATAATTAATTATTCTTTATCGTTCAGTAAAGTAACTTGTTTAATTGTGGGAGTATCTTTGGAATGCAATAATTTAATTAAGAAAGGACTGTAGGAGCAGCAAATATTTGAAGCGTTTTGCCAGTGAAACTGAATGTTAGTTTATCTTCGGCTACAAATATGGGAAGAACATGGGTTAACAGGTGTTAAATCAGTGAAGAACAAGGGTTTTTGCTGCACCATTTCCCAGCACCTCTTGACATTCTTCAACTTTTGGCTTATTTTACAAACGTTTTTAATTTATTGTTATTATACACCGGGATATTATGTGGGTTAGCACCATGTACACAAATTCCTCGTTTCCTAAACTCTATACTAAACATGCTAAATGATGCTTTCCTCCTTTTTGGAATGTGCTGTTGCACTTAAGGCTTTTAACTTATCTAATCTAATTTTGTCTTCATGCTGAACTGAGTCACCAAGTGCGTGGGCAGAGTAAACTCTAGATTCAGGTAGCAAACAGTGAGTGAAAACATCGTGGATTTCACGCGGGTTCTGAGTTGATAGATGTTCAGCTAGAAATCTCAGATGCCCAGCTGTTTCGAAGTGTCCACAAGTGTCCAGCCAACGTGTCCGGCAGGTGTGGCTATAGGCACATGCGACCTGTGAGCCTACCTCCCACGTTCTCTTATTTTTGGTCATACCCTCTGCGAGTCCTCGTTTGTATGCTGACTCTCAAACGCCACGTGTTTATAGCGATGCGATAATGTTAGTGTTCCTTTTACCCCTGATCAGAGAAACCTATCGAATAAACTAAAGTTTTTCTACTCAGAAGCACAAACCAATTCTTATTTTTCTTTCTCAACAAGGGGATACAATTATTGTATCTATAGGAATTAACACTTACAGGGGAAAAATGTGCGAGGGTCCGAGCTGAGAGTTCGGCAGGCCTTTTTGTTGAAATATGTGTTTTTGTTATGTCAAGAACCACTTCTTTTAGGTTCACTGTTGTCCTTTTTTCAGCCCCTACTACTTCCTTCTTAAATTTTTATCTTGTTTCAGGATCTTCTTTCTCAACTTGCTGTTTCTATGCCTTTCCTGCATAGGTTCCGCGTTCCCTTAACTAAATGGTGCCTTCTTCCTTCCTCTCTTTGGATCGCCTTTGTTGCGGATAGGGAGGCTTAAAATAACTAATAATATAATCTTTTCCTTTGGAGGAGGGAGCACTGGTACTATCTCATCAGCGTCGGCGGTGGAACTCACGAAAAATTTAAGCATTTGAATCCCAGATTTCTCCTTATGAAAAGTGATGACATTAATTTTTTTTATCTAGTCTAAAAATCGAAAACGATTTGAAATATTTTCGGATTGAGACTTGCATCTCATGAGGTAATTTTTCACCTCGCGCCATATCTGGCCTGTTTTGTCCTGTTAACGTCCAGAGACATGCGTCATGAGCATTTCACTGCAGATCGCATCTTCTGACTGCTGATGACTTGTATTCTTGTTAACATTTTTTTTAATTTACTCATACTCTCAACTGTTTCATTAGTTAGCAATCAGTTTAAGAGCTGATGTTGAATTCTAATTATGTGCTAGACTTTTTAACGTGAAATACTAAATAAACGTGTTCAAACTGGAAGTGTTTTCAGGATTGAATTTGTCTGAGTAAGGTGTATCCCCCTCAGGGGGGTGCAACTATTGTACCTATGGGAATAAGCACTTCCAGGGGGAAAATGTGAGGGCTCGAGGTGAGAGTTAGGTAGGCCTTCTTTTTGTTGAAACTAAATATTCTTATTGTGTTGAGGACCATCTTTTTTGTGTTCACTGCTGTCCTGTTTTTCAACACTTCTACTTTCTTCTGCGACTTTGATCTTGTTTCTTAATCTTATTTCTCAACTTACTCTTTCTATGCTCTTTATGCATAGATTCCCCGTTCCTTTAATTCCATACTAAATGATGTCTTCCTTCTTCCTCTCTTTGGATCGCCTTGGTTGCGGATAGGGAGGGTTAAACTAACTAATAATATAATGTAGTCTAATCACTTTTCTAAATATTACTATTTCCTTAGTATTTGTCAGAATTTAAATTATTGGTAGAATTCTTAATGAAATGCGTCTCAGCGTGCTTGTATTGGTTCAGTGCTCATTGATAGACGTGGGCTAGAATGTATACGTGTTCCTTTATATGGTTTGCTACAAAAACATGTGCATACCGTGTTCCTTAGCCCATCTTGGAAAATGGTTCCTAGACCTTTCGAAGTATAAGAGGTATCATCTATCCAAGTCTTCTAATTTCGCTGTAAGTGTTGGTCATAATTTTTGTAGGTTTACAGGGCGTCAGTGCTAACTAATCACCACTTAGTTTTAAGGCTATCTTCTGCGGTGCCACCAGTTCCATTTAGGTTTGAAAGAAGTTCAAAAATCTGGTCCTGCGAACGTGCAAGACCAGATATTAAAAGCATTTTAACAGCGTAATTTTTATTTCATTCTGTGATGTTCTTTCCTGGTAGGCGTGTTAATGACTACCATAACAAACTAGGAATTCGGTAATAACTCTCCGTTTCAGCCATTGGATGAAACCTAGTCCTAGTACCTAGTCGTGCGTGTAAATGCTGTGAGAGTTCTTTCTTGTGTCTGACGTGTTGCCAGATTACCGCCACGAATTGACGTGCTTACGTGTGGAGTGCATACCCTAGTTCTAGACTTGGACGCTTTTAAGTCTGGTACGCTTTGTATTTCTTCACTTTTAGGCCAAGTATTTTTTGTTAGGGCTGGATAGGTCGTTGCTCTTCGTTACTTTTTGTCATCGCATGTTAGTGCTACATTCGCAATTTAACTATATGACACTTGATATTACACATACTTTCGCTACGAGATATACCCTTTTATAGCCTGGATCAACTGGTCATAGTAAACTTACGTACAATATCTGTAAATATTAGATCATACTTGATATTAGTTGCGTTCGTGAAGGATGATAGAAATCATATTAGTAGCAAGTGAAATTCTGCTACTTGTTGCGCTTGATTTTATTCCTTTTATTTGTATTTCTTCTATTTTTGTCGATTTCGTTGTTAATTAAGTTACACATATATATAGAAACTGCAAAAATGTGTAACCAGACGACTTAATTTCTGTGAATAACAGTGAGAATAGCATCAAAATCAAGAATACAAGTTCACTTTAGGCATTTGTTTTGAGGTAACAAGCAAATGCAAAAAAAATACGGTATCCGTAGGAAATTGAACGTCATTTATTTTATTTAGATGTTTTTTTCCATATTGGTGGTGTTGGTCATGATTGATTTTATCCGAGCGTTCCAACTTATTGAATTATCTGTTTCTGTAAAACTCGGGCTTCATTTTCACTGTTAGTATATTCTTTCTCTTGGTACTCCTTTCAGACAGGCAAAAGCAAGCTATTTTACTCCTGTGGAGTTCCGTTTTACTAGGCTAAGTATCACAAATACGTTAATTGGTGAAATGAGTCAACTTTAATCTTCAACTTGGCTCAGTATCAGCTGATGCAAATTTTGAAGACGTGTGTCCCTAGTCATGAGTATTAAGAGTGATTGTTTCGTTATAGATTTTGTTGCGGACTTTTTTATACCATATTATAGATAATGTAAGTATTTCATTGTAATTTGGGTTAGCTGTTTCGTGCTTTGGAATAAAATCAAGCTAATTTTGCGGGGGGAAAGTCAATACGGCTAGAATTTATGCACTACACCCCGTTAACTGCAGAGATAGGGATTTGTATGTGAATGACCTCGGTTGCTTGTAAGATATATTTCGTTTGCGTTCGTTAATCTAATACGATGTGTCAATGTAAGTTTGTTATTTCTTCCTGAATGGGACCTTACCTAAAGTGCTCTATCTGACGCGAGTTAGTTCATTCCCATGAACTGCATCCAAATTTGCGCCTGCATATCTGAACCATCTGCGGAGCTCATGATCATATGGACGTTCTTTTGGTAGCTTCTAATATACAGTTTGTGTGTGTAGCCGGAACAAATTTTTGTGAAGTCGTACATCATACAATTTAAAGTTATACAGACTATATTCCTATATTCCTGTGTGCTTTCATTGATACAACTTGCTAAAAGTACAGGGATCTTCGTGGAACACATTTGAGCGCACCCTGTGCGAGGCTATCTTGGTCGATGGGACCCTGTGCGAGGCTAGCCAAACCCATTGCTCCGTTTCTGCATTATTTTCATGATTTTCCAACTGTTTTATGCATTGTTTTGTTCGTCTATGTTATAATTTTTAATTTATTTGTTACTAAATCGATGTTGTATACTTTTAAACCGACTAGAAACTTGTATTTGAGTGAACAGATACGAGCTCTCACCCGAGGCGTCTGGCGACATCTAGCAAGTAATGTTGGCCCAAGGCGTTCGGAGGGGCGAGGCGGGGGTGATGGGGGCTGAAGCAGTGGTCGTGGAGAGTGTGGGGGGTGGGGGGTAATGTGAAGCAAGGGACAACGGGAAGTGAATGTTGTTTTCCTTCGCTTAGTTTACCGAGGAATTTTGCTGTTCTCTTTCCATAGAAAAAGAATTGATGAACGCCGTTACGTTGCTAACTTTGTACCTGCGAAAATAAGGGTAATCTACCGGTAATACGAAATGCGAGGTGATGGAAAAATAAAACAGGGGCTTAGGAGAAGGGAGGGTCGTGTACAGTTCTTGTATGCTTTTATAGTCATGTGCGCCGATTGTGACACATACATGTACGTTTTCCACTCTGTGTGCGCGTTAGACGAACGTATGTGATGCTAAGTTGTATTAATGCGTGTCGCGCGGTGTATATGTATGTACACGTGGTATGTACAGATGGACGTTTTTCATCCGAGTTCAGAAGGCAGTATTTTGAGTGACGCATCTAATCTACTGACGAGAAGATTTTGGAACGGCGTTTCTGTTCAGTCGCATCCTCCTTGGCGGCCTATGGTTGGGCTCCGGCTGGTATCAGCTAACGCTTTAGTTCTATATTTATAGCACTTTTCCTCGCTGCTCCAAGTTTCATATGTTGTTGCCGTGCTGTTTCCTAGATGATGGTTCAGTTTACATTTTGATTTGTTCAGCGTTTTTTCTCTATTTAATGCTATGATTTTAGAGTTGACTTGAGTTTTTATTATCGAGTGATTGATTCTTTCGAAGTCATTCGTGATGTTGATGAAATTTTATTCATTCATTGTACGTTCTGCACGTGTCCGTTTTGAAGACTCGTTTAGCTTTCATTATTACTCTACTTAAAAAAACATGTGGTAATTTCTTTTGTTAAATGTGGTACATTGTAGCCGGAAAATGTTTTTGAAGAGAATTAACTAGACGCACTTGTTAGAGATCTGCCACAGTATTCATTGTTTTAACCTATGAATGTGAAGTTATAACGCTTCTCTTGTTGAGAGTGTCCTTGTTGGACTTACTGAGTTTGGTTGGAAGTATCTTCTTAGGTAAGCCATTGTATCTTGCGATTGAAATAATTGCAATTGATTCTGACATTTTCTGTTGTTTACTTCGTGATTGAAACTTGAACTGTTAGCCTCTAAAAAGGGACGAAAATATTCCTCTCTCAAGTGGTACTAGAGATGAAGTTGGGGCTTCACAAGACGTTAAACGTCCATCTGTGGCCTCTTGGTTTCTGTAGTCCGAGAAGGAAAAAAATGTGGCTTCAGGCCAGTACCAGGTTGTTAGGGTTGTTCCTGCCAGGTCCTTTCTGCCTCGCTGGTGTAGACTGTCCCACGTGGCTTCGTGTGTTTTTTCGTACTGGTGAGGTGGGCAAAAAATCACCGGGATCTGAACCGTGAACATTTTTCTTAAGGATCCGCGTATTTGCAAATTAATGTAGTAAAATCGTCAGCACATCGTAGAATGGTTCCTTAAACCTAAGTTAGTGATCGTTAGTTCTCACGTTTGAGCGTTTGCGTTTCGTTTACTCATTTTAAGAATGAGAAATAATCTTTAATTTTAGTGTGGTTCCATGCACAATGAAAATGAGATGACAACATCACTATGTGAAAACAATCTTCATCCAAGCTGCGATATTTGCTGCGAATGTACTCTCCATAAGTTATCATTCTGGAGAAGTGGAAAAATAACTCGTTTAAACGTTACCAAATTTGGAATGTGAACTAGTCGTGTTGATTTCGAGTGAAGGAGTAAATTCATGTAACCTCGAAATCCGTTAGAGGGCACAAAGTATGACATCGATTTACCCGCGCTCGCTGTAAGAGTAGGTAGGTAGTTATGGGCAGCTGAGGGGCGTTGCAGTAGTAGTCGTGCATGGCGCGCACCAACTGAATTTGCGTAGAAATATAGCTGGAGGGATTATTGTTCTCGTCCTCGTATGTTCGAGTGAAATTTACTGACTGCGTCTTCGTACTTTCTATATATGGGCCGCGTATATATTTTATCATCGTTTCCGTATGTTCGAATGAAATTTACTGACTGCGTCTTAGTAATTTCCATATAAGGGGATGCTATCTATTTTATTGTTATTTTTTTCGTATGTTCGATTGAAATTTACCTGCTGCGTCTTAGTACTTTCCATATATGGGTCGCGTATCTACTGTGTTGAAGGATCGAAGCAGCTAAACTTTACTCGATTTCTATAGTAACTTGCTCCAAATCAAACTTGCGTAACGCTTGTATTTTTTCGATTGGTGCATTTGCCTACAACACTCCATTCCACCAATAAATTTCCTTAGAAATAGATGCATAACAATTTTTATAAGAATTCTAAAGTTCCTTTTTAACTACCACGTTTGGTTATTTCTATGAGTGAAAGCCAAGCTTCCTCAGTTGGTATTTCGCATTTTTATAGATGTTAGAATACGACGCAGTTGCTGTTATATTTCTGATGAGTGGAGCCTGAGTTTCGAAGCCAGCAGGAGAGTCGAATCGTCTGGGTGCCGTGTACGCGTCGCTATGGCGTGTACGTGTTACGGTGGTGTTGTATCGTTCCATAGTCACCTCCGCTGCCGCTGCTGCTGGTGCAGCGTTGCCAAATGCTCGCTTCTGTGATGTGGCCGGCTGCTGAGCTGAGCGCTGTGCCAAATCTACGTCCCGTCCCCTCGCACTCGACTCGGCTGTGCCGTTCGTTGCTGGTTGCGCGGTTCCTGCTATTGTTGATGGTCTTGTTGGTGTTGGTCGCGTAGTGATGCAGCTGCTGGTGATAGTAGCGAACTGCTCCAGCATTCCTACTAGCCTCCAGTTTTACGTATAACTCTTTTTACGGTCAGTGATCAAGTTACGTAATCAGGACTAACTCCTCAGGTTTATTCGGAATATCGAAAACTGAGGTATAGAGTAAAGGTTGTTTTGTTATCGTTCTTGTTGTGGCGCCCGTGCATACGTACGCGAAGTTGCCGTTTCTTTTTCTTTTTAAGAGTGGATTTGCGCTCATAAACAAGTTACTTTCTCGTTGCATGGTGCCGAAAGTTCGCTTTATTGTTTTAAAATTTTGATTCACGATTTCTTTTCGGGTGTGAATAAATGCGTCAGGTTTTTGAACATTAGGTTCTTCTGTGTTTCCTTTCGACAACGTTATGTTTACTTCTCTTTCAATGCAATGGCAGAGAATTTCATGGTATCGTTTGCTTAGTTTTACTGCATTGACGTTGAAATTTCATGTTCCGGAAAGGTTCCCATAAATAATTTGCATATTAAAGGAATTTCACTAATACACCTTTGTGTAAGCAAATGAGCATGACTCGTTCCGTAACACGTTTAAGTTAGTTCTTCGATAAAAAAGACTGTGGGGCTGAAAATTTTCCACATAGAAGTTAAAAATCACAAAACACGCATGTCACACGAAAATATACACGTGACAATAACAAGGTTTTGTAGAAATCTGCTACTCCTTTCCTTCAGTCAGTGCTGGACACGGTTTGAACCAGTTATGTGCGTTCTTAAACATTAGCAAACTTCATCGTCGTTGAGACGAACCTCAGTTCTGCGTTGTTCGAACACGTTTCTCATTCTGGAAGTTAACCATGAACGACTTGAATCGTGCCTCAAAGGTTCGAATGGCAAGCTTCTCTTATACTGGATACTTTCAAGGCAAAGGTGGCGACCCTCCAAGCAGAACGAAATGCGGTGTTGCTTGGACTGGGCCCGAAATGGAGGGTGGTAGGGAGAGGGAGGAACTAAATCCATCACCAATCGATATTCAATCAATAAATGATTCACGGTTTGGCTCCTCTACCAACTCCATCTCAATTGAACTGCCATGGTTACTAATGTTTGTGGCACACATACATGCTGCTCGTGTGATGCACCTTCGCCAGCTACTCCATGATCGTTATTCACCTTGACACTGGGGGAGAATTAGTGTATGTGTTGGAAGGTAGCTGTCCTTCCTTCCACTCTATAAGGGAAGTTTTGAGTGCAGGTTGTGTTTGTGATCGTCAAGTCACACACATTTAACCGAGCCTCGTTTACGTATTTCACGGAGACCATGTCACTCGTGTCATGAAAGCATCTGGACTGAAATGAACCTTTCTGGTACCATCCTAAGTCGAAGCTGCCAGCAACTGCAGAGATTTTACGAGTATTTATTCGAAAAATTGATTCACGTTTTAGCAACGAACAGTGAAAGAAGTACCTTTATATATTTTACAGCATCATTACATAGAACTGTTCCCAATCTAACGAAGTATTAGTCAGTCGACGTGTCTTTTACCTTAGACATTCATTTTACAGAGTGGGAGAAGATTTACAATGGGATTTTGATTTTTTGACGAGGAAATATAAGCCCAATATTATTTTTTGACGAGGAAATATAAGCCCAATATTATTTTTTGACGAGGAAATATGAGCCCAATATTATTTTTTGACCAGGAAATATAAACCCAATATTATTTTTTGACCAGGAAATATAAACCCAATATTATTTTTTGACGGAAATATAAGCCCAATATTAGGAATATTTAATCCACAATATTAAATTCATGGAATGCGTTTTAATCAGCTTCGAGTGACGTAAAACCAATTGAATTAAAAAAATTAGAATATCGGATTTAAGGTATTATCGACTGACCAAAATTATCCTCCTCTGTTTGTTAATGTTTTAGAAACTGAAATAGATAACCTCAGTTACTATGTAGGTTTATAGAACTAGACCCCTCAGGAGAGACAGCTATTGTATCTATTAGAATTGGTGCTCATTGGGGGGGAATATGTGAGGTCTCGAGCTGAAAGTTAGGTAGGCCTTTTGTTGAAATAGATAAGTTTTTAGTTTTGTTACGGACCATCTTTTTTCGTTCACTGCTAGCCGGGTTTTTAGCACCTATATTACCTTCTTCTTCAACTTCGATCTTGTTTCAAGAACTTCTTTCTCAACTTACTGTTTCTATGCCCTTTCTACATAGATTCCACGTTCCCTAAACTCGATCCTAAATGGTGCCTTCTTCTTTCCTTTCTTTGGATCTCATTTGTTGAGGATAGGGAGGCTTAAATTAACTAATAATCTAATTTAATCTTATCTTAAGGGTGTGACGGTAAGACGTAGCCTGAGAGAGAAGTTCTCGGAGCGCCTTTTTATGAGTTGCCTTAATACTTCTGCTACGCATGTGAGAATACAATATTATGCAAGCTTTATTTCTTAATTTTACATGTTGCACACATGACGTTAGTTGAATGCAGTATTTTGGAGAAAGTAGGAAATCATCTCTTGTATTGCTTGATTTCAATGCGACACTACATCCACTAGAGCAGACCAGGTATCGAGCATGCTTGATACAATGCTCAAGACGCTCTCAGCTCCTTTAGGAGCTGCTAAAAATGCATAGCTGCCTTGACTTAGTTTGTAGAACTAGCACGCGGATTGAAAGAGCGTCGTATGACGTGAAACAAATTACTTAACAGTACTCGAATGTCAGATTGGAAGGTATTATTGTTGACTCAATTCTATTTTATGGTATTCTAATAAATTTTGTGAATTGATTATTAAACAAACGAAGCAGTAGTGGAACATGGTAAATGTTGATGGCCATCTTAGGTCCGTGTTGAGTAATTCATCTTGCTTCACATATGTGTAAGCTCGAGTGCAAGATTCTTTACAAAGCCATTTTGTACGTACAATTTTGGTGCCTCCGCTTTTTCCGTTGTACAAGAATAAGCTTTAGGATGTACGATAAGTGGGTTGTTTGATTTATTTTTTTATTCTTCATTTCAGGTATGGCCCAGTGCAAAGTGTGAAGCACCTGAGTGGGCCGTCTTCAGACTCCAACGAAGCAGGCAGCAATAATGCCAACAATAACAATAATAACGGGAGCAGCAACTGCTGCACCGTCGCCTTCGTCGACATCTGCTCGGCAGCGAAAGCACATAAAGCTGATCACCGCATAGATGACCGCATATTGAAAACCACTTACTATGAACCCTCAGTGGCGTCACTCTCTTCAGGACACTACTCAAGTGGTGCCACTCAATCGGGAGGTGGCGGTAGTGGCGGATCTTCAGCTGGTTCAGGTGGTGGTATAAGCCACTATCCTTCTGGACCGTCACAAGCCCAAGGTGTTTCACAAACTCCTCTCGGTTCCAGAAGCCCTCGCTTCGCTGCTGGGTAAGTAAACTTTTTTCTAAGTGGAAGAATACTCTCTCTTACTTGAATTCTGAACGGCAAGTATGCGCACGCAGAATTGACACGCGCTCTGACGCTCTTCGTTAGGCGAGCTGTTATGGGAGTGGACGCGAGACACGTTCGTTATAACTTCTGCCAATTGCTTCTTCAGTCCTCATCTTAATTAAGCGAAAGTATTTGTCCATCACTAACATTGATTGCATGTTTTCTAACTTGCATTGGGGATAATGTTCGTGAGGTGTATACGATAGTGGAGTTCTTCATGGAGTAAACGACTGTGGGTTACATTACCCGCCACCAGCTGAACATGACGCCTGGTACGTTAAACAGAGAATGCACTACACTTTCTCTGAGGTACTGAATTTTGGCATAAGTCCGATTACAAGCTTTAAGCTCAAGTAATAATTGCGTGCTCGTGCTCTTCGTTCGGATGAATGCTATTCGTTGCCATAAATGTACCATTTAGTGTAAACGCGCGGTTCGGTTTTACCACAGGTAAAATATTCTTGGCCGCTTTCTTCGGCCCATTTTATACTGAGCTGCAAAGCAGTATCTAGCAAACTCAGTGTGAAATGGGCCTTGGGCCGAGGTAACTTCAAAATCGTCGTAAGTTTGTGCTGGACTACAATTTTTTCATGAATTGATCCTGAGTTTGAACATGTATCTATTTTAATTATTTATTGTGTCTTTTAGCTTTAAAGAATTAGAATGTGTTAACCTTTTACAAGTGAAACCATGAAGTGCATATTATTGTAGATTGTACAGTGTACAGGAGTGTGAAGTCTTATTCGCTGTTTTCAGCGTGCGTCACAAGTGTAATATGAAGCTGAAAATCGAGTCTTGGCTGTGTGGGGCAGTGTCAGAGTGAAAGTGTTCATTTCTCATAATGGTGTACAGTGTTAAAATTGAATTCATACAACCCAGTGATGCAGTGTTGTAATTAAGCCCCAAGTGTATCCTGAAGCCAAGTTGATCAACTTACAAGTGGAAGTTCAATTTTCGTCGAGAAGGTGTTGCTCACATCACAAACGCCACATATATATATAATAGTGCCTTCTCTTCGCGGTGGATTACAGTGACAGTGAATCGATGAAATGCAATTCATTCGAGTGTATCGTTCAGTGTTGTTACGTGTGTTTTTATTAGCTGGTTATGAATCTTATTTCAGTGTAAAATTTGTAACATTGCTCTTCATTACCATTGTTTCAAGCTCTCCTCTCTGTATTTTAATGTGTTTCTGTTTTCATTAGTGCTTTTATTGCCTTGCTAATGTGTTGTGTTTTCCTAAGATTGAAGGTTTTCACTGCTCTGACGTAAGTACTTCTAATTTATTATTTTGTTGTACAGGATTTTTCCGGTTGGCTTCTGTACATTTATGTGTGTCCAATTTTTGTAACCATTTTCAGTGAATTTACATTTTAGTTTGAAGAATTATGAGTAATTGACCGGTTTTTATGCGAGCTCTGTATACGTTGGCTTCTAATTGTAGAATAACGAACCATCAGCATAGGTTTGCTCGGTAAATATAGTGAATTATGTAGAAAAGATTAGCGTTTGCGATATTACGACGGATCGTGCTCCATTTGTTTACGTGACCAGTGCATTGTAACGTTGAATTTTGTACTATTTTGAGATCCTTAAGGGCTTGTATTCTACAAAGTACGTGGCGAGTACGTTGAACGCTAAGCATGTTTTTCAACAATACATCTTTGTTCGTAGGGAATTAGTCCTGTGAATATTAGAGTCGTCGTTTACGGAACGTTGGTGGGACTTCAATTGGGACACTTGCTCGCTTATTAGATACCCGTATGTTCCGTGAGTAATCGAATAACTTTTTTTGTTTAAACTTGATATGCTTTACGGCGGAATATTGCATGGTTGTGTAGCGGTCATTAAGTTGGACGAAATATTAGTTGTATTATTACGAAAGCTTATAGTGTAATGTAATAAAATGCTTCATGCCGCGTTCCGTAATTAAATACGGTACTTGACATTATGGGAAAAAATGGTGTGTAGCTATTGCGACTCAATTCGCGGATTGTTAGGGATTGAAATCTGGATGTGATAAGACTGGACCAATACAGTTCATTGCGATTTGAATGTTGAATATTTTGTAATTAAATATAAAATTTGAACATATTTGTTACTGAACATGGAATGTGATCTGCGACTTAAATTTAGGATGTCATATTGTCAGGCTGGATGTGATCTCTGGTCGACTTATGATGTGATGTCTGAGTGCTTGATGTGGCAAAAGTAACGTTGGATGTTATATTTTTTTATTCATTTTTGGAAGCGTGTTGTGGTTAGATTGAAGTATACCTGTAAGAGAACGTGGGAGAATTCAGTCTGTAATATTGATTTCTAAAATTTGATTTCACGTGTTGGCGGGTTATCAGAAAGCCTGCATAGTGTTCGTCATAGCATCCGAGCATGTCAGTTCTGGACGTTGTTATTCTGTTGCTGCGCGTTCTAAAGGTCGTTAGTGTGCCTTGCATTGCTCTTGAAATCGTGCATCTCGTGTCAAGCTTCAGTAACTTTTTAAAAGAAAATTATCAATCGGAACATGAAATTTCCATTCAATTTGTTCTTATTAGAAGTGTTGCAGGCTTGTACGTACGCGAGTTTGGTACCCTTGACGTTTCCATATTTGTCATTCAAAGCTGAGTGATGATCAATTGGAGCCCATTTTTCGAAGTTTTTTAGGGACTTTCGTGTTCAGATATATATCATTTTTTTTAACAGCATTGAAAAAATAATAAATTCCGGAACATGTCATTGCACACACGCTATAGGAGGTTGTGGCCACTATTGGTGTTGAGCGTTACATAAGCTGTGACCGCGCTCCGCCGCATCACCGTGCGTGCAACGCGGTCGCAGCGTGAATGTGCGCACGCAGTGTCTCGCAATAGTCACGTTTGAGGCTTTGTGTTGTCTTCTTCACTTCATCGTTCTCAGTTTAGTGTGGTCAGAGGTTGGTATTGAAATTCTGGGCGGTACAGTTGTCTCCTTCACTTGAAGGCTCGCAGTGTTGTCAGAGGTTAGTATTGAAATTTTCGGTGGTTCAGTTGTCTTCACTTGATCGCTCACAGTTAGTGTTGTCTGAGGTTGGTGTTGAAATTGTAGGCTGCACAGTTACTTGTCTTGTTGATTTGCTCGTTATAGTGCTTTTCGTGTTTTAGAGGCAGTGAGCTACGTGGAGATTGTCGTTCAGTTTGATGGGGATTTTACGCTCAAGTGATGTGTAGGATACCTCAATTCATGTAATAATGGTTTATTGATGAATCTCGTCCTCTGGCATTTCTTGGTGGAATTAGCTCTCTTTCAGCGGTCCTGGCTAATCGCCAAAGAATCTTATGCTCGATGCAAAGCTAGTTGTGGGTTAGTCTGTTTTTCTCAGTGAGACAAAATGTCATTTTCTTCCGTTCATCTCATTGCGGGATGCTGATATACGGGACTGCTGGAATTTTGCTCGAATGCAATTCCCGTTGTTCATCTGCGTTTCTCTTCAAGATCCATAATGGATAGTGAAAAATTATTCAAGTTTTACTTGAGAATGATACCAATTAGCTGAAAGTTACCCGAATTTGACTATGTTAATCTAATTACATGAGCGCAAACTGGTTAAAAATGAGTTGAACTTAGAAAATCGAATTTCTTCTTGGAATTACGACCCCGCAGAGAAATACAAATAAATGAGAATTAGCACTTCCAGGAGGAAGTTATGGGGTCCCAAACTTACCGTTTGGTAGGCTGTTATAAATTGAATGAGTTTTCATTGTTTTGTTATGGGCCATCTTTTTTTCAGTTCACTGCTGTTTTTTTTCGCTCCTGTTACTTGCTTTTTGACTTACGTCTTACATCATTAACTTCTTTCAGTCTACTGTTTTTATCGCAAGGAATCCATTTCGGAAATGAGAATTTGAGATCATAATAATTCGCAAAAGTTGTGTAGCGGTGGCCAGTGAATTCAACGGTCAAGTTCTTTACACCGTCTGCTTTGTATTGTCTGGTATTCTCTTAGCCGTAGTCCATGGAAATCAGCATTTAATGCACGCTTTTAGGAACTCGGCAAAGCGCTTCACTTTCGTGTGCGTTCAGATAACTATGCAAGTATTAAGAACGCACAATCAAAAGCAAAAATGCATGTCACATTGAAAAGCTAAGCTGACAAATTCTAATCAATCATTAAAGGTGAATAATTATTTCAATTCACCACACTTGATCGTGAGCATTTAGAGGCGCGTTTGTTAGCACAGCGACTTCAATTTAAAACCAGCGTATGCAGCGAAGATGTTCTGGCAGTTTTTTTTAAGTTGTGTTTCGGTCTGTGCAATGAAAATACAGAGTTCTAACATTCATAGTCTGCGGCGTCAGGAATGACATATTGCGTATGATAACACCTTATCTCAAATGTTCGTGTACACCCTTGAGTTGTGGTGTCATGTTCCTGTCTCTCTTTTTCTCCAGAATAAAACGCTGCGCTAACCCGGACATACGTTGCTTAAGTATTATAAATGAATTTGACCTTTTGGCCTATGGAACTGTAAATAACTTTTGTGCTCGTGTTTTCGACCTTGGTTTCTAAAGTATGCAGATTGGATTTGACCCACAGAATGGCGAATGACTTACTCCGATGATTGGGTTATTTGTATGGAAAATTGTTTAAAAGTTTGGAGTTCGAAAATTGGGTATAGCTAAAAGAACAGTAAACAAAATAGTTTAGTTATACGAGAATCGATTACATGTTTTTTACGTTGGGAATTTTGGGGCGGTGGCTGTACGCGAAAGCCAAGTGTTTTGTCTAACTACTTCAAATGATGGTATTTTTTGCTAAGAGGTGTGGGTACTGAGATTTGCTAAAAGTAATAAGATTAAGTTAGGGTACTGAATTCTTGATCTTGGCTGCTTAGCCACAATTTTCCCCTGCTTGGGCTGTTGCTGCATGGTTAGATTACCGCCATGTAAGTCCCAGAAAAGACGAGCTGACAACCAAGATTGGATTGCAACATTTTTCTTCTTTTATCTATAGTCTGTATTTGGAGTGTCACTTGCGATTGCTGAATATTTCGAATGTCTGACTTTGACTGAAGTGAGTATCGGTGCATTTAAAATCTGGTTCCATGGAATTATTCTTCGCGTTGAATTTGACCATCAGTTAATCGTCTAAAAAAAAATACGTGTATGTGTACTGCCGAGCCTAAACCTTGCGACTAGCTTATTCTCTCAGATGGTGGTGAGCTGACTGATTTCCTTCAAGTTCAGCATAATAGCAGCTAAAGGCAAAGACCACATACATAGTTTTGAAACCGCAAACTATAATGGAAGTAATTGTAGTATGAAAGGAATACATTTATTTTGAAGAGCTTAATTTAGAAAGAGACCGCTTGAAATAGAAGAATAAGTTGATGTGGAGACGCTCTGTAAATGAAAAATCAATTCTTGGGAGAAAATAAAAGATGGTTCTAGAATTATAAGGAACAGTAGAATTTATCAAGGCTTTTCTTCTTCGACGCTACGCCGTTAGCTCCCCGTTTTGCAGTAAGTTGGTCGCATTTCAGCGGGTATACAAGAAGAAGTATCGTAGTGCTTTAAATTTATCAGAACCTCTGCATGTTCTTATGAGTAAAAAGTTCATTAAGATTTTGCAATATGGAGAAGCGGGTCCGAATGAAGAAAGTTATTTACAGTTATTTGACGGGAAGCCATTCAGATTCCAGTTCAAGAGAATTGTTTACCGTTTCTAAGTAAAGATTTATTTGTTTTTCAGAAAGCCCACTTAAATAATAAAGGATTGATCTCGGTTAATGTTTATCATCATTTGTTAATAATGTTTATAATTTCTCAAAAACGAAATTACTTGCGTTTGTTAGGCCTTATAAAGTGGGCAATGCAGTGTTAAGAGAAAAATATTTGGCTGAGAGTCAAGTAAATCTTTTTACTGAAATAAAATGTTTTTTGTTTAGCTGGGGTATCTTTTTTTCGGTTCACTGCTGTCAGGTTTTCCAGCACCTCTTTCATCAACTGATCTTGCTTTATGGCCTTTTTTCCCAACTTACTATTTCTATGAGCAAGGAATTTTGTGTGAGAACTCATATTATACGTATGTAGATTCCGCGTTTTCTCGAGTCCATACGAAATGGTGCTATCTTCATTTTTCTCTTTAAAACTCCTCTGTCACTATTGAGTAGGATTAATCTAACTTATCTAATCGAAATGTTAGCTAAATTTTAACACTTTTAGTGCAAATGCGTGTCACAGTTACTACGCACGGTAATCACCCGTTAGCGCCCGCTAACTTAGTATCTATTCAAAAAGCATGTTTCCCCTGGTTTGTTTCCGAAATTTAGTGTTGTTGCCACTCACTATGGATAATAGATTAGGTATTCAAGTTAGTGAGTTTTTTTTACCGTACATCGAGCAGTTGGAATTGCGCATTGATGTAAGCTCTGGAACTAAAAGTCAAGGTTCCTGTGTTGAATTGTAGTTTTTGTTTTATTTTGTCCTACTCCATCTTTTTGGGGCTCACAGTTGTATTTTTCAGCTCCAATAGCTTTCTTATTCAACTTGAATTCTTGTTACATGACCTTCTCCTAAATCTTGGTGTTTCTATGCGCAGAAAGTGAGCACACATTTAGTGCACCAATTCTTCTTTCCATTAATTCTATACTAAATGTTTCCTTCTACTCGTGGGAGCATTTTTATTGTGGTTAGGAAGGCTTGAACTAACTTTTAATCAGGGTTGGCACATAAAAAACCCACCCAAAAAAACCCACCCAAAAAAGCCCAAAAAACCCACGTAAAAAAACCCACCAAATAGTGGGTTTTTTTGGGCTTTTTTGGGTTTTATTAGTGCTATTTGAATTTCACTTGTTTTCAAGCTTATAGAATCAAAATTAGCTAAATATTTATATTGTCAAAAATTTGTCCAAAGCATTTGCATGACAACACTATGACAATAAATATTAAAAAAACACTATGAAAATAAAATAAGAAAAACTCTAATCACAAAAAAAAACTCGAGGGGCTAGTATATTTTGATGAGTTCCATTTCCAAAGTAAAAAAACAAAAATTAAGAAACAAATGCAGTTTGACTATTTGAGAGTAAAGAGACTTCTGAATTCTTCCTCTGTCTTCTAGACTATGTAGACCGCTACTACAGTACTACTGTATTTCTCTTTCTACATCCACTGCCATTTTATCGTTGTCATCCACATCATGATCATTTGCGAGGTGGGGGATAGAATGAAACCAATTTCTGTGCGCATTCCGATCCTAATCTATTTCTCAATTTATTCCGCACAGTTCCAAATGTTTAGAAAATGCTCTCAACGGATCCTGAACTTGCAAAGCAAGAATGAAGATTGCTTATAAACTTGCAGAAACCCTCTGCCAGTGTTTTTTTTAAGAATCTGCATTTTCTGCTGTTTCATGTCTTGAATATCCCTCCATCAACGAGTAGTCATTGTCTTAGTGATATTCTTGTTGAACACGTGTTTTGGGAAGATGTTGGAGTCCTTCAATTTATACAAATAAATCGCACCGATCAACTCCGGATTGTACTCAGCCAACCACTCTTCAATATCTGTCTCCTGTGAGAGCTTTGCCTGAAATAAGTCTAACAATTATAGTCAGATGGGGTAAGACACGACCGCAGCCATCATGGGGTAAGAAAGTAAATAAACGACTGGCCTATGGTGAGCATTCAAGGTGCACTGGAACAAATTTGACGATGGAATCTGTTAGAGCATTTATTTCTAATCATTTTAGCGTTTGTTGCTATCCTGAACTGCAAAAAGTGATTTTGTTGACAAATTTTTAAAAATTTTTTTTGGCATGTCACTACATGTTGTAACATGTAACAGTGTGGTTGACTGACTTGGCTTGCGCTGCTAAGCCCTCCAGCTCACACAATATACATGTTAAGTTGTTAACAGCATGACTGTTAAGTGATGTGCAGCTGTCTTGCTTCAAGTTGCTTGTGGTGGTTACTTATGATCTGCATGGTGCTTCCCTCTCACATGACTTGCGTCTGTCAGCTGCTAAAAACAACTTACTATGAATTGACAAGCATAGCAATTCTCTTTGCACATCTTATATCTTTACAGACTGCACAGCTATGTCCCTATGCATATGGTAATTGGTAAGTGGTAATTGTGATGGACAAACTTAATTCATATATGGTTCAAATAATGTAATAATTCATATAATAATGTAATATAATGTTGGAAATAAAATTTTCAAATAACAATATTTACTCAATAAGTGTATATAAATCTGGAAAAGAGGCAACTGGAGCTATGTGAATAACTCTTTCAAACAAAAACATGTGTTACAAAAAACCCAATAAAGCCCCAAAAAAACAATAAAACCCAAAAAAACCCAATTTAACCCAAAAAAACCCACGTGGGTTGGGTTTTTTTAAAAAACCCAGGGTTTTTTCCATCCCTGCTTTTAATCTGTGTGATCTTTAAGTTTCATTTTGACTTAGTATGATTACGCGTTCACCACGTCAACGCTCGAGTTGCATTATACGAAGCATCATTTCAGAGCTCTGATTTTCACTGGAGGGATATATTTCGAAACAAATCGTGGCACGGGATTTTTTAGAAGATCGTTGAGTTTAGGAACGAGTATAATTTCTCAAAGAGCCTTCCGCTGTTAGAAAAAAGTGATGTTCTTCAATACGTTCGAGTGTAAGCTTACATGCTTGCGTTCTTAAATGATTCAAGGTTTATCTAGTTTTAATTTTAATGTTTTAGCGTATACCTTGGCAGCGCGTATTGCCCTTCGAGTCAACGAGAGATGTTACTTCTTAACGAAATCGATGCAACCTATTCAGTGTATATTCCATCATATTAGGTGTTGCTCCTTCTATATTATTAGTAGAAGGTCCTGCATAAACGTAAAGAGCGAAGTCGGTTGGCGTTCCAGTTTAGTTTAGAGAAAGACGGAAAGAGAGGGAGAGAAAGACAGGGGACGAGAAACCTGCTTTATGGAGAAAGCGTCTCGGCTCAGGAAGTGCCTCCTCGCCTCCCAGTGCCTGCCACCTGCTGCTGCTGCTGCTGCTGCTGCTGCTGCTGCTGCTGCTGCTGCTGCTGCTGCTGCTGCTGTTGCCATGGCGCTCGCTGACTGAACGGCTGCCGCTTCCAGGAATACTATCGCCCCACTATTGTGCCGCCTCTGCTGCGCCCTGCTCATGCTACTGCGTCTTGCCGTGGATTATGCTGGCATACTTTGGCTCGGTGTTAATGCAGCTTTATACACCACGAGATGTTGTCTGGGTCACGCGGCTTTGAATCTTGGATGCGCAATAACCGTAAGGGTCATGTGTTCTGTTGTGGTCCCGTCGTTCTTGAACTGTCCATTTATAGTCTGCTATAGTTTGGTGTTTTACGGTGGAAATCACAACTGCTTCATAGGATAGGGTATCGTACTTCCTGTAGTGAAGCGTAAATATATTGTATAAATCTAACAGATGCATGCTGTAGTTGAAAAATTAAAAACTCGAATTTTTTAATTCATCTGATCGTTAGAAAAAGTTGAACTGTTCGTACTGTTTATAGTGGAAAAGCGTGGCTATGGGTCGGTCAATTTGTGCTGTTGATTCGTATTTAATTGTTCTGTCAGGTTGTTTCTGAAGGTTTGTAACTAATTTTAGTAACGCTTCTTATCAAAGTGAAGAGTTAATGAATTAAATCACGCAGTATGTGTAATAGACAAGTAATAAGCAAAAAATCATCGGTAATTTTTGTACAAAAATTGATAAAAATATTCTACAACCTTGATGTGACGTTTTGCTTAGTAAAATTGAATTATTCGTACGTTTTCACATCTACCTACGTAAATATATCTGTATTTTAAAACGGAGCATTACTGAAAAATTGCGATCTTCGTTTATCTTAATGTTGACTTGCGTTGTTCAATATTTTTGAAGGACGCTTGTGGTGCGAGGAAGGCTAAACTGTAATGTAGCGTAGTGCAGCTTATTTAGTTGAGTTGTCTCAGGCGAAAGAGACCCTGTTTATTCGAGCAATCCAAAAAAGTCTTCGTTGAGGGCTTTTTCGATTGGCAAGCTGCTTCTCTATTTTATTCTACAATTTTTGACTAGTGATTTTCTTCCATTTGAGCCGTTCTATGTTTTGATTTATAAGAATAAGAAGGGGGAAATGTAAGGTCCTGAGCCGAAGATTAGGTAGGCCTTCCTCTTGTTAAAATGCAGTAGGTTTTTTGTTTTCTTATGGATTCGCTACTTTCGGTTCACGGTTCTTTTTCAGCGAAAGACTCTGTTCACGTTTGTCTTTTTTTCAGCTCCTTTAACTTTCTCCCACTTTAATTTTGTTTCATAAACTGCTTAGTCTCGTTCAGCTTCTACCCGCTGTGTGGAGACATACCTTGTGTGTAGATTCCCCCATTCCTTTAGTTGACTTATTAATTCTGTTAGGCATACTTCAGTTGGGGTTAAGGAGGCTGAAACTAACTTCTCTAATCGAGTTTACTCAAGAATGAGTCCTCGCCCTTACGAAGTATTTTCGGATGTACGAGTATTAGTCACGTGAAAATTTGGCGATACCCTGTAAGTAAATTTGCCCATTGAAACTCACATGATGAAAAGGAATTGTGTGCATTAATACTCCGCACACGTTGTGTGCGTATTGGGCCACATGTGTACCAAGAGGTAAATTGCCCATTTACGTGCCGGTATAAATGCACGACATTTTATCTGTTTCGCGATGTTTTTGCAAAATAATTGTTATCATGCGAGGTTAAATGTTATCGTGTAATTGTGCTTTTCATATTCATTGGGAAGAATGAAAATTTATTCTAGCTGGAAAATCTATTTCCCTATTCTGCTACTTACAACCTAACTAAACCAACCGTTAACAACCGCGGAAACGTAGTGAACGTGTTAATTTTATTTGCCATAAATTACATCATTTCAGCCGCGTGGAAACTCAATTTTCTGTCATGAAACTTTTGACAGTTAGTTCAAGGTATTCGTATTTTTTCTCTTCCTGTCGTGTGGCCTCCGTGTAAAATAATGCATTGTAGAATAGTAAGTTAATAGTCACGCACAATCTTTAAAAGAGCTCTAATTATCCTGAAATTATTGTTTTAAGCGTTCTTTGATTCATGATGAAATGTTTTATCAAAATTTTTAAGACTAGAACTTTAATTTTTTACTTGCTCACTATCATCACAATACGCGATCAACTCAAAACTTGAATTTACTAGAGAAGAGCCACTAATGTGCATGCGCCATTCTTCATTGTGTAGATTTTTTTTTACTCATTCTAAGACCATCTTTTTTTTCCGAGTATTAAACGAAGGGCGCGTTATTAGATGCTTAAGGAGACCGTCTGGGTAGAAATCAGGATATGTGTTGATTTTCTGTTTTTATATGCATCTTATAGAAGATTTTCTTGCGCTTCCATTGGTACTTTCCGTTTACGTCTACTCCGAATAGTGCGCCCACCAGAGGGGGGGAAAGCGATGGGGGTGGAGTGACCTTGAACCCTCCCCCCCTCATTATTGGGAGTCAATTGAGCGTTTCTCTGCGGGAATGGCATTATAGTTCGTTCATGGGCTACTCAAAGTGGTTCCATTATTCAAACGAAACATTCTAAGGCTGAATAAATATTTTTTATGAAATTTTGACAATTTCAGAATTTAGCTGTTCTGCCGTATCTATGATACCGCAGCTTTCCTTCATAGCTCGATGACAGCTGCAGTATCATAGCTACAGCAGTGGTGAGCACACCAATCCAAAGGGCTTGAAAAGAGCTATAAAACAAAGGAGTTGAATAGACAAAAAAACGTATTTTGGTGGAAAAAAATTAAAAATTAAAATTTTTTTTTTGTCAAGAATTACACCCATTCCCTTTTGTTGTTTATTTTTTCCCAGAGTTACAGAGCTACAGCAATGTAAATTATATCAATCAAAAGGGCTTGAAAAGAGCTACAAACGCTCAAGAGTTCATTGTAGAAAACCCTGTAGTTCAAAAGATAAAAAGAAATTTTTTTTTTTGTGAAAAAACACGTTTTTCTGGAAACTTGATATTGGTTTTCTCAAATCTATCTTCTTCCACAATTTTAGAGCTACAAGAATGGTTTATATACCATTCGATAGGGCTTAGCAAGGTGTATCCATATGCAATAGCGTTTTTTGATACATTTATTGTTTTGAAAATCACACCACATGAAAAAAAATGAAAAATACATAATTTTTTTTTTTTTCAATTCCCAAAATCCACAAAAAGAAGTTATCAAAATTCCCTATTACGTATGGTTATATAGACATATAAGCAATCTAAAAACGAAATACTGGTTCTGTAACTTCAAAATTGTAGAAGGAGATAGATTTTACATAACCCCCTTATTTTATCATATTTTTCAAAAAAAAAAAAAAAAAGTGCACCTACAGAAATTTTGTCGAAATAACAAATGATCTATGCAGCATTTCACACCTACTGTGACAATTTCAGAGAAATCCATCCATAAATAACAGACTTTTTTTTACCCAGACGGTACCCTTAACAGGTCCTACATATATGAACACTGATGTAGCTTTACCCAAGGCTATTTGAAGTGCGCATCGCAAGGTTTGCGTGTCACATCCCGTCTTGTGTTTACCCAGCTTTGGAGGACGTAGAGTGGGCCGGAGGCATGTCACGTGCAGGATTAGCGAACCGTGTCAACACAGGTGTTTGTGTGACCGACAGCCCAATTAACCAGCATTTCAGCTCTTCATGTACTGAAGTTCTAAGGGGTATACAAGTGGAGTTCCTTGTAGGCATATGCTCTTCAGCGTTCTTGTCATTTAATCAGTTTATTAGAGACTTGTAGTTTTCTAGAAATTCGTGAACTTTTCCGCTTTTATTTTTACATTGTGGAATGGAATGTTACCGGGACTGAACCTCGTATTCTACAGCCACTGGAGTCGATATAATCAATGAGTTATGTGTAGCGTTTGCCGTACCGTGCAAGTCAGCCTGACCTACACGTCAGCGTCTGACGTTGGTCTGTCGTCATTTCAGGGATTTCCAAAGGTGTAGATGCGCGCATTCCGCTCTGTGCGCTGCTTGGGTCCAGCAGCCCTTGAGATCTGATTTCACCTCCTCATATTTCTTTGAAGTTTTGCGTCGAATTTGGCCAGTATGTTCTGAGGGAGGTCAATTGTATTATATGGTTGCGCAGAAGCTTGTTTGTTCTTCCTGCTATCAGTAATCTAATAATCATTTATCGCCTAATTTCGAGCTGAATTTGTTTACATTCCAAAATTCAAGGTTATCTGTAATTTCGTTTGTATTGTTCATCTGGAAAAGGGGTCCGAATATAACATTGTGTACAACATAGTAATTCATGTCAACTTCACTTTTTTGAGTGAGAAACAATTTCAGAAAGTTTCGGTTATTCAATCTTTCTCATTGACGAGGAAACTCGAGTAGAGTTACGTATGAATGTTTTCACTGTGAACAATTCTTCCGGAACTGCAGCGTATTTTTACTTATAGGTTGTTTTGTTGTTGCTGCAGTCGATGGCAGGGTGTGTCAATAACAGTTTATTTGCTAACATTGTTTTCGTAGATAGAAGGAAAAGAAGCGCAACTGTGTTGTTTAATTGCAAACTAGTGAATCGTTCCTGGTGCGTGCGTGGATTTCTCCGAAATTGTGACCTCTTCAGCTCGCTGTGACCGTAATAAATCAGGCCAGAGACTGTGCCGTAATGATAGTGTTGCGCTCTTGATTTGTTGTAGCCGTACCGGCCTCCAGCGGACTGTTGTGAGCCTCAAAAGAGCAGGCCACTCCGTTCCATGATGGCAGCCATCTCTTCTTTGTGCGAAGTTAACGTAAAAAACTCGTATTCTTTGCTCGTACTGTTACACTCAACGCAAGTTTGGATGATTTAAGATCCCTTCTCCGCTCTAGCCTACCATTAGCTGTACATGAAATTCGTAGGATCAACTAAACAACTGCGCCTTTCTATTTTTTTACGTTCCTGAGATGGTGATGGGCTAAAACTGTGTACTCTTGTTGAAATCGTTTTATCGTGTTCAAGCTTACAGACATGCTGGCTCCCTAGTGATTTATCCTGGTATCATCTTTGAGATGAACGTGCACGTTTCAATGAAATTTTTACGCTTTTAGTATAATACAATATTTTCTTACGAATTGTTTTTCATTTCCCTAGAAATATAAGTTACATTGGTTATGCTGTCACTTTCCTTGAAAGAATAAAGCCTGCTTTTTTGCATGGATTTGTATCTGTAACTGTTGGAACGCTTTGAAATGGGCACGTTAGATTGAGCCAAGTTTTGGACCCTAAATATTCATACGAGCAAAACGGGTCACCGTCGACGATTTTTGAATGAATGTCATGAGTACGAAGCTCCATTAGTAATAATATGTCTAAAATAGCTCGAGATCACATTATTATTGCAAGATATTTCAGTAGCATGGACAGTTTATACGGTTTGGAATGAGTATTTCTGGTATCTCAAGTGGATATGTCATAGTAATGAATTTAACTTTCGGGGGCGGTAGACGAGGCTATTCCATACCATCGCTGTGCAAGTCACACCACGCTTCTGGGAAGCCAACGGTAAATTTACCGTCTTTATCAGTAAAAACATCAACTCGTGTAATCGCGCTTCAAAGAAGACTATTCACACGTTCAAGAACATCGGTTTTAAAATAGTTCGTGCGATGTACTGCTGCTCTACATGGGATACAAACATTGTATTTATGGGAATTAATATCCCAGAGGGAAATGTGAGTTCCCGAGCTGCGAGTTAGGTCGGCCTTCTTTTTTGTTGTAATAAAATATCTTTTATATCGAGGACCCTCTTTTTCTCGGCTCACTGCTGTTCTGTTTTTCAGCACCTACTTTGTTCTTCAACTTTTATCTTGTTTCGTGAAGTTTTTTCATAACTTACCATGTCTGTGCACCTTGGGCATAGGTGCCTCGTTTTCTTAACTCCGTACTTAATGGTGCCTTCTTCCCTACTTTCTCTCTTTGGAACGCCTTTGTTGCGGTTAGGAAGGCTTAAACTAATACCTAACCTAATCGACATGTACTGGTTGTTGTATTTCATGGGAGGTGCTAAGGGGGTGTATTTAGATATTATGATTTACATTCATGTTTATAAGTGTCCATGCCCACGTGCAGGTAACGCAATGTTTTTTTATTAAGGTTGAACAATAAAGATTAATAACGGTTCTTAATATGGACAAAAACAGTATTGCATATTAGAATGATTCAGTTCCCTGATCCGTCTGTGAGAGCTGTGGTCGCTTCTAGGTGGTCACGTGTTGTTGTCCTTCACACCTGAAGTTGCCCTGGCAACGCGAAGGGCGGTCAGTGCTTCTTAGTTTATTTTGGCCTCTTATGGCTGCTTAAATAGAATGTGCGTCTGAGTGTTGCCGAGTGTAGGGATGTAAGAAATAATCCTCTTCACTGCGCTCAGCTGCGACGATGTTTCGAGAGAACACTTCAAAGTTCAAATCAAGCTTTGATGGGAAGGAGCTTATTTGGAAGTCGTAATTAACTGGAATGTTCTATTTCTATAAAAACTTAGTCAAAACCAATGCAACTTAATAGACATGAAGGCACTGACATTCGTTCGCGTTCTATGATATCGTCACTTGGTGTAAATCTGAAACCGTAGAATTTTGTTGCTGTATATTAAATGAAAATCTATTTTCAAATACAATATAGTGTAATTACCCATAATTTAGATGTTTTTTCGGTGTCGTGATTTACGAGCACTTCAGCCTCGTTTCACTGATGGCTGCCCTGCTTTTTTCTTGTTATCGCTGCAGTAAGGCACCCGTTCTTGAGCATTGGTGACATCCGATACATCGAGTTGTTTTCGTTTCGTTACCGCTGCCATTTTATGAAATTTCAGTTATATAACGTTTATGTTGGGTACTAACTTTTTTTAGCACTCTTCGGAGGAAGGATAGGAAGTCCTGAGCTGAATTTTAGGTAGATGAGATCCTTCACTTGTAGAAATATTTCTTTGGTACCTCCTTACCGTCCATCTTTTTTCGGCTCACAGTATTTTTAAAGTCATTTATTCTTTTTTCATATTTTATCTTATATCATAAAATTTGTGAACTTGCTTTTTCCATGCGCTGGGATCTTGGGTGATTCTCCATGCCCTTGATTCCATACCTGATGGTGCAATTCTCCTTCCACTCATGACAACGCAATTGATTCTCTCAGAGAGGCTTAAACTAACTTACAATCTAATCTGTTCGCTTCTTATTTCCGAGTTGTAACTGCGTTCACGAGTGTGTCGCTTCCGCGGTTTGGGGAAATAGAACCTGGAGTCATCACCGAAAAAGTGCCTTGCGCTCGATCGGTAGAACTTTCCCTCAAAGAAAGCGACAGGAAACGTGCAAGTCATTTCATCACTATTAGAAATTATGGAGCTCGTAATCCACTGTTTTTTGTTTCAGCAGTCCCTACTACGGACTTTAATTTGTAATGATAAACTTATCAAGTTCTTTTGCGGGCTTTCCGCATCTTTCTGCTTCCAATTTCGTTAACAACAGTTATTCAGCCTGTGTACAGCTCAGCAATTCATGCTACAGCCATTGCGCAGCGAGAAATTGAATGCTGCTCTTAACTGCTTAATTGCCCGCGTTGCTACATATTTTTATGGTCGTAATTAGTTTTCTCGTCTCTGGAATTGGATTTTACGATCCCACTTAAACTATCAAAAACTGCCAGCGTGAATACTTGTTCTCCTTTGGCCGCCCGCCCTCGCTTTCTTTGTAGTAGAAGGGACGGCTTTCCTCGCGCTCTTGGAGTACCGAGGATGACCTCACCCAGTCCTTGTTTTAACACTATGACTGCGACGTGAGACTCCGGTGGTACACGGAGGGAATTTTCATAATGCTGCCGATCGACCAGTAGTTAAAAACTAAGTTTTCATAAATACTAAATGAAAACATGATTCGGTTAATGTTTGCTATTTTCAATATTATTTACGACAATTGAATTTGAATTCGAGTTGAATGTTAAACTTAAGGTTTTCCTGCCGCAGTCAGTGTTAATTAAACACTGGAGGGCCTGGGTAGCTTGTTGAGCTTTTTTGTCTTTCCGTCCTTGCCGTTTACTGTTCTGGTTAATTTTTTCACTTCTTGAGTAAATCTTTTATCTATTCAATACTATCGGTATTGAGGGGAGATTTTCGTATTAATGAGCTGCTGGGAATATCGCTAAATTATTTTTCACTTTTTAGGTTATCATCGAAGTAAAATTTTCGTGTTAATGCGTTGCTGGGAATATCGCATGATTTCCATGTAGTGCTAAGTTGATTGCGTGAATGTAAAGGCTGCGCTGTTCAGCGTTCTTTTTTGTTCGCGGGTTATTTTTTTTTACCTTTCACTTGCTGTACAGCTATAGTTTTAATTCTCACGACTCGCGAGTACTTGGAATTTTGTGATAGAGTACTACTCATACTTTCACTTTTATTTTGATAAGTGAATCATTTTTGAATCTGTAAGCAATTTAGGGTGCTGTTCCCTTCACGTATTTGGCGGGATTTCAAATTATAGCGTAAATATTTGTGTGCAAGTTGTATTGCGTCATTGATGGAAACTAAAATTTCAATTTTATCAACAGAACTTATGTTCTGTTTACTCATGTAAGTCTCATCCTTATCTTACCTAATGCTTCTTCCTCGAAATGAAGCTCGTTGGACGTAGCTGCCTAATCTTCTTTGAATTTACTATCTAAAATTAATTAACAAGGAACTCAAGCTAACGTTTTATTTTTCGGTGTTGTGCTTTGTTGAAGGAAGGCGCAAAGGTAAGGTATGTGATTCTTGCTTTATTTTTGATCGCTGTTTATACATTTGCTCCTGTCGTTTTGTCATGTTAAGATAAACTCTCTCTTGGCTTCTGATAGAGAAATTAGTGATTTTGAAGATTTTTAAAGTAACTCACTATGAATCGAGTTATGGCGTTGACTAAAAAAACGGCTTTGAAATTGAATAAATCTTGCACTTGTATTATGAATAAATTAAAACGTCTATGAACTTTACAGATAATACTTCTAATTTCATGTGATTAAAGTTAAAGATATTTTTATCCAAATGAGTTGCACAAATGCTTCAATAAGAACGCGATTGTTTTTGAACGCAAGTAGAAAGCAATTTCTGGATTAGCTCATTGGATAGCATGGCTTTGGTACATAATTCTCTTCAGTTAGAATGTTCTGTGGTTTATTTCTTTCGTTCTGCACCGAGGTACGTACAAAGGAGCATTGCTTAAATGGAAGCTGCGACGCAAGTCGTGTGTTAGTGTGAGACCGCAACATTTATGTCAAATCTGTTATGGTTTACTCGAAATCAAAGTCGGGTTTGTTTACAAAAAGAACAGTTTGATTACCAGATATGTCTTCAGACCTTTGAAAGTTTTTCACCATAGTTTGGCTAGCGTCGAACGTTGGTGAACAAACTCCATCGGTTTCCGTTTATGAAAACAATTTTTACGGTCTGCGAATCTGGTCTATTTAGTTGCGAAGTTTGATACTTGCTCACTTTACCCTCAGGGGAGGATACAACTATTATATTTATGGGAATCAGCGCTTGCGAGGGAAAAATGTTAGGTCCCGAGCTGAAGATTAGGTAGCCCTTGCTCTGCGTTAAATAGAATAACATTTTGGCCGACCATATTTTTTCAGTTCACTGCTATTCTTTTCTGCACCTATTACTTTCTTCTTCAATTGTTTCTTGTTTCATAAACTTCCTTCTATGTGCAGGGTGCAGTTACACCTCGTACTTAGGTTCTCCGTTCCTTTAATTCCATACCAGATGGCGCCTCTGCTTTTCCTCTCTTGAGGACACCTTTGTTGTGTTCAAGAGAGGCTTGAATTCACAATCTGATCTGCTCACTTCTCAGCTTGTTAAATTTATAGTATGTCCTGCATTTTTGTAGGATGTGTATTTTGTCAAGTGCATTGCTGTAATAATAGACAATATTTGTCAATTTTTTAGCTCGAGGTAAAGTGGATAAGTACCGTAATTGAGTGGCTTGGTTCAGCACCCAAAAGGCTGTAAGTTAACAGATGAGCTATATCTTCAATTTCTTTACTGGTAATAGAGAACTGGGATTGTCAGACGTTCGTGTTTATGTATGACAATATACGTCTCCCTCTAGTGGTTTTATTTATTACACGTAGGAAGACGCCCAGCCACTATTGCGTTGGTAAGGCCTTGCGCGTGACGTAATTGTAAATATATTCCAGCGAGTCGGGGGATTTGGGGGCTGTAGTGATGGTGATGTGGTCGCTTAGGAAGGGAGATGGCGCATTATTGTTTTGCAGTAAACAATGCTGCCTGCACTACTGATGAATGCCTTCCTCGTGATTTGGGTCACTCACTTCTCGTGTGCGTTTAGGCTGCATTGCAGTTCTCTAATTATAGCGCAATGAGTGACGTGGCTTTCAGTCCGGCTGTTAAATTCTGATGAATGTACTTTCATCTCTGCACCGAGCTCTTCCGCAGCCATCTACTTAGAGGGCGGCGATGATAATTTGGAACAATGATAACTGTAAAGCATACAGTTACTACCGCTTTTTTCATTTAAGTTCTTTTCAAATTGTTACGCTCTCTCACATTTAATTTTCGTTCATCATTGGATCGTACTGTATTCCGGCTAGGTTTGTTCCTGCTAGAGTTCTATGGAAATTTAAAAGTTGTTTTCATGCTTGTTTATTGTGAACAAAGGTATTTGCCAATGTTATATAATCATCGTCATTGCCAAACCTGTAATTGTGAGGACGAAAGAAAATGGTGCGGATTTTGTGTTGAATGCTTTCCATTGCAGTAAGTGCTTAGCGCTCATCCACTCCTTATGTGAGAAAGTAACTTATTTTAAAATAGCTCCGATAGGAATTTTTCTGCGTCCATTTACAGATGGTTACTTCTGATCTAAAGTATAGGTAATCTAATGTAAAATTTCGGCCTATCTGGTATGGAAATTTAACAATTCTTGATGTGCTAAGCATGCGAGTGTTGCAACCCAAATTATTTGCAATAGAAAACGTGTGGTAAGACAACAAAGGGTTTAGTGAAGTTGTTTTTCTTGAACACTAAAATGAATCATTTCTACATGGACATTTGTCAGAGAAATGTTTGCCATGACCTTATTTTTTGGTATTTTTGGATTGAAACGAGACGTCTGAAATGACGAATATCGTGATCATTTTGAACAACAGGGATGTATATTGATAATTCTGACTAGTACCTGAAAAAGAAAAATTTTGGATTTTAGTATTAGACTAGTAATTTTGGTTTATCATCGTTCTCAATATCTTTTATTGCAAACAACCCCTCTGGGGAGACGACTAATGTATTTATGGGAGTTGCGCATCTAGGAGGAACATGTGAGGTTCCAAGCTTAAGGTAAGACCGACGTTCCTTTTGTTGAAGTAAAATAATTTTTTCTTGTTCTGGACTATCTTGTTTTCGGTTCACTGCTGGCCTGATTTTCAGTACCTATTTCTTTCTTCTTTAACTTTCATTTTGTTTCATAACTTCCTTCCTAACTCATTGCTTCTATGCACCTTGTGTATGGATTCTGCGTTCCTTCAAGTTCATACTAAATGGTGCCTCCTTTCTTTTTGAATCTAATCCAACCAAACATGTATCAACCAATTGATGCTAGGTCATGCCAGAAAGCCGCAATGTACAGCTAATTTGTTGAAGGCCCCTAAATGCTAATTCATGGGTCCTTATCTGCTAAAGGACTTCAACAGATCGGAAAATTGGGCAATATATAACATTTTTTGTTTGTTTGCAACCATAGTTTTCATCAGTTCAAAGCGAAAAGGGGTTGATGATCGTATTCTGAAACAAGTAAGCCGAGTGATATAATATAAAAACTAAGGGTATTTTGGAAAAAAATTATCTGGGTCTGAATTGAACTGATTATTATGTGGAAAATACGAGAGGCAATGACGCATGCATTATAGGTACGCTCATACACTGCGTACTTCAAGGTATTAGGAAGTTATTATTTTTTATACTGCTACCGATATTGTGTGATTACTGTTGTTCATTGAACAGTATTGTTTGCTGTTATTTTTGACGGAGTGCGAAATTTATCTTAATTATAACTGTGCTTCAAACAGTTTAATACTTAAGGGGTTCTAAAACTTCTATACAGACAAGTCCATCAAACATCGGTTTCAAGCCAAGAAGTTCTTTCAGTAGAATGGAGAGTGAAAATTGGTTGTTATTATAATGAATTATTTTTTAATTTCAACCTCATGCAGGGAATAACACAGGTAAACATTCTTACGCGGACGTTATAGTACTCGCCTCCAATCAGTTATCTAATTATCAGAGAAGTCAAACACATGAAGATTGAGTTTACCATCGTACACTTGTTCAAAGAGCGAAAACTTTCTTCAATTTACGTGCAGAAACGATATTCGTACAAATTTTAAATAGAAAACTGAAATCATTGCCTTATACTGATGGAAACAATCCCTGATCATTTCTGCTCTTCAACGATAACATCTATTTTGCATGAAAGGTTTCAAATGCATTTTTAAAGCTTTTGAAGGCATCCATTTCAAAACTATCGCTCCCTTGATATTAGAGAAAGAAAAAAACTAGCTAATTGTATTTGGGGGAATTTCTGGATCGACTAATCTGGGTGTGTGGCAGGAGCAACCTTGGTGCTCATTCTGCAATGCGATTCCTGTGGTTTCATACGACACAAGTGCGGTAAGGAGACTCGCTCGAGTCTTCAGCGTGGATAAGCTATGCTGTCGAATCTGAGCACGCCAAAAGCAGATTGAATTATATCGGGTCCGATCGTTTCTTCAGTTGTTCTGAAGTATAGCGTACTTCTAAATTATCTTCATGCGAGATATATAAAGACAAGAAATGTTGCGGCATTTGAATTCGTTTTCGTCCTGCATTGAAACTAATATTCTCTTTTTCTTAGACGTATTTTGCTTCATTCAACATTCTGTTTGTGGTCAACACTTTAGTACCAGTCGTGACTAAGCGATGAACATTTACATTTTATTATTTACTTGATGGCTGAAGAAATATAACAGTTATAAGAGTTCTATGCAAATGCAAATATTTAAAATATTTGTAAACGTTAATAATATTAAATATAATTTCACGTTAGCGAACGTAATCGTTTACCCTGATATTTAATGCTAAAAATATCAAGCTGGTATTTTCAGAGCAGAATTTTCTCCGGTAGATTTGGTTGGTTTGGTTATCTTACGATGTTACTGTCTCCTCAGGGGGATACAACTATTGTATCTATGGGAATTAGCTCTCCCAGGGGAAAAATGTGAGGGCCCGAGCTTGAGAGTTAGGTAGGCCTTCTTTTTGTTGAAATAAAATGTTTTTTATGTTAGGACCAACTTTTCGGTTCACTACTGTCCTGTTTTTCAGCACCTCTGACTTTCTTCTTCAACTTTTATCTTATTTCATGAACTTCTTTCCCATCTTACTGTTTCTATGCCCTTTCTGCATAGATTCCTCATTTTCTTATCTCCATACTAAATGGTGCCTTCCTCCTTCCTCTCTTCGATACGCTCTATTTTTGCAGCGGTTAGGGAGGCTTAAACTAACTTATAATCTTATAATCTTAATCTTACGATGTTACTATTTCTTATTGTCCTTTGCGAGTTGCCCTTCTACAGCCATTGGAGTTTGGAAGGCGTGGTCGAGGCTTTACAATATGCTTCATATGCTGCAATTTCCGAAGCTTTTTGTTTTAGAACAAAGGGCGAACTTTTCTTTATTTCATTCATTTCTATTCGATTACTATTTAAGAGACAATGTGTCCAGTATTTACGTTCTATTGCGCGCACAAAGTTAGATCTGGCGAACTCAAAGACGTGGACTGGCCGTTGTGTCGGTACTGTTCTTGAAATTTGGCATTTATGTTTAAAGTCTAAATCCATACATATTTTCCTCTCGGAGAAATAAAAGCGTTTCAAAAGGCATAAGTGCTCCCAGGTGGAAGACGTGAAGTAAGGAGCTGACGGCTAAAAAAGCTTTTATTGGAATAGTATTTTTTACTCTGTTAGACAATTTTTTCGGTTCACTGCTGTTTCGTTTTTTTAGCACCTATTACTCTCTTCTTCAACTTTTATTTTGTTTCGTGAACTATCCTTCTAATTGGTTGCTCTCTCACGGGGATACAACTATCGTATTGTATCTATGGGAATTTGCATCCCAGGGGGAAATGTTAAGTCACGAGCTGAGACTCGAGTAAGCATTTTTGCTGAAATGAAATGTTTTTTAGGTATGTTAAGCACCATATTTTTCGGTTCACTGTTCTGTTTTTTCAGCGCTTACTATTTTCTTCTTCTTCATCCTGTTGCAATGAACTTCTTTCTTAACATCCTGTTTCTATGCACCTTGTGCTCAGATTCCACGCTCTCCCTTCTGCATACTAAATTGCGCCTTCTAGTCTTGCACTATCAAGCTTGTCTAAAACTTGGTAAATTAAACATATAAAGTAAATGAATCTGTTTCTTTGGAAATACATACAATACACGGAAATACATCAAAAACAAGCGCTTGCATTCTGTCCATTCATTCAGCGTTTGGATAATGACGTTTATTTACTGATTAGAGCATGCGTTGGTCACTTGTTCGTCAGGTTAACCTACAACTGCTCTGTTCGCTGTTGTCCACCATTGTTTTTCAGTGTCAGTGTTGATGCGTCTGTCCATTCATTGATACGCTAGTGCGTGTTACTGGTAAAAGTGTATTCATTGCTCTTCGTTTAGTGTTGCGTGAATTGTTCATCAGTGCGATGTTGCGCATCATGTCAGCTGTACGCATTGTACATCGTAACCGATTTCTTCAGTACTACGCTAGCTTCCTTGATTTACAGAATTCTTCTTACTGCGCCGTGGAGTAAACCTCGGCTGACGTGGCACGCAACAATTCACAGCTGACATTCAATGCTGATTTCATTCCATATCCAGAAATAAAGACTTGCGAAAAAATTGAAAGCATGGAAGTGCATTTTCTATGTTTAATTATCAACTCTTTCACACTTTCAAGAAATGATTAAAATGTGGGAAGCCTTTTCTCTCTTTCTCGCCTGGTCTTTTCATGCTGCGTCACATGTGTTTTTTTTTCTCCAAATGTTTCGTCTATTAAGTAAATGTTCCTTGCGACCCCCAGTCTGACCTCATTGCCGACTTTCAGAATGCAGCAGAGCACTCGAGTTTTATTTTGGACATCTGTTAGACGCGGTAGTTACTCGTGTTTGATTAGTATGAGTTCATGCTGTGAAGCTGTACCAACACCTGAGCACACGTGCGGTCTTTACACGCCAAGCAAATTCATTCATAAACTCTGAACGGACACGCACCTCATAAGGTTTTCACGTTATGGACACAGTTTTTGTACTTCAGAGGTCGTTGCGACATTTTCCAGTTTGATTTAGTTGTGCCTGCACATCAGTGTCTATTGTAGTGGGCGAGCCAGGACTTTTTTATATGGAGTCTTTTAGTAGTAGTACTTTCTATCGGTCCCTGCGTCTTCTTAGTTATTATAAATTAATCTCACTGTTTCTTTCAATATCTGTACTGGTATTGAAAGGAATAGGAGCTCCCTAGAGTGTATTCGAAGGCTGTTCCACGTTGGCAGCTAAGTGGGCCACTTCGTCCACTGGTAGCGTAGCGCACGTATTGTGTTGGCGTTTGTGGTCAGCTCGCAGCAACAACCGGTCCCAGAGCAGCACCCGATCTGGTAATGAGTGATGCTCGCCACCTGCTTTTTGTGAGACGGCGCTGGTATACTGGCCCTTGCTATGAGGTGTGTGTTGCCAACCGGGCTCTGTGTTAGCGACCGTCCGTCAGGTGCGGCCTCTGCATCTTTCGTGGAACAAAGGGACCGTCCGGGAGGGAAACTCTTAATTTGTGCGTATAGCTCTTAATCGAGAGCGAGATAGACTGACGTAACACGTTGACTGCGATGGGTTAAACTGAAGTTCAGTATTCAACTCAAATTTAAATTCAGAAGTTGATAGAAATTTTTATAAATACCAAACATTAACTGGGTCCATTAAATACCATTACTTTTAAAACAGTGTTAGAAACTTTTTCAAACGACCCATCGATGGGTTGTTTCGCAGCAGGAAAAAACATAAGCGCGACCCACCGGTGGATCGTATCGCAGTTAACGTGTGTATCCACACTAGAGTAACCAAGTTTTCAAGTATTTTAAATCAAGTTATCCTTAAATGTTTCCTATCGACCAGTGCTAATGACTACAGTATGGTAGTTCACTTACGCTCTCGAGTGAATGTGGTCCTAACGCATAAAACTTGTATCTCTCAAGTGATTATATATTACGAGAAAAATGTTTAGAATATGAGTATGCATTTTTTTGATCGCGTTGTTAATTATGAAACTGATAAGTTAATTGTAGAAATGATCGATTACTTATCAATCAATACTCAAGCGCATCAGTTGCCAGTTTGATGGAAGTAATGTTGCTGACTTAGACGCCAAGAAAAATATTTCAGAGAGCTGTGTCGCATCAACTCCTGTTTCATGCCGTTTGAATCAATCGGTAACCATTCAAAAACATAAAAAATACCAGTTTTGATCAACGGAATGAAATAAATATGACGTAGCAATTGGCCTTTTTCTTAGACACGTACCTCTAACTCTGACCAGTCAAGCTGTAGGAGATGGGGACTTTTCTGAGCTCGGGATGAATCTTCGGGCTAACTTGTTCTAGGTTAGCGTACTTCTATTCTTGAAGTAGGAATGCAGCTGTATTTTCTGGGCATTGAAAGGTAGACGGACGTTCAAAAATGTTCAAACAATTTTTTTAGGTGAGTTTGGAAACAAAGGCGAATGATGATCGTTCTATATTGATAATCATCAATGACGGTGTGGGGCTTGTACTGAACGAAAGATAATTTCAATGGTAAAATCTTGGGTAAAATGTATCTTGGGTGTTTCGTGAAACTAGTTTTGTGTTGGTCATTATACCTCCTTATAATTTAGGCCGTTATGTTTAAATGTGTCGTTAACCCTCTATAAGAATTGAAAAATTCCTTTTGCGAATTCTTCTATTAGTGTAAGCGTTAATGTTGCAGCCATTAGTGGAGTAATTTACGTGCTCCTTACTCACGAAGCTCAACGCCTTTGCTCTTGTTTATAAGCTCTGTCGAGAAACATCCAACACTGTAACAGATTACGATACATATATGCACTTGATTAATCCGTGTCTAGAACGCGTTCTAACACACGTTTGATTCAAGTGGGCCGCTGAAGACGAAGCATCTTTAGTAGATTGGCTAGGCCAGTAAGTAGTCTCGTTTAGTGGTACTAGAGACGTGAGTTGATTTTTACCCGAGTTGTACATTTTATTTAGAAAACTTTGACTTGATGGAATTTTTCTCTCTATCGTTAGCTTTCTTTATTGCATGGTTTGAACGATTGCTTGGTTTTGAACCGTCAAAATTTTTCGAATACGGGAGTAGACAAAAGTCATGGAAACATTTAAAATCGCTAGATTAAAAATGTGGATTAAACGGCCCTTGCTGTTGGGCTTACCTTGAAGTGAATCGGTGGGCAGACGAATATCCAAGCTATGGCCACTAGATCATCACCGCGCTTCATCCATGCTTTAGTGGAAGCGAGTGATGTTAATCAAACGCATCTTTTATCTTTTTTGTCTTCCAACATATGCTCGGGCTAGGTAAGAAATACAGTGAATGACTCATTCTTCCATTGGATAATACAGATGGTGTTAACTCAAAAGTCTGTGTTTTTGAGAGCGGCAATTTTCCAATTACAGCCAACACATGAAATCAGGCTTTGATTAACTCCCGCTCCCAGGGGGACATTGTGAGGGCCCGAGCTGAGAGTTAGATAGGCCTTCTTTTTTGTTGAAATAAAATGTTTTTGTTATGTTAAGGACCACCTTTTTTCGGTTCACTGCTGTCCTGTTTTTCAGCACCTACTACTATCTTCTTCAACTTTGGTCTTGTTTCATGATCTTCTTTCACAACTTACTGTTTCTATGCCTTTCTGCGTAGATTCCGCGTTTCCTTAACCATACTAAATGGTGCCTTCTTCCTTCCTCTCTTTGGGTCGCATTTGTTGATGGGTAGGAAGGCTAAAACAAACGACTTATCTGAATTTGATTACCTCCCGGCTTAGGAGTTTTTGTTGTGACTGGTTCAGGACGCAATTCATGTTATACAGTAATTGCGATAACCGTAGTTCGATATTCCTCACGAAGAATTTGAACAAAAAAGTCTTGTCTCAGTCCCGCAGTTGGATTTCCTTCTCGAAATTTGCTTCTTGGAGGACTTTTTTCTCTTTTTTTTTATGCGCTTTCATTTTTTTGTGGTTATCTCGAGCTTCATACGCCTATCAGTTCAGCTGTTGTAGTTACGGTTGCGTTTGCCATCCGAACATGAATTAAATCTTTCTAAATCAGATATCTCTCACGTAAATATAACTAAGCCTTTAATTCGGAATGAATTTTAGCAATTTTTTCAATTTCTCAAAATTTGATTTTAGATTCAGTTGTGTTATTTTTAACAGCTATTGAATGAAATGACACGCGGTCTTCACCAAATGTGTTCCTTAAACTGAAGTTCAATATTAAACTCAAAGTTAGAGTAAAGTGAAGTAAAAAATTTTGAAAATGGCTAGCATTAACTGGATCGTGCCTTTATTTAGCTTTGATTATTTATGAAAAGTGAGTTTGTGACTACACGAGTGAGTTTACACAGTTTGTGATTATAAAAAATCCCTGCGTGCACGCCAGCAGCTCACATTGCGGCCAAAGCGTTGAATTGAGAATTTTTTTGTGGTTACGCTAGACCATCTTCGTGATATATAAAATTCAAATAAAGCAGAAATACCCAGCGACAACATTGAAAACATATGCAGAGGTTTTCAAATGACATGTGAGCTTTCCCACGGCAAAAAGACTACCTAATGAAAGGCTTGGCCGTCTTAACTACGCACTGAGACACTTCTTAGTCTTCCTAGATACGCTCACTCGTATTTCCGCTCGATCCTTACATAAAAATCAAGAAAATAGAAGACGAACACCACTCTTGAAGCAAAATGAAAAATTCATTCTAATTAATAGTGCCAACTACATGGGTAAATTGACACGTAAACAATGACATTGGAAAACTTCAATTGACCGAAATTTCAGGACTAATATTTTTATACCAAAAAATTATAAGCTTCTGAAAGATTTGTAAATGTCTACTTCTAAAATATTTAGAGAAAATTTCTCCACACTTCTATACTAAACGTAGGTTTAGTAGATCTTTGAACAGGCACGACGAATATGACAGGATTTTAGGGACTGCTACACATTTATCTTAAACCTAAGTAGAATTTCAATGGGCGACGCTTATTAATTGTTTCATGTGTCTCGAGTGTACGTGTATATTATTCAGTTAACGCAAATTAGAATAGTTATTGAAATTTGAATAACAATTGAAATGAAACTATGAGAATTGCACTTCCTATGCACGGGCCAGAATCAAACAGAATGTCTAGCTTTATCAGTGATGTTAATGTCGCATAGCATTAAAATGTTTCCCCAGCTCTGAATGCAATGGAATAGAGAAAAACAAATGCTTATTACATGAACTAGACAGGTTACAATAATTCTCAAATAGTTATTTCTTGATTTTTTCTTCATTCTTGAGTAACTATTCGTTATTTGGAAAATAAAAGTCATTAATAGAGTGTGGGGCTAACACTCTACGAGGATGACTACGTTTTCCACCATTTCATACAGTATACCAGTTAATTAACAGTAACGGGAGCACAGAAGAGAGCTGTTGGAAAAACCAGGCAATATTATTCCAACAGATTCTTTAGCAAAAATCTTTCCATGAACAAATGTTAGACTGATGCACACTCATTTTAGCCTATTTGGTCTTTTCTTTCAACCACAAGTCGAATCCATGGCAACGAAACATTTATTTTGTCGATATTCCTCTTCTGCCAGAAAAACGAAATAAGAAACAGATAAATTCAAACCCATGACCTGTAAGTGTGATTTAACTTACTTGCTAGTATAAAAAATATCAATATTTTTGGTAACACTGCATTTCTGTTCTAATAACATCTTTCATGAAAACAAGATATAAACCCGAAATGTTTTAAATGGAACTATTTCCAAGAGTATTCTTATCTATTTCACACCATTGAAATTATCTTTCTGTTGAATTCTGTACAAGCCCACACACCGTTATTAATTTTCAATATAGAACGCTCATCGAGTCGTCTTTGTTTCTAAACTCACCTGAAAAATTTATTTGAACATTGTTGAACGCTTATCCACCTTTAAGGACTAAGTAAATACATATATATTGCTATTTCAAGGAAATGAGAGCAAAATGGGATCGTTTAACAAATACTGGATTAACTCAAAAACAGACGAGACACTAACACTTAGGCTTGATAAAAAACAAATGAATTCACACAAAGCAATCGTTAGAATACATTACTATGCATTCAACTCGCACATCAGTAACGTTTTAAGATGAAAATATTACTCATTATATACCTTTATTTTACGCTTCTACTTTAGCATTGCATTTATAAGCAGCAAGCCTTTATGCTTTCGTTTGCATAAACGCTCTGAATTTACATTTTTTGCTCCTTCAAGCCATATTCTGACTCACACTCGATACATACACTTTTTTGAGAGAAAATTCGAACGTAACTCGAGCATGCTCGGGTGGTGTGTTCAGTACGACAACGTACTCGTTAAGTGTTAATTATTTATAAACGATTGCAAATAGAAAACCCATTGTAAGATTTGATCATCTATTAGAGGCCCTTTGTTTAGCAACGATACTATGCTCCTTATATTTGAGCAATTTGTGTATTTTCCCGATTTCAATTTTTATTCTCGGAAATTATTTTTCCGAAGATTGCGGCTACTGACCGAAACGTCGACATAAACCCATCGCGGTCAACGTGGCAGTACATGTTTGTGTTGTAATTCTGTTGCTTGTTTTTCGATGTGCACAGTGTTCCATGTTATAGATAGTTTTCCTTTATGGACCGAATGCCAATCGAACACTGAACCTACAGAAACTGGGTTCTGACGATTGTAATTTCGCATGATAGCGTATCAATTTTAACAGTACTCGTGCAGGGTGCAGCATTGACTGGGATGAGATTTTCCGCTAGATGCGGAGCAAATGTGGACGTAACCAAACGCCACCACCAACCATTAACGGGTTAAACCGGCCCAGCCTAGCGGGAAACCTGTGCTCTCTTTTGGCAGTGATGCGCCACAGAAGTTTAATTTGAACTATGCCCACAGGACACGGACTGCGAGCATTGCGGCCCGTTAGTTTTGTGAAGTGTGTACTTTTGTTGCTGTCAGTCTTGCTGCTGTATTCGAACTGGCTGCTTTAGAATCGGGAATCGCTACTGGGTGTTACATAAAATTGCCACGTAGTGTAATTTTAGTCATGAATTATTGCTGCCAAATTGTTGCCCGGTATGCTCTATTCTGCAGTGTATTTTTGTGATTAACTCGAAAATTAAACCGTTTTATTGTTGCAGAATTTAGTCTAATGTGTGTAATGTAACCAGGCGATCATATGAGAGCAGGTCCTGGTTCAGCAATTTCAGAATTAATCGTGGGCGCTTACTCAAGAACTAGTTTTCTTACTTGTTAATTTATTTTTTTAGAAAGATGGTCCTGCCTAATGGTCGAAATGTGAAAACAAATCATTCTTTATTTTGAACTTGGTGCTTCACTCTCTTCGGGCATATGTGGGATGCTCCACTTCAATTAACTGGAAAGACTTGCTTATGGTGCGTTCTTTTTAGATTTACTCGATGAAAGAGGAATGGACATTACTCAGTTGTAACCATTTTCTAATCGTACAATTAGGAATATTAGTGCTTTCTGTCCGAGTTCCTAGCCTGTATGAAATAAGTCATCCATTTCTACCTATTCTGCTTAGTGGGCGTGTTATTTTTTGTCGATCTTCACTGCATCAGCTCGTCTTATTCGTGCATAACTTGCCAAGACCAGAATTGAACAGGTGTATCTCAAGTGTTGTGGCGAACTTTATTCCTCTATTTGTTCAAAGTTTTTTGTGTAATTCTCCATGTATAGCAAATTAGCGGGAGTGCGTCACCTTTGACCGTAGCAACAGCTGGTTAGCACACTTGTGCCGGATCACACCTGAGAAATGGCGACGGACACGAGTCTCGCGTCATTTCTGTATGCGTGTGATATCTAGGTGAACGTGTGCTATTCTTAATATCATGACGTTACTGACGTGTCAGCCTCAGTGCTAATTATCCTTCGCCTCCTCGCACTCTCGCAATATCGGGGCACTGTCGGGGCCTGAGAATTTTCTGGTGTGTGTCGAACGCTATCGAGGTAGTTCCGTATGAAGAAAAAATAAAACTGTACCGAATTAGGTTTGTACTGTGACCGTATGATTGTCAGAGAATGGATCAATTAAATTTTTTCTAGTACCAATATAGCTATCTATGTGCATGGTAGTAGTTTTCCTCCGATATTTGATTGCAAATGGGTAGGTGTATAAATACCACGTTAGGAGGAAGAAGCCTAGTTAGTCCCTTTATCCAATTTTTATGCGTTTGTTTTAAGGTTTTAATTTCTTATTAACTCGACCTGAGTGCTCATCTAAGTACACAACTAAATGTTTACGGTTCTTAATAGGTAAGATAAACATGAGTCATAAGTTTGGGAGCTGCAAGGGAGTCCTTTTCCAAGATCCATGATCGAGAGATGAAACGAAAAAATCAAATCGAACTGATTTAGCCTCTTTTGATTGTCTCCCATGTCGTTTGAGGCAGCTAACGCTGCTAAATTTGGAACTCGCATGCACAGCTCAACTACGCGCAGTACACGTTATGCAGTGAAATGATGAAAGTTAGGCTACTTTTGAGGCAGCTCATTGCCCGTGTCCGTGATGAGGATGAACAAGCCGCTTCGGAATCCTCTGCTGAATTTATGCCTATTTCTGGCAAACAGTCAAGTATGATCAAAATGATTTACCTAGTAAAACAAAAGTGAATGAGCGAGAATTGTCAAATAGAAAGTCATTGCATTTAAATTGACCGTTTCGGGATTTTATCACCCCTCAACGGAAAAAACTCTCATCTGAATCTATAAGAAATGAACACGTTTAAACACGTATATTTACAAAATGAAAGGAATAGAAGCTGGAGGAAAATATCACTTATAACTAATCAAAGTAAACAAAATTCAACAGACGAACTGTCTCCTGGTTTTCGTGTAAAGATTTGGTTTGAAAAGAAATGATTCTCAGTTTCTTAGGGATATTGATCTAGATGAACTCTGACTAATGCAAATAAACTACCGTTAAGTATCAATCCACGACAGAGAGCATGTTCTTGAACAACCTAGTCTTGCTGGCAGATTAAATGGGCCTCCGTTCGGAATCTGTTGCCTTAGTGCTTGCGTACACAACTAGATTTATGATGAGGATTTTTCGAGGGTAGGGCCCCAAAAGGGGATACAACTAACTGTTGTATCTATGGGAATTAGTACTCCCAGGGGGAAAATGTGTGAGGGCCCGAGCTGAGAGGTGGGCAGGCAGGCCTTCTTTTTGTTGAAATGAAAAGTTTTTTGTTATGTTAAGGATCACCTTATTTCGGTTGACTGCTGTCTTGTTTTTCAGCACCTGCTACTTTTTCAACTTTTTTCTCCTTGTTTCCTAACCTTCCTTCTTAACTGACTTTCTATGCGTACGAGATCATGTACGGGACTCCCTTGTGCAGGAATTTAGCCTTCCCTTAACTCCATGCTAAATGGCGCCTTCATCCGTATTCTCTTTGAACCTCTTTGTTTTGGTAAGGGAGGCTAAAACTAATTTATAATAAATCAATCAATCGTCGTAGTTTAAAACTCATCTAATACCAATTTCCAATTAATTTGCGTTAGTCATGTTCATCCAGTGCTGTAGACCAGAGTATTTCAGTATGTTATTTTCAAAACCAAGCCTGTTCTCAACCAGTAGAGTTTATCTTTTAAGTTTAGTTGTGTCTTGATTGTTTATTCAGAGTTTACCGTTTTTATTTTGAGAACAATAAAGTTTGAATGTGTACCCATTTAGCTTCTGTTTTTTTTTCTGCTGACCAAAGGTAAAATTCTCGAACATTTGATTTTATAAACTGATATTCTATTTTGCGTTTTCTTGCGCCTTGTTTTTATTACGACTGACTGAAAAAAGTTGAACCCAATTTACCACATAAAGCAAAGGATAAGCATTAGCATTCCATATCGTTGGCTTTCATCAAAGCTTTCGCTAGAACACTGCTAAAATTTTCATGGATTGAAGGCTAAGACCCTCGGCCCCCTACTTCAAAATCTTATGACTTCCGATAAATACTCCCCTCAGAGAAGTAAAACTATTGTCTCTCAATGAATTAGCACTCCCAGGGTAAAATGTGAGGAGCGGAGAGGTAGGCTACATTTTTGTCGAAATAGATTTTTTGTTTGGTTAGGAATCGATCATCATCGGTTCACTGCTCTGTTGTTTTTCAACACCTACTACTTTCAACTTTACAATTTTTATATTGTTTCAGATCCTTCCTTTTTTTCCTTCTCAACTTACTGTTTCTATGTCCTGGGGATCACACACCTTGCGCATAGAATCCGCGTTCCCCTTTAATTTCATGCTAAATGGTGCCTTCAGCCTTCCTCTCTTAAGAGCACTTTTGTTGCGTTTAGGGTAACTTAAACTAATTTATAATTTAATCCGTTCTCTGCTTGTGACGTCTTTTAATTTTCCTTCGTTTCAGTATGTAAATTGAAGTTAACTAGAATTCCTTTACACTAATCTGTATTATTTTTTTTCTAGTGTATTATATTATCAGGAACTAGTATTTTAGAATATCCGCTGCTCGTCCGTGAGCTGCATTTCTCTTATTCATTCATGTATCATGGGCTTCGTCATTCGATTTTAATGTTAAATGCAGCGCATCTTTCAAATTTAGTATATTATGCTGTGGACCTTCTAATTTCATTTATGTGTCATGCGGCGCATCTTTCAAATTTATTACATCATGCTGTGCAACTTCCAATTCATTTATGTATCATGCGATGCATTTTTCAAATTTAAAAACGTGCGATCTTTCTATTAGCTTTGTGTTGAAATTTTTGACTTGACTCAATAGTTATTGAAATCCAAATATGGCCCGTACTGATCGCTGGTGCCTCAACTGCTAGCTACATCTCACGTTTCGTCTGGTCATGTGTGAGATGGACTTATCGCAGTGTGTTGAGGTGACCAAGTTGCCTTTGTATTCCCTAAATTTGTATCGGTGTGTAGTACGCGGCCAGTGTCAATTCTTCTGAAGAGTGAGACCTCTGGTCTTCCTTCATGTTACAAGCGTATTGTAGTTACATGAGGCTAAGAGTGCATTTGCATGCCACCTCTTCATTCCGCTCTCTTAGGATTCCCCAATAATTTTCAACATGTATTGGTTACCTAAATTTATTTAATTGTTTTAAATTTCAATTTCGGCTTGGTTCACACTGACTTCAAATTTACCAAGAACAACTATATTTTGCAATTTAGTAATGAACTATTACTTTTGAATTGCATTTCAGTCCAGTTCCGAAGGAGATTCCGGTCACGTTTTTTTCGTACTGTAGCTAAGGTGATTGTAACATCTGGGTTCAAAGCCAAAACAGACTATTTAAAGACTTTCTAAAGCATCTGTTTTCCATGCAAGTTTCAAAGTCCTTATTACTTTTAATTAAACCGAGGACTCGCATACGTTACGCAGTCTCGTACTGTGCGTGTTCTGCAGTCGAGCGGAAAAATTGGGCAATCCTTGGCGCTGTTCAGGTCTCATCATCTGCGTCGCGCTTCAGTGGCTCGATCCTCGCCACTCGCTTCAGACATTTCCAAATTCCCATCGTCCTTGCAGAAAAAATAAATAAATAATTATGAAAGTAGTGTTTTATCAGTATTTAAAGTCGTATTGTGCTGTTCTGGCACAGGCACTGCCGCCCATCGTTCTTGCAAAAAAGTATGAAAGTAGCGTCATACTAATATTTAAAGTCGTACTGTGCTGTTCTAGGGTGGGAAATTATCCTGATCGTGACGTTGAATCACTAACGGATCGCACATACTGGAGCTCAGTTAGTTTGTGTATGCATTGAAGAAGCTCTAAACTGGACTATCGCTGAACCTGAAGTATTCAAAAGATGCGAGGGAAGGGTAATTTTGCTCATAGGAGCGGAAGCGCGTATAAGCGAAGAGTGCAGACGGTGCTCTCTGTCCGCGCACTTTCGAACAGTCGCTATTTATCATAGCTTTCTTAGTTGGGGGACGAGTCGTGACACGAGTCTCGTCATAAAGTAAAAGCTTGCGAGGGAGGCGTCTATGACTCACACGTTCTGTGTTCAATGTGCGAGTTGACTGTGCAGTGCACTGCGCGAGCTCACTGCCGCTCGACTGACCGGAGTTTCTTACACCGTCTCGTTGTTTTCTCGTCATCCCTACCGTGCCGAACCGTGGACGTGTGTGCATGTGTGTGTATGTCTCTTGTCTCAGTGCCACGCTTTGTCGCTCGTATGACCCCTCCCTCGCTCGCTCCTCCTCCTTCCCCATTGGCCCAGCTCCCTGTTCCCCCAGCGACCCGTTGTATCGACCTCGCGGCTCGTGTTATAGAGCAGAGGTCACCTTACACACCCACACCCTCGCCTCCCTGCCCCCCTTCTTTATCTTTCTTGCTGTGGTCTCCTCCTCCTCCTCCTCCTGGTGCTGCCACTCGCTCCCCTCGACCTCACATGACCGAAGGTACTGCAGCTCGTGTGGGTCACCTTCTTACGTGTCACCAGACCCTGCTTCATTTCAAGCTCTTGCTCCCTTCTCTTCATCTTGGCGATGAACTGAGCTCGCTTGCCCGTCTTCGTTCGGTCTTTGCCTATTTTCTTCCTTCGATCCGCGAGTTTTTAAACCGGGCCTAACTAATCCCTCGCATTTTTACATCGTCTTGATCCTTGTGTCGCTCAGCGTGAGGCCACCAGCTTTGTTGCGAGCCGCTTTCTGTTTTCTGGCTCTCTCGTTAGTTGCTACGAAACGCTGTAGCTTGCTTTCTTCCGTGAGCTATTTCTGTAGCTTCCAGGATCCTCTCCATCTTGCTCGACGCTTCGCTAGCATGAAATTCAATTTTCACTCTGTGGTGAAGTATCAGGGTGAGCAAATTTGTTTTTCTGTGTGCTCAAAATTGCATTTGTAATGAAAATTTTTTCTCCTGCAATTATGCACTCAATTCCTAGAGATACTCGTTGTAAGATGATAGTGATCGGGCTATTAAAGACTAATACTGTATGAGGCTGTTTTAAAATGCAGAAGTTTTTAGTGTCTCGCCCCAAGTCTAATAACTCCAACGCTAGTATTTATAATACTTCTTCACACGGTCACAAGAGATGGCTAACCAGCTCTCGATAAACTATGGAACGAATGTATAAATTGAATCTGATCATATTAACATTTTCTCAGTTTTACTGTTCGGTTGAATCTAAGGTAAGATTGACTGGTTGAAAATTTTCTGGAATGTAATTCAATTCAGCTAATTGAATTTTTTTTGAAAGTTAGAAGTTTGGTATGAAGTTCAAGTTTAATTAGTAGTACAGTATTCTTAGCTTAGCGTAAAATGGGCCTCTAGGACAGTCTCCTGAAAACCATCATGGGAGTAAAATATTTATCAAGTTTTTCTATTTATGAATGTATTGGGTATAATCGAAATGAGCGTTCTCACTGATCAGGTTACTGGTGTGAGTTGGTTTTTATTTCATTGTGTTTTCCGCATATTGGCTAGAATGATTAGATGAAATTCGTATCATCTCAGGAGAATACAGCTATTGTATCCATGGAAATCGGCGCTCCCAAGGGGAATAACATGCGAGGCCCCGAGTTAAAGGTTCGGTAGGTTTCTCTATGTTGAAATAGGTTTTTGTTACGGAAGATCCTTTTTCGAGTTCACTGCTGTTCTGCTTCTCTACGCCTACTTTCTTCTTCAACTTTTATTTTGTTTCATAAACTTCCTTCTCAACCTTCTGTTTCTATGGGCTTGTGACTTAGTGTGGTAACACACCTTATGAATAGATTCTGCGTTCCCTTTAGTGTATACTAAAGGGCGCCTTCTTCCCTTATTTTTTTAGAATACTTTTGTTGTGGTTAGGGATTTCAGAATGTATAATTTAATCTGATCTCCTGCTAGTTCTGATAGAGGTAGGACTGGAATTATGTATCGCAAATAGCCTCTCTTCAATCGAGAGCTTGAATTAAACCATTTACATTACCGGATTTGAACCATGACCGTTATCACTAAGAAGACTTGGCCACTATGTACTGAGCGATTACATCTGCTAGGCGTGTACGTACTTCAGCTTTACTCGCCAAAGTGGTACTGTTTTTTTACTGTATCGTAATTTTCAGAATCCCTCATGCTCATTTTTTTAAACTATTTTAAGCTTAAATCTAATTTCCAGTTTTGTCGAGAAAACATTTCCAGTATTGAATTATTTCATTGGTAACAAAATAGCCACTAACGTGTACACCACACAGGACTTGATAAGGCGGATCAAAGGATGTGCTGGTCTCACAGTTTGACATAAAAACTTGCGGCTTAAAAATTCATGTTGTAAAAGAGGAACGGAAAACCTGTACTGCATTGAAGTTGTGTACTTCAATTTACGTCATAGGTGTTATGTAAGGTCTGAGATACGGTGCTGATAGCTTATCATTCTAAATATTTATCTGACACTCTTCGCCCTGTTCTTCGGACGATTATTTCACAAGACGATTTTTTAGGTTTTGAAAAAGCAAGATTTTCTTTATTGAGTTACTAAGATGTGTTGTTGGTATCACCATCATTTTCTGGGAATTTATTATGCTTTAATTCATTATAGCAGATTTTTTAGAAGACGGGCGGATCTCTATAACTTAACTTGAAACTTGGCATTTTCCATTCGCTTGAATTTTCCCGTGCACTTCCGACGTTACCATTACGAAATATGTCGAGCGTGGTAACTCTAGAGTCCGAGGTGGGGTATGTGCATTATTTTGGATAAGGAATTTTTCCCATTCTTTCATATTTTGGCGTTTTGTTGCCGGTAAGTAATGAAGGAGCGCCAACTATATATGTTGTTCATTGCATTACAGAATTGATGCCGCGTAAACTCGACTTTGGAAGGTTAATGATGATCGCAGACGTTTCATCATAGCATTCATATTGTATCCTTCAATTTCAAAAAATATTTCATTATTTCATTTAGCAATATCTGACTTGGCCTGAATGAAAATTTGTGGGAAAATGTGTTGTTGAACTTGTGCTTAGACCTTTCAATGAGATTTCAAGTTGAAAGTATAATTTAATTTTATTTACCTTGATGTCTATACTTTGATTTACCTTGATCAGAGCTCGATGTATTGACAATGCATTGAAATTTTGTTACACTAGAGTGTAAATACGCTGCGCTTGAGTGTAAATACGCTGCGCTTGAGTGTAAATACGCTGCGCTTGAGTGTAAATGCGCTGCGCTCGAGTGTAAATGTGCTGCGCTCGAGTGTAAATGTGCTGCGCTCGAGTGTAAATGCGCTGCGCTCGAGTGTAAATGCGCTGCGCTCGAGTGTAAATGCGCTGCGCTTGAGTGTAAATGCGCTGCGCTTGAGTGTAAATGCGCTGCGCTTGAATGTAAATGCGCTGCGCTTGAATGTAAATGCGCTCCACTTGAGTGTAAATGCGCTGCGCTTGAGTGTAAATGCGCTGCGCTTGAGTGTAAATGCGCTGCGCTTGAGTGTAAATGCGCTGCGCTTGAATGTAAATGCGCTGCGCTTGAGTGTAAATGCGCTGAGCTTCAGAGTGTATGCGCTGCGCTTGAGTGTAAATGCGCTGCGCTTGAGTGTAAATGCGCTGCGCTTGAGTGTAAATGCGCTGCGCTTGAGTGTAAATGCGCTGCGCTTGAGTGTAAATGCGCTGCGCTTGAGTGTAAATGCGCTGCGCTTGAGTGTAAATGCGCTGCGCTTGAGTGTAAATGCGCTGCGCTTGAGTGTAAATGCGCTGAGCTTCAGAGTGTATGCGCTGCGCTTGAGTGTAAATGCGCTGCGCTTGAGTGTAAATGCGCTGCGCTTGAGTGTAAATGCGCTGCGTTTGAGTGTAAATGCGCTGCGCTTGAGTGTAAATGCGCTGCGCTTGAGTGTAAATGCGCTGCGCTTGAGTGTAAATGCGCTGCGCTTGAGTGTAAATGCGCTGCGCTTGAGTGTAAATGCGCTGCGCTTGAGTGTAAATGCGCTGCGCTTGAGTGTAAATGCGCTGCGCTTGAGTGTAAATGCGCTGCGCTTGAGTGTAAATGCGCTGCGCTTGAGTGTAAATGCGCTGCGCTTGAGTGTAAATGCGCTGCGCTCGAGTGTAAATGCGCTGAGCTTCAGAGTGTATGCGCTGCGCTTGAGTGTAAATGCGCTGCGCTTGAGTGTAAATGCGCTGCGCTCGAGTCTAAATGCGCTGCGCTCGAGTCTTAATGCGCTGCGCTTGAGTGTAAATGCGCTGCGCTTGAGTGTAAATGCGCTGAGCTTCAAAGTGTATGCGCTGCGCTTGAGTGTAAATGCGCTGCGCTTGAGTGTAAATGCGCTGCGCTCGAGTGTAAATGCGCTGAGCTTCAGAGTGTATGCGCTGCGCTTCAGAGTGAATGCGCTGCGCTTCAGAGTGAATGCGCTGCGCTTCAGAGTGAATGCGCTGCGCTTCAGAGTGAATGCGCTGCGCTTCAGAGTGAATGCGCTGCGCTTCGGAGTGAATGCGCTGCGCTTCGGAGTGAATGCGCTTCGCTTCGGAGTGAATGCGCTGCGCTTCGGAGTGAATGCGCTGCGCTTCGGAGTGAATGCGCTTCGCTTCGGAGTGAATGCGCTGCGCTTCGGAGTGAATGCGCTGCGCTTCGGAGTGAATGCGCTGCGCTTCGGAGTGAATGCGCTGCGCTTCGGAGTGAATGCGCTGCGCTTCGGAGTGAATGCGCTGCGCTTCGGAGTGAATGCGCTGCGCTTCAGAGTGAATGCGCTGCGCTTCAGAGTGAATGCGCTGCGCTTCAGAGTGAATGCGCTGCGCTTCAGAGTGAATGCGCTTCGCTTCAGAGTGAATGCGCTTCGCTTCAGAGTGAATGCGCTTCGCTTCAGAGTAAATGCGCCGCGCTTCAGAGTAAATGCGCCGCGCTTCAGAGTAAATGCGCCGCGCTTCAGAGTAAATGCGCCGCGCTTCAGAGTGAATGCGCCGCGCTTCAGAGTGAATGCGTCGCGCTTCAGAGTGAATGCGCCGCGCTTCAGAGTGAATGCGACGCGCTTCAGAGTGAATGCGCCGCACTTCAGAGTGAATGCGCTGCACTTCAGAGTGAATGCGCTGCACTTCAGAGTGAATGCGCTGCACTTCAGAGTGAATGCGCCGCGCTTCAGAGTGAATGCGCCGCGCTTCAGAGTGAATGCGCCGCGCTTCAGAGTGAATGCGCCGCGCTTCAGAGTGAATGCGCCGCGCTTCAGAGTGAATGCGCCGCGCTTCAGAGTAAATGCGCCGCACTTCAGAGTAAATGCGCTGCACTTCAGAGTAATTGACAAAGTACATGAGCACTTGGTCTTAAATTTTCAATTGATTTCATCGATTGCTTCCTAAACACCTCAACATGTTTTTTTGTACTTAAAATATAAAATATAGCATAAGCACAAATCGTAAGCGTAGAATTATCAGGCATTAACAAATTAACGTGAAAGAGGTCTTAACGTACGCGTTTTGTTGCATGATGCACTGGCGAAATGGTCACTAGCTTATAGTGCTATTAAACGTTTTTGCGGAATATCTACCAAGTGGGGGATATGTAGGATGTCTAGTCGTGAGTGGTTTCTCTTTGTGTTCATTTTGATGTTAATCAACTTACTTTTCGATGAACGTTGTGTAACCTGGTTAGAAAAACCTTACTCCCGTTTACTGAGGAATACGAAAGGAGACGTTTGGCAGTGTTGATGATTTCTACTCAGTTTTTAAAATAAAATATCGCTGGAAACGGTTGAGAAATGTCGTCAGTGTTGTGATGCGAGTCCCTGAGGAAACTATCATCTTGCGACCTCCCAAGTTGATCGAGGTCCGGCAATGATCATTTTGTGCGGCTGTTTTCAGGGACAGATCCAAATGGACCTGAGGACTAAGTTCTTTTCGTATCATATGCCTCTGATGTACTTTGTAGTTGATTTACTGTTCATTAGTTTCTTCATTTTTAATAAATTTCTTTTGTCACTTCATTCACTCGCTCTTGTATTGTGTATTCATATTTTATAAATGATCTCGGCATTCCCGTTCGAGCTATTCGTAACCTCATTGAAAGTGCACCTGACAATTTTTTTTGACAAATATTTTTTTGATGAACGTTTAAAGTCTCCCCTCTTTGACTCACCTATGCTACATGTGTTAACCTAAAGCTCTTAATTGGTTCCTTGCATTGCAAGTTGAAAGTTGAGGAATTTTTTATGCAGTGAATGTTTAATTCTATGTGCATTTATGATGATTTTGTCATCGTTCGATATTGATGTTATCTATTTGCACTGATCGCAGTCTACCTATCTGTGCCAATTGTCTCATATCGCTATGCTGCATTTTATTGCTGTTAGAGGGCATCTATGTCGTAGGAGTCTACCAAACTCGCATGTTGCACAATTTTACAACGCTATCAACACCCATGTGGCTACAGGTCTAGGTTTTCACGTGTGAGAAATGTTTTCATCGACATGATTTTCCTAACGAACTCAGCGTATTTTGAAAAATTGTTTTAAATAGAATGAAATATAATTTATGATAGTTTTCAAGTGCGATTTTTTCAATAATAGATTATTTCGCAGAAAATTCTCTTGGTGGAAGATGTGTGGTGATGATATTGTGACTGTAGACTTTTAGAAGGGTTTTCTGGGATCTTCAGTGCTTTCATTCCGAAGTACGAGACACACGTAGTCGTGGATAGATGTTTGCCTTTCGAAATCATCATGCAGTCAAGGATTTAAAAAAATATAATGCACTACTTTATTTCACGCGCGCACATCGCCGGCAGAATGTCAATAATTAGGATCGGTCTCGGCCGTTAATTTTTTAGTTCTGTGCTGTTTCCTCTCATGTTCAGCGGGAGAGGAGAGTTATTGTTGCGGAGCTGTTTTTTCTAGAATCAAGCATGGACACATGAGTGAAAATTCATTGAACATAATTACCTATGCGTCCCGATTGGCTGTTCATTTATGTTAATTTAATCGTCGCACACCTGTGGAGAAAAATGACAAAATTTTCCCTTGTAAAACTAAAAGTAAAAGTATCAGATACACTGTGTACTCTGCATCTAAATATACCTTGATTTGAATTCGTCTGAGTTGAAAATTCAGCTATTTTCAGTTTATAAGATATTGAGTGCTCTTCTCTTTTTTGCTCTATCTGTTGCCGGATTTATTCTTAGGATTAATTGTACAGAAACGTGAATCACGCGTATGTCTAATGGAAGAAAATTTTATAGCTTCAATCTAAACAGGAAAATCGAAAAATCCTGTTTGCATAACTTCTAGTAATTTGAGTCCACACTGATGTACCACCACCACGTGCAAATCCCATTTTAGATTTATTACCCGTGTAATACTGAAGTTAGAAAAACGCCTTCAGTTTGTGTCGGAACCGCATTGATGTGCAAGCACGGTGCTCCGATACAAATAACGCGGGCTTCTCCTTTCTCGTTATAGTTACCAAAGTGAGCCGTGCCATTTTCTGTCTGATTTAAGAAAGAACCTTTTGTACACTATTCAAGATGATTGAGTAACACTAAACATTCGTGGTTCAATAAAGAGCAGACTAACTCGACGAGGCTCGAATATTTTTATTTCAAAGGAATATCATGAGTCATTTTTCACACTGCTTTGTTTGATTTTGTTTTGAAAGCTGCTGTAGTTTGGCATCATTTCTTCCGAGAAACTGAAGAAAGCGAGGACATTCATTTTTCCTATTTTTATTCCGTTAATTCAAGTTGGTTGCTAACGGTAGTTTTCTCATGAGCTGGTATCGGTTATAATGATGGCCTATTATGCTCATTTTATCTTTGAACGTCTCATAAAAGAAAGGATAGTCAGTTGGTTCAGGTTTGTATGTATTATGCCATGGGGCTTTTCTAAGGAGGAAAAGCGAGATCGCGAAGTAGGGGCATCCCATGTAAGCTTGCTTTTTGTTGAAAGTTTTTTTCGTCTTGGACCAACATTTTTCGACTCACTGCAGTTTTTCCTCATTACTTTTACTGTTCTTTCTATCTCGTTCCATAAATGTCTTTGCTCATTTGTTGTTTCTATGTGGAGATCTTTTGTGGGAGTCCCCTCAGGGGGATACAACTATTGTATCTATGGGAATTGGCGCTCCCAGGGGGACTATGTGAGGGCCTGAGCTAAAGGTTAAGGTAGGCTGCCTTTTTATTGTAATAAAATATGTTTTTGTTTTGTTACGGACCATCTTTTTTCGGTTCACTGCTGTCCTGTTTTTCAGCACCTACTACTTCTTCAACTTTTTTCTTGTTTCATGAATTTCTTTCCTAGCTCACTGTTTCTGTGCACCTTGTGCATAGATTCCGCGTTCCCTCAACTCCATACTAAATGGTGCCTTCCTCTTTCCTCTCTTGGAACATCTTTGTCGTGGTTAAGGGAGGCTAAAACTTTCTTATATAATAATAATAATCTTTTGTGGGAGCACACTTTGTGCATAGATTTCCCGTTTCCTTAGCTCCGCACTAGATGGTGCCTTCATCTCTTGGAAGCGTATTTGTGGCGAGTAGGGAGGCTTAAATAACATTATAATCTAATCTTGAGGCCCCCTCAGGGGGATACAACTATTGTCTCTATGGGAATTAGCGCTCCCAGGGGGACAATGTGAGGGCCCGAGCTGAGCGTTAGGTAGGCCTTCTTTTTATTGAAATAAAATGTTTGTTGTTATGTTAAACCACCTTTTTTCGGTTCACTACTGTCTTGTTTTGCAGCACCTCTGACTTTCTTCTTCAAATTTTATCTTATTTCATGACTTTCTTTCCCATCTTACTGTTTCTATGCCCTTTCTGCATAGATTCCTCATTTTCTTATCTCCATACTAAATGGTGCCTTCCTCCTTCCTCTCTTCGATACGCTCTATTTTTGCAGCGGTTAGGGAGGCTTAAACTAACTTATAATCATAATCTTATAATCTAATCTTGAGGGAGGCTGGCGCACAGTGCAGTCTCTTGAAGCATTGCTTCGTTTCTTCTTTTGGATCACGCTGTTCATTTTTTGAGATGCTCACTTTGCTGCTTTTTAACGTTTGGTGCGGAACGTGCCAACTGTGTCACTAAAAGTTTGCGTACTTGCCTGGCTACGTTAGACGTACATTCTTTCCAAGTCTTAATGTGATGCTCATATTGGCGATGTATTTAAACACCACACAAAGTAATTAATCCAATAATAATCGTTTTAATCCCCTCAGGGGATACAACTATTGTATTTATGGGAATTAGCGCTCCCAGGGGAACCATGTGAGGGCCCGAGCTTAAGGTTAGGTAGGCTTCCTTTTTGTTGTAATAAAATAGGTTTTTGTTTTGTTACGGACCATCTTTTTTCGGTTCACTGCTGTCCTGTTTTTCAGCACCTACTGCTTTCTTCTCAAACTTTCTTCTTGTTTCATGAACTTCTTTCCTAGCCTACTGTTTCTGTGCACCTTGTGCATAGATTCCGCGTTCCCTTAACTCCATACTAAATGGTGCCTTCCTCTTTCCTCTCTTTGAACATCTTTGTCGTGGTTAAAGGAGGCTAAAACTTTCTTATATAATCTATACTATAATAAGAGCCGCGTCCGTCCGTCTCTCTGTCTGTCCGAAGAGCCGAAAGTGTGTGATGAGCGTATCTGTGATACAAGCTCCGGTCCTATGTATTTTGACGGGCCGTGTTCACGCGGCCTCAGCAACTCTCGAGAATAGTATTTTTGAATTTCTTACAGCCTTTCTCACATTTCGCTACTTTTTGATTTCAAATACAGGGGGTGGACTAGTAATAATAATATAATCGTTTCAATATTTTACTTATGGATAGGTATCACTCAAAGCGAATGAATTTTATTACGCAAAGCGAATCAGACCAATGAATTTTCTATTTTACGCTGTGTTAGCTTTGTATTTTATCACACACTTGAAGGTACGTTGCATTGGTTGAATTATTTATAATATTGGCTGGTTGATACAGTCGTCGTGGCAGGTGATATGCTGAAGAAGACCAAATTCTTGATGACAACAACAATGACATAATTGCGCGAGTCGAACACGTTGGCGTCACTTTGAAGAAAAGGAAAAAAAAACACGAATGGTTCTTACGACAGACTAGCGCAAAGTATTAATCTGTCTTGACGGGTTGCGAGTGTTCAGTGAAATATCAGTTAGACCTCGAAGGTGCCAGTGGCGTTGGACTTACAATAACAAACAATGAACTTCGACTGGAGTTTCTGTTCACAGTATCTTCGTATTGCAGTTCACTGAAAAATAATTCGATTGACGTAATGGAATATTCAAACCCCATGTTGCTCTGCCGGAGGCATGTTGTAAATGTGACATATTGCAATACTTTTTGTACAAGGTGGGCTCTCGCGATGGATGGCAAGGCTCGTTGTATCGCTCACTTTCAATGGACCTTGGCAACAGTAGGCATAGCGACATGTTGTCGCATTGTATAACGTGCTAAATGGGGAATATACTCGATTCGACCACCAGCACAACGTGACCTTCATGTGAGCTCTACATGTGCGTGCAGTGATTCTTTTACTGCTGGCTTTTGTGGGTGCATTACGCATTAGTGCGAGCTCTCGCAATAAGTGTCTTGCCTTATAAACAACACGTATGCTATGAAGACTGGCGCCTTCAGAGGAACTACTGTACCTTGCCTATAGTTCAGGTCTTCGGGATTTAAATTTTTCACGCTCGCTTAGCTTCTTTCAATCTTTATGTCTTCTTCCCTTTCTCTTTGTCTTTTCTTCATCTTCCTTCCTAACTTACTTTTTTATGCGCAGGGTATCGTATGTGAGGATATACTTTGTGCGTAGATTCTTGTTTTTTTTTTTGCATTCGACACTAAATGATATCCCCTCTCTTCGCCCTCGTGAGATCGCCTTTGTTTTGGGTAGGGCGTTTCAAACTGACGTAATAGTAATAATAATTGTTGCAATAACTAACCACAGATATTTCTAAAAATTGAGATTTTTCGAGGAAGACAAATGTACTGGTTGAATAATATTTTCATACTAGGGGAAACAATTGCTTAGTAACGAACGTCAGTGATTTCCACGTGGTGTACCACGTTGTGAGCTTTGTTGGCTTCCACGTCGCATAATTTTGCGTGCGCTCCTGACGGTGTTTATAGTGTAAAAAGTGAAAGATCCTTCGTCTAGTTGGTCACAGATTTACCGACTTTTCTTTTTATGCTCCTAAAAAACGAACCCAAAATTTAGTCTAGTCCTTACCTGCATGAATTTATTCCTTTACGAAACATCGGAGTCGAGTTGCAAGCTTCCGGGTTTACATCCATTATGGCTTCAGACAAAGACGGCTGTGGCTGCTTTGCTTTCAGTAACTACCGCGAGTTAAATTTTACGATTGCGAGTCCTTTCGTTTCGTCTTCTGCTTCCTTGTGAATTGGTAATATATCGTGTGAGCGGCCTTCCACGGTATGAACAAAGTTCCGTCACTTCTGCTTTATTTCGTTCTTTTGAGCAGTCATTGAGTTGAGCAGAGTAGTGTTGCACAACAGCTGCAGGGGCGTGGCTCGTATCGCACTGCAGGGACGGCCTAAATTGTCCGCTTTGTTTGTGGTATCGGGCGGAAGTTTTTTTTTGAGTTTAGTTTGCTTCTCTGTGTGTTCTTGTATAACCATCGATATGGTTTCTTGTGTTTTTCAAAGTGTAACAAACGTTTTTCTTGTCAATCAGTTGTAGATGTCATTCGAAATATTATATGTCTATTTCTGGAAAAAATTATTTGTCTCATCAAGTACAGAAATGAATGAATCGAATGAATCGTAAGTTTCTTGCAGCGAATCTTTATTTTTCATGTTGGCTATTGTTCTTTGTGCTGGTTATTGTGCTCTTGTGTCAATTTCTCTTGCGCCTCTAATATATGGCTTCATGAAGCTTCGCGCAAGGTTTTCGGCGGATGCCTTCACTTACATCCGACGAATGACGGCCATTTATGCTGTCGGCTTCCTAGAATCCGGTCATTTATGGGAAATTGGCTATTTCGTTGAAACCCTTTTGAGGTTAGCGTTAAAGCTACTCTATTCACAAAGCTTGTGGCCTACTCTCGGTCCATAAGCAGGTATCGCTTTTGTGAATACCATCTGAGCAGATTGTTTATGCTCGGCTTCTTTATACTGACATCGTTGATCAAATTGTAGGTGCAGTTGTTTTTGCTTTGTTCGTAGGTACTGAGTTGGTTGATCATATTGTAGGTTCAGTCCTTTCATAACATCTAAAGCTATTTTACAACTTTTTATTTATTGCCTATGAATCTATGTCATTCATGTCACTTGGTACACCATACTTCACTACTTTCTGACATTTACTTTTTTTCTGTAGTTTGAGTCACACGAGCTCTTAAGTGTACTGGCTGGTAAACGTCGCTTGCATTGAAAAAATTGTTCATTTGTGATAGAGTTTGTAAAATTTAAGATTTTTGCAAAAACTCGCCTCACCTGAATATCATTCAGGATTTTTTAGTTAAGTTTTTGAAAATAACTCAATTTCTGGATTATTAGACCATCCCTTGCATCGTAAGGAAGAATAAGATGAATTTTAACAGAAAATACCAAGTAAAGTCTCAACGAGTGTTTTAGAGTATTTACGAGACAAGCGCTTGGTTTACTTCTCACCTGGAAAAAATGTGTGACTTTATAAGCAATCAATCAGATTACATTTTCAACCATGCTACTTGGGTGGTCATGAACTAATTTATTTCAGCTAATTTGAGGAAAGCTGCCACAAATACTGTTGAATTTCATTTCTGAAGTAGTTCAAGTTTGTCGTTTAAAATCTAATAGCAGCGTGACAATGCATGTCATGTATTCAGATGTGTCTCTCGCATGTTTGGTGATACATTTTATCCTCCATAACACCAGAAAAAGTTGAGAAGCTAATTCAACTAAAACAAGAAGTGCAACCACCAAAACAATTGCCAAAAGGTTTCTACACATTTATTACGTTGTGATCTGATGAAATGTCTAGTAAGTTGATGCTCAATCAGACTGATATTTTCCCCGTTTTCTTTACTTCTGTGGAACAATGTTCCAAATATGCATGAGGCTGATGAAGCCCACAAGCGTTAAAAAATGTAGAGGCACCTAGTAAAGCGATTCATAATTGCTTTATATTTTATCTTTTGAAAAGAAGTTGGTGGTACTTCACACTTGAGAAATAAGCTAGGTTTTGCATTTTGATTATACTTTGGGCTTGGTAATTAGTTAGGTATTACAAATGCTGCTTAATTTTGAAAAAATTGTTGAATATAAATACGGATGATGATTTTTTTACATTTTCAGTTAATTTAAAAGTATTATTCAGCGAAAACATCAAAGTAGGTTTTGGTAGAAATGTGTTGAAGCACCAGAGTAGTATGCTTTTTCGTTTTCTTTAATTTTAGCCTGATTATTGAGTTTTAATCAAAGCTTATTATCCGTTGCAACTTGAGGTTCCCCGCTTGGATAATTTAGAGTCAGAAATACTGTATTTTCGAGAATTTTAAATGCCTAAGAAAACGCCGACCGCTATCTCTTGCGATGATATTTGTTACAAGATTGTTTGGCGAAGGATGCGGGATCAATCTCTACACCGGACGATTTGAGTGTCGATGATGATGCGATCTCAAATTTTGAAAAATTTACGCTATTTTATGCATCTACACTTACACTGCGTTCATTTCATTTTATCCATGATTGAGTTTCATTACCACTGTAGATACAATTTTTTTTCATCTACGATCTTAAGGGAAATCTTTGTCCGTTTGTAATTCACATTAATTATTTATGACATTGTTGTCACATATATGATATTAACGCTGTGCAATATTCTCACATCTTGAACGTTGAAAGTTTTCACGCAATTACCAGCCAAGATATCTGAATGTACACAATATGACAGATTATCACGTTAGTGGCCCGTGTCTGCCAAGATTCTACCTCGCCTATATCTTTTTCTATCTTATATCTTATAGGAACTCTTAAGCTTATTTTTAGCAACAGCCCACTCACTAGTGACCTGTTTCTGGAGTGGCGCGTACGTGTTGGCATGTCATTGTTGAGGTTTTGACATGCAACCATTGTGTTGGTGATTTCCCGGCTCGTCAGTGCTCGCAAGCAATTCTTTCTGCTGAGCTTTCTACCGTGATGTGCTAACAATGTTCTGTGGTGCAGCATTCAGCGGAGGGTGTCCTCTGCTGTGTGCTGCTCGGCATCTTGTGAGGTTTCGCGTTCATCAATGTTATCGAATTACAGCTTGCCATGTATAAAACGAAACTTATAGTCGATATTGGTTAAAGAAGTATTCACAGTTTGATACTCGTCAAACGCTATCGTCGAGAATGGATTTGCAGCTTTTCTTCAGCAGAATTTTGGCTTCAAACTTCGTTTTATTGTTATTCATCATTATAGCCACTACCAGAACGATTTTTAAGGTAGTGTAAGAGTCTAGTCTAAGTAGTGAATGAATAGCAACCGTGTACGAGTTCCTCCCGGACCTAGCATATATTAATCTTTATTTTGATTATATCACTGATACCTTCTGCTTTGTAGGCGGAGTATGCTTTAAGTTGCTGAGAGCACCCTCTGAAAAACAATGAATGAATCATAAATGTAGGTTACTCTCGGCTATGGGCTGCACATGTCACTTCTTTTAGTTCAAGAACTATTACTGTATTATCACAATTCTGACAACTATCTACATAGCTGTTCCATTTGATCCGCCCTTTCTTACATCGAAATTAAGTTACCTTTTCGTATCAGTTTTCGTGATGATTTTAAAAGCAGAAACTGCGGGATTTTTTGCATCAAATGCGTTAAAAATATTACTGGTCTAGTTTTATTTATGGAATACTTAGAGATAAGTGCATGAGTGGGCTTTAATATCCATTAGGAGTAGCTCGTATTGCTAAAGTGTTCTCGCAGGTTTGGGCTTTAACTCACAAGTTGAGGTATAGCTTTTGAATCAGTTTCCCAGGGGGGAAAACGTATGAGGATCCGAGTTGAGAGTTAGGTCTGCCTTCTTTTTGTTGAAATAATTTTTTTTAATGTCCACCTTTTTTCGATTCACTGCTGACTTGTTTATCAGTACCTGCTACTATCTTCTTGAACTTTATCTTGTTCCATAAACTTCATTCTCAACTTAATGTTTCTATGCTCCTTCTGCATAGATTCCGCGTTCCCTTATCTCCATACTTAATGGTGCCTTCCTCCTTCCTCTCTTCAAAACGCTATATTTTTAAATGGCTAGGGAGTCCAGAAGGAACATTTAATCTAATCTTTTGAATCAGTTGCGAGGATATCGGATACCGGGAAACCTATCATTGCTTGAAGGACGGCTAGATCTTTGGGCCGAGTAAAGTGTGAAGTTCCTTTTTGAGTGCAATGCCCAGTTAGTGCTACCTGCACATGGAAGAGGAGTTGACAGGTTGTATTCATTTTCTTTCTAGCAGTCGAGTAAAGCAATCATTTATCAATCACAGAAAGGGTTCATCCTTTGTATGTGAAATACTCACACTTCTGGCTACTCTTCCGTTCTGAGGGATAAAACTATTGTATCTATGGAAACGAGGAACGCTTACAGGAGGAAGATGTGAGGTCCCAAATTTAGCTTAAGTTGTCCTTATGTTGAAGTACAAAAGTTCTGTTTTATTTATCTGGCCATCTTTTTTCGATTCACCATTGGCTTTATTTATTCAGCACGTGTTACTTTTTTCAACTTTAAATCCTGTTTCATAATTTTTTTTTCAATCTTGCTGTTATTGCGGGCAACGAATCGTGTGTGCAAACACATGTGCGTAGATTCTCGGTTCCCTTAATTCCATACTGCATGACCACGTCATTTTTCCTCTCCGAGTGGCATTTTTTTGTTAGGGAGGCTTGGATTAACTTGTAATCTAATATTTTTGCTACTCTTCTGATGTAGGAAAGGAAAATGACAAATTTTGTTTTGTTCGGAAGATTTTGCTTATTTTCAAAAGTACTTACATAAGCATAATGGCAATCAAAGGGAAATATCAGCCCTGTGTGCCCTACGGTATACTACATTGGTATATTATACGGTAATATGTGTGTGATAGCTGATTGCCTTGCTGAACACAGTTGTGCCTCTAATACTATTACTTTTCTTCGCTGATTAAAGTGCTAATTTTTTTCAAGATTGTATAAATAGTTCGCTGGTAACCAATTTTAGCATGATAAATACAAAAATGATCACGAACTGTTCACGTTTTTCGTGCGAGTCGAGTTTAAGCTGTTTATTCTGTGAATAGTTTGCAAAGCGCAGAAACACTCCGAGTAAAGATCGTATTAAGCTGAACACCTGAAAGCAGCAACGACCATCACTGGCGTGTTTTCACAGGAGATCAATTGTCTTCGAGCTTATTTGAACATTTTTTTGCCCTTAAATTATCAGCAATGTTGACGCAAAGCTATCGGCTGCTGGATATGTTTTCAAAAATTAAGTGAGAAAAGCTGCGTATGGACTTGTGCGACGCTTGCTTGGTACTAGAGTGCTGAGTTAAAAACGTAAATTTATCTGAAACCCAGTTGATGTTTGAAAAAAGTGGAGTCGATCTCGCCTGCGGCCTGTAACATTCGTATGCTGCTCATGGCTTCCTTAAATATTGGGATGTAATCTGTTCGACTTTCTAATATCGCAAGTACACATTTTTCAATTAGAGTACCTCACTCATTTGTTGCTGTTCGTGTACAGTGTGGGGTTATAGCGGACACCCAGCCTTGAGTCGTAGCCTAGCTACCACCGGTAGCGGTTCCTGTGTCCCACAATGAGGGATGAGGTCACTGCTTCTAGGGGCTTCAGCGGTCGTCGCACGTCTTCTTTAAGGCGGGCACTCGCTTCCTGGGGTGCTCTCTTTTTCTCTTTGCCTTTGTCATTTATTATCTTGCTTGCACCTCCCCTCGTTCATTTCCACAGCCCAGCCCTAAAACTTTCTGCAGAAGAAAGAACCTGGTATTGCTGGAAAAAGCGAAATTCTGTAACGTATGTTTAAATTCGAAACTGAAAATTGACCAAGTCGTCGGTTGTGACCAACCGAGTCAAAGTAAAAGCTTTACAAAGTACACAGAATAAAAATTTAAATCCTCTGCTTGGTCCATCGACCCCTCTATTTACACTGCGACTGAGTTAAACTTTTGCTTGATACGCTCATTAGATTAGATTAGTCGTTAATTTTAGCCTCCCTACTCAGCAAAAAAATGCGATCCAAAGAGAAGAAGGAGGAAGGCACCATTCAGTATGGAGTTAAGGAAATGCGGAATCTACGCAGAAAGGCATAGAAACTGTAAGTTGTGAAGGAAGATCATGAAATAAGACCAAAGTTGAAGAGGAAAGTAGTAGGTGCTGAAGAACAGGACAGCAGTGAACCGAAAAAAGGTGGTCCTTAACATAAAAAAAACCTTTTATTTCAACAAAACGCAAGGCCTACCTAACTCTTAGCTCGGGCCCTCACATTGTTTCCCTGGGAGCGATAGTTCCCATAGATACAATAATTGTATCCCCCTGAGGAGTGATACGCTCATTCATGAACGTGAACAGTTTCTGGGTTTGATTTATTAATTTTGTTTTGTGTGCGAGTTAACGAACCTTGTTTTTTGTACAGCTTAGAAATTATGAAAGCGAACGCTGTGCAGTTTAACCTACCTAAAAGCATGGTGGACAGAGTCCACTATTTTTTTGTTTTTATCATTAGAAGTCGACATTTGTTGTATAGCGTATGAGTAATTTTCTGTACGAGTTTGTACTAAAATTGAATAGTTGATGATGGTGTCATTCTATTCAGACCAGATAACTCTGGCAACCCTGGCGAGGATGTTTAAAGTAATTAACTACGTACATGTATCGAAATTATTACCGTTAAAAATGCTCAGTTTTCTGGAAATTAGCACTCGTAGGGGGAAAATGGGAGAACCCAAGCCGAGAGTTAGGTAGGTCTTCTTTTCGTAGAAATAAACATGTTTGATGTTTTCTTAAGGGCCATTATTTTTTCTGTTCCTTGCTGTCTTATTTTTTCTGTTTTTGCTGTCTTTCTTCTTCAACTTTTCATAACCTTCGTTCTTAACTTACTGTCAATATGCATAGGAAATCCTGCGTTGTAGCCCATCATGGGCGTAGATTACGCGTTTCAATAACGCTGGCCTATATGGTGCTCTCATCCTCTCTGAAACGCCTTTGTTGCGGTTAGGGAGTCATAAATTAACATCTAACTTATTGTGCTCATCACCACTCTTGTTTCATACGATAGACTATCTAGCGAACTTAGGGTTTGTGCTGAACCCCAAAACGTCGATATTAATAATCTACTGAAGTGATACGTTGTTTGATGCCTCATTTCATTTCTTGTGAGTAGCCATGAGTGACGCTCGAAACTTGACATTGGCTGAGCGATTGAGTTAAGCAGAGGCACACAGCAGATTGAACTTATTCCTAACTGCTGGATCCACTGCATCAATAGTAATAATGCATGACAGATCTCATCAGATTTTTCTGAAGAATCTCGGGGTTGTGGCTTTTTCATGGTTTGTTATGACCATCAGATTTAACATGTATATTTTCTATAATGTATTCCTTTTTCTAGCTCTCGCAATAATACTCTAAAGTGGATAGTTCTTCTATGATTTACTGATGATCAATCGTATATATTTTTTAAAACAGCCTTCTCGGTTGTAATGTGGATGGGTCAATTAGACCACAGGATCGATGCGACCTAACTTTCTGGTGTTTAAATATTTTATTAGAGAATTATTAATGTCTTAACTTTGCATCTCGGATACTAAGCAGATAAATAAACTTGATGAAGTATCAAGTTGGATAGAAATGTTAGGAATACCAGTTCGCTTTTCTTAATTTCATAAGTGATAAAGTTAGTCGTATCTTTCTTCACGTATGGAAAAATGAAGCTTTATTTACTTATCTACTCAAATGATTAATTCAAAATGAAGCTAGCCAACTAAGCCTAATGCTTGTATCACAAAATTTATTCATTTTGAATAATGTTCATGCCTTCATGTTTTTTTGCACATATCTTCATTGCGTGTCAAAATTAATTTTTACGGTCTTGACAATCGCGTTCATTTATTTAAATTGGGGAGCTATATTAGTGTTTTTCTTCATTGTGATAGCTCGTATTTTGAAAGTTCTGCTCTAATTATTTTAGAAATCGCAAAATAAAAGTGTACGACTGAGTAATGACGTGTACTGTTTGTACAGCGCGCCCGAAACTTAGGTTGGGCCAGACATGCATTGCAGAGCGAAGATTAAACCCCAATTCCAAAACTCGTTGGGAATAAAACATAAAACTATATTGGTAGGGTTATTGCAAAATTTGTGATATTTCTACGGCATTTACCGATGAAGACGAATCTTGAGTTTCTTCTCACGATAGCACACTTTTATTCATTTTATATAATTTTCTGTAAGCATGACAGTATTTATTGCCGTCAACGATCTTGATCTGCTAAGGGATGTTTCTGTTCAAAATTAACAATATTTTTCAAGGTCAAATTTATGTTTTATGTAGTGGCGAGGAATTAATAGAAATGTAAGAAATGGACTGAAACTAATTATTACAAAGAAACAAGTGCTCACTTGAACAAAGGATATTGAATATATAGATGATAAAGCGTTACCGAGTAAGGAATAATTTACGTTAGGAATAAGCTATGAAGAAAAGGTGTTGGGTGACCATTTCACGGAGAGGTCAGGCGAGGAGCATTGCTGGAAACAATCGCAGGTCAGGTGCAATCTCGGAGACGATCGCCCCAATCCAGGCGAAGTGCATCTCTAGGGATCATAGCATGCTTGGTGCGATACTGGAGACGGTCGCAGACGAAATCGTGCAACTATAGCGTGAGGTTTACCGCTATATGTCGCCTATCCAGGTGTAGTTTGGGATGTACAAATGGTTTATCGCTAAATTAAATGCATGGAAATGTCATATGCATTAGTAGCCTAACGTCATACTACTAGTTTCTGCGCGCCCGGCGGACCCCTTTGCGAAAATCCGGTGAAAAAACTAAGACCCATACGCGCACCGATTCGAAGAAGGATGAACACCACTTACCCTAGGGGCCACGCTGGCGTTCACCGAAGGAGTGTTATACCCCGACGTGTCGTCCATGAATAGGGTAGCCCCTCGAACGCGTCGTCGCAGCGCCTTCAAATTTGGCAGGCACATAAAAGTCCCTCTCGACACGAACCTAAGCTTTTTTCTCGTAGATCGGGCGAGAACTTTTCCTTTAATGGCGGTTCAAAGGTCAAAAATCGACCAAAATGGGTCATTTTCAAACTGCTGCCAAACACCCATAGAATGCCTCTAGGCGGCTATAATTTCAGCGTGTGGTAGACGAAACAATGGAGCATGCGCCAACGTTGCCATTTTGCGATCCGTTCGTAAAAAGTATCCCTCTTTGCCCCTCAAAGTTGACGAAAAATTTTTAGGGTAATTTTGACGAAATTTGGAGAATTTTTTGAGAAAACCACGCACTTTTAAACTTTCAAACTTTGATAGCTCGTACATTTCCAAAAGTTCTACGCCTCATAAAATCAACGGCTCTCGAAACGATCAAGTTTCCACACAACTTCGGGTCAAAGTTTTCGTAAAAATATTTGGACAATTTTGGTGAGGCGGGAGTTTTGTCCTGAGTTCGACGGCAATACCTGTGGCTTTCAAACTTTGTAGTCTCGTTCAGAAAGCTTTTTAATATACCCAGCGAGTTTTACAGAGTGCCAGCTATGAAAACTTGAGTGGTGCGCAACTTTAAAGTTCAAGTAAAAAAACGCGTTTTTTATAAGGTCATTTTCGAACGCCAGTTGTGACGTTGTTTGATTGATTGGTGACTTGAAAATTTGATACGACCTAATTTTAACCTTTTTCTCAAAGTTATCAAGTTTACAGTTCATCATGAGCAAAACTTTTCTCAAAAAATGGTTCCAAACACAACCCCCAACACCCCCAAAAAACGTTCCGAACATGTTTTTGGAAAATGGGGGTGACCTACGAAAAACTTCATTTAACACTTTGTGCTCGGTTTTTCGTCGTGCATTCAAAAGTTTTTGGGCTGGTTGAATTTCGGCTTCGTTTGAGCGTGAGACATTATTTTCACTTTTCCAGGCCATTTTTGCCTTTCCTTCGCCCCTGAAGCCCACTTCCTCACGTTCGAGGGAGCTGAAAATCACTTGAAAGATGCGTCTTGAGGAGATCTTTCGATTGTTACTCGTGTCTCAAAGTTGTAGGCCTTCAACTTTTTGTTTAAATTTGAAAAAACATCAAACCTTAGGGAGGAATCCCGAAAATTGACAAATCTAGCGCAAAAATTGGATACCGATCCAGCTTGTAATGAAGTCTCCAGAATGCGAATTTTTTTTAATGACTGAATTTGGGGCCTGAAATGGAACTTTATTGAGTTTAAAGGTTTTATATGGCTGCCCATTTTCATGAACTTGGTGCTGTGTGGTTTTCGATTGCAAAACATTATATTTAAATGAATTGTTTAAGTTCAAAGTTTTTTCTGATTTTTTCGTCATTCTAGGCGGTTTTGCGTACTTTTAAGAGTTGAACTGTGTTCTTAGAGTTGAAATAAAATTATTAGGACTCGCAAGTAAACTTTCTAAGTGGCTTATTTCACCTTGAAATTCTTATAAATTTTTTACATGACGCGAAATTCATGAATTTAGAGTGTTCATATTCGTTTCACAGGAAATTTTATAGAGAACAAATGTGTTTAAAATAGGCGATTTACCTTATGGTAGGATTATTTAACTTCCAACATGTCATGGTATGGAAAAAACATTTCGGATCCACGATCAATTTTTCTCCAAGTCCCGAAAATTTTGACGCATCTCGATTTCCATTTGCATTACCTCATTGAGGTTCAGAATTTGAGGCTCAAATCTTCTGCTGCTTGTAGAAGTTGTAATGTGAAAGATGTTACAACTACAAAGATGTTACAACTAATGTTGAAGTGTCCGCATCATCGTAATAAGGAAGTAAAGGACCTCATATATAACTGATATTTTGAATGGATTTGTTAACCCTAAAAAAATTGTCTTTCTAATTAATAGAAAATTATTTAAATGGGATACTTGTTGATTATATGTCATTGGTAAGAGAATAACATGCTTCTGTGACACTGCAGTCATTTCGGACGGTGACGTGTTACATGAGGTTTTCATGAAATAGATACAAAAACATTACACAAGTTTTTAAAAGTGGAAAGTGTCACGTTTCTTTAATGAAACGAAACTTGAAAAGAAGTTTTTAATATTGTCTAATGAAAATGAACATGATACGCAAATTTCAAAAGATGAGAACTCGGCAAATTTCGTAATAGAAAGAGAAATTATACATTTCGTAGGTTTATTACTTTCTCAAAGGTTTATTCGATGGTCCAATTACTCCTCAAAGACGCGGACTGCCGTGGCCCTGATGGTATGGATACCAAGCAAGATGGATACTTAATAGTTATTATTTGTTGATATAAGTCGTTACTATTAATGTATAACTCATTTATGTATGTCAAGCTTCGTTGTTACTTTAATGTTTGCCTCATATACTTAGATATTGAGTGACGTAAAAGCAGCATTTTTTACTTGAGTTACCCATCAAACCTTTGCTTTGGTTCGGTATATGTTCGGTAATTTTGGGGTGTACGCTGGAAATTGTTGTACTGACTTGAACTAAATAACGCAGACTTTGTAAAGGGTTCTACATGTAGGTGATTTACCGAGGAAAATTTGTGGTAAGGGAAGGGAATTTATCAGTTCATGAATCATGAAAGACCTGTTTTGGAAGAAGTTAATGACGTGATACAACTCGCATTCGAACGTTGATAATGGTGATAAGCTGTTTGGGCGGTGTTAAACCAGTCTAGGTATTGAATATGATGGAAGGATCGATTTTATGTTATTCGGGAGGTAAATTGAACATTTACGGGTTGAAATCACGAACATGAATTCATATATTGAAATTATAGAAATGGCTCATTTCACTTATTTCGATGCCGAAATTTGAATGAATCATTAATGATAACTCACTTTATGTATGTCAAGCTTCGTATTTGCTTCAATGTTTGCTTTAAAGATGTAAATATTGAGTAAATGCATAAAAGGATTTCTTACTTGAGTTACCCCTCAAAGCTCTTCCTGGAGCAGTGCATGTTTTCAGTTATTTTGAGATACACAATGTCTCTTCTTGGAAAGAAAATTGAATTTGGATGTTCGAGAAATCACTCATTTCACTTAGATCATGGTAGCAGTTTGCACGAAGCGTGCGGCGTGATGTAGGGAGGCGATAGCAATTTTTTCCGTGTGGAGAAAGTGATATTGAGTTATATTGATAGGTAATGGGTTTGCTTTCATTGTAAATGATGATGCATTGGTGAACGCGGTTATCAATGGAGTGTAGTTTGAATAAGGCATATCATTTTTGGGGCATTGCAGGTAGATGTTCGGAATTTTGATACAATGTACATATGTATGTCTGTTTATGCTGACATTTAGAGAACTGACCTATCGATATTTTAGGGTGACTGAGTAATTTTCGAAATTTCTATGCATGTTTCAATTTACGATTAAGGGTACTTTGAAATGAGCTAGAGAATTCATTTTGGGCTCATATGAAGCGGAATAAAAAGCAGGGTGTCAATGTTGGTGAATGAATTATGTTTATTCATGATTGTTAGATATATAGGGAAATGAGTTTAGTTAAATGTTTTGTCCGTTATTTCGTCAGTGGAACGTGTTGTGAACTATTTTTGAGGCAATTTCGGACATTTCGACTTGTGCAATGACCAAGCATGTGGAAAATGTAGGAAGAGTTCGACAAAAGTTGAGGGATATTAAAATGCTATTTCCAATGCAAAATCGCAAAAAAGACGAAAATCGCTGGAGATCATACTTTCATAACAATACACACTGATACCTTTAAGGCCGTTAGTAAAGTGTAGGGGGTAACTACACTGGAAATGGGTAAAAATGAGACAGAAATGACATTTTTCAGAGTTTCAAAGTGATTCGAAGGTGAATGCAGTGCCTTTCGAGTATGACTAATATCAGAGCTGCAATTATGCCGCTCAACGAGGTGCGTAGCACTCGTTGAGCGGCTCGAGAAGTTAGATTCAATTTTCTCAACCCTTGAATTTGACCGCGCGACGGCGCGTTCCATCATTATGAACCCAATGAAGATGAACAGGTGTCGATGTTGTTGTATGAAACGAGAATTAGCTTTCGTTTTGATGTGGTATTGCGATGTTTGTTTATTTTGGTGATGATTTATATTTTATTGAGGATTTATGGTTGTTTGTTATAGTTTGGAGAAGGATTGGATTATTTGATGGCTCTGCATGAATAACTGCGACGCTATCTGATGTACGGTAATGTACAGCTCATTCACGTGATTTATTCGTGAGAACAAGAATACATTTGGTTCTTGTGGTTAGTTTGAAAAAGTATTGATAGTAATTGGATGTGACACGAAGTTGGCGGATATTTGTTGTTTTCTCTTGAAGGTTTGAAATTAATTTTAATAACGTAAGGTTATTTCTCGCTGATGCAGGTGAGTAATGTATTTTGATGTCTGAGGTGGCAATTTTTTGGGGTTATGGGAAGCCTAATTTCCCTACGTCAGGCTTTAGCGTAATTTGAAATAGCTTTGGTAGAATTTCATATATTTTTGAACCGCATGTATAATTAGAATTTGGAATTAGGCTCATGTAATATAAATGAGTTATATGTAACATGTAATGTATTCTGGTAGAATGAAGGAACATATTTATAGTCTTGTAAGCATTTTTGACCTTAGGTGAATTCGTGATTTAATATTAAAATATTCTCCCAGGATTCTGTATATAATATTGTTAAGAAAGTTTCAGTCGCGCTTCATACAAGGGATTTATGTCATTTTAAGTTTTGATTTAGGTGAAGCTATATAATTTTGAGTAGGAAAGGTTAAATGACTTTGTGTAAATTGCTGAGAAACAAGGGATTGACGGTAAGTTAAATGGAATACAATAAGAGTGGTGAAAAATTAAACCAAAAATTGGATACATGAGGTTATAAAGTCAGGTGGGGATAAAATTGGTTATGTTAGGTTTCATTAGACTAGGTTGGGTTAGATTACTTTAGGTTGGGTTGAGTTGGTTATATTAGTTTGGGTTTGGTTCGGAAGTGATTGGTGAAGTTATTGGTTGAAGTGTGATTGCTGTAGTCATTTTATAAGAGTAGATCTGATTGATTTGTTGAGGTTGTGTTACTCATGAAAAATGTTAGTTACCCCTCAAAGCTCTGTTCCGGCTGCGCATATCTTCAGTTATTCGGATATAGACCAAGAAAATTCCCAGAAAGAAAAAAAATTTCAGAATTCAGTGTGTAACCGATGTCTCTTAGATACGCGTTGAAATTAGAGAGATCGCCGTCTGTGGAATGATTTTTGAACTGTAAATATGACCATGTTACGTTTTTATATGGCAATGGTGTCGGAGAATGAATTGATTATGGTGTTTGAAAGTTGAACATAGAAATTGAAGTGAAATACATTGTACACATCGGTTTGTGATTTGAGACGATGGTGTATCTGATTGTGTTGGCCAATTGTGGTTATTTTTACTAGTGTGCGCGACATGTATTTGTGTATATGTGTGTCTGTGTGTGTGGGAGTGTGTGTACGAGTGTGAATGTTTGGGGTTATGAGGTGTGCGAGTGTGTGTTTGTGTATGTGTGGTCCGCCCCGGTCTGTGCTGGCTAGAGGTAATTCTCATGCTGTGGTGTGGTGGACCGCAGGCTATAGCAGCACCGACGAGATACAGCGCTGGCAAAATGCATTAGCGAGGTGCAGCGCTCGAGACATCCATGGACGAGTTGCAGTGCTGTAGACAACTTCGGAAAGCAATAGTAGTAGTGACACTTAGCAAATAATATCAAAACCAGCATAGACCGGGGGCGGACAACACACACACACACCCACACACACACAAACACCCCAAAACCCAGACGCTCACACTCTACACACACTCCCACACACACAGACACACATATACACATACACATGTAGGGCACACTTTAAAAAATAACTACAATTAGCCAACACAATCAGATACACCATCGTCTCAATTCACAAACCGATGTGTACAATGGCCATTTTAGGCTCTATGTTTACCTTTCAAACACAAAAATCAATTCATTTTCCGACACCATTATCAAATAAAAACGTACCCTAAGCCCATAATTACAGTTTAAAAATCATTTCACAGACCGTGATCTCTCAAATTATGACACGGATCTAAGAGACAACGGTTACACACTGAATATGGAAATTTGTTTTCATTCGGGGAACTTTCATGGTGTATATCCGAATAACTGAACACATGCGCTGCTGGAGAAGAGCTTTGAGGGGTAACTAAAATTTTTTATGAATAACACATCCTCAACAAATCAATCAGATCTTCTCTGTTAAAATGACTACACCAATCACAATTCAACCAATAAGTTCACCAATCACTTCCGAACCAAACCCATAATAATATAACCAACTCAACCCAACCTCAAGTAATCTAACGCGACATAGTCTAATCAAACCTAACATAAGCAATTTTATCCTCATCTGACTTTATAACCTCATGTATACAATTTTTTGGTTGAATTTTTCACCACTCTTATTGTATTCCATTTAACTTACCGTCCATCCCCTGTTTATCATCAATTTACACAAAGTCATTTAACCTATCCTACTCAAAATTATATAGCTTCACCTAAATCAAAACTTAAAATAACATAAATCCCTAATATGAAGCGCGACTGAAACTTTCTTCACAATATTATATACAGAATCCTGGGAGAATGAAATTTCAATATTAAATCACGAATTCACCTAAGGTCAAAAATGCTCACAAGACTATAAATATGTTCGTTCATTTAACCACAATACATGACATGTTACCTATAACTGATTTAAATTACATGAGCCTCATTCCAAATTTTCATTATACATGCCTTTCAAAAATAAATGAAATTCTACCAAACCTATTTCAAATTCCGCCAAAGCCTGACGTAGGGAAATTAGGCTTCCCATAACCCTACAAAATTCCCACCTCAGACATCAAAATACATTACTCACCTGCATAAGCGAGAAATAACCTTCCGTTCTTAAAATTCATTTCAAACCTTCAAGAGAAAACAAAAAATATCCACCAACTTCGTGTCACATCCAATTACTATCAATACTTTTTCAAATTAACCACAAGAACCAAATGTATTCTTGTTCTAACGAATAAATCATGTTAATGAGCTGTACATTACCATACATCAGATAGCGTCGCACTTATTCATGCAGAGCCATTAAATCATCCAATCCTTCTCCAAACTATAAGAAACAACCATGAATCCTCAATAAAATATAAATCATCACCAAAATAAAGACAAATCGCAATACCACATCAAAACGAAAGCTAATTCTCGTTTCATACAACAACATCGACACCTGTTCATCTTCATTGGGTTCATAATGATGGAACGCGCCGTCGCGCGGTTAAATTCGAAGGTTGAGAAAATTTTATCTGACTTCTTGCGCCGCTCTACGGGTGCTACGCACCTCGCAGAGCGGCATCATTACAGCTCTTATATTAGTCATACTCGAGGGACACTGCATTTACCTTAGAAACACTTTCAAACTCTAAAAAAAATCCATTTCTGTCTCATTTCTACCCCTTTTTCACCGTACTTAACCCCTACACTTCACTAACAGCCTAAAAAATACCTGTCCGCATGGTACTGACATTTTCATTTGCAGCAATTCTCATATGCATCCCTTTTTGCATTGATAATAACATTTTCATATCCGTACACTTTTATCGAACTTTTCCCTAAATTTTCCAAATCCGTGATCATTACACAGATCGAAATAGCCGAAATTACTCCCAAAACGGTTCAAAACACGTTCCAATGATGAAATAACGGCAAAAACATTTCACAAACTCATTTCCCCCATATATCAAACAATTATGAATAAACATAATATAATAAACCACTTTAACACCCTGCTTTTGACTCCGCTTCATATGAGCCCAAAATGAATTCTCTACCTGATTTCAAAGTACCCTTCATCGTAAATTTGAACATGCATACAATTTTCGAAAATTACTCATTCACCCCAAAATGTCGATAGGTCAAATCTCAAAATGTCAGCATAAACAGACATACATATGTACATTGTATCAAAATTTCCAACATCTACCTGCAATGCACATAAAATCAAATGCCTAATTCAAACTACACTCAATTGATAACCGAGTTCACCAATGCATCATCATTTACCATGAAAACAAAACCATTACCTCTCAATATAACTCAATCTCACTTTCTCCACACGAAAAAAGTGCTATCGCCTCCCTACATCAGGCCGCACGCTTCGTGTCAATTGCTACCATGATTTAAGTGAAATTAGTGATTTGTCGAACATCAAAATTAAATTTTCGTTCTAAGAAGAGACATTGTGTATCTCAAAATAACTGAAAACATGCACTGCTCCAGGAAGAGCTTTGAGGGGTAACTCAAGTAAGAAATCATGTTATGCATTTACTCAATATTTACATCTTGAAAGCAAACATTGAAGCAAATACGAAGCTTGACATACATAAAGTCAGTTCTCATTAAAGATTCATTCAAATTTCGGCATCGAAATAAGTGAAATGACCCATTCCTATAATTTCTAAATGAATTCATGTTCGTGATTTCACCCGTAAATGTTCAATTTAACTCCCGAAAAACATAATAGAATCGATCCTTCCATCATATTCAATAGCTTCACTGGTTTACACCGCCTAAACAACTTAGCACCATTTTCTATGTTAAAATGCGAGTTCTTTCATATCTTGAATTCTCATACAGAGGTATTTCCGACTCATGAGCCGATAATATTTCCATGTAGTACCACCAATAATTCTCAAAAACTCACCGACATACGAAGCTTTGAACAACGCTTTCGTTTTGTTTTTCAAGTCACTACCAAAACTTGTACAGTGTCTCAAAATGACTGAACATACCTCCTGCTTGAGCACGGCTTCGAGGGGTAACTCAAGTCAAAAATGCTGTTCCTACTTCACTCAATATCTAAGTATTTCAGGCAAAGATTCAAGTAACAACGAAGCTTGACATACATAAATGAGTTATACATTAATAGATAGGAGTTATATAAACAAATAATAACTATTTTGTATCCACATCTTGCTTGTTATCCCAGTCATAAAGGACACACACGGCAGGCCGCGTCTTTGAGGACCAATTCGCCCATCGAACAGGCATTACACTTGAAATTTATGAATATGGGAAATCAATAATTTCTGTTCCTATTACGAAATTTATCAAGTTGGAATCATTTTAAATGTACGTATCATGTTAATCTTCAGTAGACAATGTTAACAATTTCTTTTCAACTTTCGTTTCATTGAAGAAAGGGGACACTTTTCACTTACAACAACTTATGGGTTGATTTCGTATCTCTCTTCATGAAAAACTGACGTAACAGTTGACTGTGCGGAATGACTGCAGTGGGACAGAAGGATGGATTCTCCTAACAACGACATTTAATCAACAAGTATCCCATTGAAATAATTTTCTATCCATTACAAAGACAATTTTATGAGGGTTAACAATTCCATTCCAAAAATAAGTTATAATTGAAGTCACTTTACATGCTCAGTACGATGATGCGGACACTTTAACATTAGTTTTGTCATCTTTCTAGTTCTAACATCATTTACATTACAACTTCTACAAGCAGCACAAGATTTCAGCCTCAAATTCTGAACCTCATTTAGGTATTGCAACTGCAAACCGCCTTGCATACCGATTTTCTCGACTTAGACGAAAATTTTAAGCTCAATTAACATTTTTTTTTTCTGTACCAAAACTTGTTGGAAGTGAAATAATCCAACCATAAGGTAAATCGCCTATTTTAAACACATTTGTTCTCTATAAAATTCCCTGTGAAACGAATATAAACCATTGAAAATGATGAATTACGCGTCATGCAAAAAAAAATTATGAATTTCAAGGCAAAAACAGGCACTTACAACGTTTACTTCGAAATACAATATATTTTTATGAGCTCTAACAACACATTAAAACACTCAAAACTTAGCAAAATCGCTTCCAATGGAAAAAAATTAAAAAAAAATTTGAACTTCAACGATTCATTTAATTATATTGTTTCGCAATCGAAAAACAACACAGCACCAAGTTCATGAAAATGGGCATCCATATAAAACCTTTAAACTCCATAAAGTTTCATTTCAGGCCATAAATTTCGCCATTAAAAAAAATTCGCATTTTGGAGACTTCATTACAAGGTGGATCGGTATCCAGTTTTTGCCCTAGATTGGCAAATTTTTGCGATTCCTCCCTAAGGTTTGATGTTTTTTCAAATTTGAACAAAAAGTTGAAGGCCTACAACTTTGAGACACGAGTATCAATCGAAAGATCTCCTCAAGACGCATATTTCAAGTGATTTTCAGCTCCCTCGAAGGTGAGGAAGTGGGCTTCAGGGGTGAAGGAAAGGCAAAAATGGCCTGGAAAAGTGAAAATAATGTCTCACGCTCAAACAAACCCGAAATTCAACCTGCCCAAAAACTTTTGAATGCACGACAAAAAACCGAGCAGAAAATGTTAAATGAAGTTTTCCGTAGATCGCCCCCATTTTCCTAAAACATGTTCGGAACATTTTTTGGGGGTGTTGGGGGTTGTGTTTGGAACCATTTTTTGAGAAAAGTTTTGCTCATGATGAACTGTAAACCTAATAACTTTGAGAAAAAGGTTGAAACTAGGTCGTATCAAATTTTCAAGTCACCAATCAATCAAACAACGTCACAACTGGCGTTCGAAAATGACCTTATAAAAAACGCGTTTTTTTACTTGAACTTTAAAGTTGCGCACCACTCAAGTTTTCAAAGCTGGCACTCTGTAAAACTCGCTGGGTATATTACAAAGCTTTCTAAACGAGACTACAAAGTTTGACACCCCCAGGTATTACCGTTCAATACTTAGGCAAACTCAAACCTCACACAAAATTTTCGAAAATTTTGAGGAAAACTTTGACCCCAAGTTGTGTCGAAACTTGATCGCTTCGAGAGCCGCTGATTTTATGAGGCTTAGAACTTTTGAAAATGTACGAGCTATCAAACTTTGAAAGATTTAACCTCCGTGGTTTTCTCAAAATAATTCTCCAAATTTCGTCAAAAATACCCTAAAAATTTTTTGCAAACTTTGAGGGGCAAAGAAGGATACTTTTTACGAACGGATCGCAAAATGGCAACGTTGGCGTATACTCCATTGTTTCGTCTACCACATGCTGAAATTAAAGCCGCCTACAGGCATTCTATGGGTGTTTGGCAGCAGTTTGAAAATGTGTCATTTCGGTCGATTTTCGACCTTTGAACGGCCATTGAAGGAAAAGTTCTCGCACGATCTCGAAGAAAAAAGCTTAGGTTCGTGTCGAAAGGGCTTTTTATGTGCCTGCCAAATTTGAAGGCGCTGCGACGACGCGTTCGAGGGGCTACCCTATAAGAAGGCGACATCAATAGAAGGAACAATCCTTCGGTGAACGCCACGCGGCGTCTAGGGTAAGTGGTGTTCATCTTCCTTTGAATCTGTGCGCGTATGGGTCTTGGTTTTTTCACCGGATTTTCGCTAAGACGTCCGCCGGGCGCACAGAAACCAGGACTATGCTTAGAGATTACTCACAATGGAAGTCCTTTATTATTTCACGCCACGTCTTCGGAAATAACGTTACCGGAGTATGTTGGGCTTCGTTTGTAGTCGACGGAAGGGAGAAAAAGGTACTTTATGTGAAACTAATGCATCCTTGCATGTATATTACGAAAAAATGGACTATAGTTAGGTTAGAAGACATAGCAAGGCCTGTAAACGATGTCTGTAGGATTTCATCTACCACGAAAATATATCTTTCTTGCAGAATTTGCGCATCTCTCACGTTGTGACTGAAAAATATTGATCAGCACACTAAATGTAATCACAAATTTGAGAGTAACTTCTAAGAGCAAATCAGGAACAGCAACGGCAACTAAGGGATGAAAGTTACAGAAAATTTAAATAAATGGTTGAGAATGTTCTGTCGCAAAATGTATTTTACGTTCCTTCAGAGGGAAACAACTATTGTATCTATGGGAATCAGCACTCCCGGAGGGAATATGCCATTCTGAGCTGAGAGCTAGTTACGCCTTCTTTTTGTTAAAATAAAGTGTTTTTTTCTGATTTGTTAAGGACTCTCTCTTTTCGGTTCACTGCTGTCCTATTTTTTCAGCACCTACTACTTTTTTACTTTTTATCTTGTTTCATGAACTTTTTCCAATTTGTTTCTGTGTATCTTGTGCATAGATCTCGCGTTCAGACTAAATGGTGCCTTCTTCTCTTCTGAACGTCGTTGTTGCGGTAATGGAGGCTTAAACCCTACAGTAATCTAATATGCATTTTACCTACCAATGGCTTTTCCGCACTTTTTCTTCATTGCAAATTGATGCATATGTTGACATGTGTTTTTTAGCTCTATTTTCAATGACATTTGGGTCATAACTTTTTAAAATCCTTTTTGGGACACCTTGCATTGAGGTTCGTCCTTGTTTGTCACATGACTACATGCGTAAAGTAGGACGATCCTTGTTTAAACAAAAGATCCCACTGTCTGGGTAAGGAGTTACTCAAAATGTCTTGAATAATGTTATCCCATTTATTTTAATACCTGTAGGTGAAGTTCCGATCTATGAGGCAGCCTGAAATATGCTCAGTTGAGTATCTTTTTTTTAGAGGGAATCACGTAAATTTATCGAAAATCCAGAACACTCGGTGTTCATCGATGCTTGTACGAGGGGCTACAGAAAGTAGTGAATAAACACCCCTCAGGGGGATACAGGTATTGTATCTATGGGAATTAGCGCTCCCAGGGGGATTATGTGAGGGCCTGAGCTAAAGGTTAGGTAGGCTTCCTTTTGTTGAAATAGAATAGGTTTTTGTTTTGTTACGGACCATCTTTTTTCGGTTCACTGCTGTCCTGTTTTTCAGCACCTACTACTCTCTTCAACTTTTTTCTTGTTTCATGAACTTCTTTCCTAGCTTACTGTTTCTGTGCACCTTGTGCATAGATTCCGCGTTCCCGCAACACCATGGTAAATGGTGTCTTCCTCCTTCTTCTCTTAGAACATCTTTGTCGTGCAATTAAGGGAGGCTAAAACTTTCTTATATAATAATAATAATAATAATAATAATAATAATAATAAAAGTAGTGAATAAACACATGAAGAGGTTCTTTTGCGGAAGAGGCCTCGGAAAGTTTTTCCACTGGACTTTGTATTTAGGCGGTAGACGGTGATTGGGCCGCAAGACGGTGAAGGGCTGCGCAAAATACGGAAGGAAAAGTAATGTGAATGTGTTATTCAATTGAATTATTTTCGCGGATTATTCAATTTTTGTGTCGTGGTGGCGTGATTGCTATACGTTTATACTTTTACTGTTTTTAGTTACACTCTGGTTGGTGGCATCGAATGCGTTAATTTGCCGTTGTGAATTCGACACACTGACGTATTTTACATGACCTGTGACCTAATAGGTTGTTTCTTATTTTGCAGGTTGCCTGACGAACACGCTGGCTACGATCGTTCTAGTCATTTTTATGAGACAGTCCGGCGTGATGATGTCTGTTCATATAACGGCCCGATGTCCATGGGAGTGGGGATGCGGCGCAATTATCCGCCGCCACCTGAGACGGGCGAGTTCGGATCTCGAGGAGGCAGATTGCGCTCCTACGGCCGTGTCCAATACTGCACCACTCCTCGCGACCCTATAGACTACAGATGGCAGAGTGCCGCTCCTCCTCCTTCGAATTACAGGTAAATTAATGTTGTGAGAAAATAATGCCTGCGCTAGAAATAGTCAGTTTATTTTAATGAATCATAACTACTGAAATTGTAGTTGACTGGCCATAATCGAGTGGATCGGAACATTTGATTCCATTGTTGAAAAATTAATTTTAAATTTATCGAGAGACAAATCAAAATTAGCGCAAGTCGATCTTACACAGGATTCATGCAGTAATTACTGCCACAAGCTGTCCTACTTCGTGTATAAAAAAATTGCTTTAAATTTTAAAGGTATTTCCATCATTTGGGCCTACAGTACCGATTGTACCACTTTCTGTAATGTGTAGCGAAAACCAGTTATAACACAACAGTTTATTTCTCTTGAGCCATATCTAGTCTTTAGATCTTGCCATAAAGCTAACTAACTGAAATCACGGCTGCGAATAGTTTAGAAACTCGCGTCAAATCTGAATACACAGATTGTTTTTATACGTTGTTTTTATTTATGTCATAGATTGTTCTGTTCACGAGTTCAATAAAAAATTCAGCTTGACTTACGTTCAGCGATATTTTGATAACCACTTATAGCGTCCATGATATCCCTACTTCCCAGGTACCACCCGTCAGATGGGTACGGCGATGATAAGCTTCCCGTGTCCGTACGGCGAGGCTCGGTGCCTCCCTCACCCACCCCGTCACGGTCCAACCACATTCGCGCCTCAAGGGCTGCGCAAAACTCGAGCGGGGGCCTGGGGAGCAGCTCTCATCACTCCACGTCCAGCAGCAAACGTCACCATGCCCCCTCATCCTCCGCAGTCACCAGCCACTCCAGTTCTGATTCTGGATCCTCCAGTCGTAGCAGCAGTACCAGTAGCTCATCGAGCACCTCCAGCTCTAGTTCTAGCAGATCTCGGTCCAGATCCTTTAGATCGTCTCGATCACCGTCCAGATCTCCCGTGTCTCGAGTGCCGAGCTCATCTTTGAACTGTAACTCCTCGTCTTCAGGAGGTATAGTCGTCCCATCTTCTTCAACCGTCTCCTCACACGCCGCCAACGATAAGCGGCCTCTGGCTATCTGCGTCCGTAACCTGCCTATTGGATCTACAGGTTTTTAATTATTATTTTTTAAGGCGGTAGTTTGCATCCATTATTTTTAAGTACTTATAGCTTAATTTCCCTTGAATTGTTAGATTTGGGAATAGTAAATAAACGAAGTTTATATATAAAAAATGTAGATTTCTTGGAATGAAGTATCCTCCTGCTCTTTCTGCATTTACGAGGATGTTCAGTAAGACTGTGAGATCTGTAAATCAAGCTAGATATTCTGTTGTTAATTTTTAGTATTTAAGATATGCAAGAAGTAAAATATTGCCCAAGTAGTTACCAGCAGTAAAATATTGCACTCGTGTGGCTGGAACGGGAGAAATATGACCCTACATACATTCCTGCTTCGTTCCACATTGCCTTTGAGCGAATTTGAATTCTTGTTTCAAAACTTATCCTCAAGTTCCAGGCTCGAATAGAGTGTACTGGCGTCAACTTAGTTTGTGAGCTTAGTACTGGTCATCAATCAATTGTTTGGTCAATGCTGATCGGCCTCACAATACTGGTCGGTTGAAGGAAATTGCACTTGTGTTAAAGAAGCTAATTGATCTTTTATGATATTTGTACGTAAACATTTAATTGAATGTTGTTAGTATGAATTGATCTGTGTATTGAGTGTTGGAAAATGAATAAAAAATAAACAAATAATCAGGATTGAATGAGTCTGTCAGAATGATTAATTAGGCATTGATGAATTTTAGTTCTTGTTGATTAAATCTACGCGTGCTTTAAAATTTACATTAACCTAAATCTTGGCTAACTGGGGAATTACAGAGATGTTATAGAATGTGGAAAATTTATGTAGACTTGAAATTATTTAGTTGTTCCTCTCTTCAGCGAAGTAATATATTTTATTCATTGGGGGAAAGTTTACTGTTGACAGTTTTTATTCAGCCCACCTATATGGGATAGATTTATATGAAGCCCAGATTCGAATGTGTGATACTTTATGTAGCGAAAAATAGGATGAGTCAGTTCTTGCTTATCTTTATTTTTCCATAATTTCTTTTGCTGCATGGAGTTGAACAACCGATCAAGTTAGCTGATCCTTTGCTTATGTAATAATGTTCGGTTATAAAATAAGAAACTATGGATCACAATCCAATTTTCCATTACTTCATGTTATAATCAGAAAAGAATATGCTTGTAAACTGCATTTTTGAAGGCACGTCACAAGCAATCGCAGAAACAAACTTATAGATCATACACCACAACGATATTGTTGAAAGCAAAGTAAGACGTTTTTCTAACCAAATACTGTTGGGTAGAGGTAGTTGCGTTGTGTCTCTCAACTGAACGCGGATTTGAAAGGGACGGTCAGTTGTAGGAAGTTGTGCATGGGAGCGGAGATTTTTCTTCGGAAATAAAACTTTCAGAACTATCGAGTATAGTGCAGGTACAGTATCTGATTATACGATAGCTGGGAGGGTTTTGGATAAATGCAAAATTTTCCAGAAACATCTGTTCGGAGTGATGTGATAGAATAAATATGGAATCGGGTGCAAATGAGATGTGTTAAAATTTGTACCGTTTTCTTTTTAAATTTTGTTTAGTGGTGAATCTGGGGAAATTAATTGCTAAGATGGAACTTAAAATAGTCGAGTCGAATGCGAGAGTTGTGTGCGGTCAAGAGGCAAATTATTTTGAAGATCAATAGTGTTGTAGTCGTACGATAAAAGTGTATAATAGGGGTTGCGAGAATGTGAAACAGAAAGAAAGCTAGCGAGTCCGTGTGAGTTGTAAATGTGAACAAAGTCGTGTGAGGACTTGGATTTTGATCTAGCATTGTCTAGAGTCTGGTTATGTGCTGGCGAAAGTATTTTTATGGTTGCCACGTGGACATGTTTAGGTACCGTATTTGGTCAACTTATCTTGCTTTCGTAGATTGAATGTACTAAAAACTACAAACCTTTCGATGATTGAAGTGAACAAATACAATATTTATGCTATCATTTTGTTCATGTGTTCTGATTACTAACCAAACGTTTGTTTTGCCAGACATCTCCTTGAAAGACGGATTATTTCACGACTACAAGAAGCATGGCAAAGTCACCACGGTGCGCATAGTTGGCACTGGTACCGACCGCTACGCTGTCGTCTGCTTCAAAAAGGCCGAGGATGCAGAGAAGGCTCTTCAAGCGTCTCATGATAAACGCTTCTTTGGTGTCAAGATACAGGTATTTTCTTTGGCTTGGCGTTGAGATACGAAGAGTTTAAATTTCTGCTGGTACGTGGGGAAATACTTTTCTATGTGGTGAACTGGTAAAGTTTTCTTTGTAACGAGCTGGTAATTTGTAACTCATCAATTCGTTTAGATATGGTCGTCAACTATTTGGGTTTGTGTGATTTAAACGTTTTAATTGTTTTGAATTAAATAATGGTTTTCGTATGGTCTAGCTCAATGTTGAATAAACGACTATGCGCTTCTTTTCTTGAAGTTTGTATTTGTTCCTTCATCGAGTACCTTCAAGAGTTTTACTCTTCAGTGCGAATAGGATAGACTGTAGGCATAGCTGTTCTTCTTTTTTCTTTTCATCTATTTTCTCAACTTGCTGTTTTTATGTGCATAATAACCTGTGTGGGAACGCGCATTGTGCATCGAGTTATCGTTTTCTTCAGTCTGTACTAAACGGTCTCTTCTCTTTGCTCTCTTGAGATCGCCTTTCTTGTGGTTAGGGAGTCTTATACGTATAATGTTAATAATAGTAGTTTTTGATGTGGCTAGGGAGTCAGAAATTTATTAATGTAATAATAGTAATAAATATACTAATTCGAGTTTTGAATTCAATGGAGTCTTTGTATGATGTTGGTTTGGTTTCTCAAATGTAAGACAATATTTGTTCAAATGATTTCGAAATAAAAAAGTAATATATTTATCTTCTTTATAATGGCTTCACCCCCAGTATAATAGTTTATGCAATCTAAAATGTACTAGGTGAATATTTTGATTATAATATCCTACGAGGTATGAACATTGATTTTTCTGTTCGAAGGAATATCAATGTTATAGTGCAAATGTCACGATCTTCGAGTACTGCATGAAAATTTGTGCTGCAATAGAATATTACAAAATATGAAACTAAAGCCCCTTCATGAATTATGCATCCTTGCTATCGGATTTTCGAGCCTGAAGATAGAACTTTTTTAGGCACAATATTAGCTTGGTCGCCTAAAAAAAAGCATTACTCCCTTTAAGTACTTCACTCATCTTCGCAAACCTGATAATTGAAGTTGTTACGAGCCCCCGTGTTTGTGTTCAGATAATCTATTAGAATTGTATTTCTGTACCGCTAGGTTGCCCCACACGAAGGTTTGGAGCTAGACGAGAACGAGTACCGCACGTATGACGTAGACCAGGACGAGTACCACCACAAGGCTACCCGCACTCTCTTCATTGGAAACCTGGAGAAAGAAATCACACCTGCGCTCTTGCGAAGCACCTTCGACCAATTCGGCGAGATAATCGTTAGTGCACATTGCCTCAGTAGTTCTTTGGGTGCTGTATCTCTCTAGCCTTTGGATGTTTAGCATTGTCATTGCCGAAAACTTGTTTGTGCATTAATTAACATTTCTGTATTTGTGTATAGATATGTTGAAATTAAGAGATGCTTTCGATGCACGTTACATCTCGATGTTGTGTTTTGGACTAATCGCTCTCGACATCTAAGCTCATACCTTAACCCTTACCAATGCCAAAACCTTAACCCTTTAACGTCCGAATTTTTGTACTCATATTACCGTTAACACAACCACCGTCACTAAACTGGCGCTGGCATCAGGCAGCCTCCGATATCAGAATGAGGAAGGAACTGCCACTCGGCAGAGAACTTCAAAGAACACATTAGGGAACTAATCAAACAAAAAATACAATATATTGAGGGTATTTTTGAAAGAGGACACTGGTGTCCTCGTGGGCGTTAAAGGGTTAAGTGTGGGAATTGTTGTATTGATACAATTTTGGAAGTGAGGAAGTATGAAAGTAACGCTAAAACTTAACACATTACTATTTTCTATTGAAAATCCTCGGTCTCTAGTGCTATTTTCAAAAATGGTTCACATCAAGCCTGTTAGCATTATTTCTTCATTTTTTTTAGCACAAAGGGTAGTAATTATTGCAATTATTATTTCATCTGTTTGTCTGTGTTTATTTTCAACGGTGAAGTCCTGGAAAATGAACTAGTATTTAATATTTAGATGAGACTAAGGAAACTTTCTTTGTTTTTAAAAATGCAAATGAACTATTTCAGGATGATAGGAGCTACTGTCTTAGCAGTACGTTGATGGATTAGACTTTGAACTGTGAATTTGGTAGAGGTGAATGAAGAGGGATTAATTGCTATAAATGCTTCGAACTGCACGGTTTCAGGTAGTTATTATTTTTTTTTAAAAGAGAGTGCGAAGATCCTCTTACAATAACATTTGACATAAACGAAGAAAGAAAAAAAAGGAGCTTAAACAGAACTAACAGCTATTCTAGATAGCTGTTGGTGCGTATCATTTGTTCTTAACTAGCTTTGGTAGAAGAGGGATTCATTGTAATTTCATTTGTATTCATTGTAATTTTTTGCTCATTTTCTTGCAGCTGACCTTCGTTGCAGTGCTACAGCGTTAGGCTAAGAACACAAAGGCTATGCTGCACCTCTCAGCAGCTTGCATGTTGCTCTAAATAGTCTAATATCTTTGTAGCGCTATGCAGTTATTTATGTAAATGTATTATTGTATTCATTGTAATTTTTAATATCAAATGTACCGATGAAACGTCTTCGTAGCGTCTTTGGTGGTGAAACGTCTTATTTAAAAATAATAATAGTGTAATTTTTCTGTGCTAAAATTATTGGTTGGAGTCTTTTAGCTGATTTGATCAAGTATGAGTTACCGTTCAATTTCCTTGTTTAAACACATTGTACCTTCCTTTCAGGAGATCGAGATAAAGAAGCAAAACTTGGCGACGTTCGCGTTCTGTCAGTACGCTGACATTCGGAGCGTAGTCCGTGCAATGCGTGCCATGGATGGGGAACATTTGGGGGCTAACAGAATAAAGCTTGGATTCGGGAAATGCATGCCTACGCGGTGCGTCTGGCTCGACGGCGTTGTTGATAATGTGAGCGAGAGCTTCTTGCGGGACCAGTTCTCCATCTACGGCACTGTCAGCTACCTCATCATCGACAGGCACAAAGGCCAAGCGCTTGTCTTTTATGAGGCAGTGAGTATGGTTATTTACGTACAATTGAGTGGTTTTAGTGATTGAATTTTTGTTATACCTTTTTAATTTTTTGCTGCTTACCGTGTCGATTTAGAGTATATCGAACGTCATCAAGTCATATAGTTTCATTTGTAATGCATAATTATAAAAAAACTCTGAAACCATTACTTGGACGTTAACGTAATGAGTATTTGAGAAATTTCACCAAATAGCGCTGCATATTTTGCTAGTCTGTAATGTCTTTTCTGATAAAGCAAGTCTTTCGTTTTTTTATTTCAGAATCGCGAAAGAAAAGTTTGTTCCTGAATCTCAATGTTAGATGTCTGTAGAAACTTGTTTTAGGCTCACAGTTCACTGCCTGAGTTTAGCTTACGGAAGCACAGAATGGCTAAGCTGCGTTACGTGTGCAAATCACAAAGCAAACGATTTTCAGAAATATAGCTCATTCAGAGTTTGTCAGGGATATAACCTTGACTAAGTATTCGAAAATTGGATGATCCGGTCGTGTCAAAATATTTGTGTTTTAATCTTATTTAAGTTCTCCACATGGAGCAGATACCTTCGAATTAAATAGTAGTTATGTTTACGATTGACGTCATCACTCGCATGTGTTTTTCAGATCACTAACGTAAGTCTGTCACTGTCTAAGTGTGCCTGTCATTAATGTTTCGCTTCATCGGTGCATTGCAGGAAAAGTACGCGACGATTGCTGTGAGCGAAATGAGAGGTCGTATTCTAATGGGTAAAAAGCTTCAAATTGACTTCGCCTCGAGAGAGTGTGAGGTGGCCTTCTTCGATAACCTTACAAAGCAAGGCTTCAACCTGCCCCCCGAGCGGCCCTGGGAGCGCATCTCTACAAAGTTAGTTTGTAATAGAATGATTGATACTTTCATTTATTGTACTCCCTTACTTCTTGGATGTATTTGCTAGTTCTGTATTTGAGAATGCTATTTCCTTAAACGAAGTGAGTCCTATTATTCCTATGTCGTTTCTTAAACTAATATTTTAGTTTTAATTGCGTTTGAGAGAGTCTTGAAAGAAGTGTGTTTTATTTTTTTAGAAATTAGCTATACGTTTAGTCTTATTCGCTGAAAAACCTAAGGCTCGAGACAGGAAATTTGTGTCCACTGGAGAGCTCATTCTACTTCTATAAATATTGCAGTGGTCTGATTCATCTGTGGTTGTAAAAGATGTGCAAATAGGTTTTTGTTAGCTACTTCAATTCGTTATTTTATTTACACCGTCATGGTATAGTTAAATTTATTGTGCCATGTTGAACAGCTGGTCGCTCTAATTTTTTTAGATGTATTTGCTAATGTCTTTCTTGTAATATCAGTCACATGTGTACTACGTAGAAAATTTACGCATCAACGATTGTGAAGGTCATTGTGGCTTGGATGAGTTTATTACGCTCTACACTTCAAAAATATTTTGTCAAGGACACTTCCTGATAAGTCGTGTTTTCTGTATATCATGCGCAATGAGGGCGTCGTTTGTCGTTATTTTTCTTACTGAGCAGTTGCAGGTGCCAAATCTTAGGAAGAGTAGCGTAGGAGCTAAAAAGCGTAGCCAAACAACACATTGGTATTGGTTAAATGATTTAATCTTTTCACCGTTTATAGGGAGCGCGCGAATGGTAGCACGGCGAGTTGTGGGTTAACTAGCAACGGAACGAGCGGCCGCTACGACATGGGTAACTCGACTGGTACACCGACGACAGCGGCAACAGGGACTGCCAGCAGCAGCAGTTCTGTGGCTGGTATCGGCAGCGGTCGTTACCCTCGAGCTGCTGGTGCAGTCGAGGTCCACAGCAGCACCGTCAGTTCTAGCCGAAGTCGGCGACTGCAAAATGCTACGTCGTCTTCAGCACCGTCCTCTGCTATTGCTTCTTCATCTGTCGCCGTCACTCCCGTCACTTCTTCCGCCACTACCACCACTAGCTCTATAATAGACCACCAGCCCCACTCAACTACAAATGGTGGACCTACGTCTACTTACTCTCCGTACGGGGCTGGGGGCACGTCGTCTGTCTCTGCTGCATCGGCTGGCAGAGGAGGCTTGCCTTCCTCGTCTTCTGCAAGAGGCTCATATTCTGCGCGGTCCAATCGGGCTAACGCGAGATACGATGGTTTTGATGACTATGGACCCCCAACTGGGTGAGGACTTCTAATAGGAGAGTATACATAGCTATACGAAACGTTCATCTTGGACAATTTACGTTTTGATGTATGCTCATGATAATTTATTAAATTTATTTATTTATTATTATTTTTCAAGATGGCTTAGTCCCGAAAGTGTGAAAGAGGTGTGAAGGAAGAAACTGCTTGCTGCGAGAATTACTAATAATAAACTTTGTAGTGTTAGGGTTAGATAGGTATTACGGCTATGAATAAAAAAACAACTAGAATGTCAGAGATATTGGTTTCTCGTTATTGTTGTGCAGAATACACACCAGGGATATTGTGTGGAGCTCGACTGTTTATTCCTGGATAAAGTTGGCTTAACCTTCGAAATATTTCTTTTTTTTATTATCATAGACAAAATGTACGTGATAATTTACAGCACGTGTAAAATTTGTGGGTGTGTTGCTCATTAATGCTAGAAGTTTTATTTAGAAAGTCCTTCTTCAAGTATACTATTGCAAAAAAAGATAAATAATTAACATAACATGATAACGAATAAACATAATTTTTTCGCATTGGAGCTAATTTTACTGAGATTGCTGATAGATTGTCTTTTCAGGGTTATATCAGTTATTATAATACTAAATACCGAGATTTAGCTGCAGAAGCAATTCTCCTCACAACGATGTCACCTAGGCTTCTGGCATAGTCTAGTCATCGAACTGCGCCTTCAAAAAGCAAATTTGTCTGTAATCATATTTTGAAATGGTATTTTGCATCTATGGGCAATAATTTCTTGTTTTCACTTTTGCCAAGTTTTGTTTGAACAATATTGACTCTATGCATAAACCATTGAAACTAATTCTGACAACGAAAACAACTCTTATCAAAACAACAACTCTCATTGATAACCTGATTTTATTTCAGGAGGAGCTATGACGAATATAGTCAAGGAAGCGAAGCATCGTACGAGGATAGCTACGAACGAGAACTACGTGAATACGCTGGCAGTAGATACGATACTGCCAACTCAGCTGCTAGACGGGGTAGCCGCACTACTACAGTTTCACCCCAGCCTTCTTCTGTGGCTGCTGCACTCACGAATTGTAGCAGCACTGGTACTCTGACCACTACAGTTTCAACAACTGCTACAGTTGCTACTACTGTTGCTAGTCCTTCGAATCGCGTTCCAGCGTCATCTTCATACTCACAGTACGATGACTATGCTTCATCGCGTTCATCCTCTCATGTAGTAAACTACGATGGTTCAGGCTGTTACTCACCGTCAAGCGTATCCTCTCCTCCTCCTTCTCGGTCCGTCAAAAATCGACTCGCCTCACGCTCTCCTGCTGCTTCCCTGGCCACGTCACCCTCTAGGGAGGTGACACTCATTGACGACAGAGCTCTTCCTGACCTTAGAAAGAGAAGGCCTAACGATCTGAAAGACCTTGTAGTAAGAGTTAGTGATAGGAGACCACCCCTTGAGTCTCCGGTTCGATCTCTAGGGCGCGCAATCGAATCTCCGGCCAGTGGTTGTCACAGAGAGCTCTACGATCCAAGATTGGTTATTAAAAGAGATGAAGCTCAGAGCTCATCTGGTGATGAACGAAGCGATATTACGGAGTCTCGGTCGAGCAAGAAGATGCGGTATGACTCTGCTTACGACAAATCACACGTGCTCAAAAGAATGCTTGATAGTAGCGACTGTAGCAGAGAAACTCTTTGCTTCCGACGGCCTCATGATGCAAGGAAAACATCCGAGTCATCTGCTTCCAAGTACAGACGAGAAGAACGGTCACCTCAAGTAGACCCACGCGCCAGGAGGCTTGACGATGAAACTTGGAAAAATAGAGATATTGGCAGTCAGAGTGGTGACAACTTTGAATGCATGAGCGACTCGAGCGCTCCTGGCACTCCTGTCAGGGATGAACGGGACGAGTGCATGCCTAGCAGTAGTACTGGCGGTGCGGCTACTGCAGCACCTTCATCACATCACCGACACCATATCCATCACCAGCACCCTTACCATCAGCAGTCACACCGAGATCGGAATACCCCCTCCTCGCCAATGTCTCTACCTCTTCCTCGCTTTGCTCAGCAGTTGCGTAGCAGTCAAATGTCCCCTCTTGCTTCTTTTGCTCCGAACTCGCCTAAATGCCGTATCGTACGTTCACCTTTATCATCGAGTAGTAGCAGCAGCAGCAGTAGTTGCAGTGAGAGTAGTGTGAGTAAGGCTGCAAGCCTCACGGTGGACACAACATTTACTCCATTGGATGACGATTCTACGATTCTGGCGGATACTCCCGTATCTCCTGGACCCACTGCTCATCCATCCGATTCGGAAGACTCTCCTCTTGCCACAAATAAGCAGGGGGCAGCACTTGAAGAGCGGATCAGGGCTCTAGATGTGAAGTATGAAAAGTGGGGTAACGCTCGAGTAAATAATTCTCTTGAGAACGTGAGAGATAAAGTAGCCATCCCGAGTAGAAAATTCCCAGTGGACTTGGAAGCATTACGATCGACGCCGTCAGCTATTTTCAAATCTGTGCTCTCTAGACGAAGTATATTTGACGAAGATGGTGAAAGATTGGAAAATATAGAGGAAAAATATGAACCTAAAGCGTTTGTGTCACTAAGCAAAAACAGAACTACTGCGACCATAACTAATATTTTAAGCACTACTTATAGTACGAGTAAGGCATCACTTGGCACAAGTAAGAGCTGCAACTCTAGTGCCGCTAATACCGCTTCAACAAGTACTACAAGTAGTGTAAATTCCTCTTTACAAACCTCCTTATCCCAGTTACCGTCCAAAAGTGAGACTGCTTCAGTTAGCAGTATCAACAGAACTTCCCCTTCTACGGTTGTACGCAGTTCAAGTACTTCATGCACAATCGTTACTACAACGTCTAGAACCATCAAGGTCACAGCTGCCTCACAAGTTATTACTAGCGTATCGGGGAGCACCAAGAGCTCTATTTCAGCAATGGCCTTGCGTACGTCGCCCATGAGATCTCTCAGTTCTCCGGTAACTCCTCCCGTCACTATTGCGGACATAATTGCTGCCACAACGCTTCCAGTTCCTGCTGCTACTCCTATCAACAGTCTTCCTGGCTTTCGGCCCTCAATATTCGACATGGCATCCGGCCACAATAATAACAATTCTGAAAACAGAGCATCTTTTATATTGTCTCCTCGTAGTTCTCCAGGACCAGTAACTGTTAAATCCAGCGGCAGTTCCTCACCAATGACGCGACGGGACTCGTCATCGTCCTCGTCTTCTTTCCAGCTATGCAAAACGATCTCTTCTAATAATTTGGTTAAAAGCGCGTACAGTCCTACAGAGAGTCCTGACTACAACGGTGCGCTACCTGTGTCTCCTATGCCTGCCAGCCCTGCAGCTACTACACCTGCCGCTGCGAGTGTCACGCAGGCGGCCACGCAAGGCTTCGATCAGCTCGCTTCTCCAAGCAGTCATTTTGGTAGCGTGTCCTCAATGTCGCCCGCCAGCACAACCGACAACCATACGCCTATTCGAAAGAACAGCGGCTCTCCTCCTAGAACCAAAGACGATTTTATAACATCTTACGCTGATCCTGAAACTAAAAGTGTTAGTGTTACGTCGTCCGACTGTTCCATTGAAACAAGCAGCAAATCATTCGAACTTTATGACAGAGAAATTTCTAGGTCTGACGACTCGACTTTACGGGCTGTTAGTAAAGACAGAGAGCCACCACCTTTGTCAAGTACCAGCAAAACAGAAGTATCTTCTTCAAAAGAAAGCGGTACTGTAATAGAACCCCGAAATGAAGACTCCATTGACCAACTGTCGGCGAACCTCCCGTCTCCGTCCAAGTCACCTAAAGGCAAAATTGGTGCAAATTTTTCAAGTAATAAATCGAAATCATTTGTGACGAGCAAAAAGCTGGACTCGTCTCAGGACTCCAATAACGAGATACAAGAAGTCACATCAGAAGACAATGATGAAACTGAAGAAGCTGTGTCGACTAGTTGGAGCACTCGCTCACAGGATGAATTATCTGAACTGTCAACTTCTTCGAAAAAGAGGAGACTTGCCTCAGGAGACGGAGACGCTAAAGTGACCTCTTCAGACAATGGAGCTCGGGTTAAGCAGCACAAGGAAATGCATTGTTATCAACACTCAAAGAAAATGAAGTTGAGCTCACCTGGCAAATCTGATACCACTGCTGCTACTGTTACCCCCCTCAGTCATTCAACGACAGACGATCAAGATCCACCCAAGGATGAAGTAATTACCATTAATAACCTGAAATACGAACATAGACACTTGGATAAGGTCAAAAATCAATTGAATGCTGGTTTGTCCAAATCTGTTAACAAGAAACGAAATGCATTCAAAGACCGTTCAGACTCGCGAAAATTGGATAAACGAGACAAAAAGAAAGAAAGAACAGATCATGAAGAGAAGGAAAGACCAGACGATAAATCGCACAGAAACCGTGAACGTACTCTTTCTGGGCGCAGCAATGAAAGGAAAAAGACAGACAGTCTTGGATACTCTCCTAAAACCGAGAGCATGTGTTCACCCAAAACAGATTGTATGATGAGTTCTCCCAAGCCTGAAAGTCTCAGTTCTCCCAAGGTTGAACTTATGGCTTCCCCAAAAGCTGAAGTGAAAGAAGAGCCTATGATGGACAGTGTCACTGATAACTCTTTCGAGAAGAAGGACGGTGTTCATCGAGCGATAGTAGACAATATCAAGAGAGAACGCAAATTTAGTGCAGACTGTAAGAAGACAGACTTGCAGAAAATGTCTTCTCATGAGAAAGAGGAAAGTGGGTACTGTGAAAAGCTATCAAGGGAACCTAAGGAAGAGGACGTTAAACCGCTGAAAGAAAATAAACCGGAAGATAAAGATACTAAACACAAACCACCGTCACCCACTCTTATAAGGAAACAGCTCGAAGGGCCTGACTCAATTGTAGAAGAACCAATTCACAAGGAAGGGGATGTCAAGAGACGATACTCAGAAGACCTTCAGTGTAGGGAGCAAAAAGATCGGTACAGAGAGAGAAGCAAGAAGAATAAACTGAAGACAAAACATAGTAGCATATCAAGTACAGACGGAACTGAAAAGTTGAAGTTTGGCAAGATATCCGTTCCTGCGGATAAGGGCACAAGTAAGGAAGACCGTGGCAGTGGCAGCAGACATGGTAGTGGACATCGAGGAGGAGGAGGAGACGACAAGCGCTCTCGCAAGAGCAAATACAGCGAGTCGTCCTCAAACTCGAGCGGCAGCAGAAATGAGAAACGGGAGAGACGGGAGTCGAGTAGCAGTGTTTTGAGCACTTTATCTCACGATGAAAAAACTTCATCTTCCTCTCCAGCACGACCTGGCGAAGTTGCAGAACAGCAGGCGTCGTTTGTCATCTCTTTTGACGTACGAAGCAGCAGCTCCTTAGCTGCGCGGCGACGTTCTGCTGAAGGAACTGAGAGCATAAAGGACCTCTCGCTTGTTCCTGTTCGAAGGAAGCACGATTCCGGCAAGGTTGATAAAGTGGTGGACTTCAATGAACACCGCTCAAAAAGAGAGCCAGACTTCAGTAGCAAACAACTCGTTAACAAACATGATTCGAAGAGAAACAATTATCATTCACGGACTAAAGACGAATGTCACGAGGGGAGCATTGATCCATCAGCTTCTGGCCGTCATGCATCGTGTGATGCTGCTATAACCGAGACGTCTGATGATGATTCTCTAAAAGTTTTGAACTTGTCTGCCTCATCCAGTAATGGCAGCAATAAGCCAAAACAAACTTTACTACGCAATTCTGGTTCGTCGAAGTCCAAGCATAAAAAGCGTCTTATGTCTAAGGATAGTCCTGCTCGCTCTGATTCTGAGTCGGATGAGCTGGTGAGCTCTAGTCAGTCATCTGACGAGGAGAATGAACATCAGAAAAATGTCTCGCTGTTTCAAGAGCCTGTCTTTGATAATTGCTTTGACATGTACGATAAGGTAAAGTCTAGGCATCTCAAGTTAGAACAAAAAAAGAGGGAACAAGAAAGGCTCAAGGAAGAAGCAAAGCAGAAATCTTTGATGCAGCACAAACAGAAACAACGCAACAAAAAGAAGAAACTAGCTTTGCTTGCAACTTCGTCAGGTGCTGCAGAGTCTGATTCTGACACCAACGAAGACGTGATCAACAACAAGCGCGTAAACCCTCGAATGGTAGCAAGCAGCACAGACGATGACAGACCGTCTATCGCTCATGTGTCGTCAGACGAGTCAGATGCTGGGCTGAGGTCGTCGCCTACTAATGGGTTACGAAAACCCTCACTGTCAAAAAGGAAACGAAATAGCAGTAGTAGCAGCAGCAACAACAACAACAACAACAACAACAGGAGTAAGAAAAATAGCGGTGAAACAAAGCCGTCATCCAATTCTGTCAAGGGACTCGTCGTTTCCGACATATCTTCGGAAGAGGATATTACAGGAAAATCCGAAGACATGTCGGATTACGACGTAATTCCTTGCAAAAAATTACTCAACAAACCTATTGCTGCTGATGATGATAAGCATGAAACAGCTAAGAAACCTCCTCGACCTGCATTATCAGCGTGCCATATCAAAACTTCAACTGACTCAGACCGTGGTAAATCTGACCTGATTCATTCTTACTCTGAAGAAGTTTTCCACTCTGATGACAGTGATAATCCTGTTATTGAAGAGATTAAACCTTGTAAACCTAAGAGCAAAGCTGAAGCTGCTGAAATAAGCATTCTAGCTACCAATACTTGCCGCTGGGATCATTCTAACAAAACAAAACTTGCTAGCAAAGAACGAATACGCAGAGACTGTCGGATGGAAGCCATTTTTGGCGTCATGTCAGACGATAGTGATGCAAGCACAACTAGCCCTTCGGTTACGCCGTGCAAGTCTCCGCGCAATGTTTCTGTTACAACATCACCTAGTAGGAAGAAAAGCACATTATCTCGCGCATTCAACTCGCCCCGAGATGTTCCAACATCGCCTCCTAGTATCATACATCCAATTTCCTATTTTGATTCTGAAGATGACCTTAAAGCAGATGGTGTTAGTTACAATTCCACTGATAAGCCATGTGAAGAAGACACGCCAAAAATTATCAATGAAATTGTGAACGAAAACACCAAAAAGTCTATGCGTCGCAAAACAGTCGTCACAGCCACTGCAGAAGTTCTTGAAGACACAAGACTGGCGTCGGACTCAGGCAAAGGCAGCAGTGGTGTTGGAAGCAGTAGTTCGAGCACTAGCAGCACGGGTAGCACTGCTGATGATCTCATACTGTACCATCCACCGCCTGTCGAGACAGTGAAAGAAGAGAAAGAGAATATCGTCGAAAATCACCAGGGTGAACTCTTTCGGTATTCTGACGATGACCTTATCGTGGATTCAGATAATCGGGAGCCTGTACGTAAAGACAAAAAGAAGAAAAAGAAACATAAGGATCGAGATACTACTCGGTCTCGTCACCGTAGTCGCAATAAGCTCTTGGCCTCTGAGCAACTTGACGTAACCAGTGAAGTCAATTCTCAAATTGTAATGGCAACAAGCATAGACAGTAGTGCCTCTTGCAAATCTCCCTTGCAAATTATTCAAACTTCATCAGCTAATATTTGTTCATATAATCAAGGCAAGTCGCCTTCTCATGCTGTTCCGCACTCACCTTCACGCAGCAACAAGAATCGTCAATCCAACTCTCCGATTGTGGGGCCATCTTGCGACAAGAAAAGGAGTTTCTCAGGCCTTGGAAGTCCTTCGACCATCAAGTACTTCGGTAGCGCTGGTTCCTTAGAAGGAGGCATTAACCAACCGTCTCGATCGCGGTCTCGTGACTCACGGAGCTCATACGAACAAAATGAGACCGAGATCGAGCCGGCTTTGGATATGCCTCTCATTAAGACAGACTCAGATGATGAAGTATTAATCACAAATGGAGATAACATGAAAAGTATAACCTCAAATTCCGCTCATACTCCTTCCTCACCTCGACCCGATGAGCCTACTGTTCTTTACGAGCGTGATATTGGGGACGAAAGTAAAGACCCACCGTCTTGCGATACCGAGTCGAAAACAATGAATACGACTAAGGCTTCTCGAAGTGTCATTTCTCAAGAAGAAACCCTTAATGCCGTTGCTGGGCTCTTAGCATCTTATGATGAATATGCAGAGCATGCTAGGAACTCAGACCAAGAAGACGACAATTTAATGGCATCTGAAGCTAACAGCGTTGTAGAAGAGGATTCTCAGGAGGCACAAACGGCAGCTCAGATGCTGCAGTCCGAGATGCCCGAAGATGTAGACCGCGAACCTGAAGAACAAAGAAGGGAGGACGCGAATTGGAATGCTGCAGTATCGACTTCCGGGAACGCGGCTGTCGGTTCTACCGAGTCGGTAGCACGCGCTGAAAGAGAGCCCGGGGTGGAGTCATCGTTAGACAGCTCTTCGTCAAGGTCAAGAGCTCAGCCTGTAGAAGAAGAAATCTGTGGTGGCTTGAAAAAGGAAGTCGCTCCGACTGTGGCGTCAGAGATTCCCGAAAATTCTGATGATGTACATGTAACTCACACTAGTGGTACGAGTTGTTTTGATGCTTCACAAGAAAAAGGAACAACTCCTTGCGACTCTGTTGCATTCCCTGACAGTCCGACATCGGTCCAGTCGGAGCCAGCTTTACAAATAGACGAGGATCACCTCGAGACTCTAGACGAGCTCCACTCATCTGTTACTCCTCAGAAATCTCGTGATGCATTGCCAAACTCAGAAGTAAAAATAATTCCTAATACAGAGGTGAAACCTGTTCCAGTGGCTGAAAATAGTGATCAACCCACTCCACCTCAGACCCCGTGGGTAGACGACAGTGCTACAAGTTTGGATGGTCCATTACGTCAGAAAGAAATTAGCGAGGATAACGTGCTCAAAGACAGTAGAGAGGAAAAAGTACAAGAAAGAGAACAGGATGAGATGAAAGAAGAAATCCAGAAAAGTTTATCTCCAGTGTGCATATCTGTCAGCAAGGATGCTCCATCCATTCCAATTCAAAGTGTTGATCAGCCTTCTGTTAATACGCCGGATAGCAATGAAGTTTTGCCTTCTGCGTGTAGTAAGACCCTGGAGAACACCGAATCTTCGACTAGCTCGAGTGATGAGACATCACAAGGAGACTTTGCCTTGCCCAAATTGGATGCATCACCTTCAAGTGACTTGCCAACTGATGAAACTAAGGAACACGAGGATTCGCTTACCTCTACGATGCAAAGTCAAACATTTCCTAGTGAAGCTCAGGAATCCCCTAAGGAGCCTAAGTTGGAGGATGATAAGTCTTCTCTATCACCCTTGGAAGACAACATTGTGCCTGAATCGCCGTTTAAAATGGAAGTTGAGGCGTCTCATTGCGAAACACCGAAAGTTGACTCGTCTCTCTCTGCAAAAGAGACTAAATCCTCATATGACGTGAAGGATGAGCTTAAAGCTGATAAACCATTTATGAAGTCTGAAGACACTGAGGATTCCATCGAGGAGAGCAAATCAATTTCAAACCTTATTTCTGAAGGTACTTCAGCGTGTGAAACTAGTTACGAAACACTACCTCTGAAAGTTGAAAATGAGACCGAAGACAAGTCTAAAGTCCTTCCCGAAGTCACAACTGAAAATAACGAATGTTCATCGGCTGAAATTCAACCTGAAAAAATCCTCGAAAATCAAACTACGTCAATTTCAATGGACAACAGTGTGGGTGAGGAAAGTGTTGATGATGAAAACGCTGCTGATAGTAGTGCTTTAGTTGATAGCAGCAACAGCAGTGTCAATGAAGTATCTGCCCCCGTGCAGTCCCCTCGCGGGAGGGGAGGCCGTGGACGTTGCAGGCGAGGGGGCAGAGGAAGATCAGCTTCGTCTACTAGTGACGGTAAAGACGATAAATACGTTGCTCAACAAACTACCCCACGGAACAAGTCGCGTAGTCGTTCTCGTCCAACAAAGGAAGAACACCAGGACGTCTCAAAGCTTGTTAACAACTTGCAAGAGCCAAGACGAAGCTCACGACCTAAACGAGTGCGGCGCCATCCTGATATGGTGGACCACGACGAGAGTAGCGGCAGACGTCGAAGAGGAATGCGTGGCGTGCGGGGCAGCCTAAGGCCATCTGCAGCTTCTACTACTTTAGACGTATTTGAGTTCCATGAGAGCGACGATGACACAGCTCTTGCAGTTAACAAGGCTGGAAAGAAAGATGCTCCTATTCCAGCGACGCAAGTGAAATCACCCGCCAAAGAAACAAGTCATGAAGAAGATGCCCGCTCAGGTTCCAGCTCGAATGTTCGTAAATCACGTCGATTACTTGAGAAGGTTGCTGAAGATGAAGATTCAAACAATGAAAACGAAAATACAACTGCTCCTTCAATTGGAGTAGTGCCTCCTCTCACAATTCCGACTTCTGCAATTAGATATAAAGGTAAAGAATCATCAGCGCAACAACGAAGAGGAGTACGAGGAGGTCGAACTAACCTGGCAACTTTCGTTGCAAATGTATCTTCTCTCAAAGAGATTCCACCTTCTCTCAGCCTTCCAGAAACTTCAGTGATTTCCTCGAACTCACCTAAACCTTCAATTTCTGATACATTGTCTCCAATCACTCCAATATCAGCTACGAATACAATGCCGTCTCTAAATGAGCAGCAACCTGGGATGTCAACTGCAAAAACCGTTCCCGTTGTACGAGTTATTAGTTCCACTAGCTCGTTTCCTTTACCAATATCGCATATTTCTTCAATGTCCATTGCAGGAGCGCCCACCGTCATCACCTCAGCCACCACTACTACTGCATCCACTACGGTTAGCTCTCCAGTTATCAACTTTAGGTCTCCTACCCAAAAGGAGTCAGATCCAACTCCTCTTGTGGATCCCGTGACTGGCCATCTAACTCCAATGACAATGGTCAAGGAGGGGCAGTACATTCCTGTTAGCGGTGATGTACCTTCATCTTCTCCTGTTGCTTTCATTTCTCTCCCACAGAAGAGGCCGCCACTAAAAAGTATCCCACCTGCTGTTACTACTTTAGCATTCAATTCTACACTAAATTTGAAAACTCCGACAGTGTCTTCAGTAAGTGGAGCGCATCAGAATATGGTCCCTAGTACATTGATTAGTACAACGTCGGGAACGCAATTAAGTGCAGTAGCTGCTCCTGGTTTGCAACTGAACACTGCAGCAAGTACTCCTAAAAGCATGCAGGTGGTTGGTGGCTTGAAACCCGCTCAGTTGGTACCATCGCCTCTTCCTCAACCGAGTAACGTAGTTTTACCTTCTGTTACTCAATCTAACGCAACGACGGTAATACTCCCTTCGCACGCTGTTGCAAAGACAGCCGCGATAGTCGGGACCCATCAGCTTCCGCAGAAGTCTTCAGTATTCATCAGCACCACCGCTGCCAAGATGAACTTGGGAGGGTCGCAAACTGCCGGCGCTGCACTTGTGGTCAACGCTGCTTCCCGATGTGGAGTGACAATGACTCAATCGTCGCGGCCTTCGACTTTAGTAGTAACGCATCCTCCACAGGTTGCATCAGCTCCTATTATCATGAATCCAATTAACAGAGATAACCTGGTTGTCAGTCACACACCTCGGCATGGGGGCGCTATTTTGGCGAGCCATTCTGCTCTCATGGCCCGAGGTGAACTAGTTGTCACTCCTCGACCGAATAACATAATTGTGCGTCCGGCTGCGGATCCTATTAGTTCTGGGGTTTCCGTGGCTACTTCTCACCCTGCACAGCAACATTTCATATCCGCTCCTGGGAGCGGAGTAAACTTAATACGGAGTAGTGGACTGTTGCCCAATAGACCTGAGCTGGTAATCTGTCCGAGTGTGAAACCGAGCTCGGTATCGCGCAATGCGGTTGCACATAATACCCTCCCTCCTTCGGCGTCTCAGACCACCATATTCCAGTTGACGCCAGGTGGCCACCCTGCAAAGGTAGTTACCTCTGGTGCTCTCAAGCCAGTTCAAGCTTACGTTCATCGCATCGGCGTTTCTAATCAGTCTCCGGGAAGTCTTAGCCCAAGTATTACAGTGACAAGTGTGGCCTCTTCTCGGCAGCAACCTCATGCGCAGCCAGGGACGCCTCAGATCAGCTGCGCGCCAGCACTGCGTCCTTCAGCTCCTCTACAGCACGGTGTCCGCAGAGGGGAGGTTAGCGTCGAGGTGGTGAGACAGGTGCCGTCTAGCGCTTCGCCTCGTGCTGTTGAATCTCCAGTTGTGAGCACTGCAACTGGCGCTGTTTCTATGAACAAAGTGAGCGTGGGCGCGGTGAGTCCAAGTGGAGGAACAATCAGACGTTCAACTTTCCAGCCAGTCGTTCCCTCTCCTCTAATGCAACAGCAGCAACACTTGCTGACAAGTGGTCGACCGTCTCCTCAACCCAGCACTCCGGTGCACCATCCTTCCCCTCAACCAGCTCATGTGCAGCCATCTCCACAAGCGTCGCCACACCTGCTACATCAACCCTCTCCTCAGGCTTCTCCTCAACCTGTTTTAATGCATCAGCCTGCTGCACCACAGCCGCAACAGCAACAACAACTGGTGTCTATTGGTGGCCAATTGCATCAGGTGGTAACGACTACCGTTGGAGGGGCAGCAACATCGGTACTTGTTCATCCTCCTGGTCAGCAAGTGATGAACGTGGCAACAGGAGCCAATGTAATCGTTAGTCGCGGAGAGCTTGAATCTATTGCAAGGACCGTGACTGCTGGTGTACAACAACCTGCATCATTATCTATTGCTGTATCTTCGAGTCATCCACCACCGGCTCATCTCAATAAGAATAGACCTCCTCTGGATACCGACCCTTCCATGCAACCTTTTGATATGGTGAGTTAACTTGGGTAAACTGCGTAAATCGGAGTACCTTTACTCACTCAGAGACCTAATAATTTAGAAATAGTGAATTTATTTTTGGTATACAAGCAACATTTGCTGACCGATATTTATTGCTTCATACTCACTTGAATAGTAATTCGATATTTTGATCCCTCTCAGGGGGAGACAACTAATATGTATTGAAATTAGCACTACTGGGGAAGATGCGATGTCTCGAGCTGAAAGTTAGGTAGGCATTTTTCGCTAAAATGGAATAGTTGTTCTTGTTACAGATCATATCTTTTTCGGTTCAGCGCTGCTTTTTTTAGCACAAATTTTCTTCATCCTCTTTCATGAACCTCTTTCAACCATGATGCTTCCATGTACAAAGTGTACATGTGGACAGATTACACGCCTCGTGCATGGATTCCTAGTTCCCTTCATTCCATGCTAAATTTTTCTTTCATACTTCCTCATTTGAGAACTCGTTCGTTGTTAAGAAGGCTGAAGCTAAAAACCTTATCTAATCGATATTCCTATTTTTGACCTATGATGAGTTTGATATGTATTCACTTTTGCAAGATACTTTTACCTTTCGTCCTAAAACTGTTAGTGATGTTCTTCAAAAAATTGAAATTTTCATTAGAGCAGATTTTGAGCCTGTTTTTATCGGTATTTAGTTAAATTACACTGTTATACATGTAAATATGTTGTTTCTTCTTTTTTTGCAGTCCCTTGCACCTCCGCCATATCGTGGGGGATACTACGTACAGGATCCTCATAGACCAATATATAGTAAGTTAGATTAAATTGAAGTTGAATCATTGATACTTATTGAATTTGTTTTTTTGTTACATTCTTATAACTCTCAAAAATTTTTGTTAGATTTGTTTCAGATGAATGAAATTTAGTATCATTGTAAAATACTGTGGACTTTTTTGATTGCGGTTTGGTGTTGAATGTTTGTATTCAAATTGGAGCGCAAACTACAGAGTTTTTTGACATTCTTCTGCACACCAATTTTTCTATGAATAACTTTCTAAATTCACTTTGTCGGTTCAACTCGGTTGACGGAGTGGGACTGGTTGAGTTATTTTCGGGAGATACATTTCTTAGTTACAAAATGCTTGTCCGTTTCCATCTAGGGTCAGATTTACATTATCAATGTCGAAATATTTTCTTTGAACTTATCAATGCATGGATTGTGCTTCTAGAATTTTTTGAGTTTCTGGTCTGATACGTAAAATGTGGTGGCTGAGCAGCAGGTGCTGGAGCGGTATTGGACATGAAGATGGAAGGCGGAGGTGACAAAGGACAGGAACAGCAACAGCCGGTGGCAGCGTCGCATGTAGCGCTAACACAACACGGTGCTGCACCGCATATGCTCCCTGCCCATCACGACCGAACCACGGAGTCACCTAAGGTTTGTTTTTGTTTAACAACACGTAGATTGAAGCATAGTGAAAGTATTAATAACTGTTGGCATGAAATTACCAATTTTTGTTGATACTATATTTCATAGTTATGTGTATCGTTTCGTTTTTGTTTAGTTTATCGCTTTTGTATATATAGTCTCAGAAAGATAGTGCAGAAATAGTTTCTCTTATTCTCTTATCAACGGTACAAGTCACTTGAGAAAATCTATCGAAAATCTTCATCGGATACTTTACTTTTTTCTATTTTCAAATTTATGCTTAGCTAGCAAAAAGCGAAGTCAAGTCTTCAATTCAGCCCATATGGTTTTTCAGTTATTTAATTTCATGAGAGCACATATAAAAGAAATGTTTGCGTGTAAAATTTGCATTCAACAGTAGTGTACGAAATGTTAAAGTTTGAAATTTTAATACGTACACTGTAAATCAAAGATTTTATTTATCGTTTGTAAACATAGGTTTATCGATTTTACACATTTTGAACCTACATGTATTTTCTTTTCCGTTGTTTGCTTATGAAAAAATGGCTCTTGTAATACTTGAAGCATCTAAATGTGGTTTTTGTTTATGATTCAGCATTTATTCTTCATTCAAGAGCTACGTATCACTACCAAATATTTATAGCTGGGAGTGTGTGCCAAGTTTATCGTGACGAATTAATTGGCAGTTTGAGTGAGGTCTGGCACTTTTTTTCCAGGCAATGATGTTCAACGGTGAGCCATATTACGGGATTTACCGCGGGCACGCTGTGCCCCCTACAGAAGCTAGTAGGCCTCCTCCCGCTGAAAGAACTACGTCTACCCCCGTTAGTGGCGACCTGCTACGCACTTCAGCTTCACCCTACCCTCCTCCTTCCGGCGGCAACGTAGAGCAGAGAGTAGCAGCTCCCCATTACGCCAGTCCTGGCAGTGCTTTGCATCACGACTCAGCAACTGTTGCCTCAGTTGTGCCCTTTAGTCATCCACTTGAAGTAAGAATTATTTAGCGTTAAGGACTCAAAAATTTTATTTTGCCTAAAGATGAGAGCTGCCTATACACTAAATATGATGGATTGAATGAACTAAAACACAAAAGCTGAACATAAAAAAGATGGCGTATCTCAATCAGTAGTAGTCTTGAGCTCTTATTGAGGTAGAAGTGAGGGGAGACAAAATATTTCGTTCTTCATTAATGTACTTTGAGAATTTTGAATTTGTATAGAAGCATTCATGAAAACCTACTACAGACAGCATCACTCTTGAAACAAAAGTATTCTTTTTTTTCTCTCGATGGGAAGTCGTGGTACTGCACTTCTGACTTCTAGCAGACTTCTAGCAATACTGCGATAACAGTTATTCTAAATTTTGATGTTTAGAGCGAGCGATGTGCGTTGTGGAAATGGTGTCGTTAAAACATTTAAACTTAAGAGGGTCCTCCCGGATTTTTTAAATTTTGATCCGATTCGTTTGAAATTCGGCCAGTAAATGTATTTTTGAAAGAAAAACATATTTTACTCGATAAATTTTTCGATTTAGGCCTTCGTTTTTTTTTTATTGAAAAAACTTTTTTTGTTCATTTTTATACATATTTCAAAAAGATAGAAGTCAATAAGTTCTTATGCTAGAACAAATTCAAAGACAGTTTTGGAATCCTCGTAATATTTCTAACAGTGTTAGTCCTGAATTTTCTATTTGAAACTTTATTTTTTTTAGATACGCGATATTTGATCAATACCTAAAATATACCGAATTTTTAGGTTTTAAACTATCATAAAAAAAATTTAATGTATATATTGGGACATCAATGACTATCACTTTCTTAGAAATATTCCAAGGATTGTAAAACTGTCTTTGTTTTCTTCCTAGCACGAAAACTTTTTGACATCTATATTTTTGAATGTTGACAAGTAAAGGTTTCTTAAAAATAAGGCTTGAATAGATATTTATCTGAACTGTAATATAATGGAAAATTTATGTAATTGAATGCGGTTTTTATTTCAATAATCTCCATGCATAACTTCATATTCACACTGTGAATTGTAAAAAAAATTTGAACAATTATTCATGTTTTATAAAAACTATGAAATTTTATATTTGTAGTCTGATTCTTATAAAATTTGATTATCATATGTAACTTTTGAAAAGAAACACAATTTCTTCTATTAATTTTTTCGATTCAGGCCTTAGTTTTTTGTCAAAATTGGACATATTGGTTTTTTAGTTCATTTATATTGATATTTCAAAAGAATAGAACTCATTGAGTTCTTATGCTAGAACAAAAAAAAAGACAGTTTTAGAATCCTTGGAACATATCTAACAAAAGTACGTTCGTAATTTTTCTATTTCTCCTTTTGTTTTCTTTTTATATGGGGCCAAAAATTAACGATTTTGGTCCCCTTAACCTCCCCCTTCTCTTCCTCCTCTCTCCACTCAAATGTGACCCTTCCTAATTCGACGTGAGAGGTTTCTTTCTTAAGTGAAATGGGCTCCCTGGCGTAACAGCGCCAGGGGAATTTCTTCAATTCGTTATGGAAAACTCTTACGTTTTTCCGTTTGTTCTATTGTAGAGGCTTTGCTGTACAATTTTGGCTACCTCCAACGCCAATGTTTGTACGGATTCGTGCGTTTTATCCGATTTTGTTAGGTGAAATTTGTTTTCTCGTAAGTTTTCTAGTTTTGCGCACACGAATGCCATACCATATTATTTAGATAAATTTCCCCTGCGGTTTCTCAACTTGCGTTAATCAAGTGCACGACTGTTCAGTAAAGAAATTTGGCTAAAAATCTGCTAAGTTGTCATTCACGAAAATTTGTCCACAGAAATACCCTATATTCTGGGGCGGAACTTTTGGCCTCAAGAACGACCAGGCCAAAGTGCAGATGCATTTCGTGTCTGGCTCTATGGAAGTGGCCCGCGGAGCTCTGCCAAGCCACACAGCCGACGCGACCACTCTGCGAATATCACAAAGAATGAGGCTAGAGCCCCTCCAGCTAGACGGCGTTGCTCGAAAGATGCAGGTATGATTCAGTTGAGCGTTATCATTCCTATGCTTTCAGGGGCTTTGTTTACTGTAGTCTCGTCGCCTCTCAATGATTACCTTTTTACAAGTTAATACACTGATGCGCTTATTTACACTTTTTGAATGATAACATTATTTAACGCCTGTTACATGATGATACATTGGCTTTTTTTATCTCTTTATTTTTTGAATATATGTCAGTGGTAATCAGGATGTGTTGAGAACTTTTCTAGTTTGCCACCGGAACGAATTCAGAGCATGGCAATAATAGTTCAGTGGGCGTCAGAAGACTTCTTGTACCAGCTGGGGGACTTCTTCTGAAATGGAGCTGCTCCTCTTTATTTGTCGTACTGTCTTGGAGTACTACTGTTCTCTCGAGTTCAATGGCATAGTACGTAGTACTCGATCGAACTTGATCATTCGAAATGACCACGTAAGAATGAGAGTAGGCGAAAGACATTTCAGAAAGTACTGTGATAAAGCGTACGAGATTTAGGATCATCTCATTTTAATTCTGGGTGCTTTCATTGACCGTTCTTATTTGCCTTGCAGCAAAAGGGGGAACACTCGGTGCTTGTGGCTCTGCCGTTTGGCATGGACGAGATCGACTCGATGAGTCAGCACAGAGCTCTGGTGAACGGTTTCATCAGTTACCTTGGAGGCAAGCAGGCTGCTGGCATCGTCAACGTTTTGGCGCCTGGGGCACAGTCGGTGAGTGAGGATACAGTAATTTAAACTGTAGTTGGACAACATAATGGAAACACTTTGACAAACCTTGCCTTTGAGAGCAGTTCTTCTGCGGAATCCAGATTTGTGCAGTTCCCGACAAACGGTTGTTGTGGCGAAATTCATTGAGCTCTGCAGTGATTTTAGGAGCCGTGGTCTCTAATAATTCGATTTAGATTCCGACGGTCTATCTCGGACAACTTTATCTTTCGGCCGGACCTGTGCTGTGCTGAGGACGTTTTCCCTTCTGTTTCTAAAGCAGTTATTATTTTCGAGACAGTACCTTTTGAAGCGACAAGCATTCGAGTAGTTTCTGTTACTCGAGCACCAACAATTTGGCCTCTTTGATAGTCTGAGAGGTCTGCCTCAGTTTTATTAATTACAACCAACGTTTTTTTCAGTATCTTTTGAAGGTATTAATTTTAAATAGCAGTATAAAAGAATTAAAATGGCTCTTTTTGATTGTTTAAAACATGTACCAAGCTTATGATACCATACCAAAATGTTTGGTGTTCCCATTATTTTGGCTTACCTCTGTTTGTCTCGCCACTGGAGAACAATTATTCTTACGATATCTGGGGAAAGTTTTACAATCATAAGGAAATTGATTTGCATCGTAAAAAAAGATAATTTTCGGGGGCATAAACAGGAGTGAAGTGATAAGCGTTTAGCCTTCGGGTAATGCTAATGAAGAATTTTAGGAAGGGTGTAGGTGTAAGCTGTGTGCCGAACTAGACAAAGTTCGATGTTGGTTTATTGAAGTAAAATTCCGAGGCTGATGCTTACACATGAAATTAACACGCATTTTTTTCAATATTACAGACAGTGACACTATGTCGCTTAGCTGTACTCATGATAGAATGTATTTAAACTAATCATACAGAAAGTCCTACCGTATTTTCATTCCCGGTACTGTATTTGTTTCTGTTTTATATTAAAAACTTGAAATGTAATGTTGGTGAAAATTCATTCCTCAAAAAACATACAATGTATTTTTGGCAAAACTGAAAATCCTTGTCTTGATAAATTCATACAGAATTTTCTGATTCCAAGAACAATCTCCGGGTGTGGGACATAATGTGGAATTGTATTTGTATCTTGTTTCCAAAATATAACCCTTTCTTAGAAGGTTGCCAATAATTATTTTAGTTGAATCGTAGAAAATGCCATATTATTTGTATTTTGGTTCAAGACGGAAATATTGCAGTAAAACGTTTCATTTGCATTCCCACGCTTAAGAGGTCTTACTACAGCAAGTTGCGCTCTTCGTTTCTATACGTGATAATGATTTCAATATAATGACTAAAGAGTAAAATAAAGTATTTATTCGAGTTGATTCTTTCATTGTGTCAAATCCGTAAGTAGCTGAAACATCTTTCACCATGATATTTACATTGATGACGTGCAGCTTCGTTCGCGGCATTGCCATTGCGCATTAGTTGATTTTTTTAGTTCAATGCTATCGGCAAAAACTCAAAGTAGGGCTGTTTCTTTAGATACTGAGGTTCTTTTCTGCGCTTCAAAAAAAAAAGTATTTGCGAGAAAAAACCTGCGAAAGTTCAACCAATTGAAATTATTATTCTGCAGTATCGGCAGTAAGCATGCGAATGCACGGTTTATTTCTTCAATGTCTTTAGTTAAAGAATAATAGCCTCTATACACTGCTCGTGTTCAGTGAAATTGAAGTTACATGAAATGTTAATTATTGCACCAAGTATTTTTAGGTGTAAATTATCTCATTTAAAACAGATTTTTCATTATTTCATAGATTTTCAAGTTTTTTCTTTCGGGAATCATATTTGCTGTATTTGGATTGGGTTACATATTTCAAGTGCGCACTTTATAGTATTCCATGTGTTGAGCAACTGGGTCGCAAATAGAATCTGGTACTTTTAGAATATAAATTTACGGAATTGTCAGTAATAGCTTAGTTCAACCAACTTGAACTGATGAATTATCTACTGATTTACCTGTATCGCAGGGACTGAAAATTCAGACTCATTTCTGCTGTATTCGTTTTGATGGTGATGTGACGCTAGTTATTCAGGAGCTAATTCACTACAAAGCTAATTCCTCTTTCTCTGCTCATCGATTTATCAAACTTTGAAGAAACCCATGAAGTAACTGTTCATTATTTTTACCGTTACCTGATAATAGATAGCCAACAATAGTATTTTAAGCGTAGTCCAATTTTATTCTATTGTCAATGATTGAACACATAACTAACGGTTGATGATTTGTTTGTTTGCAGCCGACGTTCGTAATCCACATATTCCCTCCGTGCGACTTCTCAAAGTCGACCCTTCAACGGTGCGCTCCAGACGTGCTGCAGGCCGTGGCTGAGACGCCTCACCTGCTCATAGTTATCGCAACGTGCTGAGCTGCTCTGTTATTATTGCTGCATAATGTACCTTGGTTAATTACCGTGGACATACTTTGCGTTTTGGCTTAGCGTTAGCAAGGTGGGACTCTATATTTGGCATCCAAGCATGATGCAAATAAACTTTATAAAGGATGCGTGACTGACATTTTTTGAGCTCGCTTGAGAATAATCATTCCTTTTTTTAAAATAATAATAGCGATGAAAAATAATTATTTTGACTCGTGATTCAATAGATATTACAAGGCTGAGTTAGATGAAAAAAGCCAAACTACATCAGAAAATCTGGACAACTTCTTGAAATACCGTTGATTATAAATTGTGATTAATAATGAAGAACCATTCACGATTTTCTAAGTTTGATTCTAGCACTCGCCGTTACGCAACGAAACATTGCTTGTATTTTAAAGACGATCAGTTTCGACCGAACTGTATGTTCTATTAGCGTAATGTGAAAAGAGTAGCTAAAGAGTTACAAATGAAAATTAACTGATTTAACGACATTTCTGAGTTGCATACATTCACGGTTAGACACCGAAACTTTATTCTTAGTCATTGCATTTCTTTTGTATTCCTTGACAAATATTTCCCTATAATTATTAATTCTACACTTTGTATCTTTTTTTCTGTGGTTTAACCCTCGGTATATTGGTGGCCCTCAGCTTTTCTTTAAGTTTTCGGAAAACATGGCAGCTTCTAAGGCCTACTTAAGGAAATTTGCGAAGAAATAGTTGCCGAAGTGTCGTTGTGCTTGTAAAAAATACTGCATAAGGTGGTAATTCCAACTGATTTTTTTAGGAAAACTGTGTCGATATTTCTCTCACCGTGCACTACTAATGGCAGAAAATATGCTAAATTGCTTGCCGGGACCGCTGTCTCGCGTTTGGTTATTCTTTTTTTATAAGGGGCGCATTCAAACTTCGAGATTTAAGTTTGTATACAAATTTGTCCTTCATTTGATGATCTCATCCGCAAGTAGCTGCTGCTCAATCGTCTTTTGAAGCAATACAAATTCGATGCAATGAACAGTGGCGAGAAAAGGATACTTATAAATTACATGTAAATATTACTCTTGTAAATGAACGCTTTAGGATAGATAATAAAGAAATCACAAGAACGTGCAGAGTTGGTGGTTTGAGATGAAAGGTACTCTACACTAAGTACTGCGCGCTCGTGAGAAAATGCCTGCAATGAAATGAATAAGATCTTAAAATAATGCGTCATTTACGATGGCTGTCCACTTAGTTGCGAACTGTACCGATTAGGATACTACGAATAATGTGCGACTTCGCTTAGCTCTTGCCGCGGGTTCATCAAGTAGGAGATTTTTGAGCGTGATTGTCACACAAAATTACAAGTAGTATTGAAATTAGTACGTGGACATATATTTATTGCAGGAATTTTCTTCCATCCCGTTCAGATGTAGCCTTGGCTCGTGCCACCTTCTCAACCCTCCGAACGTGATGCCTCGACTCGTGTATAATTGTTCGTTTAGAACTGAACGGAGATTTAGTCTGGCCGTGTGTATGTTGTTGGCTCTGTACCGGCTGCCAACGAGTACTTCTCTGTAGTCCATATATGGACGGTCAAGCATATAACGAGCTTTAATGTTGTTTCCTAATTGGGCTCGCATGACATTGAAATGTGTTGCACTTGCAGCTCTTTGCCTTGTACATATATCGTTATTCGATTATTTGAAGTACTGATCTTCGACGCGTACACTTGGCTTATCTGGAGCAATTCTGTTGATGTTAGGCGACGGCAGTAGAAGCCTATCATCATGAAGGAAAGGAGTTTTCTCGGAGACAGTACTTGGAAGATGAAAACTTGCTATAAAATTATGATTGAAAGCAGCTGCGGAATTGTGTGAGGTTGGAGGATAGTGTTTTCTGATCTCTCTAATTTTATTTACTGCTTTAGCACATACTTCCGCTGATCAGCACACAGCTTCGTAACTGCTTTCAAGTTTTTTTAGCTGGATTAAATGTACGGAGAGGTAAACGTTCATTTTCTTTCATTCGAACTTGACGGGAATTTTTTGTTAAACTAATAATTCCATCACCTTTTGAACTGAAATGTGTGGAAGATGTTTATAGCAGTAGACGTCACAGAACTCTTTGGTTAAAGTACTAGAGCCAAAGAGTGTGTAGGTGTAATAGAGTAGCTGTTAAGTTCAGACGATTAATTATTATTGTTTTTGTCTAGCATTGTACAAATTAGGCTGTTAGAGCGAAGCTCGCAGCGAAGTAGGCTTGTCGATAACCGTGTACATATTGTATATAGTATTCATCTAATAAATTCTATATTCGGATTGTATATCGAGTTACTTGTGCCGAGTTTCATTTGTATATTTAGCATGGCTCCGTGCGCTCACAAACTAGCGAAGTAATTTGTACTGCTATCGTAGTTGATATATCTTCTGTTGACATGATTCCTAAACTTGGAGTGTAAGAGTACAGTGAGAATTTATCATGTTTGTGTGGTGTAACGTGACAAGGTCTTAAGTTAGTAATATGTCGAATATATTACACGTAAGCCTAATGGTAGCCATCTTTTGCTCAAGTTTGCTCGCGCGTGTGTGAGAGTGACTGAAGGATTAGCAGTTGAGCTTCTCGTGTGGGGAGTGGACTAAATTATGGTACAAGACTCCCTTCAAAAGGCGATTAAAGGTATCGTCACTTTCGGTACTAAATACGGAACTTTCATTTATCTTTATTTTACTTGAATTCTTAGTGAGAAAATATCAAGGGTGTCGATAATTGCATAAATTCATACATGTTAATAACATTTTGTTAGAAGTGATAACGGAAGGGACTCTTGTACCACTCATCAATCGCGATGGCTTATGTAGTTTTTTTTTGGACGAATGGTGAGCTCATCTTGATCGGAGGTGGGCTGAGGAAGGGTAGAGAAATGGAAAAAACCAGGCTGTGATTTAACTTCACTGGAAAGCTTTCGTGGCCCACCATCCTAATAATTTAATTCTAAGCGATGATGCTTAACGACAGTCCAGTGACCAATTTAAGTTATTGAAAAGGATTAATAGAAATATGACATGTCAATGGTTTTATTCGTGCTCCCGCTCAATTATAATTGAAAATGAAAGTATTTAGTGATATTTACTGTAGACTTTCTTTGTGTTATACCCAAACCTTGTCTATAAATGTATGCTTAAAGAATTCCCCGATACTTCAAAGCCTAAAGACGTTAAACAGGTTCAGAATCTAATCATTGCCGTTGGGCGAAAGGAGTGACGAAACTTCACTTCAACAGAAAGAATTACATGAAATATTCACGTGCACAGACAGTTGCGATGTCCGCCGCTAAGCGTAAAATGTAGAAAATAATCAAAAATATATTTCCCCGCGAAAAAGTTAGAACATAATTTTATTTAAAATCGCACTAACTGCATTAATGTTGCCCCAAGAAGAAGAATAAGAAGAAAAAAGGGAACAAAAAGGAAAGGACTAAGGTGAGCCAGAAAAAAATGGTGCGTAACAAAACGAGAACATTCTATTTCAACATGAGGACGTCTACTCAACATGTGACATCGGGATGTCACATGTTGCGCTCGTAAGTGCTATTTCTCTGAAATGCATTAGTTATATTCTTCCGACAAGCTTCTCTGTGCAACTCAATGTATGCCGGAGAAATCGTCCTCTCAGATCTCTTCCTCGTGAAGTAAAACTGCTTATTCCCATTAGATCTCCTACCCCGATTAAATATCCTAAATCGAGGCAACGAACACTGAAAAATTATGAAGATTCAACTTGTAGCATAGTTCTATTTACGCGACTGATTATTAGCCCTGAAACCTTTCAATAAAGCTAGAGGAAATTAAATATTAATGAAAATAATATACCATTGAAAATTGAATGATTAATGTACGTTTATTGAGTAACTTACGTTTAGTTTACCGTTGGATAAGACACAAAAACAATAGGCGAAATAGGCAAGTTATTTTCAGAGTTAACTTGTATAAAAATGTGTGTTGATCAACGTAAGTACCCTTGTACCAGTGAAGAACATTGTCAAAGGATTGCTCGAAATGATAACATTAGGATAAGCCCAAGCACTGAGAATATTATCAGTTTTCTAATCCAGAACTTTCAAGACGTGAAACTTATCACAGTAGTTTTGACAGAATTTCTGTATTACAGAGAAATTAATCTTGAAAACGGCGCTTTCAATGAGTAAAGTAAACATTGTAGCAATAGCTAAACTGTATTCTTCTAGAAAAGAAGGAGCGTTATCTTATTACCAAAATATACCAATAATTTGTATAGTTACTGCAAACAGTAACGCTTGATTATTTTTATCTATATATTTTGGATGAAATTCATGATGAATACATGTTCCAAGTTTTTAATATAAATACATCGAGTATACAATAAATATACGTACAGAAAATTTAAATTTTCAATCAGCTGTTGGATGTTTAACGCTGATATATGATACCTTTCACTCTAGCAAAGTAACCACTCAAGGGCAGGTGATAGTGCTCACAGAGGGATATTTACTTACAGACAACATTGAAAGGGTAATAAACGAAGAAGAAACGGATGTGGAGATGTCACGCAATACATGGTAAGTCCCCGAACACTTTGGGGCAGCAGTGATATGCAGTGAATTTATCACGGATAATATATCAACCGCTGGCGCTGAAGAAGCTGGACTAGCGCAGAATGAACGAGGCTCATTCTGAAAGACGCCACTAACAGGCAATAGATACCAACAATCTAATGTAAAACAGTTGGAAGACTTGAGGCTAAAACTTATAAGAAAGTTTTAGCTTAATTCCCTTTACCATTAAAAAGATGCTCAAAGAGAGGAAGAATGAATACACCATTTAGGATGGAGTGTTAAGGGAACGCGGATTCTCCCCATAGCAAGGTGCATAAAAACAGTAAGCTAAGAAAAAAGCTTATGAAACAAGATAAAAGTTGAAGAAGAAAATAGTAGGTGCTGAAAACAGGACTGCAGTGAACTGAAAAAAGATGGTCCGTAACAATAAAAAAACTATTCTATTCCAACAAAAAGAGCTCCTACCAAACCTTTAGCTCGGGGCCTCACATAATTCCCCTGGGAGCACTAATTCTCTTAGATAGAAGAGTTGTATCCCCTAAAGGGACAGTTTGAAGACTACGTAGCATATCTGCAATACGAAGCCTCTAGGCCCTAAATTCATTATTAACAACAAGCTCGGAATTCCGTTAAAACATTGCTTCAGAACAGTGGGATATGATACTTCAGCACGTTCACAACCTCGTCAAAGGAATTTTAAAAGTTGACGACCTAAGTAGAAAGAAAAACATTTTATTTCCAATAGAGATGGTACAAAAGTACCATCACTGGTTTTTAAAATATCTTAAAGTTAATACACTTAGGTGATACACACACATGAGTATTGCAATACTCATGTCACTAGTCGAAAAGAATTGATTGAGGGCTATGTACTTCTAATCTTGCTTAATCTACATTTGACGATACACATAATGATAATTATAAGAGACAACACAATTTCATGGACGGTGCATTTTCATTGTGGGTTGAGAACACCTTTGACAATTTACGTATTCATGATATGAAACTTCGCAATTCGTGACGCCAGGCACTAGTATTAGAATTGTTTGTTTCGGAAGATGTTCAAAAATGTCATTTTAAGGAAGCACGAAAAAGATAAATATACATATATATAAGGATGGGGACAACGAAAATTACAAGATTTGTATATCTAATTAAGCAATTTTAACATAACGGTCATTAGTTGATAAGCATTTTATTTAAATATAAATGGATGATCACACAACAAATGTATAGTTTTTAATGGATGATTACACAGCAACGCGCAGCACTTGAGTGAAAACGGCACTTTCCCACACCCAACATGTAACAATTCATCTGTTAATTAGGGACTGGATACTGCGAGTCACAGGTCCATCAGAAGAACGATTAAGCCTGGCTCATCAGGATGAATATCGACAGTTGAGACTTCAGAATCACCATCAGTAAAACTACTGGATAATGGCACTGAGCGATTCTACATATTACTATTCTAACATGTCTTACCTTAACTGACCAGTCTTTTGCACCACATATTAACTTCAAAGTCAACAAATTTTAGGTAGTTTACTATGAACTAACCAGGCATTTCCAACATTCACTACTCGACCGAAAAGTTTGTCGAACTCTAGAAAAATGTATAGATTAGTTTAGTCGTTCGTTTTAGCCTCCCTACCCGCAGCACAAAATGCAATCCGAAGAGAGGAAGGAGGAAGGCACCATTTAGTATGGAGTTAAGGAAACGTGGAATCTACGCAGAAAGGGCATAGAAACAGTAAGTTGTGAAAGAAGATTATGAAACAAGATCAAAGTTGAAGAAGGAAGTAGTAGGTGCTGAAAAGCAGGACAGCAGTGAACCGAAAAAAAGATAGTCCTTAACATAACAAAAACATTTTATTTCAACAAAAAATAAAGTCTACCTAACTCTCAGCTCGGGCCCTCACATTGTGCCCCTGGGAACGCTAATTTCAGATAAATGTATAATTAATTAAAAGAAGCAAAACGGCTTAATCGCCCACTATCTTCATTGACCGCAGCTTTCATTCTATTTAGAATAGATTCTACATTTTTTGCGAAAATTCTGATCGGACATGTGTCCGAAGTACAAGCAAACGTCGAGAAAGAACTAACAAAGAAGGAAGAGGAATTGAAACTTGCAGCTCTCTCTCCAGTCGGTCCCACAAATTTTTGTTAGGACAGGAAGATATTCCACGCGAGCAAACGACCCATGGTTATCCCTGAGCTAAACTTGCTCTACATGAGACAGGTGGGTGCGAGCGTAGCCGTCTTGAAAAATACAGACGCCATTGTGAAAACAAAAAGCCATAGGCAGGTGTGCTTCGTCGGCTAGGATGTAAATAAGAATTCGGATGTTCAAAAAAAATGCAAAAAATTCATTCTGTTTCAGCGCAAGGATACCAAACTTAACCCCGACCATGCAAAGGACCATCAGAGCGTTCATTGCAGAGCTCCGGCAGGTACTGCTACTAATTACTTTCCTAATTTACATATCACCTTTAATCCCACTTCTCAATTTGTTCTCAAATTATTTATGCCAGCATGAGCACAGGACCCACAGCAAGAACACATACCTTTGCAGTATTTAACTCTTCAGTCATTCCCTTAAATAAAATATAGCCAATAAAAAAATAAACGCCATAACTTTCTTACAGACAAGAGGGCGCTGAAAATAAAAAATATACCTGCCTTGGAAATGAAGAACAAAAAACGGATCATTTCCAATCAAGAAGACACATAAAATATAATTGGTTTTTTACAAATCAGTAATACACCGACGTCACCTCTCAACAAGGTGAAGTTGAAAATACAAACTTTACCTACCTCGCTATGCAAAGCAATGTATCGAACCTCACTCCTCGACAAAAGGACGTTGCAAACACAAATTTTACTTACCTCGCAATGCAAAGCAAGCACCGAAGTCACCTCAATTCGAGTTGGCTGCAGTGAAGGAGCGAGTGTCGTGGTCCGTGAGGTGTGGGTTGTCGCTTGCGCTGCCTTCTCGCTCCGCTTGAGCTTGGCTCTGCAATAGGACACTTCTCGTTAGACGGGTTATGGACTTGGTTTCATTTGCCGAGTTTTGAAGCAGCGTTGTGGAGTCGGAGGCGTTCATTCGAACGGGGTGGAGTCAGAGTCGTTCATTCGAACGTGGTGGAGTCGGAGGCGTTCATTCGCGTGGTGGAGTCGAAGTCGTTCATTCGAACGTGGTGGAGTCGGAGTCGTTCATTCGAATGTGGTGGAGTCGGAGTCGTTCATTCGAACGTGGTGGAGTCGAAGGCGTTCATTCGAACGTGGTGGAGTCGGAGTCGTTCATTCGAACGTGGTGGAGTCGGAGGCGTTCATTCGAACGTGGTGGAGTCGGAGTCGTTCATTCGAACGTGGTGGAGTCGAAGTCGTTCATTCGAACGTGGTGGAGTCGGAGTCGTTCATTCGAACGTGGTGGAGTCGGAGGCGTTCATTCGAACGTGGTGGAGTCGGAGTCGTTCATTCGAACGTGGTGGAGTCGGAGGCGTTCATTCGAACGTGGTGGAGTCGGAGTCGTTCATTCGAACGTGGTGGAGTCGGAGTCGTTCATTCGAACGTGGTGGAGTCGGAGGCGTTCATTCGAACGTGGTGGAGTCGGAGTCGTTCATTCGAATGTGGTGGAGTCGGAGTCGTTCATTCGAACGTGGTGGAGTCGAAGTCGTTCATTCGAATGTGGTGGAGTCGGAGTCGTTCATTCGAATGTGGTGGAGTCGGAGTCGTTCATTCGAACGTGGTGGAGTCGGAGGCGTTCATTCGAACGTGGTGGAGTCGAAGGCGTTCATTCGCGTGGTGGAGTCGGAGTCGTTCATTCGAACGTGGTGGAGTCGGAGGCGTTCATTCGAACGTGGTGGAGTCGGAGGCGTTCATTCGAACGTGGTGGAGTCGGAGGCGTTCATTCGAACGTGGTGGAGTCGGAGGCGTTCATTCGAACGTGGTGGAGTCGGAGGCGTTCATTCGAACGTGGTGGAGTCGGAGGCGTTCATTCGAACGTGGTGGAGTCGGAGGCGTTCATTCGAACGTGGTGGAGTCGGAGTCGTTCACTCGAACGTGGTGGAGTCGGAGTCGTTCACTCGAATGTGGTGGAGTCGGAGTCGTTCACTCGAATGTGGTGGAGTCAGATTCGATATTTTTAGATGCCTTCGACTAATTTTTTGCTAAAATAAATTTACAATTGTTTAAAACAAAAAGTAAACAAAACAGAGTTGAAATACTTTACCAAAAAGCTAAAAAATATGCAATGTTTTTGTTGATTATTTTGCTCAAATTACGAAACAGCGTATCTATACCTATTACCCAATTGTCAGTTATACCTTGTCATTATGAGTTCGTATACAGATATATTAGATGCGTACGAGTATGAAATATAATTTTATACAGGAGTGATATGGCATATTATACAGTTAAAAATCAGGAATAAGTCATTGAAAGCATCGAAAATCTTTTTTTTTCTTTTCTCCTCGTTCATTTTCCCCCCATTAAATATATAGGAAGCAAAAACTAGTAATAAATGAGCTACAAGTTACTCGCAGGGCAGCTCAGCTGGTGCAATGCATTTTACTCACACACAAGAGTGGCAACTCTGCAATGCTTTCCATGTGTCTACACTCTATACCAGTGGTTCCCTATAACGATCTTTTCTTGTCTTTAGGTTATTCTATGATGTACTGATTGATAAAAATTCGTCTTTGTAGAAGCTTAAAATTATGTTGTGATCATAAAGATTCCTAGTCTTTAGGTCATGATATACAGATAATGACTGGTCTTTGCCCAAACCTAGATTAGATTTAGTCATTAGATTTAGTCGTTAGTTTTAGTCGTTAGTTTTAGTCGTTAGTTTTAGTCGTTAGTTTTAGTCGTTAGTTTTAGTCGTTAGTTTTAGTCGTTAGTTTTAGTCGTTAGTTTTAGTCGTTAGTTTTAGTCGTTAGTTTTAGTCGTTAGTTTTAGTCGTTAGTTTTAGTCGTTAGTTTTAGTCGTTAGTTTTAGTCGTTAGTTTTAGTCGTTAGTTTTAGTCGTTAGTTTTAGTCGTTAGTTTTAGTCGTTAGTTTTAGTCGTTAGTTTTAGTCGTTAGTTTTAGTCGTTAGTTTTAGTCGTTAGTTTTAGTCGTTAGTTTTAGTCGTTAGTTTTAGTCGTTAGTTTTAGTCGTTAGTTTTAGTCGTTAGTTTTAGTCGTTAGTTTTAGTCGTTAGTTTTAGTCGTTAGTTTTAGTCGTTAGTTTTAGTCGTTAGTTTTAGTCGTTAGTTTTAGTCGTTAGTTTTAGTCGTTAGTTTTAGTCGTTAGTTTTAGTCGTTAGTTTTAGTCGTTAGTTTTAGTCGTTAGTTTTAGTCGTTAGTTTTAGTCGTTAGTTTTAGTCGTTAGTTTTAGTCGTTAGTTTTAGTCGTTAGTTTTAGTCGTTAGTTTTAGTCGTTAGTTTTAGTCGTTAGTTTTAGTCGTTAGTTTTAGTCGTTAGTTTTAGTCGTTAGTTTTAGTCGTTAGTTTTAGTCGTTAGTTTTAGTCGTTAGTTTTAGTCGTTAGTTTTAGTCGTTAGTTTTAGCCTCCCTACCCGCAGCAACAAATGCGATCCAAAGAGAGGAAGAAGGAAGGCGCCATTTAGTGTGGAGTTGAGGAAACGCGGAACCTTTGAAGAAAGGCATAGAAACAGTAAGTTGTGAAAGAAGATTATGAAACAAGATCAAAGTTGAAGAAGAAAGCAGTAGGTGCTGAAAGACAGGACAGGAGCAAGCCAAAAAAATGTGGTCCCTAACATAAAACAAAACATTTTATTTCAACAAGAAGAAGGCCTACCTAACTCTCAGCTCGGGCCCTCACACATTTTCTCCCTGGGAGCACTAATTCCAATAGATACACTAGTTGTATTCCCCGGAGGGGCAACGAGACGTGAAGCAGAACAGACATTGAGCAACACGATGCCTTGGTTGCGGTGTTATACGATGCAACAATGAGAGGCCTGCGGTATTCCAGCTAAATGATAGCGCAACCGAGGTGTTTCCTTACCTTACACGCCTCCAAACCTCGAATCAAAATGAACTCATCAAAAGTAAATATACGAGTGACAATGTCGAGTTGAATTAATTATAATTTAGGACTTAAAATATGGAAGAACTATCAACGATTTTGATAATTAATGTGGTTTTAACTGTATTTTTAAACTGAAAATTAGCAGCTGAAATCGTGTTCTCGAAATATGGTGTTTCATACTCTTACCGCACGGAACGCTTTGGCTTCACAAGTGTTCAAAGTGTCAACAGTGCAGTGCTGGCAAACACGTCGTGCTCCTTGCTCTCGCACCATTGATGAGACTCTGCATAATACGTGTCGGCTTAACCTCAACTTTCATCTCACACATTTCAAGTTTTTGAATTGAAATTTAACCGTCGTCGTTTTTTACCAACTGCGACTAATATTTAATAAGTTTCAACATTATAATTTCCCACTGATATCTTTCGTTAATAAATTATGAAATCGCTACTCTGCAACTGAGAAAAAAACCGTCTATTTCCAAAAAAAGTTCATACATGAGATGTATAACACTTTGCATTTTCAAAAAATTATGAATATAATGATCATTAATTGATAAACAAACCATAAGAGGCGCACCATAGCCGTGTCAAAATACTTCATATACTTCATATACGGAATACTTCGTTTCTTCTTCATATAGTTATTAAAAATGTTGTTAGCATTGAAGAGGGAGAAGTTGTTAACTAAATTATGTTATCAGTTGTTTTCAGAGGCATGAAGAAAGAATTAAATACTTCAAATTTATACGAAACCTGAAAAAGAAGTTCATTTTATCAGGTAAGAATTTTATAGTAAACTCGCATAATTATCTACGCTCCCAGTTTGTCAGCAAATTATGTAAGGTGAAGTATGTCGTCAGTAATCCATTTATCCCTCTCATTTCATAGCTCAACTTTATTACATTGATACGCGTTGCAAAATGTTACAATGAAAAATACGAATTCTAACGAAAAGCTTAAATTAACCTATCGTAAACAAAATTTCAAGTTAGTATTAGTGAAGTGATTTACATACTACAAAACGCCAGCACGAATTTAAAACGTAGAGCCACAGTAAAAATAATCGCCACTGGAAAATCGAAAAAAAAGATAAAGACGGATACGGTTGTGTCGGACCAAGAGTTCATGACTAACTTTTCGAATGCTCACTAATGAAGTCAAAAAACAGCATCCGAACTCTGAAACCGTAACTACGAATAAATTAAATCCGAACTTCATTTCATGCTTGGTAGCTCCGGATATTTCCGATGACAGCAACGCTCATGACGTGACCCAAAATAACTGTCAGTGTCCCTCATGATAGTAAACGGTGAATTTCCTTCCTCTTGCTGTAGTAGATACAATATACAGCACGCTCCTTGTAACTGGAAGGGTAAAAGTTGAATCATTTTCCCCTCTCTCTACATGATGCGATATATATAGCCCACTCCCCAGGAGGTTGATGAAAGGCAGGAGCTATCCCACCCATCGCAGATGCATCGCGTCCTCATCGCTTTCTCCTCTCCTCCAAGACACCGCAGATGCTTCAGAACAGCACCGAGCCTTCAAGAAATGTTGAAGAAAAATCCCCTTCTTAGCAGCTCGTCTGCATCAGGGATGTGAATAAATACGAGTTCCGCCTAAGGCAGCATCTGCAACTTTTCCGCTGGTAAAATGAGTGGTCAAGTCATACTGGTACACCAAATATTATTCAGCAGTGTACTGATCGTTTGAGAGACGCAAAGTAAAACTGATACACCAAATGTTATTCAGCGATATTAATCAAATAGAAGTAAAGTAAATCTCGTGTACCAAGTTTAATTTAGTTTACAGACAAGACGTTTATTTATACTTGTTATCGAAAGTTTGGAAAAGAGTAAGATGTGTATTAGAGAAGTTTGAGGGTATAATAGAGAGATTTGGGGGTATATTAGAGATTTGGGGGTATATTAGAGATTTGGGGGTATATCAGAGAGGTTTGGGGGTATATCAGAGAGGTTTGGGGGTATATCAGAGAGGTTTGGGGGTATATCAGAGAGGTTTGGGGGTATATCAGAGAGGTTTGGGGGTATATCAGAGAGGTTTGGGGGTATATCAGAGAGGTTTGGGGGTATATCAGAGAGGTTTGGGGGTATATCAGAGAGGTTTGGGGGTATATTAGAGAGGTTTGGGGGTATATTAGAGATTTGGGGGTATATTAGAGATTTGGGGGTATATTAGAGATTTGGGGGTGTATAAGAGATTTAGGGGTATATTAGAGATTTGGGGGTATATTAGAGATTTAAGGGTATATTAGAGATTTGGGGGTATATTAGAGATTTGGGGGTATATTAGAGATTTGGGGGTATATTAGAGATTTAAGGGTATATTAGAGATTTGGGGGTGTATTAGAGATTTGGGGGTATATTAGAGATTTGGGGGTATATTAGAGATTTGGGGGTATATTAGAGATTTGGGGGTATATTAGAGATTTGGGGGTATATTAGAGATTTGGGGGTATATTAGAGATTTGGGGGTATATTAGAGATTTGGGGGTATATTAGAGATTTGGGGGTATATTAGAGATTTGGGGGTATATTAGAGATTTGGGGGTATATTAGAGATTTGGGGGTATATTAGAGATTTGGGGGTATATTAGAGATTTGGGGGTATATTAGAGATTTGGGGGTATATTAGAGATTTGGGGGTATATTAGAGATTTGGGGGTATATTAGAGATTTGGGGGTATATTAGAGATTTGGGGGTATATTAGAGATTTGGGGGTATATTAGAGATTTGGGGGTATATTAGAGATTTGGGGGTATATTAGAGATTTGGGGGTATATTAGAGATTTGGGGGTATATTAGAGATTTGGGGGTATATTAGAGATTTGGGGGTATATTAGAGATTTGGGGGTATATTAGAGATTTGGGGGTATATTAGAGATTTGGGGGGTATATTAGAGATTTGGGGGGTATATTAGAGATTTGGGGGGTATATTAGAGATTTGGGGGTATATTAGAGATTTGGGGGTATATTAGAGATTTGGGGGTATATTAGAGAAGTTTGGGGGTATATTAGAAAAGTTTGAGGGTATATTAGAGAAGTTTGAGGATATAATAGAGAGGTTTGGGGGTATATTAGAGAGATTTGGGGTATATTAGAGAGGTTTGGGGGTATATTAGAGAAGTTTGGGGGTATATTAGAGAAGTTTGGGGGTATATTAGAGAAGTTTGGGGGTATATTAGAGAAGTTTGGGGGTATATTAGAGAAGTTTGGGGGTATATTAGAGAAGTTTGGGGGTATTTTAGAGAAGTTTGGGGGTATATTAGAGAAGTTTGGGGGTATATTAGAGAGATTTTGGGGTATATTAGAGATTTTGGGGTATATTAGAGAGATTTTGGGGTATATTAGAGAGATTTTGGGGTATATTAGAGAGGTTTGGGGGTATATTAGAGAGGTTTGGAGGTATATTAGAGAGGTTTGGGGGTATATTAGAGAGATTTTGGGGTATATTAGAGAGGTTTGGGGGTATATTAGAGAGGTTTGGGGGTATATTAGAGAGATTTGGGGGTATATTAGAGAGGCTTGGGGGTATATTAGAGAGGTTTGGGGGTATATTAGAGAGATTTTGGGGTATATTAGAGAGGTTTGGGGGTATATTAGAGAGGTTTGGGGGTATATTAGAGAGATTTGGGGGTATATTAGAGAGGTTTGGGGGTATATTAGAGAGATTTGGGGGTATATTAGAGAGATTTGGGGGTATATTAGAGAAGGTTTGTGGGTATATTAGAGAAGAATTGTAGGTATATTATAAAAAGTTTGAGTGTTTATTAGAGAAGGTTTGAGTCTATATTAGAGAAAATTGGCATGAGATGTGGATAAATCAAGACCGGCAGCGAGTGTTTGCCGTACTTGTTCTGAATTCCCTTGGTATAGCAGCAATTAAATGAAGGGCCGCCGGCGAATGTGGGCCGAGACGCTGGCGCGCTGCCACCCTCGCAGCATCGGCTTATGATGCGCCCGCCGTACGTAGGTACCTCAACTCCGCACACACACATACTATATTAAACTCGTGCTGCTACTCTCAATGTTACGCGGGGGGCGGCCCATTCTGCGGTGCGAAAGTTGTCACCTTGCTAGCAGCACATATGAATTTGCGTTTTGAAAATGGTTACCTCACTTGCAGCATGCACGGTTACTGCATTTTGAAAATAGTTACCTTACTAACAGCGCAAACGAATTCTGCAGCTTGAAAATAGTTACCTTACTAGTAGCATACACGAATTCTATACTTTGAAAATGGTCACCTTACTAGCAGCATACACGATTTCAACATTTTGAAAATAGTTACCTTACTAGCAGCATACACGAATTTTGTATTTTGAAAATAGAGATCTTATTAACAGATCATGAGAAAGGGATTTATGCAAAAATCATAAGGCGAAAATAGGAAACGACAACTTGGCATCGAATGAAAATGTAGTACTTTTTTAAAAAAATGGCATAGGTTACAAATTTTTCAGAAACGGATATCTAAAAATATGTTATAGTACGATTTAAAGAAAGTCGCTTTCTGGTTATAAGTATCATATTTCAAGGAAATTTGTGGGTCAGAATTAGGAAAAAACACAAAACACTGATAATTATCAGTGTTTTTGGGAAGCGGGAAAAACTACATTTCACTATCAAGTATTTTAAGGTGCTCACACGGTTTTACAGGAAGGACACATTCACTTCACAAACTTAAGAAACGATAGTCACATCATACAACTCTGGTATAGGCGCGTATACAGTCAAGACATTCACATCACACAACTCTGGCACAGGTGCGTATACAGTCAAGACATTCACACCACACACAACTCTGGTACAGGTGCGTATACAGTCAAGACATTTACATCACACAACTCTGGCACAGGTGCGTATACAGTCAAGACATTCACACCACACACAACTCTGGTACAGGTGCGTATACAGTCAAGACATTCACATCACACAACTCTGGCACAGGTGCGTATACAGTCAAGACGTGCACAACACACAACGTACTCTGGTACAGGTGCGAATGAAGGAACCATTCGTATCAAAACAGAGACCCGTGCAAGAGGTCATTCGTGACTGACGACGACCACGCCCCCATCAGCTCGGAGGGGAAAAGCAAAGCTACAGCCAACAATAAAAAGCGTCACATATTCGCGAACAAGTGCTCTTAGTCGAGTCTCTTTGGCCTTCTCCGAGTATAGCACTGTCCTCAATACTACGTGATGTAAAAAGACTCCCCGGGTCGCATCATTAAATGTGTAGTTGATGCAAAAGTCAGAGAAATTGGGTTGTCAGATTGGGATTTTGAGTCTCAGATAAGTCTCCCTAACTACAACAAAAATGTTCCCGAGAGAGGAAGGAGGGGGCACCAGAGTTTAGTGTAAAATTAAGGGAATGGAGAATATATTATAGAATATATAATATATACAAGCTGTACCCTCACATACGTATAAAAATAGCAAGATTAAAAGAAAATCATCAATCAAGATAGATGTTGACGATTAGACTAGATCTTAGTTTAAGTCTCCTTAACCACAAGTAAAGTGTTCCCAAAGACAGGAAAGATGTCGGCACCCTTTATTTCTGTGCGCCCGGCGGACGTCTTAGCGAAAATCCGGTGAAAAAACCAAGACCCATACGCGCACAGATTCAAAGGAAGATGAACACCACTTACCCTAGACGCCGCGTGGCGTTCACCGAAGGATTGTTCCTTCTATTGATGTCGCCTTTTTATAGGGTAGCCCCTCGAACGCGTCGTCGCAGCGCCTTCAAATTTGGCAGGCACATAAAAGGCCCTTTCGACATGAACCTAAGCTTTTTTCTTCGAGATCGTGCGAGAACTTTACCTTCAATGGCCGTTCAAAGGTCGAAAATCGACCGAAATGACACATTTTCAAACTGCTGCCAAACACCCATAGAATGCCTGTAGGCGGCTTTAATTTCAGCATGTGGTAGACGAAACAATGGAGTATACGCCAACGTTGCCATTTTGCGATCCGTTCGTAAAAAGTATCCTTCTTTGCCCCTCAAAGTTTGCAAAAAATTTTTAGGGTATTTTTGACGAAATTTGGAGAATTATTTTGAGAAAACCACAGAGGTTGAATCTTTCAAAGTTTGATAGCTCGTACATTTCCAAAAGTTCTAAGCCTCATAAAATCAGCGGCTCTCGAAGCGATCAAGTTTCGACACAACTTGGGGTCAAAGTTTTCCTCAAAATTTTCGAAAATTTTGTGTGAGGTTTGAGTTTGCCTAAGTATTGAACGGTAATACCTGGGGGTGTCAAACTTTGTAGTCTCGTTTAGAAAGTTTTGTAATATACCCAGCGAGTTTTACAGAGTGCCAGCTTTGAAAACTTGAGTGGTGCGCAACTTTAAAGTTCAAGTAAAAAAACGCGTTTTTTATAAGGTCATTTTCGAACGCCAGTTGTGACGTTGTTTGATTGATTGGTGACTTGAAAATTTGATACGACCTAGTTTCAACCTTTTTCTCAAAGTTATTAGGTTGACAGTTCATCATGAGCAAAACTTTTCTCAAAAAATGGTTCCAAACACAACCCCCAACACCCCCAAAAAATGTTCCGAACATGTTTTAGGAAAATGGGGGCGATCTTCGGAAAACTTCATTTAACATTTTCTGCTCGGTTTTTTGTCGTGCATTCAAAAGTTTTTGGGCAGGTTGAATTTCGGGTTTGTTTGAGCGTGAGACATTATTTTCACTTTTCCAGGCCATTTTTGCCTTTCCTTCACCCCTGAAGCCCACTTCCTCACCTTCGAGGGAGCTGAAAATCACTTGAAATATGCGTCTTGAGGAGATCTTTCGATTGATACTCGTGTCTCAAAGTTGTAGGCCTTCAACTTTTTGTTAAAATTTGAAAAAACATCAAACCTTAGGGAGGAATCGCAAAAATTTGCCAATCTAGGGCAAAAACTGGATACCGATCCACCTTGTAATGAAGTCTCCAGAATGCGAATTTTTTTTAATGGCGAAATTTATGGCCTGAAATGGAACTTTATGGAGTTTAAAGGTTTTATATGGATGCCCATTTTCATGAACTTGGTGCTGTGTTGTTTTTCGATTGCGAAACAATATAATGAAATGAATCGTTGAAGTTCAAAGTTTTTTTTAATTTTTTTCCATTGGAAGCGATTTTGCTAAGTTGTGAGTGTTTTAATGTGTTGTTAGAGCTCATAAAAATATATTGTATTTCGAAGTAAACGTTGTAAGTGCCTGTTTTTGCCTTGAAATTCATAATTTTTTTTTGCATGACGCGTAATTCATCATTTTCAATGGTTTATATTCGTTTCACAGGGAATTTTATAGAGAACAAATGTGTTTAAAATAGGCGATTTACCTTATGGTTGGATTATTTCACTTCCAACAAGTTTTGGTACAGAAAAAAAATGTTAATTGAGCTTAAAATTTTCGTCTAAGTCGAGAAAATCGGTATGCAAGGCGGTTTGCAGTTGCAATACCTAAATGAGGTTCAGAATTTGAGGCTGAAATCTTGTGCTGCTTGTAGAAGTTGTAATGTAAATGATGTTAGAACTAGAAAGATGACAAAACTAATGTTAAAGTGTCCGCATCATCGTACTGAGCATGTAAAGTGACTTCAATTATAACTTATTTTTGGAATGGAATTGTTAACCCTCATAAAATTGTCTTTGTAATGGATAGAAAATTATTTCAATGGGATACTTGTTGATTAAAGGGCGTTGTTAGGAGAATCCATCCTTCTGTCCCACTGCAGTCATTACGCACAGTCAACTGTTACATAAGTTTTTCATGAAGAGAGATACGAAATCAACCCATAAGTTGTTGAAAGTGAAAAGTGTCCCCTTTCTTCAATGAAACGAAACTTGAAAAGAAATTGTTAACATTGTCTACTGAAGATTAACATGATACGTACATTTAAAATGATTCCAACTCGATAAATTTCGTAATAGGAACAGAAATTATTGATTTCCCATATTCATAAATTTCAAGTGTAATGCCTGTTCGATGGGCGAATTGGTCCTCAAAGACGCGGCCTGCCGTGTGTGTGTGTCCTTTATGACTGGGATAACAAGCAAGATGTGGATACAAAATAGTTATTATTTGTTTATATAACTCCTATCTATTAATGTATAACTCATTTATGTATGTCAAGCTTCGTTGTTACTTGAATCTTTGCCTGAAATACTTAGATATTGAGTGAAGTAGGAACAGCATTTTTGACTTGAGTTACCCCTCGAAGCCGTGCTCAAGCAGGAGGTATGTTCAGTCATTTTGAGACACTGTACAAGTTTGGGTAGTGACTTGAAAAACAAAACGAAAGCGTTGTTCCAAGCTTCGTATGTCGGTGAGTTTTTGACAATTATTTGTGGTACTACATGGAAATATTATCGGCTCATGAGTCGGAAATACCTCTGTATGAGAATTCAAGATATGAAAGAACTCGCATTTTAACATAGAAAATGGTGCTAAGTTGTTTAGGCGGTGTAAACCAGTGAAGCTATTGAATATGATGGAAGGATCGATTCTATTATGTTTTTCGGGAGTTAAATTGAACATTTACGGGTGAAATCACGAACATGAATTCATTTAGAAATTATAGGAATGGGTCATTTCACTTATTTCGATGCCGAAATTTGAATGAATCTTTAATGAGAACTCACTTTATGTATGTCAAGCTTCGTTTTTGCTTCAATGTTGTCTTTAAAGATGAAAATATTGAGTAAATGCATAACAGAATTTCTTACTTGAGTTACCCCTCAAAGCTCTCCCTTGAGCTGTGCATGTTTTCAGTTAGTTTGGGATACACAATGTCTCTTCTTGGAACGAAAATTTAAATTTGATGTTCGCTAAATCACTTATTTCGCATAGATCATGGTTGCAGTTTGCACGAAGCGTGCGGTCTGATGTAGGGGGGCGATAGCTCATTTTTCGTGTGTAGAAAGTGAGATTGAGTTATATTGAGAGGTAATGGTTTTGTTTTCATGGTAAATGATGATGCATTGGTGAACTCGGTTATCAATTGAGTGTAGTTTGAATTAGGCATATGATTTGATGTGCATTGCAGGTAGATGTTGGAAATTTTGATACAATGTACATATGTATGTCTGTTTATGCTGACATTTTGAGATTTGACCTATCGACATTTTGGGGTGAATGAGTAATTTTCGAAAATTGTATGCATGTTCAAATTTACGATGAAGGGTACTTTGAAATCAGGTAGAGAATTCATTTTGGGCTCATATGAAGCGGAGTCAAAAGCAGGGTGTTAAAGTGGTTTATTATATTATGTTTATTCATAATTGTTTGATATATGGGGGAAATGAGTTTGTGAAATGTTTTTGCCGTCATTTCATCATTGGAACGTGTTTTGAACCGTTTTGTGAGTAATTTCGGCTATTTCGATCTGTGTAATGATCACGGATTTGGAAAATTTAGGGAAAAGTTCGATAAAAGTGTACGGATATGAAAATGTTATTATCAATGCAAAAAGGGATGCATATGAGAATTGCTGCAAATGAAAATGTCAGTACCATGCGGACAGGTATTTTTTAGGCTGTTAGTGAAGTGTAGGGGGTAAGTACGGTGAAAAAGGGGTAAAAATGAGACAGAAATGTTTTTTTTTGTAGAGTTTGAAAGTGTTTCTAAGGTAAATGCAGTGTCCCTCGAGTATGACTAATATAAGAGCTGTAATGATGCCGCTCTGCGAGGTGCGTAGCACCCGTAGAGCGGCGCAAGAAGTCAGATAAAATTGTCTCAACCTTCGAATTTAACCGCGCGACGGCGCGTTCCATCATTATGAACCCAATGAAGATGAACAGGTGTCGATGTTGTTGTATGAAACGAGAATTAGCTTTCGTTTTGATGTGGTATTGCGATGTTTCTTTATTTTGGTGATTATTTATATTTTATTGAGGATTTATGGTTGTTTCTTATAGTTTGGAGAAGGATTGGATTATTTAATGGCTCTGCATGAATAAGTGCGACGCTATCTGATGTATGGTAATGTACAGCTCATTAACATGATTTATTCGTGAGAACAAGAATACATTTGGTTCTTGTGGTTAATTTGAAAAAGTATTGATAGTAATTGGATGTGACACGAAGTTGGTGGATATTTTTTGTTTTCTCTTGAAGGTTTGAAATGAATTTTAAGAACGCAAGGTTATTTCTCGCTTATGCAGGTGAGTAATGTATTTTGATGTCTGAGGTGGCAATTTTGGAGGGTTATGGGAAGCCTAATTTCCCTACGTCAGGCTTTGGCGGAATTTGAAATAGGTTTGGTAGAATTTCATTTATTTTTGAAACGCATGTATAATGAAAATTTGGAATGAGGCTCATGTAATTTAAATCAGTTATAGGTAACATGTAATGTATTGTGGTGAAATGAACGAACATATTTATAGTCTTGTGAGCATTTTTGACCTTAGGTGAATTCGTGATTTAATAATAAAATTTCATTCTCCCCGGATTCTGTATATAATATTGTGAAGAAAGTTTCAGTCGCGCTTCATATTAGGGATTTATGTTATTTTAAGTTTTGATTTAGGTGAAGCTATATAATTTTGAGTAGGATAGGTTAAATGACTTTGTGTAAATTGATGAAAAACAGGGGATGGACGGTAAGTTAAATGGAATACAATAAGAGTGGTGAAAAATTCAACCAAAAAATTGTATACATGAGGTTATAAAGTCAGGTGAGGATAAAATTGCTTATGTTAGGTTTGATTAGACTAGGTCGCGTTAGATTACTTGAGGTTGGGTTGAGTTGGTTATATTATTATGGGTTTGGTTCGGAAGTGATTGGTGAACTTATTGGTTGAATTGTGATTGGTGTAGTCATTTTAACAGAGAAGATCTGATTGATTTGTTGAGGATGTGTTATTCATAAAAAATTTTAGTTACCCCTCAAAGCTCTGCTCCAGCAGCGCATGTGTTCAGTTATTCGGATATACACCATGAAAGTTCCCCGAATGAAAATAAATTTCCATATTCAGTGTGTAACCGTTGTCTCTTAGATCCGTGTCATAATTTGAGAGATCACGGTCTGTGAAATGATTTTTAATCTGTAAATATGGGCTTAGGTTACGTTTTTATTTGGTAATGGTGTCGGAAATCAATTGATTTTTGTGTTTGAAAGGTGAACATAGAGCCTAAAATGAAATACATTGTACACATCGGTTTGTTATTTGAGACGATGGTGTATCTGATTGTGTTGGCTAATTGTGGTTATTTTTAAAAGTGTGCACTGCATGTCTATGTGTATATGTGTGTCTGTGTGTGTGTGTGGGAGTGTGTGTAAGAGTGTGAAGGTTTGGGGTGTTGATGTGTGTGTGTGTGGGTGTGTGTGTGTGGTCCGCCCCGGTCTATGCTGGTTGAGGAGTTACAGGAACGCGGTATCTATACACGAGATATATTCCCACTCAAAGTGCCCAGCGAATCGATACACTAAGGAAATAAATTTATGAAACAAGATAACAAAGGAGTAGGTGCTGAAAAGCAGCACTGCGTGTACCGCAAAAAAAAATGATTCGTAACAAAGCAAAATATTTTCCCCAGGGACCTCACGTTTTGTATCTAACTAGGGACATTCTATCGAGCACTCTTAGTAAAGGTAATTCCCGCAGATACAATAACCGTATCCCCTTGGAGAGAGCGGAGAAGACATGATGAAAACAAAGAAGCAAAGCGGGCATGAATGATAAATGTCCTCAGGCCCATCTTCAGCTGGCGTAACCTAACAGTATCTCCGAAACATAGGATTGACAAACCCTGCTAAACTGAACCTATTGACCATCCTACGCTCCGTGAAGGGTGTGATACACGCACGTTATTATCTAGCGTAGTTGAGGTTATATGACCGAAGTTATAAAATACAGCTGGAAATGAGTGGTGAAAGACAAATGAACGCAAACGTGAATAAAACAGACTCAGTAAAGGTTAAAGGTTAGGTTAACATCGGCATCTTTGGGATGCTTTATTTCCAATCAAGCCTGATACATATGATCTTAGCATTGGTTTTTCAAATGTCTTATAACTAACCCTATATATAGGACACCATGACGGTTCCCCCGTGAAGCCGGTACCCATTTCCGACACCTGGGTTGAGTGGGGTATTGTGCTTGAGCTTTCCCTTATACCCAACGGGGAAAATCTCCGCGCCAGCGCTGGGAACGAACCCGCGACTTCCAGCATACAAGTCCGATCCCTTAACCGCTGTGCCACGGAGAGCCACGGAGAGTAAATGGAAAGAAGCAAGAAAGATAAGACGTCTGATGACCATCAAAAGACAACACTTGAGCGCTGAACCATGCGCTTGAAAATAAGATGACACACATGCTCAGAAGCAAACAAAAGTGCAACACGATGCTCCTGTTGCCTGATGAAATAAGTTGACTAACGCAAGCTCTGAGGGTTAGTAATACTGAAGTCAAGGTGAATAGTTGACGCCTGGGTTCCATATTTGCAGTTAGGTTTTTTAAATAACTCTTCCAGGTTAAGATATATATTAGGCCAAGCTTTCGAACTCACAAGTGGAGTTCGTCATCAGGGCTGAAACATTCACAAGAGCTGGACGCATATGGCTACACACGTACGCATCTATGATACAGTCTTCTAAAGTAATTATTATTAAGCGGGCTTCGACTTAGTACTGACATCATTCCAAGTACATATGCTGTCATTTTGGAGGTAATATTTTATTAGTTTATTAGTTAGTTTAAGCCTCCCTATCCTCAACAATGAGATGTAAAGAGAGGAAGGAAGAAGGCACCATTTAGTATGGAGTTAAGGGAACGTGGAATCTATGCAGAAAGGGCACAGAAACAGAAAGCTAAGAAAGAAGTTCATGAAACGAGAAAAAGTTGAAGAAGAAAGTGGTAGGCGGTGAAAAACAGGACAGCAGTGAACCGAAAAAAAGATGGTCCGTAACACAACAAAACCTATTCTATTTCAACAAAAGAAAGCCTACCTAACCTTTAGCTCGGGCCCTCACATTGTCCCCCTGGGAGCGCTAGTTCCCATAGATACAATAATTGTATCCCCCTGAGGGGAGGTAATATTTTATTTATTATCGGGAAATAACATGGGGGGATATCTTGTCTTCTATTAATTGATGCGGAATTTTACCTAGAGTAGCACGCTTCTATGAATTTTCTTGACATTGTTTTCGACTCTGTTGCTAAAATATTAAAATTTTCGATATTCATTTAGTGACCAGTTTCTTGCTGGTGTTGGAAAACGTTACTTGTTATTTATCGAAGCTGAATTGAACGTGTATGTTCCTCAATGCGCTACTTCGCTGTTCTCCCCGTCTCTCCTATGCATGATGCTGCACATTGGTTGCAGTCAATTTAGTATACAACATTTTTTCTCTCTTCCTTGGACCTTTTATCTTTCAATTTACAAAGTTGATTTTCCAGACTATGAGTGGATTTACTACAAAGCACAATATCCAATGGTTTGAGAATTTTTGCCACTCTTTCTGTGACTCCGTTAATATAAGGTACTGAAACAAATTTTCTACCATCGCTTGACGCTGCTGGAGGCATGGCTGGTTTTGTGACTAAAGTTGCTGATTTTTATATAATTTTAGAGGGGTATCCATTATTTCGTAGTTGTTTCTTTAACAAATTCAATTCTTGGATTTTTTCATTTTCTTCTGTGCAAATCGAGAACGCTCTTCGTTATAAGGTTTTGACGGTACTCAATTTATATTGCAAGGGGTTATAACTTTCGAAGTCCAGGTAACGGTCATTTGTCGTTGGTTTACGGTAAACTGCGCATTTCAGTTATCCACTTGGTTGACGGTGAATTAAAACGTCTAGGAATGGGATTTAGTTGTCCTTTTCTACTTCTGCTGTAAATTATATGCATTAATCAAAGGAGTTTATATGGTTTAGGAAGGTTTCAATTGACGTCGTTGGTAGTGCTGTTAAACAATCATCCACAAAACGTTTCCAATAGATGGGCTAGACGGGAGGGGTTTCAAAGATCTTCCTTTCCAGAAGCTACATCGTAAGCTGAGGGACGGCCACGGCTGAGGGTGACATGCTGCCGTCCCTCCTCCGATGTGTTGGTGGCCGCGCTGGCAACCGCGATGGCTTCTGGCAACCGCACTCGCCGCTGGCAACCGCACTCGCCGCTGGCAATACTGAATACTGAAGTGCAACACGCTGTTGCAACTCGTATTCACAGCTGAATTAAAAGGTTCTTCAAGGGCGGAATTCACGTAAAAAAATTCAAATTCAATTTTAACCTGTGCCGATTTTCCGGTAATTCCCGAATACGCCGCTGCACCTAATGTTCGATAATTTGCCTAGTCTGTAGAAAAATGCGTTACAAACCAAAAATAACGAATCAATAGTAGTCACACTGCATGGGTAGCCATTAGGAATGTCCCATGTGTTTCAATTGGCTGCGCGGTTTAACATTTGACAGGTACAGAGCCTCAGGTCTGGTAGGGTTAAAGTGAACAATGTGCACTGTCCAGCACTAAACGAGGGGGCCACATACATACACTCTCGTACCTCAATTCAAACTCAACAAATCTGTCGCACTCAACACAACCTCACGAGTCTTGAAGGTAATATTATCACTTGTTTATATTTTTCTTCCTGTATTTAAAATAAAGAAACAAAAGGCGAAATGAAAGAAAGGCCGGAGGTATCTGATGGGATTCAGAATCTGCTGGATTAATACACCGAAAATTGCGAAATTGATGAAGCTTGTATCACAGATACGCTCAACACACACACTTTCTGCTATAGGTTGTGACGGACGGACTAGTATGTATACTTTACCTCATCTTATAATATATATACTAGTGCACACAGCCTGTCAAAAAAATGACAGGATTAGATATCAGACCAACTGAGCTTTAACATGGCTTTCCCACGATTTCCTATACTATTCTATGGCTTTCCCATACTTTCCTAAATATCGACTGCCGATATTCTATACAACCTAATCTAACCTACCGATACACGTGAAATTCATTCCGACTCTGAATCTGCTGGATTAATACAACGAAAATTGAGAAGATGATGAAGCTTGTATCACAGATACGTTCATCACACACTTTCGGCTGGTGGGTGTGACACACGACGGGGCTGTTTTTATAGTATAGATATAGATTAAAATACTCGTTTGATTACCGCGAAGTCGAGCGAGCCATTTCAGCGTGAGAAGCGGGGATCACGCTGCACATGGAAGCCAAAGAACGGCAGAATGTGACGTCACGAGGGGTGTCCTTCTGCTCACGCTCACGCCGTGTGTGTTGTGTTGATGCGCTCACGTCATTTGCACGCGCGTAAACTCATCTTCACGCGCGTACGCTCACGTCTGCACACGTGAGCACACTCACGTATGCACACGTACGCGCTCACACCATGTATACGCGTGACATGGCACCTACAAACATGAGTGGTGTACGTGTAGACAGAGGTGACCACGCACACAAGGGAGGGCTAGAATCGTACACACCCACTCGTACACACACGCAAACACACACGAACATACACGCACACACGTACGTACACGCACACACGTACGTACACGCACACACGCGGGGAGGGCAGAGCGGGAGCTGCGCGTCATGGCTATTTTTGAATGAGCAACTTGCCAGCTGCTCCTGAGGCGGCCACGGCTGAGGGTGACATGCTGCCGTCCCTCCTCCGCTGTGTTGGTGGCCGCGCTGGCAACCGCGATGGCTGCTGGCAACCGCACTCGCCGCTGGCAACCGCACTCGCCGCTGGCAACCGCACTCGCCGCTGGCAACCGCACTCGCCGCTGGCAACCGCACTCGCCGCTGGCAACCGCACTCGCCGCTGGCAACCGCACTCGCCGCTGGCAACCGCACTCGCCGCTGGCAACCGCACTCGCCGCTGGCAACCGCACTCGCCGCTGGCAACCGCACTCGCCGCTGGCAACCGCACTCGCCGCTGGCAACCGCACTCGCCGCTGGCAACCGCACTCGCCGCTGGCAACCGCACTCGCCGCTGGCAACCGCACTCGCCGCTGGCAACCGCACTCGCTGCTGGCAACCGCACTCGCCGCTGGCAACCGCACTCGCCGCTGGCAACCGCACTCGCCGCTGGCAACCGCACTCGCCGCTGGCAACCGCACTCGCCGCTGGCAACCGCACTCGCCGCTGGCAACCGCACTCGCCGCTGGCAACCGCGCTCGCCGCTGGCAACCGCGCTCGCCGCTGGCAACCGCGCTCTCCGCTGGCAACCGCGCTCGCCGCTGGCAACCGCGCTCGCCGCTGGCAACCGCACTCGCCGCTGGCAACCGCGTATCGCAACCGAACTAATGACAGCACTAACATACTAGCGACGAACAACAACACCCTCGCGTCTCAAACGGAAAAAATTTGCATTGATGAAATAACGATAAATATCTCGCCATGTCATGTGCACAAGTGTAGTAATAATAATTATGTGTGGGAATAATTACAACTATTCATTCCACCGAGGTATTTTTTAATATTATATTGGCGAGTTTAAGACTCCCTAGCAACATCAGAAGCGATCTCAAGACTGCGAAGATAAGGGATCGTTTTGTACGGACTAACATGGCATGGATCAGTACAGGGACTATAAAAAGGGAACCTATACACAAGGTGCGTTCCCACACAGGATACCAAGCGCATACTAAACAGATAAGAAGGTAGAAAAAACAAAGAAGAGTTAGCGAAGAAGGTAAGAAAACTGGAAGAAGCAAAGCGAGCACAGAATACAGATGTCCCGAAGGCCTATCTAAAGCGCAGGTAACCTAACCGCGCCAGTCCCCACAAGCCTGTTGTTTATAAGCCTAAAACCTTGCAACTGCAACGACATGGGTACACAATAACAGATTAGTTCAGGGTTAACAAAGAGGGTGAAAGCTAATAAGTTGCATCATTTAACCAGTCAGATATCCGAGCGACCAGCCGTGCGTCCGAGCGACCACCTATATATATATCTGTTGAATTCTTGACATCAGTTTGATCGAGTAGGCGTACGTAATTATCTTTATGGGCGTAATTATCTTTATATAATTACGTACGCCTACTCGATCAAACTGATGTCAAGAATTCAACAGACCCGTCAGCTTTCACTGCAGACTTGTAAGACTCGTCACACACACTGCTGACTTGTAAGACTCGTCACACACACTGCTGACTTGTAAGACTCGTCACACACACTGCTGACTTGTAAGACTCGTCACACACACTGCTGACTTGTAAGACTCGTCACACACACTGCTGACTTGTAAGACTCGTCACACACACTGCTGACTTGTAAGACTCGTCACACACACTGCTGACTTGTAAGACTCGTCACACACACTGCTGACTTGTAAGACTCGTCACACACACTGCTGACTTGTAAGACTCGTCACACACACTGCTGACTTGTAAGACTCGTCACACACACTGCTGACTTGTAAGACTCGTCACACACACTGCTGACTTGTAAGACTCGTCACACACACTGCTGACTTGTAAGACTCGTCACACACACTGCTGACTTGTAAGACTCGTCACACACACTGCTGACTTGTAAGACTCGTCACACACACTGCTGACTTGTAAGACTCGTCACACACACTGCTGACTTGTAAGACTCGTCACACACACTGCTGACTTGTAAGACTCGTCACACACACTGCTGACTTGTAAGACTCGTCACACACACTGCTGACTTGTAAGACTCGTCACACACACTGCTGACTTGTAAGACTCGTCACACACACTGCTGACTTGTAAGACTCGTCACACACACTGCTGACTTGTAAGACTCGTCACACACACTGCTGACTTGTAAGACTCGTCACACACACTGCTGACTTGTAAGACTCGTCACACACACTGCTGACTTGTAAGACTCGTCACACACACTGCTGACTTGTAAGACTCGTCACACACACTGCTGACTTGTAAGACTCGTCACACACACTGCTGACTTGTAAGACTCGTCACACACACTGCTGACTTGTAAGACTCGTCACACACACTGCTGACTTGTAAGACTCGTCACACACACTGCTGACTTGTAAGACTCGTCACACACACTGCTGACTTGTAAGACTCGTCACACACACTGCTGACTTGTAAGACTCGTCACACACACTGCTGACTTGTAAGACTCGTCACACACACTGCTGACTTGTAAGACTCGTCACACACACTGCTGACTTGTAAGACTCGTCACACACACTGCTGACTTGTAAGACTCGTCACACACACTGCTGACTTGTAAGACTCGTCACACACACTGCTGACTTGTAAGACTCGTCACACACACTGCTGACTTGTAAGACTCGTCACACACACTGCTGACTTGTAAGACTCGTCACACACACTGCTGACTTGTAAGACTCGTCACACACACTGCTGACTTGTAAGACTCGTCACACACACTGCTGACTTGTAAGACTCGTCACACACACTGCTGACTTGTAAGACTCGTCACACACACTGCTGACTTGTAAGACTCGTCACACACACTGCTGACTTGTAAGACTCGTCACACACACTGCTGACTTGTAAGACTCGTCACACACACTGCTGACTTGTAAGACTCGTCACACACACTGCTGACTTGTAAGACTCGTCACACACACTGCTGACTTGTAAGACTCGTCACACACACTGCTGACTTGTAAGACTCGTCACACACACTGCTGACTTGTAAGACTCGTCACACACACTGCTGACTTGTAAGGCTCGTCACACACACTGCTGACTTGTAAGGCTCGTCACACACACTGCTGACTTGTAAGACTCGTCACACACTGCAGAGACTCACAAGACTCGCTACACCCAGCAGACTCACAAGACTCGCTACACCCAGCAGACTCACAAGACTCGCTACACCCAGCAGACTCACAAGACTCGCTACACCCAGCAGACTCACAAGACTCGCTACACCCAGCAGACTCACAAGACTCGCTACACCCAGCAGACTCACAAGACTCGCTACACCCAGCAGACTCACAAGACTCGCTACACCCAGCAGACTCACAAGACTCGCTACACCCAGCAGACTCACAAGACTCGCTACACCCAGCAGACTCACAAGACTCACTACACCCAGCAGACTCACAAGACTCACTGCACCCAGCAGACTCACAAGACTCACTACACCCAGCAGACTCACAAGACTCACTACACCCAGCAGACTCACAAGACTCACTACACCCAGCAGACTCACAAGACTCACTACACCCAGCAGACTCACAAGACTCACTACACCCAGCAGACTCACAAGACTCACTACACCCAGCAGACTCACAAGACTCACTACACCCAGCAGACTCGCACCACTCCCTACACCCAGCAGACTCACAAGACTCACTACACGCAGCAGACTCACAAGACTCACTACACCCAGCAGACTCACAAGACTCGCTACACCCAGCAGACTCACAAGACTCACTACACCCAGCAGACTCACAAGACTCACTACACCCAGCAGACTCACAAGATTCTCTACACACAGCAGACTCACAAGACTCTCTACACCCAGCAGACTCACAAGACTCTCTACACCCAGCAGACTCACAAGACTCTCTACACACAGCAGACTCACAAGACTCTCTACACACAGAAGACTCACAAGACTCTCTACACACAGCAGACTCACAAGACTCTCTACACACAGCAGACTCACAAGACTCTCTACACACAGCAGACTCACAAGACTCACTACACCCAGCAGACTCACAAGACTCACTACATACTGCAGACTCACAAGACTGCACTCCAACAACACAAGCTGTGCATCAGAAGGCGTCACGGAGTTGCACGGACCCGTTCATCGGACGTGATGCAAAGGAGCACAGACCTCTCACGCGCCCTCCCACACGCTTCTTCTCAACCTGCGCAGACCAGCCCGATCGAACTGACCTCCAACGCTTTGCTTGGTGCCAGTCAAAACCGGAGTGAAAGTGTGAATATGAAGGGATTAGCACGAATTGTGAGTGAAGTTGGGTCAAGCTTCGTATCTTGTACAGGAGGTTATTTGGTTAGATGTAAAATACTGGGAATGACAGATTTTTCATCTTCCTTGTCGGAATCAGATATATTTGTTAATGTTTACTTTAGGCATAGATTGGGTGTTAGTCTGTTTCCCTAACCGCAACAAAGGCGTTCCTACGAGAGGAAGGAAGTGTCGAGAACCTGTTAATTAAGAATAACCAATTTTGTGAATTAAAAAATGAGGATTTAGGGAAAAATTTTAAGTGTGTAATAAATTTTGTGCTTATTTAGAAATATCTCAGTAAATCCCAGCAGTACAGGAGGGTCGCTTCAACATGTATGTTTTTATGCCTGTGTGTTTGGACTCAGCAAATGTTAGGTGGAGCGATAAGATGTAAGGGCTCGAACGATGTCTGTTTACATTGTGTGTTGTTTCTGGAGGGGTCTATTTTGTGGTGTTAGCAATTTTTTCATTCGGGCGAGCCCTTGGAAACTTTAGACGTTCGGAAAAATGCCTACCCATGCGCAAACAAAAGTCGCCTTGTTTTCAAACAAAAATCGAGACACTTAAGCCGAGAGAGGTGACAAACCAACGGTCGGTTTCGTAGGAGCTTGAGCGTGAGAAACAATGAGGCTAAGAAAGAAATAAAGGCGAGCTACGGAACTACCAATTAGAAAGAGGTATGCGGTCGCGGTCGAGGTCCGAAGAAGCCTATAGGTCGAATAGGAGAGAGCGGACAACCCTCAAGAAAATGAGCTGGAGATGCGATAAACAATAGACAGTTCGACAACCGACGCCGCGGCGCTAAGTATAAGAAATAAAACGCGGGTGTGTTCACAGTAACAAACGTGCTTAAAGAAATAATGAAAAAAGTGTATATATTGAAAATTATACTAAAGTTTACGCTGTAATGTAATCCAGAAATTCTTACATTTTCTCGTTTCACTTGCAGAGAGGAAATTTTATGTGTCCCCTTTACCACGTTCACTAAGGGGAGATGACCAAATCGACCAAATTGTATGAATCATTTGATGGAACGGAGATGCCACACTAGATATGAGGGTAAGAGAAATATAGTTTCCTTTGGAAAAGATGTTTTGAGATAAATATTGTGAATTTTCAATGTCATTCAGTGAAGTAAAAAATGGAGATATTTAAGGGGACGTTAGTGACGCGATTAAGGGTAACAAGTCAAATTTTTGTCTTTAACAGGCGGGACGGATTCATGTAATTGAAGAATTGATCTGCTCGGAGGAGAGGGAACTAACGTGCGAAGATACCGAAGCAGGAGCTCCGAAGTTAGCGATTGGCAACAGACTTTCTTGAACTGTGCATAGGGCAGTCATTTGAACTGAAGCTGTATGGGCTCATGAACGTGAAGGTCGAAGTAATGACCACATCCCGTGCTGCTGGGAGCGCTGAGATATTGTAGGCATTACTCGTGTTATGTTTGGGAGTGTAAGTAACATGCGGGAAAAGGCTGGCCAGCCGACACATGCAGTATAGTTATGTGATGTAAGTGATTTGGCGTGTGCTGTTTTGATTCCATTACTTGATTTACATCATTCCTAATGCCATTCATTGTGTGTACGCTCATTGATGTTTGTATGACGTATAGCTGGAAATCATAAATGTTAGCATATTTTACCCTGTGTATCATGCCCCACAATATTAGAAGCGATCGATCGTAACACCACGGAGGGCGCTCAGAAAATGCGCTGCGTAAGTCGAGTCAACCATCATCGGTGAGTACAGCTCTAATTTTAGTATACAATCATTGTTTTTATTCTGTTCTTAGTGACTGTGTTCTTGATGCATCCTCACATTTTGTGTATTGTGTAATGTCATGGAGGTTTGCCATTCCCTCAATTCCGAGAACCTGATCTTCTTGTTAGCGAAATGTTAACAAGAAGGAGGCGGGACGTTTTCTCGTGACATCAGTAGGCCCCATTTAGTGTGTAAATAAGGGAAAGATGAATTTATGCACGAGGTGCATAGAAACAGTGAGTTGAGAAAGAAGTTCATACAACGCGATGAAATTTAAAGATGAATGTAGTAGGGGCTGAAAAAAAAGACATCAGTGTACCGAAAAAAGGTGGTCCATAACTAAACAGTTTGTTTAAAAAAAAGCCTACCCAACTCTCAGCTCACATTTTCCCCCGAGGAGTACTGACTCGATAGATACAATAGTTGTATTCCTTTGAGGGGTACTCAGAGTGATACTTGTTTAATCATCCCTATCGAAGTAAGACTTAGATCTGTTCATGTTTACTTTAGGTATATTTCTTAGAAGGTAAATAACGGAGTTCGATATTTAGTAGGAAATGTAAATAAGTTTTGAAGTTTCATAAAAGGCAGAAATTCTACATATTTTTCTATAGTGTCATAACTGACATAAGAGGCGTTGATACTATCATCGTCTGTATATTCAAGTATTTTGGCACCTCCCCCCTCGAGAGAAAAAAAATGAATAGAATGGAACTAGTCGATTTCTTTTCCTTTTTTAAATGAAGTTATGCAAATGAATTATTCACAGAACTAACTGAAAAATAGCAACTTCACATGCTAACTGGAAAATAGCAACGTGTGTGTTACAATGTAACACACGTGCGTGTGTGTGTGTGTGTTACAATGTAACACACATTGCAACAAAGTATATCTCAAATTTTCACGAACACTCTGACCTCAAGTTACCGAACTCCACACCCTTCGATAGGGGCTCTGCAGGGGCCGGGGTTCCAAACATTGCATGTTGCTGTAGCAGTGCAGCCGGGACCGCAAGTTCCTCAGTCAACTTGGCTGCCCTGTGTGCTAGTTTTGCGGCAAAATTCCTTAAGATTACTATCAAAATTCGGGCTTCAAACCGAAAAGAAACTGTAATTAATGTAGGTCACCGCATTTTAACCAATAGACGCGATCAGTTACAACGAACGAATAGAATACAACGTTTATGACGCGAGTGATTTGAGCAGATATTGTATTTCTCTACCCCATTCCAACACCATTCACCGTTGCACGTCATCCTGCGGGTGTCCGCGAGGCCGATGACGCTGACGCTGCAACTCGTTGCGGCAGTGGCGGGCGTTGCTTCGAGGACGCATCAAGGGCAACCCGCGATTGCGTCACAGCGTCTGCACCCTTGCCGTATACGGGTAAATATACGCATGTTTACTGCACCCTCGCCGTATACGGGTAAATATACGTACGTTTACTGCTCCATCGCCATATACGGGTAAATATACGTACGTTTACTGCACCATCGCCATATACGGGTAAATATACGCATATTTACTGCACCCTCGCCATATACGGGTAAATATACGCATGTTTACTGCACCATCGCCATAGACGGGTAATTACACGTATGTTTACTGCACCCTCGCCATATACGGGTAAATATACGCATGTTTACTGCACCTTAACCATATAAGATTAAATATAAATACAGCATATTTACTGCACCTTTACCATATGCATCAGGGCTGCCATATATGTACACCTTCTACCAGCCAAAATGAGGAAATTTGGGCCTCTGTTCTACTGGAATTCAGACATGTTTTGTAAAATTTAGGTGCGACAATAATCAATTTGGCTGTGTTGATATTGAGCTCATTCAGCCGATTGAGTCAATTCGATGGAGCAATTTGAAATTTGCTCATTCGACTGAGCAAATTGCAGGAATATCCAACTCTGCAGTACAATTGAGCACCAAATATGGCGGTCTGGTCCGAGAGTGGGGATCATAGTGTGGACTCGACCTTCTGGGGATAACTTGCGTGCGTGTGTAACAGAGTGGAGGAATCATCCCTATATATGGTAGCAATGCACTATTGGTTGCTTGCTTACCCTGCACACCTGAGCACTATGGATGACAGCACATTTGTTTCTTCTTTACACGAAAATTATTCTTGGTGATTGCAATTCTTCGCGAAGTCATTTTAACGTAAAAATATAGTCATGGAGAGAAGAAAGGTTAAACGTTAAGCTGTTTACTATTTAACGGTTTTCAGGATTGAATTATCTGATGGATTTCATTAAAAAAAAATACCGTCACTTCAACGACGTGGAGACACATTGAAGATAAAGGGTGAACAAAGGGGGTCGAAACTATAAGTTCACAACGTGGAAACTCAGAGATGTCTGTTATTTTACATATTATATTAGATTACAGGTTATTTTTTCAGCCTCCTTAACCATAAAAAATGTGTTCGAAAGAGAGGAAGGAGGAAGACACCATTTAGTGAGGAGTTAAGGAAACGCGGAATCTTTGCACGTGTGTTCGCGCATAAGATCCCCTGAGCATAGAAACAGTAAATTGAGAAGAAAGTTTATGAAACAAGATGAAAGTTGAAGAAGAAAGTAGTAGGTGCTGAAAAACCAAGATAGCAGTGAACCGAAAAAAGATGGTCCGTAACAAAACAAAAGACCTATTCTATTTCAACAAAAAGAAAGCCTAACTAACCCTCGGCTCGGGAACCGTTATTTCATAAAGCAGATGTGAACATGAACAATTTCTGTTTCCCTCTGAACAAAACTATGTAGCTTGGGAATTTTAAATGAAGTGTCGCAAAAATACCGATCATTAACTGGAGCGTGTTCTCATTTAGTTTTGACTAAGTATGTATGTATGACAATTGAGTTTGTGACTACTGGTCAGCCAGTCGGCAGCAGCAATATGAAAATTCCCTCAGGGACCACTGGTGACTATAACGCCGCAGTCTAAGTGTTAAAAGAAGTAGGTCAACTCCACGCCCTTGGATAGGGGCTCTACAGGGGCCGGGCTTCCAAAGGTTTTACGTTGTTGAAGTTCCTCTGTCGCTTTAGCTGCCCTGTGAGCTGTTTTAGTGACAAGATTCATCACATTTGAGCTGGTAAAGTGTGTTCCTTAAGTGTGAGCTGTTTTAGAGGCAAAATTCCCTAAGTGTGAGCTGTTTTAGAGGCAAAATTCATCAAATTTGAGCTGTTAAGTGTGTTCGTAAAGTGCGAGCTGTTTTAGAGGCAAAATTCCTAAAGTTTGAGCTTCTCTGAAATGAAAAATGAGCGCGCAGTCAGACAACAAATGATTAAAATTCCGGCCTCAGAGCGGAAAAAAGATAATTGCAGTGTAGGAGCGTAGCATTTTTATCAATATGAGCCAACAGTAGTGTTGCAGCAAACGAACGAATGCAACGTTTATGGTCCAATGGATTTGAGCAGATACCTCAATGCGTATACAAAAGTAGCTTTTGCGGCAGGATTGAGCTGAATAGACGCCTCAATGCGCACACAATGAAACGAGTTTCGAACCTGAATCGGGTGCTATAAAGCGAGCTTTGATATTTTCGTTTCACTGAAAAAATGAAGAGAACTTGTCAGAACTGACCTGCGCGTCTGCCTGTAATTCAGGCTTGAATATCTTGACATGTCAACTCCTTTGGTGTTCCATTGGTGATCACCAAATCGCTGACTGCTAATCTAACGCCCACTGCCCTACGAGATCACTAACTGTTTTTCATATATACTGAATATCGCAATGGGTCGTAGCTCTATTTTGCTGTTGAATTTCAAATTTTTTTGATTTCCCGATAGACGTATAACTTAGGTTTAAACCATCGCGCTTCAAGGTGTCAAGAAAGCCATACGGTCACTGCGCTCAAAACTGGGGATGGTGCAGTTCACTAGTAAGAACGGTTCAACTACAACCAAAAGTTCTCAATAATATTATAACCTATATTTATTATAACTCCACTTTTGGTTAGTTCAACACTTTGACTGCGACGTGAGCCATATTTGGTCACTTAGCGAGTTTTCAACATGCTGCTGACAAACCAGTAGTCACAAACTCAACTAAAAAAAACAATCAAAATTAAATGAAAACACGATCCAGTTAAAGTTTGGTATTGTCAACACTACGCACTACAAGTAAATTTAAATTTGAATAGAATATTGAACTTCAATTTAACCTGCCGTAGTCGAGTCGAAGTGTTAAGACTCCCTATGCGCAACATAAGCCATCTCGAGATCACTTCCTCGAGATAGGATTTTTTAGTATGAACTGTAGAAAATGGGAAATCTATGCACAAGGTGTGTTCCCACGCAGGACACCATGTACAGAAAACGGGAAATTATAGAGGGAGGAAAGACCGAGAAGAGAGCAAAAAAAAGCATTAAAGCCGAAAAAGGCAAGTGGGCAAGAAAGACCGAAGTCCTGAAAGCCTGCCAATCTCTAGCTGGGGTAACCTCATATAGTACCTCCCTTGGGACGCAGCCCCATGGCTTAGGATAGGCAAACCTAATTAACCTAAGCCTGTTGCCTAGTCTATGGCCGAAAATAAAAGGAAAATATATAAATTTTGGGAAACTCTTTTCGAAATCAATAACCTGAAATGAAATATTAGGATTTCCATCTCTGACAAACACACCATAGTTACAACGTGAAAAATTAAGAGTACAATCGAAGAAGATGTACTTCAATCTAATTAAATTAAAAATTATACAACCAAAGATGATCTAATTGCTCATACTGCATGAAAAAATCAGAATTAAAGAGAAAACTACAATAGTAGTATCAGAAATGCTATAATTAATGCACAAAGACGCTATACCAAATTCTGGTATTGCAATACCAGAACAGTACTCTTGTTGCACTATCGAAATTTACCGTACCTTCAACGCCATTGAAATCATACACCTGCACAGAATCGGTGGTGCAAGCCTTGATATTTCAACAATAATCAGAAATTTAAACGGTGGTAGAAAGCGGCACCGTCAATTGCCCTACAACATTAATCCGATTATTCCCACTGGTTATGTCCTATAATAATAATAATAATAATTTGATACATCTTGCGTACTTTTTTTCGATTGAAATTGTGCTAGTTAACTTTTTCCAATATAATTTCAAATATTTTCCGATAGCATATATACCATTTGGTACTGTAATAACACCAAAACTTTTCGACATCAAAAACAATTGCAATTCTGCATCAACATGTCAAGTGGGTTAGCAAAAATATGAACTACGAGGATTTGAGTTATGGAGAAAATCTGGGAATATAAAGGTAGGTAGAGCCAACCGTCGTGCAAAACGCAGCCTTGAGTAGGGTTTCCTGGAGGTAATATTCCTTCAAATGAGCTGTTCATTGTGTCAGGAGTCAAGGATGGCAGGTATTTTCTATAGGCCATTAGTCTCTCAGGCAACGTAGCTGCTGCAACACTGGCTCTTGAGGCGGTGTCGTATTTCAAATTCTTAATGTTCACATGGCCGCTAAATAACTTGCCAAGATGAAGCCAAATTAGGATTTTTTTTTAGTGTCGCAAAATTTTGACCTCTATTGTCGTGTGGCCTCTTTGAAATGACCTCTTCATCGTATTTTCCACGCACTCTTACTTTTGTGTCGTTAACGCAGGTGCGGAAAATAACGGGTCAGGATTTTCGAACAATTCGCGTCGTCCGTACGAACAGTATATGTATATTCTTCCAAGGCAAAATCGCTATCACTCAATGTGCAATAGCACTTCTATAATAGAAAATCAAGTTTTGTTAAGAAGATCAACCTGTCAATAAGATTCGCTTTGGGCCGCGAGTCTTTCAGTCAACGTAGATAAGTTTAAATAAAAATTTATTTGAGAAGCCCTAACCACAACAAAGGTGTCTCCAGATGAGGAAGTGAGGACGGCGTCATTTAGTGTATTAGAGGAACAGAATCTGCGCACAAGAGGTCTCTCGCCACACCCAGCGTATAGAAAAAGCAAATTTGAAAACTTTTCATAAAACGAGATGGAAGTCAAAGAAAATGAGCCCTGGAAAAACGAAAGCAGTGAACCTAAAAAAAATTATTTGTACCAAAAAACAAAAATTTGTTTTGTTACAACTAAGTAAGGCCTACCAAACCTTGATCTCGGTACCTCCCATCTTCCCTAAGGTAGTACCAATTCCCTGAGACAGTTGTGTCCTCCGAGAGATTTAGACAGCGTCACTGCAACGTTAGCTGTAAAGTTTAGCCTTCTGGTAACTGTATATTCTACGGGCCGCGACCGTTTCAGTCGACGTAACTAAAATGTCGGCATTAACGTTTAACACGTTCCCGTGTGTCGGGCCATGTGTGTACCGTTCGGTAAATTGCTCATTCACGTACGATGAACGACATTTTATCTGTTTTGCCATCTATATAAAAAAATTAATGTTTTTACACGAGGTGCAATGTTATCGTGCAACTGCATTTTTATGTTTCTTAGGAACGATAAAAACTTAATAAAGCATTGAAGTATATTTCCCAATTCTGCTCCTTACAACATAACCAAACCAAGCGTTGACAACCGCGGGAATGAGGCGCGGGAATGAGGTGCACGTGTTTTATCACTTTGACTGCGACGTGCGCCAACCGGTGGTACACGGAGGTAATTTTCATAATGCTGCTGACCGGCCAGTAGTCGTAAACTCGATTTTCATAGATATTTAATGAAAGCTAAATGAAGGCACGATCCAGTTCATGTTTGGTATTTTTCAAATAGCTTACTACAATTGACATTAAATTTGAGTTTGGCGTTGAACTTAATATTTAGTAGTCGCAGTCAAAGTGTTAAGTTGTGGAACCTAGAGGCACTGTTCACCAAGCGCTATCGAGACACCTTTGTTTTGTTTCATCTTAGTTGATTTCTCTTCTGAAATAGATGCCAGGTTCAAATGCGAGTCCTCAAAACGCTAGGTTCATCGGCGCGATGTACCTGTTTTTTTTTGCGAGGAAAGAAGCAAGAAGAACAACGCATTTCTTCAGAAGCAGGTGATACATGAAATACAGTACAACCAATAATGCTTTAATTATTTCTTAAAGTAAATGTCTTTTTTTGATAGACAACCGTAACAAGGAGACAAAAGACAACCGTGACAAGGAGACCAAAGACAACCGTGACAAGGAGACCAAAGACAACCGTGACAAGGAGACCAAAGACAACCGTAACAAGGAGACCAAAGACAACCGTGACAAGGAGACCAAAGACAACCGTGACAAGGAGACCAAAGACAACCGTGACAAGGAGACCAAAGACAACCGTGACAAGGAGACCAAAGACAACCGTGACAAGGAGACCAAAGACAACCGTAACAAGGAGACCAAAGACAACCGTGACAAGGAGACCAAAGACAACCGTGACAAGGAGACCAAAGACAACCGTGACAAGGAGACCAAAGACAACCGTGACAAGGAGACCAAAGACAACCGTGACAAGGAGACCAAAGACAACCGTGACAAGGAGACCAAAGACAACCGTGACAAGGAGACCAAAGACAACCGTGACAAGGAGACCAAAGACAACCGTGACAAGGAGACCAAAGACAACCGTGACAAGGAGACCAAAGACAACCGTGACAAGGAGACCAAAGACAACCGTGACAAGGAGACCAAAGACAACCGTGACAAGGAGACCAAAGACAACCGTGACAAGGAGACCAAAGACAACCGTGACAAGGAGACCAAAGACAACCGTGACAAGGAGACCAAAGACAACCGTGACAAGGAGACCAAAGACAACCGTGACAAGGAGACCAAAGACAACCGTGACAAGGAGACCAAAGACAACCGTGACAAGGAGACCAAAGACAACCGTGACAAGGAGACCAAAGACAACCGTGACAAGGAGACCAAAGACAACCGTGACAAGGAGACCAAAGACAACCGTGACAAGGAGACCAAAGACAACCGTGACAAGGAGACCAAAGACAACCGTGACAAGGAGACCAAAGACAACCGTGACAAGGAGACCAAAGACAACCGTGACAAGGAGACCAAAGACAACCGTGACAAGGAGACCAAAGACAACCGTGACAAGGAGACCAAAGACAACCGTGACAAGGAGACAAAAGACAACCGTGACAAGGAGACCAAAGACAACCGTGACAAGGAGACCAAAGACAACCGTGACAAGGAGACCAAAGACAACCGTGACAAGGAGACCAAAGACAACCGTGACAAGGAGACCAAAGACAACCGTGACAAGGAGACCAAAGACAACCGTGACAAGGAGACCAAAGACAACCGTGACAAGGAGACCAAAGACAACCGTGACAAGGAGACCAAAGACAACCGTGACAAGGAGACCAAAGACAACCGTGACAAGGAGACCAAAGACAACCGTAACAAGGAGACCAAAGACAACCGTAACAAGGAGACAAAAGACAACCGTAACAAGGAGACAAAAGACAACCGTAACAAGGAGACAAAAGACAACCGTAACAAGGAGACAAAAGACAACCGTAACAAGGAGACAAAAGACAACCGTAACAAGGAGACAAAAGACAACCGTAACAAGGAGACAAAAGACAACCGTAACAAGGAGACAACAGACAACCGTAACAAGGAGACAAAAGACAACCGTAACAAGGAGACAAAAGACCACCGTAACAAGGAGACAAAAGACCACCGTAACAAGGAGACAAAAGACCACCGTAACAAGGAGACAAAAGACAACCGTAACAAGGAGACAAAAGACAACCGTAACAAGGAGACAAAAGACCACCGTAACAAGGAGACAAAAGACAACCGTAACAAGGAGACAAAAGACCACCGTAACAAGGAGACAAAAGACCACCGTAACAAGGAGACCAAAGACCACCGTAACAAGGAGACAAAAGACCACCGTAACAAGGAGACAAAAGACCACCGTAACAAGGAGACAAAAGACCACCGTAACAAGGAGACAAAAGACAACCGTAACAAGGAGACAAAAGACAACCGTAACAAGGAGACAAAAGACCACCGTAACAAGGAGACAAAAGACAACCGTAACAAGGAGACCAAAGACCACCGTAACAAGGAGACAAAAGACCACCGTAACAAGGAGACAAAAGACAACCGTAACAAGGAGACAAAAGACAACCGTAACAAGGAGACAAAAGACCACCGTAACAAGGAGACAAAAGACCACCGTAACAAGGAGACAAAAGACCACCGTAACAAGGAGACAAAAGACAACCGTAACAAGGAGACAAAAGACCACCGTAACAAGGAGACAAAAGACCACCGTAACAAGGAGACAAAAGACCACCGTAACAAGGAGACAAAAGACAACCGTAACAAGGAGACGAAACAACCGTAACAAGGAGACAAAAGACAACCGTAACAAGGAGACAAAAGACAACCGTAACAAGGAGACAAAAGACCACCGTAACAAGGAGACAAAAGACCACCGTAACAAGGAGACAAAAGACAACCGTAACAAGGAGACAAAAGACCACCGTAACAAGGAGACAAAAGACCACCGTAACAAGGAGACCAAAGACCACCGTAACAAGGAGACAAAAGACCACCGTAACAAGGAGACAAAAGACCACCGTAACAAGGAGACAAAAGACCACCGTAACAAGGAGACAAAAGACAACCGTAACAAGGAGACAAAAGACAACCGTAACAAGGAGACAAAAGACCACCGTAACAAGGAGACAAAAGACAACCGTAACAAGGAGACCAAAGACCACCGTAACAAGGAGACAAAAGACCACCGTAACAAGGAGACAAAAGACAACCGTAACAAGGAGACAAAAGACAACCGTAACAAGGAGACAAAAGACAACCGTAACAAGGAGACCAAAGACCACCGTAACAAGGAGACAAAAGACCACCGTAACAAGGAGACAAAAGACAACCGTAACAAGGAGACAAAAGACCACCGTAACAAGGAGACAAAAGACCACCGTAACAAGGAGACAAAAGACAACCGTAACAAGGAGACGAAACAACCGTAACAAGGAGACGAAACAACCGTAACAAGGAGACAAAAGACAACCGTAACAAGGAGACAAAAGACAACCGTAACAAGGAGACAAAAGACCACCGTAACAAGGAGACAAAAGACCACCGTAACAAGGAGACAAAAGACAACCGTAACAAGGAGACAAAAGACAACCGTAACAAGGAGACAAAAGACAACCGTAACAAGGAGACAAAAGACCACCGTAACAAGGAGACAAAAGACAACCGTAACAAGGAGACCAAAGACCACCGTAACAAGGAGACAAAAGACCACCGTAACAAGGAGACAAAAGACAACCGTAACAAGGAGACAAAAGACAACCGTAACAAGGAGACAGAAGACAACTGTAACAAGGAGACAGAAGACAACTGTAACAAGGAGACAGAAGACAACTGTAACAAGGAGACAGAAGACAACTGTAACAAGGAGACAGAAGACAACTGTAACAAGGAGACAAAAGACAACCGTAGGAAGGAGACAAAAGACAACCGTAGGAAGGAGACAAAAGACAACCGTAGGAAGGAGACAAAAGACAACCGTAGGAAGGAGACAAAAGACAACCGTAGGAAGGAGACTATAGGATCCTCCTAGTTAGGATCCACAATCCTAGCTATCCTTTACTATGCCCCGAGGGAACAAATATCCCACATTTAGTACTTAAGAACTAAATTTCAGTATCCTGAGTACAGTATCATTAGATAAACTCAGCATCCTAAGATAAACTCAGCATCCTTAGATAAACTCAGCATCCTTAGATAAACTCAGCATCCTTAGATAAACTCAGCATCCTTAGATAAACTCAGCATCCTTAGATAAACTCAGCATCCTTAGATAAACTCAGCATCCTTAGATAAACTCAGCATCCTAAGATAAACTCGGCATCCTAAGATAAACTCGGTATCCTAGGATAAACTCGGTATCCTAGGATAAACTCGGTATCCTAGGATAAACTCGGTATCCTAGGATAAACTCGGTATCCTAGGATAAACTCGGTATCCTAGGATAAAATCGGTATCCTAGGATAAACTCGGTATCCTAGGATAAACTCGGTATCCTAGGATAAGCTCAGCATCCTAAGATAAACTCAGCATCCTAAGATAAACTCAGCATCCTAAGATAAACTCAGCATCCTAAGATAAACTCAGCATCCTAAGATAAACTCAGCATCCTAAGATAAACTCAGCATCCTAAGATGAACTCAGCATCCTAAGATAAACTCAGCATCCTAAGATAAACTCAGCATCCTAAGATAAACTCAGCATCCTAAGATAAACTCAGCATCCTAAGATAAACTCAGCATCCTAAGATAAACTCAGCATCCTAAGATAAACTCAGCATCCTAAGATAAACTCAGCATCCTAAGATAAACTCAGCATCCTAAGATAAACTCAGCATCCTAAGATAAACTCAGCATCCTAAGATAAACTCAGCATCCTAAGATGAACTCAGCATCCTAAGATGAACTCAGTATCCTAAGATAAACTCAGTATCCTAAGATAAACTCAGTATCCTAAGATAAACTCAGTATCCTAAGATAAACTCAGCATTCTAAGATAAACTCAGCATCCTAAGATAAACTCAGCATCCTAAGATAAACTCAGCATCCTAAGATAAACTCAGCATCCTAAGATAAACTCGGTATCCTAAGATAAACTTGGTATCGTAAGATAAACTCGGTATCCTAGGATAAACTCGGTATCCTAGGATAAACTCGGTATCCTAGGATAAACTCGGTATCCTAGGATAAACTCGGTATCCTAGGATAAACTCGGTATCCTAGGATAAACTCAGTATCCTTAGGGTACAAATAGATACACTGAAAGATCAAAAAGACGTGAATAATAACCCTCGTGGGCTAATTTCTCCCAGTACGAAGTTAGTTAAATTATATCCAACACTGTAAGGGTTATTTTAAGGAACTCTAAAAATACAGAATCTTGATTTAGGCTAACACCGCATTACGTTGTCATAGGAGTTCTACTCGGGTTTGTGTATTGTAATACTTGGCAACATTATACATACGTTGATATTCCGTTTGGACTATTTCTGAAGATTATATACCAGATTTATTTTAATACATTAATATTGTCAGATTATTATTATATTGATAGATTTATTTTATTAAATTTATATTGCCGAACTTGGCGCTCGACTTGAAAATACTAAACAGTCTCTAACTTGTAACATTGTTGCGCTTTCTGGTGCACGTTAAGTTCAGGCCATGGTAGTACGGACCGTAACGCCCAAGCCTGGTACGAAAACAGCTGGTACCTAACCCTGTCAAGGGCGTTATTTTTGTTCCAAACACATGCTTCAAGGGCGATTTTTGTCAGCAGACCACTGCCTAACGCATGCAGTAAGGACACGATTTGTTAGGAGAATATTACCAAACGTACAGTGTGCCAAACCAAACATCACCAAACGTACAGTGTGCGAAACCAAACATCACCAAACGTACAGTATGCCAAACCAAACATCACCAAACGTACAGTGTGCCAAACCAAACATCACCAAACGTACAGTGTGCCAAACCAAACATCACCAAACGTACAGTGTGCCAAACCAAACATCACCAAACGTACAGTGTGCCAAACCAAACATCACCAAACGTAGTGTGCCAAACCAAACATCACCAAACGTAGTGTGCCAAACCAAACATCACCAAACGTACAGTATGCCAAACCAAACATCACCAAACGTACAGTATGCCAAACCAAACATCACCAAACGTACATTATGCCAAACCAAACATCACCAAACGTACAGTATGCCAAACCAAACGTCACCAAACGTACAGTGTGCCAAACCAAACATCACCAAACGTACAGTATGCCAAACCAAACATCACCAAACGTATAGCACGCCAAACCAAACATCACCAAACGTATAGCACGCCAAACCAAACATCACCAAACGTATAGCACGCCAAACCAAACATCACCAAACGTACCCCCTTATAAATTCACCCGCCCCCTCTCTAGTATCCTTTTTGCGAAAGAAAGAACTAGGCTACAATTCCCCATTCAACTCGGCTACATGAAATGGACACCAGTTCTTCCAGGATGTAACCGTCATTGCGTCCTGGCACGAGTTGTAAAGCATGCCGTACACGGCCAGGTGCGATGATACGACGTGCATCGACTTGAACAAAACGCGTTGTTCGTGATGTCTTTTTTTCTCTGTCGTTTCAGGCGCATCCCCGTGTAGGCAAAGGTTATGGATCGCAAATAATCGCAATGGATCGCAAATAATCGCAATGGATCGCAATGGATCGCAATGGATCGCAATGGGTCGCAATGGAACGCAATGGAACGCAATGGAACGCAATGGAACGCAATGGAACGCAATGGAACGCAATGGAACGCAATGGAACGCAATGGAACGCAATGGAACGCAATGGAACGCAATGGAACGCAATGGAACGCAATGGAACGCAATGGAACGCAATGGAACGCAATGGATCGCAATGGAACGCAATGGAACGCAATGGAACGCAATGGAACGCAATGGAACGCAATGGAACGCAATGGATCGCAATGGAACGCAATGGAACGCAATGGAACGCAATGGAACGCAATGGAACGCAATGGAACGCAATGGAACGCAATGGATCGCAATGGGACGCTATGGAACGCAATGGAACGCAATGGATCGCAATGGATCGCAATGGATCGCAATGGATCGCAATGGATCGCAATGGATCGCAATGGATCGCAATGGATCGCAATGGATTGCAATGGATCGCAATGGAACGCAATGGAACGCAATGGGACGCTATGGAACGCAATGGGACGCTATGGAACGCAATGGAACGCAATGGAACGCAATGGATCGCAATGGGACGCTATGGAACGCAATGGGACGCTATGGAACGCAATGGAACGCAATGGATCGCAATGGATCGCAATGGATCGCAATGGATCGCAATGGATTGCAATGGATCGCAATGGAACGCAATGGAACGCAATGGATCGCAATGGATCGCAAAAAATTGCAATGGATCACAAACAATCGCCACGGATCACAAACAATCGCAACGGATCACAAACAATCACCACGGATCACAAACAATCGCCACGGATCACAATCGCCACGGATCACAAACAATCGCCACGGATCACAAACAATCGCCGCGGATCACAAACAATCGCCACGGATCACAATCGCCACGGATCACAAACAATCGCCACGGATCACAAACAATCGCCACGGATCACAAACAATCGCCGCGGATCACAAACAATCGCCACGGATCACAAACAATCGCCACGGATCACAAACAATCGCCACGGATCACAAACAATCGCCGCGGATCACAAACAATCGCCGCGGATCACAAACAATCGACGCGGATCGCCAGAGTTGCAGGAATACCAACAGCAGCGAGTGGCGGCTCTTGTCACCACGTCGGGGAGATAGAACATCACACCTCCACCAGATAAGTGGTTCTGGTCTTGTTATTGCTAGGGAGAACCTCCACCAGATAAGTGGTTCTTCTTATTGCTAGTGAGAACTTCAGGCAAATTTTGAAAAATGGAAAACTATCGATATCGTGCAAAACATTGAGGTATTTGAACGTGGAACTGTCGTTTTTGGATGGTATTTTTTGCAGGTAATTTGAACGTGGCACTAGCATGCTAGTGTTAAACATTGTGTAAATTGAACGATGAATTATTGTTTGAATGCAGAATTGGAGTTGTTGTGAACGTGGTACTATTAGTTTTAGTGCAGAATGTTCGGTAAATTGAACGAAAAACTATCGTTATCGGGGAGAAAATTTCAGGTAAATTTTACGTGAAAATATCGTGCAAAATTTCGAGAAATTGCGAGAATGTGCAAAGAGTTAGTGCGAGTGCACGTCAGGCAGCTTGTTCACACCGTCCTACATGAGTGGCTCTCAATGCAACGCTTTACGAGTCAACAGAAGTCTAGACACACGCATCGCGCAACGTGCGTACAGAATGAGTTGCTCAGGGTCCGAACATCGTCGTTCCTTGCAAACCGCGTTCCGTTGGCGAGGTTTTACACGTACGTACACGGGAAACACGTAGGTTTTGGCATATACATATAAGATACAGAGCGTAAAATATTATATTTGCACGTTTTCAAGTGAATGAATACTTGCACGAGAATTAAGAACAGGATGTATTTTTAGTTTTTAGTTCAGGATATGAAGTCATGTAGGATGTCCATCTAAAATTTATAAGCCATGGAAATTTATACGCAAAAATCTGTTCGTCAAAAATTTAGAATTTAGTTTAGAAAATTTTGTAATTTTCTATAGGTAGGCAGAGTTTTTATATGGAAAACATAACATCGAGCAACCTGACTACGTCCATCTTGCACAAATCTGATCATCAAAAATACAGAGTTTACCACGGAAAAATTTCATAATTTCAATGAAAAACAAAGCATTGAGGAACCTAAAAAGTAATAATTTCACAACTCTCAACAGAAACAAAAAAAATGAGCAACTTGACAACGTAAAAACTTTAAAATTTTCACTAGAAAACAAAACATTGGGCAACCTAAAATAGCAATATTTTCATAATTACGAATGCAAAACAAAACATCGAGCAGCCTGACAACGTCCATCTTGCCAACAACAACAGCTAGACATGCTGCAGCGGAGACTCCACGCTCGCACCTTATGAGGAACAGTTTCCCAACACCCACACTATGCTGCAGATGACTCACCTCGCCTTGACCAGCAGCAGGGACTGAGAGGGTTCATGTGTTGAAATCTTCAACACACACGCGCTCAGAAAGACGGTTGGTTCGCATGATGTATCAACGGTAATGGCTTAGCCGGTTGATGGTCAAATTCGAATGAACGAATTTATGGAAATTGTCTCCATTGATGGAAGAAATCAGGCGTTTATACGCGTAGAGAATTTTAACCTTTTCTGAATACGTGAAAAAATGTGTATTGGTTGAATATTTCTTGCTTTTATTCAATTGCCACACCCGAAAACGCTTTCAAGTTACACTCAAGCCAACAACAACTTTTCTTCTTATGCACCACCCGCCCACGTCACGGTCACTTCTGAAGGTAACACTTTCAAGCAAATATTTGCGTGGGTATAATTTTAAACGTTTTTACATCTTGGCACGAGAAATTTTTAAACTTAAATTGGAGTTCTAAAATAATAACAAAGTATTCGGTGATTTGGTATCATTTTTAGGAACACCCACAAGGTGCAAACTTCAAGTAATAACTTAGCAATGCGCAAAATCACCTCTCCTAAATTAAAGCCGAAAGTTCTGTAAATTCGCCTTTAGAGCGCAGTGGCAGTAAATGTATAAAAATAAAAGCGCAAACTTTAAAAGACAACGGTATATTATAAAGTAAAATACAGTGATTTATGGAACTTATGGCTTCGTCATTCAGAACTGCAAAACCTGTTTTTCTCGACAGAAAAATGTTCGGTTAGGAGCTAAAAAATACGCTCAATGACTTCGCGCTAGGATGCCCTGTAGCAACTGAGAGATAATTTTTTATAACTATTTGTTTTTCATTGAGATCAATATTTTTCATGAACCTCACATATTTTCAATTACAGGTATTTACATATTGGTTAATCTTGAATCCATCACGATACATTTTCCAGTTTTCATCACTGCGTTGAAATTCAGCTATATTTTTAGAATTTAAGATAGGGACATTCTGAATCACATTCCAGCTGCTCATGACAGGTTTTGAAGTCCGGATGCTGACAGGAATTGTCGTATGAATTCAAATAATCTCTTCACCATCTATGAGATTAATCAAAATATTTCAAATACCAAATTCACTTCAAAACATTTCTTGATAGTTCTAGTTTTAGAGAAACGGAAGGTCAGTCTATAAGCCCTAAATTCAAGTTTTGAATTAAATGACCTATGGGATCTAGTGTTCAGAAAGATTTTCAAGTTTTCTCCCAAGCGTTTTTAAAACGTTACCTCGATTACATACATTAAACGCTCTGCGACCATTTGGTACCGTACTTTTTATCAGAAATAACTCGATATATCAGTAAATAAAGTTAGTACACTGCATGGGTCACTGTTTCTAAAAGAGATCTATCGCCACCCCAGTGAGGGTCGCACGTTTCTGTATTCTAAAATGAAAATAGATCAATGAAACTTGTTTGTTTTCCAAAATGTAAATTGATCAATGAAAATAAGCGTTATTTGAGCCTAGGATTCATAAATAAATCATCTCATGTTTCATATTCTGAACTAACTCTGAAACTCATTTTTACGTGTATGTTGTTAATTTGTTTTAGATGTGCCTCTTGTGCTGTTTTTTTAATAAATTACTTTTGGCCAACCGTTTTTCATTGCTTGTAGATCCTCTAGGAAAGTATTCCAGGGAAGTGTTTCATGTTTTTTCTTCTTTCGTTCCAACTTAAAGTAAAAATCCTCCGAGGAATTTCCAACTAGTATTAATACGCCTTCAGTCATCTTGCCTTGGATATATCAAAGAGAATATATCTTTATTGTTCCTCTCAATAACATAATTAACCCGACATGACTATTGTCAACTTCGTATGGTTCGCCTATCAATTAACGATTTTTATATCAATAAATTTTTATAAGCCAATGTGTTAACACATTTCATTTATCAACTTTTGTGGATACGTTTTTTCTTTTTTCTCTACGCCGAGACTTTCGTAAATTGTCCTTGTGGGCAAACCAACGTCGACGAGGTCAAATAATTTGGATGGAAAGGTTACTTCGACGTTGTTTTTTCAATCCTTGCGCAAAACTAAAGTAATTTTACGTTTATCATGTTGGTAATCGCACACTAATGTCCACTTCATGCAGTTTTATAACGCAGGAGTAGGTTTCTCCTCACATTTTTCTTTGATCGGTGGTGCCTTATCATTCCTTGTATTTTTGGTCAATCTATGCTTGCAGCTCCGTAAAAACGTTCGATTTCATTTCTTTCCCATCGAACATTTTCGTAATTTTTTTCAGAAAATTAGCAAAGCGTACCGAGCTGAGGCAGAGTGATGAGCGCCGCCGTGAAATGATCAGAATTATAAGAAATTGAGGAAAAAAATCGAATGATCTTTCACTGACGCTTGTCTCAAGAATGAGCAGAATAATTTTCTGCTAAAAACATCATCCTAAATATTTCGTGACAAAAAAAGCGAGACCCTTAATTGGCACTCGATAGCAGATACGAGCGATAAGTTTCATTTCAAGCCTTGCTAAATGTTTCTTCACTAATGGGGAAGCAAATAGATTTTTCATTAATATATATCATGTTAATTGAATTAATGAAAACAGGACTCGTATGTTTTAATTAACCAAGCCTGAATTAACTTGATTACGATCCCGTGTCGTAAGTCGTACACACGAACTTAGTTGAGAAACATGTCACAGGGATCCCACGACGAAAATTGTTATCGAAAGAGATGCGAATTTTACTTTTCGATTCCTTTCGCCAGGAATCAATCTGACACAAACAACGGTGACCACCATACTTTTCTCGATGTCTAGTCATTATCCTGACGTTTCAGCATACGAAGGAGTCATGACGCATTCTAGATGATTCAGGTCAACAAAATTCCACCGTACGTTCCATGTAACGAATATGGTTGTTAACTACGCCTACGTTGAACGTGTCCACACAACGCTTCAACTCGACCAGCAAGAGATATGTACAGGAATTTTCAGCCTCGTGAACGCAGCAAGATGTGCTTGGTTTTATCGTAGTGCCTTCACTGAACATGAACCGATGAGTTCGATGCGTCAAATATTAATTCATTCAAACTCGCTAATTTTGATAATAAAATGACTATACGTACGTACAACGATTTTCGTGTTTTTTTATCTTTATATTCATCAAATGCAATGTCAAATAACTCGTTCAGAACAAACAATGCCTGTCCAAGTTCAACGTGCATCCTTTATTTATGTCCTCCACGTACGATTTGACTTCAGGAGGAGAAAGCAATATAAATTCCAGAATTTTTCACGTCCCAGGGATCTACTCCAACGTAATCAAGTCACTTTCGAAGGGGAATGAAACAGGCTTATAAAAGTGTTTTTATTGAACAATATATCACAGCCATAATAAAAATAACTTAGCATTACAATGACTCCTTTCAAAAAGTGTTCACATAATAAAATATACAATGAATGAGGTAAGATCGTACCTACATGACCGCGCGTCGCACGCGCCTCCTTGACAAAATAATCGCAAAACAAAGGCCTATAAAATTAGGCGTCAGAACGAGCAGCTGTCACAATACAGCGCGACAGCGAGTACACATAATGAGGCTCGTTTGACGAGCGAATGCACAGGAGACTGCCGCTATCATTGACAGAATTTTATACGTCACGTTTGGAGGCCATTTAAAGAGGTGAATACACATCGGTGCCACTCAAAGGGCGCGTCGGAGCGTCTCAAATGGCACATCGGTACCACTCAAATGGCACATCGGTACCACTCAAATGGCACATCGGTACCACTCAAATGGCACATCGGTGCTACTCAAATGGCACATCGGTACTACTCAAATGACACATCGGTGCCACTCAAATGGCACATCGATGCCATTTCAAGATGCAGATGTCAGTGTCATTTGAAGACCAAAATACCATAGCCGCTCAAATGGCTGCCAATAACAACCAAAATGAGGGACTGGTACAAAATCAAATGACAGCAGCCAACATCTCCCGTATTGGCTAATGGCCTCCAAACTAGTAGTACACGACCACACAAGAAGCTTTCAGTTCCAAGCGGGTGACACCAGCACAGTTCATAACACGCACAATGTACAGCCAAATCTAAGCCTTAACTAACAGCAATTACCTCAAGTCGCCTATTTTCAAGCCAAGCTTTCATAACACGTTTACTGGACTGGACTAACTTGTGGCAGTACAACCAGCAGTGAAAGTTCTTCTGTGGACTTGATGCTACATGCTGTTTATTCTAATCAAAATTCCCAAGTTTTAGAAATGAAATCTGAAAATTTTATTCAGAAAACCAGCACGTAGCATTACAAAAAGTTGACAGAAGACCTTTCACAAACAGGTGTACCACTATGATGACATCCTGTTCAGATACCCAGTCCATAAAATGAGCACATGTGATGCATCTTTTCCAAGTTCACACCATAGGAAGCAGCAAAAATCTTAAAATCTTACAACCAAAAAGACTTTAAAGTTCACCACGATCATGAGGTGCACCATCACAAATACAATGTTAGAAGTGATCCGTCTGTTCAAAGTGATGATCAGATCTTGACGGTAGAGACGCAAAGCTTGCCTATTTCAGAGGAATCAAAGTGCAACAACTAAAGCTGGAAGTTGCAGCAGCATCTTGCATCTGATACAGAAACACATATTTGGTTTTGTGGTGAAAAATATACATAATATATGAACTGAATTTACAATATTCTATATCAAAAACAAAACAAAATTTACATTGTGTAAAGAAAACTAATAATTCAAGAGTGTAGCAATTACTTGTGGCCCTGATACTCGGTGTACATGAACACATGACTTAACAAAGCATTGTGATCCCAATAGTACCATCATACTATTGCTTCACCATCAATGCCCATCAACATGGCTCACACAATCCTACTTGAATAAAAAAAACTTCAATTACACAAAAAAACATTAGAAAAATGTAAAAATGAAGCAAGCAAAATGTCAAATTAAATCATAACCTACTCAAATGCTATGTCTTTGACATAGAAAAGCTGGTAACTTGCAGCATTATCTTTTTTACACTGTTCCTGCACAATTATTTTTCTCTCTCATACATTAATATGATTCACAAACATAAACCACAGAAAATGAGAGTAGTCTTTCTACCTATCCTGCCAGATAAAAATTAGTAACTCTCAGTTACCCTTCAAGGTTTAGCATTTGCAGATTTCCGGTACAAAATACTCAAACTTGAAAATATTCACCTTCAAATGTTTAGTAATAATAGAAAAAGAATGTTCAATTAAAATTAAAACAATCATGAGAAATACTACATTGATGGATTCATCAATACTCAGTTACATTGAAAGAAGGCAATATCCTCATCAGCCACAATCCCGTAATACAACAAAAAAATGAGTATTCATGTTTAAGTCCATGTGAGCAAATACCATGAAATTTCTAAATTGAAAACTAAGCATAGCACGTTGAGTTTATTTATAAGGTTGTCATGCTCAACTTAAAAAAAAGTCTGTTAACATGAAAGTTTCAGCTCAAGTAAAAATATCTACTTAGCAGGAGCAACTTTATTAGCGTAATGTTTATTGTGAAAGCAACAATATCTTTCCAGTAAAATAAAGTTAACCCTATGTTGAATTCAGAACTTTAATACCTACACATATTTTAAAAGTTGCTGTCTTAACAGCAACATAATATTGGAACAGTAGCAAAGCTTCCACATGACTAAGAATGACTAAAGCATTTTACAACAGAAAAATAAGAATAAGGATATAAGGAATCAAAGCATACATGAGGCATCCTACTTTTACATAACTTTTTAATCCCCACACTTGAGATTTATACGCATTTCAAACTCTTCTTGGATAGAATACGTTACACGCCTATCAAAATAGAAATATAATTTTACTGAATTTTCATTTTTGAATGAAGAAACTAACTGGTTTTAAATTGCTATTCAACTGCTAAAACAATAAACATTTGCTTTGATAGAAATATAAAGATATTGCTAGATTTTGAGTTATCTGCCTGCCTGGCTTATTAACTCCAATATTGTTAACTGTTCAAAAACAATCATTGAATTAAACAGGTATACAATTCAACGTAAAACTGTGGAATCACCAAGCAAAAATACTCATTTCACGCTTAAATAAATGCATACATTTTTAAACAAACATATGAGAACGAAAAAAAAAACATTTAAAACTATAGTAACACAGCTATCTATCTTGATATTTTCAAAAAGTTGCATCCTTCAACAAAAAGCTGGATGCATTGATGCTGTAGAATAATATTTGTGACTAAATGTACTTCAAACTGATTCAGCACAACTGTTCATAAATTTTTCTACTGCATCAAGTACAAAAAAGCTCAAAACCTTACAATCACTATTCATGTTCAATGCCTCAAGGAAGCAAGCTACATTTTAATGCTTAACACAAAGCCTCATACTCTATTCTGCAAGCCTAAAATAATCCTGGTACAGTATTTGCAATATTCAGTGCTAAGTAGACGTCTCATATAAACCCTGATCTCTCACAAAAAATTCACTTCTTGTTAAGTACAACAATCTTGGAAAAATAATTTTTCGTAACATAACTCAACTCCAGCATACTCCTAGTCAATAAAATAAGGATAAACAGAAAATTTGGTTTTACACGTAGGCTATGATAAAAGAGAAGTTCACAAAAAATGTAGGCTTTATAAAGGCAGAACTTCACTTAGAATTTCCTTAGCACTATCAGTAAGGGAAGTAGGGAACTGAATGTCAAAGTGGACAAGAATGTCTCCTCTGCGAGAGGGATCCTTGGGGTAGGGCAAGCCACGCCCTGGGATGCGCTTCACAGTTTGGGGTCGCACAATATCCTTGGTGTAGTCAAGGTAAATCTTGGGTCCTTCTAGAGTTGGAACAGTGACCCGAGTTCCACACAGAGCATCACGTAAAGTTAGCTTTGTCGTGAAAGAGAGGTTAGCTCCGTCCCTCTTGAAAACCTGATGCGGCTTGTCCCTGATTGTGAACACAATGTCAGCAGGGATCTTGCCAGGGGACTGGTCTCCTTCCTTTTCAAAAGTAATTTTGGTACCTTCTTTCCAGCCAGGCTTCACCTGAATGGTCAAGATTTTTTCTTCCTTTTTCATGGCCCTGGTTTCCTTACACACAATATTCCTGGTTATTTTCATCTTCTTTGTAACTCCTGAGTTAACTTCCTCGAGACTGACGTAGAGGTCTCGAGTGATGGCAGGATCTTGAGCCTTGGCACCACGCGTCCTGGAGGTGTCATGGGGGCTGAAGGAGAAGGCCCTTCTAGTGCCAGCTCCGCCTCCTAACCTGCCACCCATCATGTTGAAGGCATCATCATCCACGTCCATCCTGTCGAACATGCTGGCTCCCATTCCTCCATCCCCGCCCATGAACATTGAGAAAGGATCAGAAGTTCCGAAAAACTGAGCGAACACCTCCCTTGGATCGCCAGCGAATGTGTAGGTAAAGTGTGAGCCGTCCGATGAAGCGTTGCCTCCACCGCCAGGGATGCCTCCTTTCAAGCCTTCTTCTCCGTATTGGTCGTAAATATCACGTTTTTTCTTGTCACTAAGAACATCATACGCTTCTGCTATGTCTTTAAACTTTTCTTCAGCTCCAGGAGATTTGTTTTTGTCGGGATGATACTTCAACGCCATTTTACGGTAAGCCTTCTTTATGTCATCTTCACTGGCACCTTTAGCGATGCCGAGTATTTTGTAGTAATCTTTTCCCATTTTAGAAGTGTTTCTGTACACTTGCTTTGTTCAGACACGTATGTAGAGCTTCTTCAGATATTAGGATTAAATATTACTGTATCGATCGCTTTGTCGCGCAGCGTTTGTGTAACACAACTTCACGTCAGAGCTCTTTGCTATCGACTGAAGTTGCGTCTGAATTCTTCGCTCATTATATACTTCGGGAAAAACGAACTTTCTAGAAATTCCAGATGCTTCGTTCAATTTCTATAATGTTCGAGTTGCTAATGATAATAAACAGAATTCTTTGTCGAATTAACATACATAAATATAAAGTTTCTCATTTCCTAAGCATTCATCTCATTCCATATACGTAAATAGAAATGAAATCTAGCTGTTCTAGTAAGTATCAGCTGATGGTATTTTTAGGAACATTGCGTTACTATGATTCATGGCAGAGCTGCGCTCTCGGATCAAGCAAAATATTTCTTTTATAACCTTCAAATCTCACACTTGCACAATTTACTCCAAAATTTCTGTAGTATTTCAGTCTCGTAAAACAACATGGCTTGCAGATTATTTGTGAAATGATCTTCATAAGAAGTCTTAAGTCATAGAAAAAAATAAATTTAATGCATGTAGTGGGAAATATCTACGAATAAAATTTCTAGCATGCTCGTATTTTTAGTGTTGAGACCTTCTAATATAATTTTAGAGTTGAAAACAGGATTTAACTAAACTTTATGAACAGAATACATCAACGTTCAGTAATTTTGATCACTCGGATAAGTCGTCTTAGATTGTCTGAATTTTTGAGACCAGTTGCGTTTGAAACTTTTAAACTATGTAATTTTTTCCACGAATCAAAATGTGACAGCTCCCCGTAAATGTTAGTAAAGCTATACATTCGTTAAAAGTGTGGAAGAAATTAAATTCTTTACCATCGGTGCCTGGGACAGGTAGCAGTGATACGAATATGCGCATTAGAGAGACACATTAGAGAGATTTAAACACAATATATGTATCGATCTATTGCCGTTTAAATTGTTTCTTAGTAAAAAACATTACAGGTCACTTCTCCAGGAACCTGAATATTTTCAACACGGGTATTAATAGCATTTGCATACATATTGATATAGGTTCTGAGTGAATAACTGACAACAAAAACTTATGTTAATTGCAATCTGCAGCAACTCAATTCATCGCTAACAATTTTTCAGGAATATTTCTCGTTCTTAGGCTGCTGTGAGATTTTTGGAATGAAATTTCACTGAAGTAGCAGACGCAGAAAAATACTATGTTTGGAAAAATCATTCATTGCTTTTCATCAGCTTGGCATAAACTTAGACCCTCTACATAGACACCAACACTACACAGTGTTGGAAAAGCAAAGAACATTTCAGTAAATAGCATGTGCCTAGAAGTGGATGCATGATAAGTGGAGATAGGAACGCTTGGCGCTGTCGTTTGGCGGACTTTAAAGCGCCAATTTACACCCGGCGCGAAATTTGGGCACCATTTTCTCAGCACTGCGCATTTGCGCGGCTCAGAGCGACTGCGTTCAGATGCTTCAATTATTTTTACTGTGCATCTAGGATACCAAACGAGGTAGATATTCGGAGGGAGTTGATCAGCTGATGTTCGGAGGGAGTTGATCAGCTGATATTCGGAGGGAGTTGATCAGCTGATGTTCGGAGGGAGTTGATCAGCTGATATTCGGAGGGAGTTGATCAGCTGATGTTCGGAGGGAGTTGATCAGCTGATGTTCGGAGGGAGTTGATCAGCTGATATTCGGAGGGAGTTGATCAGCTGATATTCGGAGGGAGTTGATCAGCTGATATTCGGAGGGAGTTGATCAGCTGATATATTCGGAGGGAGTTGATCAGCTGATATTCGGAGGGAGTTGATCAGCTGATGTTCGGAGGGAGTTGATCAGCTGATGTTCGGAGGGAGTTGATCAGCTGATGTTCGGAGGGAGTTGATCAGCTGATGTTCGGAGGGAGTTGATCAGCTGATGTTCGGAGGGAGTTGATCAGCTGATGTTCGGAGGGAGTTGATCAGCTGATGTTCGGAGGGAGTTGATCAGCTGATATTCGGAGGGAGATGATCAGCTGATATTCGGAGGGAGTTGATCAGCTGATGTTCGGAGGGAGTTGATCAGCTGATATTCGGAGGGAGTTGATCAGCTGATGTTCGGAGGGAGTTGATCAGCTGATGTTCGGAGGGAGTTGATCAGCTGATGTTCGGAGGGAGTTGATCAGCTGATATTCGGAGGGAGTTGATCAGCTGATATTCGGAGGGAGTTGATCAGCTGATATTCGGAGGGAGTTGATCAGCTGATATTCGGAGGGAGTTGATCAGCTGATATTCGGAGGGAGTTGATCAGCTGATGTTCGGAGGGAGTTGATCAGCTGATATTCGGAGGGAGTTGATCAGCTGATGTTCGGAGGGAGTTGATCAGCTGATGTTCGGAGGGAGTTGATCAGCTGATATTCGGAGGGAGTTGATCAGCTGATATTCGGAGGGAGTTGATCAGCTAATGTTCGGAGGGAGTTGATCAGCTGATGTTCGGAGGGAGTTGATCAGCTGATGTTCGGAGGGAATTGATCAGCTGATGTTCGGAGGGAATTGATCAGCTGATGTTCGGAGGGAGTTGATCAGCTGATATTCGGAGGGAATTGATCAGCTGATGTTCGGAGGGAGTTGATCAGCTGATGTTCGGAGGGAGTTGATCAGCTGATGTTCGGAGGGAGTTGATCAGCTGATGTTCGGAGGGAGTTGATCAGCTGATGTTCGGAGGGAGTTGATCAGCTGATGTTCGGAGGGAGTTGATCAGCTGATGTTCGGAGGGAGTTGATCAGCTGATGTTCGGAGGGAGTTGATCAGCTGATGTTCGGAGGGAGTTAATCAGCTGATGTTCGGAGGGAATTGATCAGCTGATGTTCGGAGGGAGTTGATCAGCTGATGTTCGGAGGGAGTTGATCAGCTGATATTCGGAGCGAGTTGATCAGCTGATGTTCGGAGGGAGTTGATCAGCTGATGTTCGGAGGGAATTGATCAGCTGATGTTCGGAGGGAGTTGATCAGCTGATGTTCGGAGGGAGTTGATCAGCTGATGTTCGGAGGGAATTGATCAGCTGATGTTCGGAGGGAGTTGATCAGCTGATGTTCGGAGGGAGTTGATCAGCTGATATTCGGAGGGTGTGATCAGCTGATATTCGGAGGGAGTGATCAGCTGATATTCGGAGGGAGTTGATCAGCTGATGTTCGGAGGGAGTTGATCAGCTGATGTTCGGAGGGAGTGATCAGTTGATATTCGGAGGGAGTGATCAGCTGATATTCGGAGGGAGTGACCAGCTGATATTCGGAGGGAGTTCATCAGCGGATCCGAGTGGTGGTGAGAGGATTTGGAACTAATTCCCCATGACGCTTCCTCTCGAGTTGGCTCTGATATTTAGACAGGTTTAAAATAAAACATTAATTCGAATTCAAGCGGTGCTAAATTCTGACTTGCATAGAAATGAGGTGTTGAGAGGTATGCTCGGGTTCAGAAAATTAAATATTCATTGTGTGATGTGTTTCCACTGTGTTTTACATGTATTTATGCTACAACAAAAGACGACTTCATGTTACACAAGAAACAGCTTTTCAATTCTTGTGTATGTTTACCACTGGTGATGTTTATGTTAATACAGTTTGAAAATCGATGTTATATATTTTGTGTATCAATTTCATTGGTCAAAAGCAGTTTTTCTTTTCTTTCAAAACCAAAATTTATTACAATTCGTTTCGTGAACCAATTTTTTTGACAATAAACTCAGTTTTTCTTTTTTTCGAGAGCGAATCTGCATCAAAGTTTAAATGTTTTTTTTCCTTCAGTTTGTCAGAACTCAGTAGAGTATTTTACATCTTCTTGTCAGAACTCAGTAGAGTATTTTACATCTTCTTGTCAGAACTCAGTAGAGTATTTTACATCTTCTTGTCAGAACTCAGTAGAGTATTTTACATCTTCTTGTCAGAACTCGGTAGAGTATTTTACATCTTCTTGTCAGAACTCAGTAGAGTATTTTACATCTTCTTGTCAGAACTCAGTAGAGTATTTTACATCTTCTTGTCAGAACTCAGTAGAGTATTTTACATCTTCTTGTCAGAACTCAGTAGAGTATTTTACATCTTCTTGTCAGAACTCAGTAGAGTATTTTACATCTTCTTGTCAGAACTCAGTAGAGTATTTTACATCTTCTTGTCAGAACTCAGTAGAGTATTTTACATCTTCTTGTCAGAACTCAGTAGAGTATTTTACATCTTCTTGTCAGAACTCAGTAGAGTATTTTACATCTTCTTGTCAGAACTCAGTAGAGTATTTTACATCTTCTTGTCAGAACTCGGTAGAGTATTTTACATCTTCTTGTCAGAACTCAGTAGAGTATTTTACATCTTCTTGTCAGAACTCTGTAGAGTATTTTACATCTTCTTGTCAGAACTCAGTAGAGTATTTTACATCTTCTTGTCAGAACTCAGTAGAGTATTTTACATCTTCTTGTCAGAACTCAGTAGAGTATTTTACATCTTCTTGTCAGAACTCAGTAGAGTATTTTACATCTTCTTGTCAGAACTCAGTAGAGTATTTTACATCTTCTTGTCAGAACTCAGTAGAGTATTTTACATCTTCTTGTCAGAACTCGGTAGAGTATTTTACATCTTCTTGTCAGAACTCAGTAGAGTATTTTACATCTTCTTGTCAGAACTCAGTAGAGTATTTTACATCTTCTTGTCAGAACTCGGTAGAGTATTTTACATCTTCTTGTCAGAACTCAGTAGAGTATTTTACATCTTCTTGTCAGAACTCAGTAGAGTATTTTACATCTTCTTGTCAGAACTCAGTAGAGTATTTTACATCTTCTTGTCAGAACTCAGTAGAGTATTTTACATCTTCTTGTCAGAACTCGGTAGAGTATTTTACATCTTCTTGTCAGAACTCAGTAGAGTATTTTACATCTTCTTGTCAGAACTCAGTAGAGTATTTTACATCTTCTTGTCAGAACTCAGTAGAGTATTTTACATCTTCTTGTCAGAACTCAGTAGAGTATTTTACATCTTCTTGTCAGAACTCGGTAGAGTATTTTACATCTTCTTGTCAGAACTCAGTAGAGTATTTTACATCTTCTTGTCAGAACGCTGTAGAGTATTTTACATCTTCTTGTCAGAACTCAGTAGAGTATTTTACATCTTCTTGTCAGAACTCAGTAGAGTATTTTACATCTTCTTGTCAGAACTCAGTAGAGTATTTTACATCTTCTTGTCAGAACTCAGTAGAGTATTTTACATCTTCTTGTCAGAACTCTGTAGAGTATTTTACATCTTCTTGTCAGAACTCTGTAGAGTATTTTACATCTTTTCATGTATTTTTAACTTGCAGCAAACTAAGGAAACACATTTTTACTGCTTTTTATAGCTCACACTCAAAATATCTTGATTGGATATTTTGTGCCTCGAAAGAAACTTCCCTTTTTAATTATCGTCAAAAGAAATCAGTTTTGACATGGAAAAGTAATCTACCCGAACGAGCCCAAAAAATTCCAAATTTGCGTATTTCACACAGGAATTTGTTAGAACAATCCTGTGTGAGCCACAGCCTGGATGTGTGAGCCACAACATGGATGTGTGAGCCACAACATGGATGTGTGAGCCACAACATGGATGTGTGAGCCACAACATGGATGTGTGAGCCACAGCCTGGATGTGTGAGCCACAACATGGATGTGTGAGCCACAACATGGATGTGTGAGCCACAACATGGATGTGTGAGCCACAACATGGATGTGTGAGCCACAACATGGATGTGTGAGCCACAACATGGATGTGTGAGCCACAGCCTGGATGTGTGAGCCACAACATGGATGTGTGAGCCACAACATGGATGTGTGAGCCACAACATGGATGTGTGAGCCACAACATGGATGTGTGAGCCACAACATGGATGTGTGAGCCACAGCCTGGATGTGTGAGCCACAACATGGATGTGTGAGCCACAACATGGATGTGTGAGCCACAACATGGATGTGTGAGCCACAACATGGATGTGTGAGCCACAACATGGATGTGTGAGCCACAGCCTGGATGTGTGAGCCACAGCCTGGATGTGTGAGCCACAACATGGATGTGTGAGCCACAACATGGATGTGTGAGCCACAACATGGATGTGTGAGCCACAACATGGATGTGTGAGCCACAACATGGATGTGTGAGCCACAACATGGATGTGTGAGCCACAACATGGATGTGTGAGCCATAACATGGATGTGTGAGCCACAGCCTGGATGTGTGAGCCACAGCCTGGATGTGTGAGCCACAACATGGATGTGTGAGCCACAACATGGATGTGTGAGCCATAACATGGATGTGTGAGCCACAGCCTGGATGTGTGAGCCACAGCCTGGATGTGTGAGCCACAACATGGATGTGTGAGCCACAACATGGATGTGTGAGCCACAACATGGATGTGTGAGCCACAACATGGATGTGTGAGCCACAGCCTGGATGTGTGAGCCACAGCCTGGATGTGTGAGCCATAACATGGATGTGTGAGCCACAACATGGATGTGTGAGCCACAGCCTGGATGTGTGAGCCACAGCCTGGATGTGTGAGCCATAACATGGATGTGTGAGCCACAACATGGATGTGTGAGCCACAGCCTGGATGTGTGAGCCATAACATGGATGTGTGAGCCACAACATGGATGTGTGAGCCACAACATGGATGTGTGAGCCACAACATGGATGTGTGAGCCACAACATGGATGTGTGAGCCACAACATGGATGTGTGAGCCACAACATGGATGTGTGAGCCACAACATGGATGTGTGAGCCACAACATGGATGTGTGAGCCACAACATGGATGTGTGAGCCACAACATGGATGTGTTTGTCCAAAATTCAAAAATAAATATCACAGGTCCCATCTCCTGGAACTTAAACATTATAAATAGGGATGTCAACACGCTGACAGCGATGGGTTAACCTGAATTCCAATATTTGACTTTAAATTTAAAGTCAAAAGTTGTTAGTAATTTTATTGATACCAAACATTAACTGGGCCCATAAAATTTAATTAATTTTAACAGATTGTTAGAATTTTCATATGACCCACCGAGAGGTCGCTTCGCAGCAGGAAGAACTTAAGCACCACCCATCGATGGGTCGTTTGTCAAACAAACATCGGCATCTTTGGGATGCTTTATTTCCAATCAAGCCTGATACATATGATCTTAGCATTGGTTTTTCAAATGTCTTATAACTAACCCTATATATAGGACACCATGACGGTTCCCCCGTAAAGCCGGTACCCATTTCCGACACCTGGGTCGAGTGGGGTATTGTGCTTGAGCTTTCCCTTATACCCAACGGGGAAAATCTCCGCGCCAGCGCCGGGATACGAACCCTCGTCTCCAACATACAAGGCTGATCCCTTAACCACTGTGCCACGGAGAGCACGGAAGAAAGCAATGTTTGAATTGAAATTCTGTCCATACTGACATACGTTTTGATGAGTAACAACTCTGTACAAATTGACGTATGTTTTGAGTGAAAAGCTGACGTCAATAAATAGCTGAGTTTCCCACCAAAGTTCATCACCAGTGTGAACTTTCATATCGCCTCAACTTTGTTGGGGGTCTGTTTAGTTCTTTCCTTCTCAAGTGGAGGTCTGTTTAGTTCTTTTCTTCTCGTGTGGAGGTCTGTGTAGTTCTTTTCTTCTCGTGTGGAGGTCTGTGTAGTTCTTTTCTTCTCAAGTGGAGGTCTGTTTAGTTCTTTTCTTCTCGTGTGGAGGTCTGTGTAGTTCTTTTCTTCTCGTGTGGAGGTCTGTGTAGTTCTTTTCTTCTCAAGTGGAGGTCTGTTTAGTTCTTTTCTTCTCGTGTGGAGGTCTGTGTAGTTCTTTTCTTCTCGTGTGGAGGTCTGTGTAGTTCTTTTCTTCTCAAGTGGAGGTCTGTTTAGTTCTTTTCTTCTCGTGTGGAGGTCTGTGTAGTTCTTTTCTTCTCAAGTGGAGGTCTGTGTAGTTCTTTTCTTCTCGTGTGGAGGTCTGTGTAGTTCTTTTCTTCTCGTGTGGAGGTCTGTGTAGTTCTTTTCTTCTCAAGTGGAGGTCTGTTTAGTTCTTTTCTTCTCGTGTGGAGGTCTGTGTAGTTCTTTTCTTCTCGTGTGGAGGTCTGTGTAGTTCTTTTCTTCTCAAGTGGAGGTCTGTTTAGTTCTTTTCTTCTCGTGTGGAGGTCTGTGGAGTTCTTTTCTTCTCAAGTGGAGGTCTGTGTAGTTCTTTTCTTCTCGTGTGGAGGTCTGTGTAGTTCTTTTCTTCTCGTGTGGAGGTCTGTGTAGTTCTTTTCTTCTCAAGTGGAGGTCTGTTTAGTTCTTTTCTTCTCGTGTGGAGGTCTGTGTAGTTCTTTTCTTCTCGTGTGGAGGTCTGTGTAGTTCTTTTCTTCTCAAGTGGAGGTCTGTTTAGTTCTTTTCTTCTCGTGTGGAGGTCTGTGTAGTTCTTTTCTTCTCAAGTGGAGGTCTGTTTAGTTCTTTTCTTCTCGTGTGGAGGTCTGTGTAGTTCTTTTCTTCTCGTGTGGAGGTCTGTGTAGTTCTTTTCTTCTCAAGTGGAGGTCTGTTTAGTTCTTTTCTTCTCGTGTGGAGGTCTGTGTAGTTCTTTTCTTCTCAAGTGGAGGTCTGTTTAGTTCTTTTCTTCTCGTGTGGAGGTCTGTGTAGTTCTTTTCTTCTCAAGTGGAGGTCTGTGTAGTTCTTTTCTTCTCAAGTGGAGGTCTGTTTAGTTCTTTTCTTCTCGTGTGGAGGTCTGTGTAGTTCTTTTCTTCTCAAGTGGAGGTCTGTTTAGTTCTTTTCTTCTCGTGTGGAGGTCTGTGTAGTTCTTTTCTTCTCAAGTGGAGGTCTGTTTAGTTCTTTTCTTCTCGTGTGGAGGTCTGTGTAGTTCTTTTCTTCTCAAGTGGAGGTCTGTTTAGTTCTTTTCTTCTCGTGTGGAGGTCTGTGTAGTTCTTTTCTTCTCAAGTGGAGGTCTGTTTAGTTCTTTTCTTCTCGTGTGGAGGTCTGTGTAGTTCTTTTCTTCTCGTTTGGAGGTCTGTGTAGTTCTTTCTCCTCTCTTTCGATCACACTTGTATTATTTCACTTTCGATCCAATTTCCATTTGTTTCATATGACCCCATTTCTATAATTTCTCTATTGATTCCATGAATTTTTCTCATTTCACCCCATTTTTTTCTCTTTCGTTCCCATTTCTTTTTTCTCGTTTGACCCTATTTCTATTTTATTTTATTTTATTTTTTTTTATTTCTATTTTTTCTGTTTCGATCTCATTTTTTCTTATTTGTATAAAGAGGAAAGTTCATAGAGGAAAACAATCAACAAACAATAAGTTGAGTTTTATTGCCCTAGTCATTGAGAGTGTATGTCTTATTTGTACTTGAAATCCGCCGCAATGACCGTGCTCTAGATCTTAAAAATGGTTAGAGATCTTAGCTCAAATTCCTCAACTTCTATGTCTTTTTCATCGCGTATTTTTGTAATTTATTGCATCAACGCAGAAACGTTGTATCAAATTTGCATGCACAGCTAATTCGAAAAAAAAATCGAAAATTTAAAATTTCATTCATCCTTCAAATTATTTTTTGACGTTAAAGTGCCCTGTGATGAACTCCAAATAAAAGAAAAAAAGAAAAACAAAGAAGAAAGAAAGAACGAAGAAAGAAAGAAAGAAAGAAAGAAAGAAAGAAAGAAAGAACGAAGAAAGAAAAAAAGAAAGAAAAAAGAAAGATAGAAAGAAAGAAAGAAAGAAAGAAAGAAGAAAAAAAGAAGAAAGAATGAAGAAAGAAAGAAGAAAGAAAGAAAGAAAGAAAGAAATAAAGAAGGAAAGAAAGTAAGAAAGAAAGAAAGAACATTAATGGCTAAAAAAAAGGTTAAAGAAACACTTTATCGTTTTTTCTTTTGTATTCTTAAAAACAGTCTCTCTCTCTCTCTCTCATAATATTCAGAAAACAGAACACTCTAGGCCTGGTGATGACGTCACGCTCTCTACGTCTACGTATGTTACGAGACTACCTTAGCGTACGTACACGGACACACACTCATACTTGGGTCAACTTTGTGGTGGGCCTGCTGATATGAACTTAGTGATAAACTTTGTAGACTACTTTCGAGTGATAAACTTTGTAGACTACTTTCGAGTGATAAACTTTGTTGACTACTTTCGAGTGATAAACTGTGTAGACTACTTTCGAGTGATAAACTTTGTAGACTACTTTCGAGTGATAAACTTTGTAGACTACTTTCGAGTGATAAACTTTGTTGACTACTTTAGAGTGATAAACTTTGTTGACTACTTTCGAGTGATAAACTTTGTTGACTACTTTCGAGTGATAAACTTTGTTGACTACTTTCGAGTGATAAACTTTGTTGACTACTTTCGAGTGATGAACTTTGTTGACTACTTTCGAGTGATAAACTTTGTTGACTACTTTCGAGTGATAAACTTTGTTGACTACTTTCGAGTGATAAACTTTGTTGACTACTTTCGAGTGATAAACTTTGTTGACTACTTTCGAGTGATAAACTTTGTTGACTACTTTCGAGTGATAAACTTTGTTGACTACTTTCGAGTGATGAACTTTGTTGACTACTTTCGAGTGATGAACTTTGTTGACTACTTTCGAGTGATAAACTTTGTTGACTACTTTCGAGTGATAAACTTTGTTGACTACTTTCGAGTGATAAACTTTGTTGACTACTTTCGAGTGATAAACTTTGTTGACTACTTTCGAGTGATAAACTTTGTTGACTACTTTCGAGTGATAAACTTTGTAGACTACTTTCGAGTGATAAACTTTGTTGACTACTTTCGAGTGATGAACTTTGTTGACTACTTTCGAGTGATGAACTTTGTTGACTACTTTCGAGTGATAAACTTTGTAGACTACTTTCGAGTGATAAACTTTGTAGACTACTTTCGAGTGATAAACTTTGATGACTACTTTCGAGTGATAAACTTTGTTGACTACTTTCGAGTGATGAACTTTGTTGACTACTTTCGAGTGATGAACTTTGTTGACTACTTTCGAGTGATAAACTTTGTTGACTACTTTCGAGTGATAAACTTTGTAGACTACATCTGGGTGGTAAACTTTGTAGACTATATGCTTGTGGTAAACTAAGCTCGATACATATTGTACTTATGATAATCTTTTGTGATAAACTTTGCAGATTACATACTTGTGACATATAATGGTTACATATTTGACCTATACTATATAGTGACCACTATACGTATAGGTATGACCACTAATGGTGACCTACACTACTAAGTGCCTGTGGAGCATCCCTCCTGATATGCTGAACACCATAGTTATATAATTGAATTATATAATTATTTCACGAACACATTGGTTAATCATTATACATAAGGCTACACGGTTATCTCTACCACATAGGTGTCACTTGAAACTCACTCGCTAACAACAAAGTCATAAATTGATCAATTTTATAATAATCAATGTTATAAGTCAATGTTGTAAGTCACTTAACCGATGTTTTTTAGTCATTTAACCTATGTTATAAGTCATTTAACCTATGTTATAAGTCAGAGGCTAAACAATGTTATAATTTTCAGAATCTACATAAGTGTCAACCTTATAAGTTAATGTTATAAGTCATTTAACCAATGTTATAAGTCATAGGCTAAACAATGTTATCATTTGCAGAATCTACATGAGTGTCAACCTTATAGGTCAATGTTATAAGTTATTTAACCAATGTTATAAGTCATAGGCTAAACAATGTTATCATTTGCAGAATCTACATGAGTGTCAACCTTATAAGTCAATGTTATAAGTCATTTAACCAATGTTATAAGTCATTTAACCAATGTTATAAGTCATAGGCTAAACAATGTTATCATTTGCAGAATCTACATGAGTGTCAACCTTATAAGTCAATGTTATAAGTCATTTAACCAATGTTATAAGTCATTTAACCAATGTTATAAGTCATAGGCTAAACAATGTTATCATTTGCAGAATCTACATGAGTGTCAACCTTATAAGTCAATGTTATAAGTCATTTAACCAATGTTATAAGTCATAGGCTAAACAATGTTATCATTTGCAGAATCTACATGAGTGTCAACCTTATAAGTCAATGTTATAAGTCATTTAACCAATGTTATAAGTCATAGGATAAACAATGTTATCATTTGCAGAATCGACGTCAGTGTCGGATTATTCAAGCAATCTTTCAGAATTTTAAACTATATTGATTGCGGACTGCAAACAAAGGATTGCATCACATACACTTAAATGTTAAAAACATCCATGTGCCCAAACTTTCTCTACACGCGGCAGATTTGTCTACAATCTACGACGGAGAAATTTAAAAACTCCACGGGTCCTCGATGACACATTTCACGGATCGACTAAGGTACTCATATCGGTGTTTTAAGATCATTAGCACATTTTAAGAGCTATCGATTTTCAGTTTTCTTTGAGGAGTTACTGATTTTCGTACATCATTGAAGAATTACCGATTTTCATTCTTCATTGAAGATTTACCAATTTCCAGTTTTCAGTGAAGAAAAACCGATTTTCAGTTGCAGTGAGGAGTTACCGATTTTAAAATTTTCAGTCTAGTGAAAATAAATTTACTGTTTTTTCAGCTTTCCTGTACGCGACGATGAGTAAAAGACAATATGTGAGAAAGAAGTCTTCGCTTCATGACAAGATCCAACAAAGGCAAGGTTAATATAATCTATCAGTATGATGCATATTGGAGACATAGTTTAAAATAGAAGCTGAGATCTGGCTGTTGTTTCATCATATAAACTTACACCACGGTAGAAGAAACAAGGTAGGGTCAAACCAGTCTTTTTTTTCGTCGACTGTGTGGGTTTGCTGACGTCACGGCAACGAACCAATAGCAGCGCTCATATTGCACCTGGTAGCACTGCTACCCCCAAATCTGGCTCCGCTAATGGCCTAACGACATGGCGTTTTGGTGACGTCATGAAGTTTGTTTGAAAAAAAGCCATTCTATTGGCTAGCCGAACAGGTAAAAGTGTATTTTCCTGCATAGAAATGACCCTACACTGTTTCATTTACCGTGAATTACACACCAATGAGTACAAAACTTAAAGCTACCCTGGCGTGCCACATCACTGGTGATTCTCAAATGCTTACGTCACTAACACACTCTGAAGAACATTTTTTTATTCGTTATTTGCTTATTTCATTTAATAATTCACACTGTAATGTATTGCGCGTTCTGTTTTGCTTCTTCCTTGGGGACAAAATTCGATGGGTTCTAAAGTCGTTTCAAGAGTTTATTTTGTGTCGTAGGCGTAAATTTCATATCGGGTCATTATTAGTTTTTTTTAGCAGTCACGAGCTTTACGAAATAGCCTAATTTCACCTCGTGTTATACAAGAAGAAATTCAATCAACTTTTTTTTGCTTATTGAAGGATTGTCAATCGTTGAAAATTCCAGCAAAAAGAGACTTCTTAACAATTGAAAGTGTTTCAGCAAAGAAAAAATGCTGAGTGAATTTCTTCTTACTTTTAATGCGTGGTTGACTTGAATTATTTCTTAAAGTTGAAAAGTTGGAAGTTTCGATCGTTAGGCATTAGACAGGTTTGGGCACAGTCTTTATTCCAATTTGTATTGGAATTAATTTAAAAAATGTCAGCTTTACGCCAGCTCTCAAGTTGTCTTGCTGACGCCATACCAAACTCGTATCCTAGATACGCGCGTTGATCCCAAAATATTTAAAGATACACGCTCATAAACATGGAAAGTTTAAGATGCACGCCCCAAAACATGGAAAGTTTAAGATGCACCCCCAAAAACATGGAAAATTTAAGATATACGAACCAGAAACATGGAGTTTAAGATACGACTGGTAACATAGATACGCTCAAAACTCTTTTGTGCAGTGTTTCAAAGAGCTATTAATTCGCTCAGTTTCGCCGGACCGAGCACACCTGACAACTTTTCTCACGGGTGCTGTGAGCGCGGGGCAGTCTTGAAATTTCTGAAATTCTTGAGTCTAAACTTAAAGATGGAAAATCGAACTCGTTATTTTCACTGCTTGAATCTAAACTTATGGATGAAAAAATCGATCTCGTTATTTTCACTGCTTGAATCTAAACTTATTGATGAAAAATCGAACTCGTTGTTTTCAGAGAAATTCTTGAATTTAATCTTATCGATGGAAAATCGAACTCGTTCTTTTCACTGAAATCCTTGAACCTAAACTCATTGCATTCACGTGCACTTGGAAGACTTCAACCTAAAGACCGTGAGTGATGCGTGATTCAAGTGATTCAATTTACTCCTTAATGAGTAATGAGTAATTACTTGCATCCATCTCTTTAACATTCCCGACTTTAACGTTAAGCATAACTCAGGAAGTGCTTAGTATTTTTTTGGAAAGTAATGCAAGCAGGGTCGGTATGCCTTTACACGTGAGATAGGAGGATGAGTTAGATAACGAAATTATGTGAACCAGATATAAGCAGATAAGCTGTACCGGAGAAGGTGAAGCAGTACACAACATATGTACCAACATGTCTAACTTTTTCGCAGCCTGCATGTATGTTTTTCACCACCTAAGCGATTTATTCGTTTAAATCGTTTAGGTGGCGAAAAATATGCATGCAGGCTGCGATAAAGTTAGTTTGGGTACTACATGTCTTAGCTTCATGTGTTGAACAATTTATTTCAACACCTGCAAACTTTTCATTTATTGATAGATGAAATTATTTATTCATTTATCACCGTAGGTAACGAGTACAAGTGACACGAGGGCTCTAATATGAACGAATATTAACGAGTCAGTTCAGTCCAAGGAGAATTTCCAACAAAAAAGGGAATTCTGAGAAATATTCAAGTGTTTTTTCCCGCGTATTACCCTCATTTCTTCCCTCATTTTCATCATCCCTCATCGTACAGTCAAAAATTCAGTCCGTCATCTCGTGTTACTTGAAAATTAGTTTTTACTTTATTGCATTAGACGCGTGGGTGTCGATGTAGAGGAAGCTAACGAATTTATTCCGACTCAGTGAAGTTTGTTTGATGGTAAATTCGAAAAGCTGCTAAACTCCGTTCATGTGTGCGAGAGGCCAATTTCAAAATGCTGGTAAATTCAAAATTCAAAATGCTGGCGAACTTCGTTCATGTATACGGGATGCAAATGAATTTTTGGGACCCATGGAAGGTTTTGACCAAATCAGGGGAGTACACGCAGTTACATGTGCATGAGTTTAGTAGTAGTAGGTGAATTCCCACGAGGAATTCACAAGATTTGTGCAAAACATAATGTATTCGGCGGGTTCATGCATGACATGGATAAATTCACAAGATTTGTGGAAAAAAGAATGAAATCGGCGGGTTAATGCATGACATGGATAAATTCACAAGATTTGTGGAAAAAAGAATGAAATCGGCGGGTTCATGCATGACATGGATAAATTCACAAGATTTGTGGAAAAAAGAATGAAATCGGCGGGTTAATGCATGACATGGATAAATTCACAAGATTTGTGGAAAAAAGAATGAAATCGGCGGGTTCATGCATGACATGGATAAATTCACAAAATTTGTGGAAAAAAGAATGAAATCGGCGGGTTCATGCATGACATGGATAGATTCACAAGATTTGTGGAAAAAAGAATGAAATCGGCGGGTTCATGCATGACATGGATAAATTCACAAGATTTGTGGAAAAAAGAATGAAATCGGCGGGTTAATGCATGACATGGATAAATTCACAAGATTTGTGGAAAAAAGAATGAAACCGGCGGGTTCATGCATGATATGGATAAATTCACAAGATTTGTGGAAAAAGAATGAAATCGGCGGGTTCATGCATGACATGGATAAATTCACAAGATTTGTGGAAAAAAGAATGAAATCGGCGGGTTCATGCATGATATGGATAAATTCACAAGATTTGTGGAAAAAAGAATGAAACCGGCGGGTTCATGCATGACATGGATAAATTCACAAGATTTGTGGAAAAAAGAATGAAATCGGCGGGTTCATGCATGACAAGGATAAATTCACAAGATTTGTGGAAAAAAGAATGAAATCGGCGGGTTCATGCATGATATGGATAAATTCACAAGATTTGTGGAAAAAAGAATGAAATTGGCGGGTTCATGCATGATATGGATAAATTCACAAGATTTGTGGAAAAAAGAATGAAATCGGCGGGTTCATGCATGATATGGATAAATTCACAAGATTTGTGGAAAAAAGAATGAAACCGGCGGGTTCATGCATGACATGGATAAATTCACAAGATTTGTGGAAAAAAGAATGAAATTGGCGGGTTCATGCATGATATGGATAAATTCACAAGATTTGTGGAAAAAAGAATGAAATTGGCGGGTTCATGCATGATATGGATAAATTCACAAGATTTGTGGAAAAAAGAATGAAATTGGCGGGTTCATGCATGATATGGATAAATTCACAAGATTTGTGGAAAAAAGAATGAAACCGGCGGGTTCATGCATGACATGGATAAATTCACAAGATTTGTGGAAAAAAGAATGAAATCGGCGGGTTCATGCATGACATGGATAAATTCACAAGATTTGTGGAAAAAAGAATGAAATCGGCGGGTTCATGCATGATATGGATAAATTCACAAGATTTGTGGAAAAAAGAATGAAACCGGCGGGTTCATGCATGACATGGATAAATTCACAAGATTTGTGGAAAAAAGAATGAAATCGGCGGGTTCATGCATGATATGGATAAATTCACAAGATTTGTGGAAAAAAGAATGAAATCGGCGGGTTCATGCATGATATGGATAAATTCCCAAGATTTGTGGAAAAAAGAATGAAACCGGCGGGTTCATGCATGATATGGATAAATTCACAAGATTTGTGGAAAAAAGAATGAAATTGGCGGGTTCATGCATGATATGGATAAATTCACAAGATTTGTGGAAAAAGAATGAAATCGGCGGGTTCATGCATGACATGGATAAATTCACAAGATTTGTGGAAAAAAGAATGAAATCGGCGGGTTCATGCATGATATGGATAAATTCACAAGATTTGTGGAAAAAAGAATGAAATTGGCGGGTTCATGCATGACATGGATAAATTCACAAGATTTGTGGAAAAAAGAATGAAATCGGCGGGTTCATGCATGACATGGATAAATTCACAAGATTTGTGGAAAAAAGAATGAAATCGGCGGGTTCATGCATGACATGGATAAATTCACAAGATTTGTGGAAAAAAGAATGAAATCGGCGGGTTCATGCATGATATGGATAAATTCACAAGATTTGTGGAAAAAAGAATGAAATCGGCGGGTTCATGCATGACATGGATAAATTCACAAGATTTGTGGAAAAAAGAATGAAATTGGCGGGTTCATGCATGACATGGATAAATTCACAAGATTTGTGGAAAAAAGAATGAAATCGGCGGGTTCATGCATGACATGGATAAATTCACAAGATTTGTGGAAAAAAGAATGAAATTGGCGGGTTCATGCATGACATGGATAAATTCACAAGATTTGTGGAAAAAGAATGAAATCGGCGGGTTCATGCATGACATGGATAAATTCACAAGGTTTGTGGAAAAAAGAATGAAATCGGCGGGTTCGTGCAAGATATGGATAAATTCACAAGATTTGTGGAAAAAAGAATGAAATCAGCGGGTTCATGCATGACATGGATAAATTCACAAGATTTGTGGAAAAAAGAATGAAATTGGCGGGTTCATGCATGACATGGATAAATTCACAAGATTTGTGCAAAACATAATGTATTCGGCGGGTTCATGCATGACATGGATAAATTCACAAGATTTGTGGAAAAAAGAATGAAATCGGCGGGTTCATGCATGACATGGATAAATTCACAAGATTTGTGGAAAAAAGAATGAAATCGGCGGGTTCATGCATGACATGGATAAATTCACAAGATTTGTGGAAAAAAGAATGAAATCGGCGGGTTCATGCATGACATGGATAAATTCACAAGATTTGTGCAAAACATAATGTATTCGGCGGGTTCATGCATGACATGGATAAATTCACAAGATTTGTGGAAAAAAGAATGAAATTGGCGGGTTCATGCATGACATGGATAAATTCACAAGATTTGTGGAAAAAAGAATGAAATCGGCGGGTTTATGCATGACATGGATAAATTCACAAGATTTGTGGAAAAAAGAATGAAATTGGCGGGTTCATGCATGACATGGATAAATTCACAAGATTTGTGGAAAAAAGAATGAAATCGGCGGGTTCATGCATGACATGGATAAATTCACAAGATTTGTGGAAAAAAGAATGAAATCGGCGGGTTCATGCATGACATGGATAAATTCACAAGATTTGTGGAAAAAAGAATGAAATCGGCGGGTTCATGCATGACATGGATAAATTCACAAGATTTGTGGAAAAAAGAATGAAATTGGCGGGTTCATGCATGACAAGGATAAATTCACAAGATTTGTGGAAAAAAGAATGAAATCGGCGGGTTCGTGCAAGATATGGATAGATTCAGCGGATTTATGCCAATGCAAGTAATTCAGAAGACTTCTGCAACACAATTGACTACACGGGCACCCAGAAGTTGGGGCTTGCAGTGGCGCTAATTAGTACGATATTCTTCTAACTTCAGGGACATTCTGGTGTTAATTAGGCGTAATGTTAATGTTGATTTAGCATTTTTCATGAGTAATTTGAAGTTAATTTAAAGTTATTTCTAAGCAACTTCAATATTCTGGGAGACTCAATTCAGAAGGTGTTACAATTCAGCATTTTCTAGCAAGTAAATTGGATATAAGCTACGAATTAGTTAAGTGCTCGAGAACCTTTCATTTAGCGGACAATAGCGATTTAACGCTGACATAACGCTGACATAACGCTGACATAACGCTGATATAACGCTAACATAACGCCAACATAACGCTAACATAACGCTAAAATCACGCTATAATAACGCTGACATACCGGTAACATGATGCTAACATAGCGCAAACATAACGCCAACATAATGCTAACGTAACGCCAACATAATGCTAACATAACGCCAACATAACGCCAACATAACGCTAAAATCACGCTATAATAACGCTGACATACCGGTGACATGATGCTAACATAGCGCAAACGTAACGCTAACATAACGTTAACATAATGCCGACATAGCACCGACATAACGCCAACATAGCGCCGACATAACGCCAACATATCGCCAACATAGCGCCGACATAACGCCAACATATCGCCAACATAGCGCCGACATAACGCCAACATATCGCCAACATAGCGCCGACATAACGCCAACATAACGCCAACATAGCGTCGACATAACGCCAACATATCGCCAACATAGCGCCGACATAACGCTAGTGGGGATAGGCTGGGAAGGTTAAAATGAGTGGGAAGCCGGTTGTCATTTTTGTTAACTTTATGACCAAAATGTTTATCATACGAGGGGTTTGACTACAAAAGACGTTGGACAACGGTTAGTGGGTGATGAGGGGTGATGACGGCCGAGCGTGATGGAGGTGAGTGATGAAAAGGCAGTTATTTTTGTTATGGTCGTGTACGTGGTTTCACCATCGCTGACGTTGAGTAATGGTCAGGTGGTGATGAGGGTCAGGGTGTTTTATTGATATGAAAGTGTTGAAGAAAAGGTGGTGATAACGGTCAGGGGGTGATGAGGGTCAGGGTATTTTATTGACATGAAAGTGATGAAGAAAAGGTGGTGATAACGGTCAGGTGGTGATGAGGGCCAGGGTGTTTTATTGATATGAAAGTGATGAAGAAAAGGTGGTGATAACGGTCAGGGGGTGATGAGGGCCAGGGTATTTTATTGACATGAAAGTGATGAAGAAAAGGTGGTGATAACGGTCCAAGGGTGATGCGTATGGGAGTGATAAGGGCCTGAAGGTGATGAAGAAAAGGTGGTGATGCTGGTACTAACTGGAGGTCGAACTATGTTTTACACTCAATGGATTTTACACATCTGTTGCTGGTATAAGTAATTGTAATGTGGTAAATTGTGAATAAATATAATAGCAAATGGCTTATACTGTCACTAGTGTTGTACATGAGCGCCAGACTACCACTCTTGCTACCATTACACCACCATTTCCACCATTACTACCACTACCATTTCCACCACCACTGCCACCACTACTACCGCTACCATTTCCACCACCACTGCCACCACTACTACCGCTACCATTTCCACCACCACTGCCACCACTACTACCACTACCACTACCACTAACACTGCCACTTGGACTACCCTCACTATCGCTTAGCAGTATCTCCGTGCTGTAAACTTTCCGATTAGCAGTTAACATCATTTTCCGAGTTGGGCACAGGCGCGTTCGCCCCATCATAGTTTTGAATGGATTCCTGCTTTCAGGGTAAAAAACAACCCGGAATTTGTAAAAAGTTACTTGAAATAAACGGTACTTATCCTAGATAACTAATTTATCAAGTTCCAATATGCGTAATTGATTAATTTAGTTCCAATAGGCGCAAATGATTCATTTAGTTTTAATATGCGTAATTAGTTGATTAAATTCCAACATTCGTAGTTAATTGATCCAGTTCCAGTATGAGTTATTTTTTGACTAGGTTCCAATACACGCGTAAATGCGCCTTTTTACGTCGCAATAACAGCGACACAATGTCATGTTAGTTGCAAAAATAACGAGGAATTTTCAAGTGACGTTAATATTTTATCCCGTGCCATGGCACCTGTAAAAATAACGTGAAATCATCAGGTAACGTCACAATATGATTGCAACACCAGCAGAAATAACGTGAAATCATCACGTAACGTCACAATATGATTGCAACACCAGCAGAAATAACGTGAAATCATCAAGTGACGTCACAATATTATTGCAACACCAGCAGAAATAACGTGAAATCATCAGGTAACGTCACAATATGATTTCAACACCAGCAGAAATAACGTGAAATCATCACGTAACGTCACAATATTATTGCAACACCAGCAGCAATAACGTGAAATCATCAGGTAACGTCACAATATTATTGCAACACCAGCAAAAATAACGTGAAATCATCAAGTGACGTCACAATATTATTGCAACACCAGCAGAAATAACGTGAAGTCATCAGGTAACGTCACAATATTATTGCAACACCAGCAGAAATAACGTGAAGTCATCAAGTGACTGCAAAATATCATTTCATATCAAAACAACATTTCTTCCAGAGCCTCGCAGAGTTTTGCGTCGCAACGCCCGAGCGCGTCCAAACAAATTCAAAACTTTTGATTAGCCAAAAATTAAACAGCCAGGAAGTGCCAGGCTCGACGGCAGCGGAAGCCATTTCTGTTTTTATGAATTTCCAAATTAGAAAACGGGAGCATCGCTTTGTTGTGAGCGCTGTATTTGTGACAGGAACGGTGGCAGTTGTGGGGCAGTGGCAGTTGTGTGACAGTGGCAGTTGTGTGGTAGTAGCAGTTGTGGGGCAGTGGCAGTTGTGTGACAGTGGCAGTTGTGTGGTAGTAGCAGTTGTGGGGCAGTGGCAGTTGTTGTGCAGTGGCAGTTGTGTGGCAGTGACAGTTGTGGGGCAGTGACAGTTGTGAGGCAGTGGCAGTTGTGTGGTAGTAGCAGTTGTGGGGCAGTGGCAGTTGTTGTGCAGTGGCAGTTGTGTGGCAGTGACAGTTGTGGGGCAGTGGCAGTTGTGTGGCAGTGACAGTTGTGGGGCAGTGGCAGTTGTGTGGCAGTGGCAGTTGTGGTGCAGTGGCAGTTGTGTGGCAGTGGTAGTTGTGGGGCAGTGGCAGTTGTGTGGCAGTGGTAGTTGTGGGGCAGTGGCAGTTGTGGTGCAGTGGCAGTTGTGTGGCAGTGACAGTTGTGGGGCAGTGGCAGTTGTGTGGCAGTGACAGTTGTGGGGCAGTGGCAGTTGTGTGGCAGTGGCAGTTGTGGTGCAGTGGCAGTTGTGTGGCAGTGGTAGTTGTAGCAGTGGCAGTTGTGGTGCAGTGGCAATTGTGTGGCAGTGGCAGTTGTGGGGCAGTGGCAGTTGTGTGGCAGTGGCAGTTGTTGGGCAGCGGCAGTTGTGGGGCAGTGGCAGTTGTGGTGAAGTGGCAGTTGTGGTGAAGTGGCAGTTGTGTGGCTGTGGCAGTTGTGTGGCAGTGGCTGTGACAGTGGCAGTTGTGGGGCAGTGGCAGTGACTGTGGCAGTTGTGGGGCAGTGGCAGTTGTGTTGCAGTGGCAGTTATGGGGCAGTGGCACTTGATGTAGTGTCAGTAGTAGTAGAGGCAGTTGGAGTAGTGGCAGTTGGAGTAGTGGCAGTTGTGGGGCAGTGACAACTGTTTATATAGTGGCAGTTGGAGTAGTGGCAGTTGCAATAGTGGCAGTTGAAGTGGTGGCAGTTGGGATGGCAGCAGTTGGGTTAGCGTCAGTTCATAACTACCAGAATTTGGAAGAAGCTCATCATATCATGTGTCTGGTGCAAGGTAGACTTCTGGGTGTCTGTGCGTGATTCATGCACCACGACGTAGCACTTTGAGAATATCTTGAGAAACTGTTCCTTAGTCCCTAACATTATCTACATCGGTCGCAACAGAAAACTTTCAGACACAAGTACGTAAATATAAAATAAACATACGAAAATTGTTCAGAAACTCCATCAAAGGAACACATCATTAAATTCCTTATACACTCATTTATTCAGAACACGGTAACGTAAATCACTAAAAAACTTATGTGATATTGATATTATGCAATCTTAAAGGTACATTAAGATTAACTTCTAACCATTGACGAGAGGTGAAAACTATTCCTTGAAGTTGGCTCTCCCTGTAGGCATGAGATCGGTTATGGGGCACTCGCAAAACCTGCGGTTTTACGTCAGGCAAACAAGGGAAAACATTCTTTTAAATATTGAGGAAGTTGGACATGACCACGGTAGAAGAAACAAGGTAAGGTCAAACCAGTCTTTTCTTTTATCGACCGTGTGGAAATGCTGACGTCACGGCAACGAACCGATAGCAGCGCTCATATTGCATCTGACAACACTGATGGCCCCGAACTAACGACAGGTCGCAATGGTGACGTCATTGAGTTTGTTTGAAATAAAGACGTTCTATTGGCTAGCCAAACAAGAGGAGGCGTATTTTCCCCTATAGAAATAACTCTACCTTGTTTCCTCTACCATGGTTGTGGGGTATTAGAAAAATCTGTTGTTTTAACGTCAAGTAAACGAGGGAAAACATTCTTCTAAATATTGAGGCAGTTAAGGGACATGACTCAAGTCGCTCAAGTCACTCAAGTGACTCAACAGCGAAACTTCCGCAGTGTCGCATCAGCACACGTGAGGGGTGCATCGCGTCGCTCCGCAGTTTGTATTTGGCTACGGGATTTCATATTAATTTCCAACTCGCCAATTTTTTTGAGTTGAGAGAAAAGGTAATTTTGCACCGTATGATGCACATATAATGTTTTATTCCGCGAAGCTGTATCTTAGTTGGTACAGACTACGAAACATGAAATAATATATAAAACGTTTACTCCTAACAAAAATAAAACGATGATTTTGAATCGTACCCTACACCAGTAGCGTAAAATACGTTATTTTTTTGAAATTCGGGCTCCGAGACGAAAGTACGAAAAATTTGTATCCACAAAAAGATTTATAGTACTGTACACTGGCAAGTTATTTCCGCTCTTTATGATGTTATTTCTGCTGGGCAAGAGATACAACTGAAAACTCTAGTGTAGAAATGTTCAGCAGGATTTCTTCTGTAGATATATTTACATAAGGCCGCCCGCCAACTGATGCGATTCGATGCGATTCGCCTCAATCGGCAGGGAGTTAGGTAACACAATGCTATTCCTACGGTGCTACAAATGAACCATGCGATTTCGCAAGGCGTCTCACCAATAGAATCGCATCAGTGGGCGGGCGGCCTAAGTGTGAGACACTCTGGTCTACCCAAACGCCAAGTGTGTATCTTTGTCCTCTGTTTGGAGGTTCTGGCTAGAAACATTTTCTAGTCGTCCACATTTTGTCGAAGATCATAATTCGTGTCGCACGATATTAAACCTCTCGCATCAAGTCATTAGATCGTTGCCAGATGCTGAAAGTCATTAGATGGTCGCCAGATGCTGAAATTCATTAGATGGTTGTCAGATGCTGAAAGTCGTTAGATGGTTTCCAGATGCTAAAAGTCGTTAGATGGTTGCCAGATGCTTAGTCATTAGATGGTTGCCAGATGCTGAAAGTCGTTAGATGGTTGCCAGATGCTTAGAGTCATTAGATGGTTGCCAGATGCTGAAAGTCGTTAGATGGTTGCCAGATGCATAAAGCCGTTAGATGTTTGCTTCTGGCAGCCATTCTGGGTTGCCAGAGGCTGAGTAGACTCCATGGTCAATGAAAGCAGACGGTGCGGACTGTCACTGGTAAGTAACCAAGCAATAAACCCAACATGGATGTCTTAATTTCATTAGTGCGCAGATTGTGGTAAAAATATCGGCAGGGATTGAGTGTTACTCTACTTTTGTTTCTGACAAGCATGGCTCCAAAAAAATGGACGGAACGTCCAATTTCTTGTCCCAGACCAACGTAAGCTACATCATTTGCCAAGCAAATAAATCTAAATTTCTTAGGGTCCAATTTTTTTGACTTTATGCATTAATGGGTCAACACGAGTTCTACGCTACATATGTATGTGGTGTGAGTTGCAACAGGTCATTTTACTCGCTATTGTGTAGCCGACGCTACAGACACTTGATAATTACACATGCACTCAGAGAGGAAGTTAGTCAAATTGCAAGTGTACTGTGACCAGTGTTCTAGAAGTGTGGAGTTTCAATGCTAGAAAATGAACGAAAGACCTGAAGTTGATACAAGAGGTGAAAAGACAGATGATTTCAGACCTTATCAGCACAGGCTGGCCGCAGTTTGTTCGTCTGTTTGTGAGCGCAGAGTATGGTAGGAATGGCCCGAGTTCGAATCCAGTCCTGCGTGCGTTTTTTCACGAGAGTAGGGAGCTCCTCTGGTGATCATAGAAAACAGGAAAGATGGGTAGATGAAGTCAGATCATAGGAAGAAAAAAGGTAAAATAGGTAGATGAGGCTTTGGGAAGAAAAGAGGTATAATGGGCTCATGAGGTTATAAAGATGAAACGTTGAGGAGAAAATGGAGCCGAAAGTGGAATGAGTATATGGAGTGAAAGTGGAAGTAGTACCGCGGTTTGAAAGAAAGTGAAGGTAGAACCATGAGTAATACAGCGGTTTGGTATGAAGGAGCTAGTGGCATGAATGTAGCTCGTAGCATGAGGGTGGTAGTGACATGAGTAATGCTGGTGGCATGAGTGAGTCGAGTGAAGCAAGAGTGCCATGGGTGATGCAAGAGTGGCATATGCGAGAGTGGCATGAGTGAGGGGCGAGAGTGGCATGGGTGATGCATGAGTGGCATGGCCGAGAGTGGCATGAGTGAGGGGCGAGAGTGGCATGGGCGAGAGTGGCATGAGTGAGGCGAGTGATGCAAGAGTGGCATGGGCGAGAGTGGCAGCATGAGTGAGGGGCGAGAGTGGCATGGGTGATGCAAGAGTGGCATGGGCGAGAGTGGCATGAGTGAGGGGCGAGAGCGGCATGGGTGATGCAAGAGTGGCATGGGCGAGAGTGGCATGAGTGAGGGGCGAGAGTGGCATGCCGCTACTGCAGAGTGGCATGGCGGCCGTCATGCCGCCTACACGTACGGCAGCACTTGGCGCGGAAGAAGTTGGTGGTGCACATGTGCACGAGGCGTTTGCACAGCTGCGCGTCCAGCCGGTCCTTGCACTGCCGCACCTGCCCTGCACCGTGCAAACGTCGTGTTGTGCTGATTGTGGTGACTATGTCAATGGCAATAGAGGCTATATCAACAGCAATAAATATAATATCAATAATAGAGGCTATATCAACAGCAATAAATATAATATCAATAATAGAGGCTATATCAATAGCAATAAATATAATATCAATAGTAGAGGCTATATCAATAGCAATAAATATAATATCAATAGTAGACGCTATATCAATAGCAATATATATAATATCAATAGTAGAGGCTATATCAATAGCAATATATATAATATCAATAGTAGAGGCTATATCAATGGCAATAGAGGCTATATCAATAGCAATAAATATAATATCAATAGTAGAGGCTATATCAATAGCAATAAATATAATATCAATAGTAGAGGCTATATCAATAGCAATATATATAATATCAATAGTAGACGCTATATCAATAGCAATAAATATAATATCAATAGTAGACGCTATATCAATAGCAATAAATATAATATCAATAGTAGACGCTATATCAATAGCAATAAATATAATATCAATAGTAGACGCTATATCAATAGCAATATATATAATATCAATAGTAGAGGCTATATCAATAGCAATATATATAATATCAATAGTAGAGGCTATATCAATGGCAATAGAGGCTATATCAATAGCAATAAATATAATATCAATAGTAGAGGCTATATCAATAGCAATAAATATAATATCAATAGTAGAGGCTATATCAATAGCAATAAATATAATATCAATAGTAGACGCTATATCAATAGCAATATATATAATATCAATAGTAGAGGCTATATCAATAGCAATATATATAATATCAATAGTAGAGGCTATATCAATGGCAATAGAGGCTATATCAATATATATATATATAAATAAATATAATATCAATAGTAGAGGCTATATCAATAGCAATAAATATAATATCAATAGTAGAGGCTATATCAATAGCAATAAATATAATATCAATAGTAGACGCTATATCAATAGCAATAAATATAATATCAATAGTAGACGCTATATCAATAGCAATATATATAATATCAATAGTAGAGGCTATATCAATAGCAATATATATAATATCAATAGTAGAGGCTATATCAATGGCAATAGAGGCTATATCGATTGCAATAAATGTAATATCAATAATATAGGCTATATCAATAATGGAAACTATGTCAATGACAATAGTGACTATATCAATAATAGAAGCTACATCAATAACAGAGACTATATCAATAACATCAGAACCCAAAACGATTATGTCAATAATAGACACTACATGCATAATAGAGACCATAGAGCATATATAAATAATAGACACTATATCAATAACAACAGAGGTAATAGAAACTAAATAAATAACAATAGAGACTATACGAATTTCAATAGAGAAAATAGAGACCATACCAAAAACAATGGAGAAAATAGAGACCGTACCAATAACAATGGAGAAAATAGAGACCGTACCAATAACAATGGAGAAAATAGAGACCATACCAATAACAATGGAGAAAATAGAGACCGTACCAATAACAATGGAGAAAATAGAGACCATACCAATAACAATGGAGAAAATAGAGACCGTACCAATAACAATGGAGAAAATAGAGACCATACCAATAACAATGGAGAAAATAGAGACCGTACCAATAACAATGGAGAAAATAGAGACCATACCAAAAACAATGGAGACAATAGAGACCATACCAATAGAGAGACCGTACCAATAACAATGGAGAAAATAGAGACCGTACCAATAACAATGGAGAAAATAGAGACCATACCAAAAACAATGGAGACAATAGAGACCATACCAATAACAATGGAGAAAATAGAGACCATACCAATAACAATGGAGAAAATAGAGACCATACCAATAACAATGGAGACAATAGAGACCATACCAATAACAATGGAGAAAATAGAGACCATACCAATAACAATGGAGACAATAGAGACCATACCAATAACAATGGAGAAAATAGAGACCGTACCAATAACAATGGAGAAAATAGAGACCGTACCAATAACAATGGAGAAAATAGAGACCATACCAATAACAATGGAGAAAATAGAGACCATACCAATAACAATGGAGAAAATAGAGACCATACCAATAACAATGGAGAAAATAGAGACCATACCAATAACAATGGAGAAAATAGAGACCATACCAATAACAATGGAGAAAATAGAGACCATACCAATAACAATGGAGAAAATAGAGACCATACCAATAACAATGGAGAAAATAGAGACCATACCAATAACAATGGAGAAAATAGAGACCATACCAATAACAATGGAGACCATAGAGACCATACCAATAACAATGGAGAAAATAGAGACCATACCAATAACAATGGAGAAAATAGAGATCATACCAATAACAATGGAGACCATAGAGACCATACCAATAACAATGGAGACCATAGAGACCATACCAATAACAATGGAGAAAATAGAGATCATACCAATAACAATGGAGACCATAGAGACCATACCAATAACAATGGAGACCATAGAGACCATACCAATAACAATGGAGAAAATAGAGACCATACCAATAACAATGGGGAAAATAGAGACCATACCAATAACAATGGAGAAAATAGAGACCATACCAATAACAATGGAGACCATAGAGACCATACCAATAACAATGGGGAAAATAGAGACCATACCAATAACAATGGAGAAAATAGAGACCATACCAATAACAATGGGGAAAATAGAGACCATACCAATAACAATGGAGAAAATAGAGACCATACCAATAACAATAGAGACCATAGAGACCATACCAATAACAATGGAGAAAATAGAGACCATACCAATAACAATGGAGAAAATAGAGACCATACCAATAACAATGGAGAAAATAGAGATCATACCAATAACAATGGAGACCATAGAGACCATACCAATAACAATGGAGACCATAGAGACCATACCAATAACAATGGAGAAAATAGAGACCATACCAATAACAATGGGGAAAATAGAGACCATACCAATAACAATGGAGAAAATAGAGACCATACCAATAACAATGGAGACCATAGAGACCATACCAATAACAATGGAGACCATAGAGACCATACCAATAACAATGGGGAAAATAGAGACCATACCAATAACAATGGAGAAAATAGAGACCATACCAATAACAATGGGGAAAATAGAGACCATACCAATAACAATGGGGAAAATAGAGACCATACCAATAACAATGGGGAAAATAGAGACCATACCAATAACAATGGAGAAAATAGAGACCATACCAATAACAATGGAGAAAATAGAGACCATACCAATAACAATGGAGAAAATAGAGATCATACCAATAACAATGGAGACCATAGAGACCATACCAATAACAATGGAGACCATAGAGACCATACCAATAACAATGGAGAAAATAGAGACCATACCAATAACAATGGAGAAAATAGAGACCATACCAATAACAATGGAGAAAATAGAGACCATACCAATAACAATGGGGAAAATAGAGACCATACCAATAACAATGGAGAAAATAGAGACCATACCAATAACAATGGAGAAAATAGAGACCATACCAATAACAATGGGGAAAATAGAGACCATACCAATAACAATGGAGAAAATAGAGACCATACCAATAACAATGGAGAAAATAGAGACCATACCAATAACAATGGGGAAAATAGAGACCATACCAATAACAATGGAGAAAATAGAGACCATACCAATAACAATGGAGAAAATAGAGACCATACCAATAACAATGGGGAAAATAGAGACCATACCAATAACAATGGGGAAAATAGAGACCATACCAATAACAATGGAGAAAATAGAGACCATACCAATAACAATGGGGAAAATAGAGACCATACCAATAACAATGGAGAAAATAGAGACCATACCAATAACAATGGAGAAAATAGAGACCATACCAATAACAATGGGGAAAATAGAGACCATACCAATAACAATGGAGAAAATAGAGACCATACCAATAACAATGGAGACCATAGAGACCATACCAATAACAATGGAGACCATAGAGACCATACCAATAACAATGGGGAAAATAGAGACCATACCAATAACAATGGAGAAAATAGAGACCATACCAATAACAATGGGGAAAATAGAGACCATACCAATAACAATGGAGAAAATAGAGACCATACCAATAACAATGGAGACCATAGAGACCATACCAATAACAATGGAGACCATAGAGACCATACCAATAACAATGGGGAAAATAGAGACCATACCAATAACAATGGAGAAAATAGAGACCATACCAATAACAATGGGGAAAATAGAGACCATACCAATAACAATGGAGAAAATAGAGACCATACCAATAACAATAGAGACCATAGAGACCATACCAATAACAATGGAGAAAATAGAGACCATACCAATAACAATGGAGAAAATAGAGACCGTACCAATAACAATAGAGACCATAGAGACCATACCAATAACAATGGAGACCATAGAGACCGTGCAATTCACTAGTACCATTCGTACCATTCACTATAGAAATATTCACACAACCAACATCACTCAACACAACCTCAACGCTCTGTGGTATTCCAACGTCTCTGTGAAATTATCACACTGTGATGAAACTGTTGGGTGTGATGATGTCTACGTCTGAGGTATGTAGCGAATACAGTCATTTCTGCCACTCACCTGGTGTAGGCCACTCATGCCACTCACTTGGAGCGCGCCACTCATGCCACACACTTGGAGTTCGCTACTCACGTAGACCACACCACTCATGCCGCTCACCTGGTGTAGACTACTCATACCACTCACCTGGAGCACGCTACTCATGCCACACACCTAATGTAACCACTCACTTGGAGCACACAACTCACGTCGTTCACTTGGAGCATACCACTCCCGCCACTCTCCCCGCCACTCACTTTACCACTCCCCCACCTCTCACTCACACCACTCACCCTGCAACCCACCACTCACCACTCCCGCCACCCCCACCACTCACCCCACCACTGCCGCCACTCACCCAGCCACTCTTCCACCACTCACCCCACCACTCCCGCCACTCACCCTCCACTCATCCCTGGCTCCCCCGCCACCCCCGCCACTCACCCTGCCTGCCACAGCGGTGCTCATTGCAGGCCCGCTTGTGCGGGGGCTTGAGGTGCTGCGGGCACCCGCTGCCCGGGGTGAGGGCTCCCTGCTGCACACACCGCACCGCCCGTATCTGGTACCCACCCACCCCGCACACCCGCGTGCACATGCTCCACGGGCCCCCCGCCCACACCACGCACGGGGCGGCGGTGCACGGCTCCGTCTCGTGCGGGCGGCGGGAGGCGGGGCACCGGCCCCCGCACGTCACGGTGCGGGACCGCGTGCCCGGCCCGCACTCCGCGTTGCAGCCCGACCATCCCGACACCGTCCACTCCTGGCACGGGGCCTGCGGGGGTGGGGGGGGGGGGGTTAGGTGGGGTGAGGTGGGTGTGTGTGTGTGTGTGTGGGGTTGGGTGGGTTAAGTAGGGCTGGAGGTTAAGTGGGTTGGGGGATAAGGGTGGGTTAGGGTGGGTTAGGTGGGGTTGGGTGGGTTAGAAGGGGTTGGGGTGGGTTAGGTGTGGTTGGGGTGGGTTGGGGTGTATGGGGCATGTGGACCCCTGCTGTCTCTGACAGGTAAGGGTTGTCTAGACCTTTACGGTCACGTGGGTCTAGACCCTTACGGTCCCGTGGGTCTAGACCCTTACGGTCCCGTGGGTCTAGACCCTTACGGTCCCGTGGGTCTAGACCCTTTTTCAACTTCACGTGTTGAGAACAAGACAAATAAACAGAAAGGTCTACATCAGGCAGAGTCTCTGCAATACATAGGCAAACGTATTTATTTTAATGTCATGCTTGTACAGAATAATAATTTAATTATTCGGAGACACCGCAAATGTGTAGTTGAGGTAGGTTAGTTTTCTATAATTTATTTGTAAATTTTGACTCGAATATATCATACTTGAAAATCCTATAAGCCAGGGGTACATCATTAATACTCGTAATAATCAATTATCGTGATAAATTATAATCTATCAGTGATAATCAACAGTCGGTTTAACACCAGTTAAGTGAGGACATTGTATGAAGGCTATCTGGAGACCAAAATTTCACATATACCCAAACTTTGCAGACACAAATAAAGTGCACGGCGTAAAACTTAAGCGTCTGGTATTCTAAAAATAATTTCTAAATAAAATTTCTAAATATAACTGCTAAATATAATTTATAAATATAATTTATAAATACAATTTCTGAATATAATTACTAAATATAATTCCGAAATAAAATTTCTATACATTACTAATTAATTACTCATGTTCATGAGTAATTACTAATTACTCATGTTCAACCTTGATTCACCTCATTGCAATTTTGAGTTTGCGGTGGTGCAGTGTGCTGTGCGCAGTGGCGCTGTGGCACTGCAAGTCCTGTGGCAGTCTCCTGGCACTGCACACTGCGTACCTGCTCTCCAGTGTCGCAGTCCGCTGAGCACTGCACAGCATGAGGAGAATATTTAAATCACTGCACAGCATAAAGAAAAATACTTAAAACACTGCACAGCACGAAGAAAAATATTTAAAACACTGCACAGCACGAAGAAAAATATTTAAAACACTGCACAGCACGAAGAAAAATATTTAAAACACTGCACAGCACGAAGAAAAATATTTAAAACACTGCACAGCACGAAGAAAAATATTTAAAACACTGCACAGCATGAAGAAAAATATTTAAAACACTGCACAGCACGAAGAAAAATATTTAAAACACTGCACAGCATGAAGAAAAATATTTAAAACACTGCACAGCATGAAGAAAAATATTTAAAACACTGCACAGCATGAAGAAAAATACTTAAAACACTGCACAGCACGAAGAAAAATATTTAAAACACTGCACAGCACGAAGAAAAATATTTAAAACACTGCACAGCACGAAGAAAAATATTTAAAACACTGCACAGCACGAAGAAAAACATTTAAAGCTCTGTACAGCATGAAGAAAAATATTTAAAACACTGCACAGCACGAAGAAAAACATTTAAAGCTCTGTACAGCATGAAGAAAAATATTTAAAACACTGCACAGCACGAAGAAAAATATTTAAAACACTGCACAGCACGAAGAAAAATATTTAAAACACTGCACAGCACGAAGAAAAATATTTGAAGCTCTGCACAGCACGAAGAAAAATATTTAAAACACTGCACATTATGAAGAAAAATACTTAAAACACTGCACAGCACGAAGAAAAATATTTAAAACACTGCACAGCACGAAGAAAAACATTTAAAGCTCTGTACAGCATGAAGAAAAATATTCCAAAACATCAAGCAAAATAGAGGACGGATGCTTTGGAGGAGAAGGTTGGGTAGGGAGTCCTAAACTAACTTATACGATACTAATACTAACACTACTACTGCTAATAACATTAATACTGGACTTTAAGGTCCCAGTTCGAATCCCAACACCTGCGCGGTAAGTTTTCAGGAACAAGCGGCTCCTCTGGTTTGGCAGAAACCAGGACCGTCCTGCTCAACGAGCTCTGATTTCAATCCCTTTAAACCCTCGCCAGCTGACAAAAACATTATAACTGTTAACAGATCGTTAGCAATTAATGCTGAGCAAGGAATGGGCGGGATAAGTGACTGACCTTTCACTGCCGAGCTCAACAAAACAAAGCTTTCCTACCCAGTCTAACTTTTTCGCCGCCTGCATGCATGTTTTTCGCCACCCAAGTAATTAAATCGCTTAGGCGGCGAAAAACATGCATGCTCCGGCGATAAAGTCGTGTTCTTGCTAGGGCTATTCAACACCTTGCGCGCGCTACGATCCTTTGATGGGTCGTGCTTACATTCTTCCTGCTACGATACAACCCGTCGATGTATCGTTTGAAAATTGATGAGAATCTGTTAATATTGATGGTGTGTATTTATTGGCCCCACTAAATGCTTGGTATTTGAAAAATTGCTTAAAACTTTCGACTCTACATCTGAGCTGAATGTAGAACTTCAGTTTAACCCGTCGCAGTCATCGTGTTAAGTTAGCTTGGAGGTAGCACAGTTGAAATAAAACAACTTCATAGCTCGCATGCATTTTAACCTTCTTAATTAAGAAGGCTGAGAAGTTTAATGGCACAATTATGCCCTACCTCGTACTCTAAAATCTATTCTAAAGAAAAGGTAGTGACATAATTGACAAGCTGTTGACTTATTTAGGTACGCAAGTGAGAAATAGCCTCTATGTGCATATGTGTACCTAGAGGCACACATACGAGTATGTATGTCCCAATACGTACATAGTGAACGTGTTAAATCAAAGAGATATACAAAGAATGTATATCTATGTATTTCTTCATAGAGAAATACAATGAATGATCAACTTCGAGCAATTCTTCGAGGCAAAAATAAGACTAAACTTACTGGTGAGCCACTGCGTGAATTAATTTCTAACACAAAATGAAACGCGCGCCAAGACTTTTATTTTGTTTTCCAGCTTTTGGAAATAAATAATTTCCTTTTTTTCATTTGATTGATAGAGATACTTGATAGCCGCCAAGACACAAAATCTCATCAGGATGGACTTGTCATTGTTCAATTTAGTCAAAATTGCGCTTTATCATTTCTCATCATAGTTCTGGCAGCTGCTGTAAACCTTCTCATCATTCAATCACAAGCGTTAGCGCATGGTTAAATTTCTGCCGAATTACCACATCGTCCTGAATTGTGTTTCAAAATAAAGAGCCTCGATAAATTGTCTTATCTAGTAGCTTAACACCTGCGACGTGCGCCACAGGTGGTACACGGAGGCAATTTTCGTAATGCTGCTGACCGACCAGTAGTCACAAACTCAATTTTCGTAAATACTTGATCGAAGCTAAATGAAGGCACGATCCAGTTCATGTTTGGTATTTCCAAAATAGTTTACTACAGTTGACTTTAAATTTGAGTTTGGCATTGAACTTATTACGTGGAAAAAAATCCGTGGAAATCCGTGTAAAAAATCCGTTGAAAAAAATCCTCGGGAACTTATTTTACGGACACGCCTCGTAATTACGAGTAGCTGCCGCACTCAAAGTGTTAAGAGTTCCCCTAGTAGAGAAGGGAACAGAACTGTGAGGCAATAAAATATTATTGTACTCCCCTAGTAGAGAAGGGAACAGAACTGTGAGGCAATAAAATATTATTGTACTCCCCTAGTAGAGAAGGGAACAGAACTGTGAGGCAATAAAATATTATTGTACTCCCCTAGTAGAGAAGGGAACAGAACTGTGAGGCAATAAAATATTATTGTACTCCCCTAGTAGAGAAGGGAACAGAACTGTGAGGCAATAAAATATTATTGTACTCCCCTAGTAGAGAAGGGTACAGAACTGTGAGGCAATAAAATATTATTGTACTCCTCTAGTAGAGAAGGGAACAGAACTGTGAGGCAATAAAAAATTATTGTACTCCCCTAGTAGAGAAGGGTACAGAACTGTGAGGCAATAAAATATTATTGTACTCCCCTAGTAGAGAAGGGAACAGAACTGTGAGGCAATAAAATATTATTGTACTCCCCTAGTAGAGAAGGGAACAGAACTGTGAGGCAATAAAAAATTATTGTACTCCCCTAGTAGAGAAGGGAACAGAACTGTGAGGCAATAAAATATTATTGTACTCCCCTAGTAGAGAAGGGAACAGAACTGTGAGGCAATAAAATATTATTGTACTCCCCTAGTAGAGAAGGGAACAGAACTGTGAGGCAATAAAATATTATTGTACTCCCCTAGTAGAGAAGGGAACAGAACTGTGAGGCAATCAAATATTATTGTACTCCCCTAGTAGAGAAGGGAACAGAACTGTGAGGCAATAAAAAATTATTGTACTCCCCTAGTAGAGAAGGGAACAGAACTGTGAGGCAATAAAAAATTATTGTACTCCCCTAGTAGAGAAGGGTACAGAACTGTGAGGCAATAAAATATTATTGTACTCCCCTAGTAGAGATGGGAACAGAACTGTGAGGCTATAAAATATTATTGTACTCCCCTAGTAGAGAAGGGAACAGAACTGTGAGGCAATAAAAAATTATTGTACTCCCCTAGTAGAGAAGGGTACAGAACTGTGAGGCAATAAAATATTATTGTACTCCCCTAGTAGAGAAGGGAACAGAACTGTGAGGCAATAAAATATTATTGTACTCCCCTAGTAGAGAAGGGAACAGAACTGTGAGGCAATAAAATATTATTGTACTCCCCTAGTAGAGAAGGGAACAGAACTGTGAGGCAATAAAAAATTATCGTACCCTGTATCACCGAGATGACACAAAGACACATGGGATATACATACAGTATGTACCAGAAGTTGCACACCGTAGAGGTTTTTATAAAATAAATGCAAATGTATATCTATTTTATGGATCATAGTCATAACCGACGTTTAAATTGCCCGCCCTCTGCATTGGCACATGCAGCAATGCATGTGTCAAAATTATGTTATTAGTTTATGTTTACCCATATTAGATCTAATTTGAAACATAAAACGAAGCACATATTGTATGGTGCGCGATTTCTGGGACACCCTGCACATGTATGTCTACCTATCTACATCAACAATCTCACAGCCTGTACACGTAGATCTACATATCTACATCAACACTCTCACATATGTATATCTACACATGAGAGAGGACAAAAATCTTTCACAAGAAAGAACAAATTTCCAGGTTTAGTTTATACACTCACCTTGCTCCAGCTGCCCACGCTCCAGCTGTAGACTGGTGGAGGAGGCTCGAAGAATGTGGTTTGTGAACCACTACGTGACTCCAAATCTTGACCTGGACGTGGTTGGTTGCTGTTCCGTCCCAGTATGTCGTTCAGCACCGCTATGGCGTCTTCGCCTTCGTGAACCACGAATTTATGCTTCTGCTTGCGTTTCTTCTTTTTGTTGGGCTTGCTGTTTTTGTGGCGCTTTTTCTTGTTTTTCCCCCTCGCAGGAACTCGCACGACTTCAACTATCTCAAAGTCGTCGATGTTTATTTTGTCTTCAACTATGCCCTCAGGTCTCGCATCTTCCACGTTAGTGGTCTCGTCTGACGCGGTGTGGTGATCGTCGTATTCATATTCGTATTCATCATACTGAACATCGTATACCTCATCCAGAGGATCATACTCATACTCTTCACTTGAAAAATCGCCGTCAAGAGCATTCGTCTCTCGAGAGTCAGCTCGGTTAGAATGAGGATGATCTTTGGCTGAATGCAATAGGTCATCATTCCTAGTTTCGGCATCTTCTTGAGAATCCTTGACGTTGGCGATGGAGTTGCTATTGCCATCAAAAACTGGAACAGAGCTTTCGTCTTTCACATGAACTTGGGATGGTTCCGTTGCGGCAGAACTGTTATTGGAATGAGAATCATGGTCAACTGATGTAACGTTCGCGGTGTCTTCCTTTTCATCATCTTCAACGGGGGGCTTCTTGTTCACGTCAGTTCCGTCAACATTCGTACCTGTAGCCCGTGCAAGATCTCCGTCGTTGTGATCATCTTCGTTTGCACTAGGGACCATAAAATCGTACTCCAGAACGATGCCTGTGTCTATTTTTTCAGTAGGGAGAGGCTCAAGTTCTATATTTGTCGAAGTTGGTTCATCAGATGTTGGTGGTGAGGGAGACGACCTGCTGACATTCAACGAAGATTCATTTCCGGACCCGTTTGCAATTTCCACAGAGTTGGAAGACATTTCATCTTCAGGATTTGCAGGATTTTTCTCCTTATTTTTGACAGTGCTTGAAGGAGCGTGAGGTTCGCCTGCTTCAATATTTGTGTTTTTATCGGAAGCAGCGTCATTTTCTGGAAGTTGGGGAGAACCTATTCTGGTCACGGTGAGTTCGTCTTCATCAGGTACCACATTTTCCCCAGAAGTTTGGTTTTGATCAACCACCTCTTGGGTGTCACCTCCGATGACAGTGCCTTCTTCATCTGACCCCATTTCTTGGGACGAATTCCCAAGACCAACGGCCATGTCGTTCTCCTCTACCTTCATACTACCATTATCCTTGCCGTAATCATCATCTACCACGGTTTCCTCTACCCCTTCAACTTCGGTCTCATTTACAGCTTCAGGAACACGATCTACGTCCTTTTCGCTTTCTCCATCGTCTTTAGCATCATCGGCAGAAGAAGATCCTTCAGGAAGAGATTCCTCCGTTCCATCCCCATCATGAGAAAGACTATCTTCCTCCCCATAGTGCGGGGGGACGTTCATGTTGAGGAGGTCCAGTTGGGTTGGCGGTTGGACCTCAGCATCGCAGGGACCCTCACATTCCCTCACGCTGCGGGGCTCGCTCGAGAGCTCACACGCCATCCCGCCCTCACACGTTATCCCTCGAAACTGGACACCTCCTCCACACGCGCTCGAACACTGAGGAAAATGTAAGTCAGAATGGGAGAATGAAATACGCTAAGATCTCTACCAAGAGGCTATGGTGACACCAACACATCGAGAAGCCGTACCTCTGGCAAGAGGCTAAGGTGAAACCAACAGGAAAAGGAATCGTACCTCTGGCACGGGTCTAATGTGAAACCAAGACATAAAGGAATCGTACTTCTGGCAAGACGTTAATGTGAAGTTAATGAGAAACTGAAACAAAGATGAATCGTACCTCTCACAAGAAGCTAATGTCCAGCTAGGACAAAACGCAGTCGTACCTCTGGCAACAAGCTATGGTGAAGCCAGAAAAAGAATAGGTCGTACCTCTGGCATATTGCTAATCTGTAGCCAGGGAAAGGAAATTTTCGTTCATGAACGACATCAAAATCATGAGAATTGAATACATCATCAGGTATAAATATAGAGTCAAATATTCAAACTATTCTAAAAAATACATTTGAGACATTTATGTCACTGTAAAACCAAAAGAATCTGTTGGAACGTTAGAAAACATTAGACTATCGTTTATTTGGAGAAGTGGTGCGGGGGACAGAGAGGATGGGTTTAAGGGGCTAGAGGATGGGGAAAAAGAGAGGAATGAGGAAGAGAGAGTAAAGAAGGGGGAATATAAAGTAAAGGAGGGGGAATAGAGGAGGGGGAATAAAGGAGGGGGAATAGAGGAGGGGGAATAGAGGAGGGGGAATAGAGGAGGGGGAATGGAGGAGGGGGAATAGAGGAGGGGGAATAGAGGAGGGGGAATAGAGGAGGGGGAATAGAGGAGGGGGAATGGAGGAGGGGGAATAGAGGAGGGGGGATAGAGGAGGGGGAATAGAGGAGGGGGAATAGAGGAGGGGGAATAGAGGAGGGGGAATGGAGGAGGGGGAATAGAGGAGGGGGAATAAAGGAGGCAAAATAGAGGAGGCAGAATAGAGGATGGGGAATAGAGGAGGGAGAATAGAGGATGGGGAATAAAGGAAGAGCAATAAAGAGGAAAAATAGAGGGGACAAGCAGTAACAGAGGCGTATGCGCGTCAGTAAAAGATACGCGTATCGAGGGCACAAGAAGGGTGGCGTGAAGCGGACAAAAGTAGAGGTGTGTTAGTAAGTACGTATGGGATACGCCAATTGGGGTTAAATGCGTTGCGTGTAGGGGACAAGGGAGATAGTACACCAGGCGACAGGGGAGAATAGGTGACATGGACAAGAGTGTCTCCAGGAGCGCAAAGAGGAGGGCTCACCGACGACCAAGGTCCTGTGGTCCAGACGCCACACGTGATGTTGCCACAGCGGCGGTGGTCGGGGGGGCGCGTGAGGGGGTCACACGACCCCTCCGGCAGCAGGCACTCCACCACACGCCGCTCCGTGGAGCACGGATCTCCGCCGCACGTCTGCAGATACACATTGAGGTGGAGTAGAGGGCGGTAAAAAGCGCCAGTTTAGTATTTTTGGCATTTTTGAGATTTTTGAGATTTTTGAGATTTTTGAGATTTTTGAGATTTTTGAGATTTTTGAGATTTTTGAGATTTTTGAGGTTTTTGGGATTTTTGAGATTATGAGATTTATGAGATTTGTGAGATTTTTGAGATTTATGAGATTTGTGTGATTTTTGAGATTTTTGAGATTTTTGGGATTTTTGAGATTATGAGATTTATGAGATTTGTGAGATTTTTGAGATTTTTGAGATTTATGAGATTTGTGAGATTTTTGAGATTTTTGACATTTTTAACATTTTTGACATTTTTGACATTTTTGACAGAGAAATGCCTGGTAATATCTCCCTATTTCCTTTTTTTTTACCGAATGTTTTTTTTTACATTAATGAATAGGCAGGGCTGTAATTGTTTCTTATTTTCATGAGGGGTAATATTTTTAATTCTTTAATAGGAAGTGCTGTTAATAGTTTCCAATTTTTCCTGGTGAAAGTATCGTTTTTTATTTTGTTGGGATTTTCTGGGCAAGAGCTATTTTGAGGGGGGAGAGGTGGTTTGAGGAGCTGTTTTTTTTGGGGACATCTTTTTTGAATTTTTTTATTACTTCAGGTCCCATAGGAGGATTTTCCCGCGAGAGCTATTTTGAGCGGCTGTTTGGTGGATAGAAGGCTGCTGTTTCAACACACACCTGCAGCCACACCACACACTACCACACCACACCACAGACCACACACTACCACACACACAACACACACACACACCACACACACCTCACACACCCCACATACCACACACCACACGCCACACACCACACACCCCACATACCACACACCACACCACACGTACACCACACACCACAAACACACACCACACACTCCGCAAACCAAACAAACACCACACACACACACCACACACACCACACACTCCGCAAACCAAACAAACACCACACATACACCACACACACCACACACACACCAAACACACCGCACATGCCATACCACACACCAAAAACACCATACACACACACCACACACACACCACACACACACAGACCACACACACCACACACCACACACACACTCACCACACACACACCCACCACACACCTGCAGCCAAGGCCCCACGGTCCAGGACAGGTCAGAGGGGCAAGGCTCTGCCCCCTCGCATGGGGCCACGTCGTGGGGCCGGTCCCCCTCCAGGCAGTCGGAGTCCAGCAGCGCCATCTGCTGGCTCGCGTCCAGCGACCTGTGCGTGGTGCACGTGTTAGTGAGGGCACGTGGTGCACGTGTTAGTGAGGGCACGTGTTGGTGAGGGCACGTGTTGGTGAGGGCACGTGTTGGTGAGGGCACCTGGTGCATGCGTTACTGAGGGCACGTGGTGTACGTGTTAGGGAGGACACGTGTTGGTGAGGGCACGTGTTGGCGAGGGCACGTGTTGGTGAGGGCACGTGTTGGTGAGGGCCCGTGTTGGTGAGGGCACGTGTTGGTGAGGGCACGTGTTGGTGAGGGCACGTGTTGTACGTGTTAGTGAGGGTACGTGGTGCACGTGTTAGTGAGGGCACGTGTTGGTGAGGGCACGTGTTGTACGTGTTAGTGAGGGCACGGGTTGGTGAGGGCACGTGTTGGTGAGGGCACGTGTTAGTGAGGGTATGTGTTGCACGTGTTAGTGAGGGCACGTGTTGGTGAGGGTACGTGGTGCACGTGTTAGTGAGGGCACGTGTTGGTGAGGGCACCTGGTGCACGTGTTAGTGAGGGCACGTGGTGCACGTGTTAGTGAGGGCACGTGGTGTGCGTGTTAGGGAGGGCACGTGTTGATGAGGGCACCTGGTGCACGTGTTAGTGAGAGCACGTGGTGCACGCGTTAGTGAGGGCACGTTGTGCACGCGTTACTGAGGGCACGTGTTGGTGAGGGTACGTGGTGCACGTGTTCGTGAGGGCATGTGTTGGTGAGGGCACGTGGTGCACGTGTTAGTTAGGGCACGTGGTGCACGTGGTAGTGAGGGCACATGGAGTACGTGTTAGGAAGGGCACGTGTTCGTAAGGGCACCTAGTGCACGTGTTAGTGAGGGCACGTGGTGCACGTGTTGGTGAGGGCACATGGTGTACGTGTTAGGGAGGGCACGTGTTGGTGAGGGCACCTGGTGCACGTGTTGGTGAGGGCACGTGGTGCACTTGTTAGGGAGGGCACGTGGTGCACGTGTTAGTGAGGGCACGTGGTGTACGTGTTAGTGAGGGCACGTGGTGCACGTGTTAGTGAGGGCACGTGGTGCACGTGTTAGTGAGGGCACGTGGTGCACGTGTTAGTGAGGGCACGTGGTGCACGTGTTAGTGAAGGCACGTGGTGCACGTGTTAGTGAGGGCACGTGGTGTACGTGTTAGTGAGGGCACGTGGTGCACGTGTTAGTGAGGGCACGTGGTGCACGTGTTAGTGAGGGCATGTGTTGGTGAGGGCACCTGGTGCGAGGGCACGTGTTGGTGAGGGCACGTGGTGCACGTGTTGGTGAGGGCACGTGGTGCACGTGTTAGTGAGGGCACGTGGTGCACGTGCGCCTCACCTGACGCAGATGCGCCTCACCTGACGCAGATGCGCCTCACCTGACGCAGATACGCCTCACCTGACGCAGATGCGCCTTACCTGACGCAGATGCACCTCACCTGACGCAGATGCGCCTCACCTGACGCAGTGCGCCTCACCTGACGCAGTGCGCCTCACCTGACGCAGATGCACCTCACCTGACACAGATGCGCCTCCCCTGACGCAGGTGCACCTCACCTGACGCAGATGCGCCTCACCCAACGCAGATGAGCCTCACCTGACGCAGGTGCGCCTCACCTGATGCAGATGCGCCTCATCTGACGCAGATGCGCTTAACTTGACGCAGGTGCGCCTCACCTGACGCAGATGCGCCTCACCTGACGCAAATGACGGTGCGCCGCATATTCCCCCCGCCTCCGCACGTCACGGAGCACGGCTGCCACGGGCCCGCCCACCACCACGCGGGGCACGGGTGGAGGTTGCATGCCCGCATCTCGTCGGGGGGCTTGGGTACGGCCGTGCAGTACCTGTGGTACGTGGATACTGGTACGGGGTGGTGGGGTACTGGTGTGGGGTGGTGAGGTACTGTTACTGGGTGGTGGGGTACTGGTGTGGGGTGGTGGGGTACTGTTACGATGTGGTGGGGTACTGGTGTGGGGTGGTGGGGCACTGGTACAGCCGTGCAGTACCTGCGGATACTTAGGGTACAGGTACGGGGTAGTGAGGGGCATTACCAGCAGGTTCATAGGGTACTGGTACGGGGTAGGGTACAAGTACGGGGTAGTGAGGCGCAATGGTGCCCACCTTTTGAATTAGCACAACTAAAGTGCGGTACCCTCGTATGATGGCGTATTTTTAATACCATTACAGAGTAATGCATTGAGGTAATCTAATTGCTTCAAAGTTCCTTGGAGTTTTCGATTTAAATATGAGCCAGTTTTTCAGACGCTGATTTTTGGCCTTCCTCTGGTTCTCACCGCCTGCGCGCCACTTTTGAAGAACACCAAACCATCAACATCGTTTTGAGCGCTCACTTTTACCTCAAAATTTCTTTAGTACACACCTCTATCCTTACACATACATACAACAACATATATATATTCATTACAAATGTATCACCGGCCTTTGTGTAATTAACTGACCTGTCCTCCACAAGCCCTGCTTCGGCCTCCATGCAGCGAGTCCTCGCCGCCTGCGCGCCACCACCGCAGCTGCGGCTGCACACCGACCACTCGCTCCGCCGCCACTCGAAGGAGGGGGTGTAGGTGGCGTTGTCGTGGGGGAGCGTGTACTCCCAACGCACCCCGGGGTTTGCTCCCAAAAATAACACCTGCTCGAATTACAGGTAAATTAGGTGACGTAAATACGGGTCCTGTAGGAGTGACATGTGTTTAATAGGCCTCAAGAAATAGCATCAGCTCGAATAACAATTTATTAAAAGACCTCAAAAATAGTATCTGCTCTAGTTACAATTTATTGATAGACCTCAAAAGTAGCCCCTGCTCCAATTAGGAGTTACTGATAGACCTCAAAAATAGCACCTGCTCAAAAAACAATTTATTAAAAGACCTTAAAAAATAGTACCTGCTATAATTAAGAGTTATTGATAGACCTCAAGAACTAGCACCTGCTCGCAATATCAAGTAACTAACAGACCTCAAAAACTGCTCTTGTAGGAGAGAAATATAAATCATTGTCCTTGAAAACTGTTATTATTACAGAAATAGTACTCATTGGAATGGTACATGAGTGAGCAAACACAAAACCAGTACCTGTAGGTGGTCTGTTTAAGCGACTGGCTTTACTTTAACCCAAGCAACCATATTTGATCATTTAATAGTCATCAACTTAAATAACCTTTCCTGACTATTCAATAATCAGCATTGCTCATCAACTTAAGCAACCATTTCTGACTATTCAATAATCAGCAATGATCATCAACTTAAGCAACCATTTCTGACTGTTCAATTGTAGAACTCAGGAAAAATCGCTCCGTGCTATTGTCTACAGACTTGGGGGGGAATTTCGCGGGAGAATTTAAAAATTTCTACTTCAAAATTCATTAAAAACATAATTAACTTGATCATACGAAGAAGTATTGGAAAATAATGGAAACGCTAATGATATAAGTTCGAGTTTTCATAAGCGGATGCTAGAGCTTTGTCACTTGGTTTGACTGAATGTATTCTTTCAGTTAGAAAATCTTCTTAAGAACAAAGTAAAAGTCTCTCGCTCAGGAACGTTTTGATTTCGACAACATTATAGTTATTGAACCTTATAGTGAACTGTTTGAAGTGTAAAGTTGTAGTTATTGAACCTTATAGTGAACTGTTTGAAGTGTAAAGTTGTAGTTATTGAAGCTTATAGTGAAGTGTTTGAAGTGTAAAAGTTGTAGTTATTGAACCTTATAGTGAACTGTTTGAAGTGTAAAAGTTGTAGTTATTGAACCTTATAGTGAACTGTTTGAAGTGTAAAAGTTGTAGTTATTGAACCTTATAGTGAACTGTTTGAAGTGTAAAAGTTGTAGTTATTGAAGCTTATAGTGAACTGTTTGAAGTGTAAAAGTTGTAGTTATTGAAGCTTATAGTGAACTGTTTGAAGTGTAAAAGTTGTAGTTATTGAACCTTATAGTGAACTGTTTGAAGTGTAAAAGTTGTAGTTATTGAAGCTTATAGTGAACTGTTTGAAGTGTAAAAGTTGTAGTTATTGAAGCTTATAGTGAAGTGTTTGAAGTGTAAAAGTTGTAGTTATTGATCCTTATAGTGAACTGTTTGAAGTGTAAAAGTTGTAGTTATTGAACCTTATAGTGAACTGTTTGAAGTGTAAAAGTTGTAGTTATTGAAGCTTATAGTGAACTGTTTGAAGTGTAAAAGTTGTAGTTATTGAAGCTTATAGTGAACTGTTTGAAGTGTAAAAGTTGTAGTTATTGAAGCTTATAGTGAACTGTTTGAAGTGTAAAAGTTGTAGCTATTGAAGCTTATAGTGAACTGTTTGAAGTGTAAATGTTGTAGTTATTGAAGCTTATAGTGAACTGTTTGAAGTGTAAATGTTGTAGTTATTGAAGCTTATAGTGAACTGTTTGAAGTGTAAATGTTGTAGTTATTGAGGCTTATAGTGAACTGTTTGAAGTGTAAAAGTTGTAGTTATTGAAGCTTATAGTGAACTGTTTGAAGTGTAAAAGTTGTAGTTATTGAAGCTTATAGTGAACTGTTTGAAGTGTAAAAGTTGTAGTTATTGAAGCTTATAGTGAAGTGTTTGAAGTGTAAAAGTTGTAGTTATTGATCCTTATAGTGAACTGTTTGAAGTGTAAAAGTTGTAGTTATTGAAGCTTATAGTGAACTGTTTGAAGTGTAAAAGTTGTAGTTATTGAAGCTTATAGTGAACTGTTTGAAGTGTAAAAGTTGTAGTTATTGAAGCTTATAGTGAACTGTTTGAAGTGTAAATGTTGTAGTTATTGAGGCTTATAGTGAACTGTTTGAAGTGTAAAAGTTGTAGTTATTGAAGCTTATAGTGAACTGTTTGAAGTGTAAAAGTTGTAGTTATTGAAGCTTATAGTGAACTGTTTGAAGTGTAAATGTTGTAGTTATTGAAGCTTATAGTGAACTGTTTGAAGTGTAAATGTTGTAGTTATTGAAGCTTATAGTGAACTGTTTGAAGTGTAAATGTTGTTGTTATTGAAGCTTATAGTGAACTGTTTGAAGTGTAAATGTTGTAGTTATTGAAGCTTATAGTGAACTGTTTGAAGTGTAAATGTTGTAGTTATTGAAGCTTATAGTGAACTGTTTGAAGTGTAAATGTTGTAGTTATTGAAGCTTATAGTGAACTGTTTGAAGTGTAAATGTTGTAGTTATTGAAGCTTATAGTGAACTGTTTGAAGTGTAAATGTTGTAGTTGTTGAAGCTTATAGTGAACTGTTTGAAATGTAAATGTTGTAGTTATTGAAGCTTATAGTGAACTGTTTGAAGTGTAAATGTTGTAGTTATTGAAGCTTATAGTGAACTGTTTGAAGTGTAAAAGTTGTAGTTATTGAAGCTTATAGTGAACTGTTTTAAGTGTAAATGTTGTTGTTATTAAGCTTATAGTGAACTGTTTGAAGTGTAAATGTTGTAGTTATTGCAGCTTATAGTGAAGTGCTCGAGCTGGGAAATACATTTGCAGTTTTTGTTGAAAGCTTTTTTGCACTTTTGATGCCCAGAAAAACGTTTGCAAGATTATGTTTCATTACTAAAAAAATGAATTTAATTGTTTCCGGAAGAAATTTAACATTTTCAAGAAGAATTTAAGTGTTTTTAGAAAAATAAAGCTAAAGGTTTCCAGTAGACACTGAACACATTCCGCTGGAAACAGAACATTTTTCAGACGAACTTGAATCTTTTCCGCGAGATCTAAAATATTTTATCGGAAAAGTTTGAGAACCCTCTTCAAGAAATTCAACTGATTAAAAAAAATTAAGAACAAACCCAGCGTTATCTGGAAATAAATTAATAAATCTAGTAAAAATTGTTCATTCTCTAAAAAAATTCAACACGTCAAAACATGTTAAAAAAATGTTAAAAACATGTTAAAAAAATGTTAAAAACAAGTTAAAAAAGTAGTTTCCAAATAAATTGAACGTTATTCAAAAGATAACAAACCCAATATAAATTCTTCATTTTCCAAGAAATATCTCATTTATATTATTATAATGATATAATATTATATACAATTCTATAAACAAAACATATAATGCGTATAAAGCAACATAATAATATTATGTATAACATCTCTAATATTATATATAATAATAAAACATGTAATATGTAGTAGAAAATATCTAAAATACAATATTATTTTTTATTTAAAATAATAAAAAATATTACAATACATAAGATATAATGTCATACACAATCATAATACCATAAAGCACAATATCTCACACACGCAAAGCAACACAGTATCAAAATACATAATACCATAAAACACAATAGACACAATATCACACACACACAATATAACTCAGCATCAAAATACATAAAACAAAAAACTCAATAGACACAATATCTCACACACGCAAAGCAACACAGTATCAAAATACATAATACCATAAAACACAATATACACAATATCACACACACGCAAAGCAACACAGTATCAAAAGACACATGTAGAGTCCCACCATGAGGGTGAGGGGGGCGGGGAGGGGGCCGGGGATGTAGAGCTCCTCCTGCTCCCCCTGCCGCTTGTAGTGCATCAGCCCGCCCCCTGGTAGTGGGTACTCGCCTGACCACTGGATCGTCCTGCGGGGTGTGCAGTGCAGTGTACAGGGCAGTGTACAGTGCAGTGTACAGGGCAGTGTACAGTGCAGTGTACAGTGCAGTGTACAGTATACAGTGCAGTGTTCAGTGCAGTGTACAGTGTACCGTATATAATGCTGTGAAATACAGTATAAAGTATACCACTGGATCCCCCTGGAAGGGGGAGCTTAGGGGTGCAGTGTACAGTGTACAGTGCAGTACACAGTACACGATACAGTGTACTGTGTACAATACAGTGAAATATAGTACATGCAGTATACAGAGTACAGTAAAATACAGGATACTGTATCAGAATAGGATACATGGCTCACGGCAGATAGTACACAGTATACAGTACACAGTACACAGTGCACGGTATCCGGTACACGGCACACTTTATAAGGTACAGAATACGCGATACACAGTACACGGTATACAGTACACAGTACACAGTGCACGGTATCCAGTACACGGTACACTTTATAAGGTAGATAATACACCATACCCAGTACACGATACGCAGTGCACAGTACACGGTACTCGGTACACAGTACACACTACACAGAACACAATACACAGAACACAGTACACGGTACTCGATACACAGTACACAATACACACTACACACTACACAGTACACAATACACACTACACACTACACAGTACACAATACACAGTACACACTACACAGTACACACTACACAGTACACACTACACAGTACACACTACACAGTACACAATACACAGTACACACTACACAGTACACACTACACAGTACACACTACACAGTACACAATACACAGTACACACTACACAGTACACACTACACAGTACACACTACACAGTACACAATACACAGTACACACTACACAGTACACAATACACAGTACACACTACACAGTACACAATACACAGTACACACTACACAGTACACAATACACAGTACACACTACACAGTACACAATACACAGAACACAGTACACGGTACTCGGTACACAGTACACAATACACAGTACACAATACACAGAACACGGTATATGCTCAAAAAGGAAGTGAAAAAAACACTTCCACACGGAACCGAAAAATCTACAGTTATTGTAGCGGTATACTGATGAATGTAGAAAACATAATACACATGGTTCACAATAACTATTGTAAACAACATTCCTATTGTAAACAACATTCCTATAGTAAACAACATTCCTATTGTGAACAACATTCCTATTGTGAAAAACATTCCTATGGTGAACAACATTCCTATTGTAAACAACATTCGTATTGTAAACAACATTCACTTCAACCTTGCACATGTGCTACAACTTAGATGCCATGGGACCTGAGCAGAGAGGAAGAGTTTGAAATGAAGTTGAATCTAGTGAAGATTTGGAAAAAATTTGTGTCGGGCACACTCTCCCTCAAATGGCGCGTGTTTTGCATTATACTCGTTTGTTGAATTGAGATTTTGCAGGTGTTAAATGTAAACATTTGTGATTTCAAGAAACGCTCGCAAGTTTTCACCAAGCCCCAATCACAAGTTGTCACCAAGCCCCAATCACAAGTTGTCACCAAGCCCCAATCACAAGTTGTCACCAAGCCCCAATCACAAGTTGTCACCAAGCCCCAATCACAAGTTGTCACCAAGCCCCAATCACAAGTTGCCACCAAGCCACTCACAAGCTGCCACCGAAACATACTCAAAAGTTGCCACCAAGCCACAAGTTGCCACACGCTACTCACAAGTTGCCACCAAGCCACAAGTTGCCACCAAGCCACAAGTTGCCACACGCTACTCACAAGTTGCCACCAAGCCACAAGTTGCCACCAAGCCACAAGTTGCCACACGCTACTCACAAGTTGCCACCAAGCCACAAGTTGCCACCAAGCCACAAGTTGCCACACGCTACTCACAAGTTGCCACCAAGCCACAAGTTGCCACACGCCACTCACAAGTTGCCGTTAAGGCGCCACCGCTGGGCCCGCGCATCAAAGAGCGCGATGTAGTTGGGGGCGGTGTCCCCCTCGCTGACCCGCACGTTGCGGGCACCGGCGGGCAGGAGGGTGGCGGGCTGGTACCCGGTACCGTCGGCGTCACGGTACACGCCGCGGTGCGTGACGCACTGCGTACCGTCACCGTGACATAGTCCGCACCGGTCCTCCTGGGCCGTACCGTCTATGGACCAGTCGCACGTCACCCGCTGTGGGGGGGGGGGGGGGGGGTTTGTGAGGTCTGGTTATGTTATGTTGTGCTAGTTATGCTAGGTGGGTTATGTTATGTTGTGCTAGTTATGCTAGGTGGGTTGTGCTAGTTGTGCTAGGTGGGTTATGCTAGTTATGCTGGGTGGTTACTCTATTGGAAGTTATGCTAGGTGGTTATGCTAGTTATGCTAGGTGGTTATGCTAGTTGTGCTAGTTATGCTAGGTGGGTGGTTATGCTAGTTGTGCTAGTTATGCTAGTTATGCTAGGTGGTTATGCTAGTTATGCTACGTGGTTATGCTAGTTATGCTAGGTAGTTATGCTAGGTAGTTATGCTAGGTAGTTATGCTAGGTAGTTATGCTAGGTGGTTATGCTAGTTATGCTAGGTGGTTATGCTAGTTATGATAGGTGGCTATGCTAGTTATGCTAGGTTGTTACGCTAGTTATACAAGGTGGTTACGCTAGTTATGCTAGGTGGTTACGATAGTTGTGCTAGGTGATTACGCTATTTATACTCGCTAGTTACGCAAGTTATACTCAGCAGTTACCCTAGTTACGCTTCGTAGTTACGCTGGTTATACTCGGTCGTTACGCTAGTTATACTCGGTAGCTACGCTAGTTATACTCGGTAGTTACGCAAGTTAAACTCGGTAGTTACGCTAGTTATACTCGGTAGTTACGCTAGTTACGCTTCGTAGTTAAGCTAGTTATACTCGGTAGTTACGCTAGTTATACTCGGTAGTTACGCTAATTATACTCGGTAGTTACGCTAGTTATACTCGATAGTTACGCTAGTTATACTCGGTAGTTACGCTAGTTTTACTCGGTAGTTACGCTAGTTATACTCGGTAGTTACGCTAGTTATACTCGGTAGTTACGCTAGTTATACTCGGTAGATACGCTAGTTATACTCGGTAGTTACGCTAGTTATACTCGGTAGTTACGCTAGTTATACTCGGTAATTACGCTAGTTTTGCTCGGTAGTTACGCTAGTTATACTCGGTAGTTACGCTAAATGCATATGGGAGTTGTGATTGTTGCGCTGGATAGTACGCTAGCTAAACTTGATAGTTACACCAGTTACACTCGGTAGTTACACCAGTTACACTCGGTAGTTACACCAGTTACACTTGGCAGTTACACCAGTTACACTCGGTAGTTACACCAGTTACACTCGGCAGTTACATCAGTTACACCAGTTACACTCGGTAGTTACACCAGTTACACTCGGCAGTTACACCAGTTACACTCGGCAGTTACACCAGTTACACTCGGCAGTTACACGAGTTACACTCGGTAGTTACACCAGTTACACTCGGCATTTACACCAGTTACACTCGGTAGTTACACCAGTTACACTCGGCAGTTACACCAGTTACACTCAGTAGTTACACCAGTTACACTCGGCAGTTACACCAATTACACTCGGCAGTTACACCAGTTACACTCGGCAGTTACACCAGTTACACTCGGTAGTTACACGAGTTACACCAGTTACACTCGGCAATTACACCAGTCACATTCGGCAGTTACACCAGTTACACTCGGCAGTTACACCAGTTACACTCGGTAGTTACACGAGTTACACCAGTTACACTCGGCAGTTACACCAGTTACACTCGGCAGTTACACGAGTTACACTCGGTAGTTACACCAGTTACACTCGGCAGTTACACCAGTTACACTCGGTAGTTACACCAGCTACACTCGGCAGTTACACCAGTTACACTCAGTAGTTACACCAGTTACACTCGGCAGTTACACCAATTACACTCGGCAGTTACACCAGTTACACTCGGCAGTTACACCAGTTACACTCGGTAGTTACACGAGTTACACCAGTTACACTCGGCAATTACACCAGTTACATTCGGCAGTTACACCAGTTACACTCGGCAGTTACACCAGTTACACTCGGTTGTTACACGAGTTACACCAGTTACACTCGGTAGTTACACGAGTTACACCAGTTACACTCGGCAATTACACCAGTTACATTCGGCAGTTACACCAGTTACACTCGGCAGTTACACCAGTTACACTCGGTTGTTACACGAGTTACACCAGTTACACTCGGCAGTTACACCAGTTACACTCGGCAGTTACACGAGTTTCACTCGGCAGTTACACCTACACACTACACATGTGTGCTGGTGTACTACACACCACACGTGTACTGGTACTATGCACCTATTGTACTGGTACTATGCACCTATTGTACTGGTACTATGCACCTATTGTACTGGTGCTATGCACCTATTGTACTGGTACTATGCACCTATTGTACTGGTACTATGCACCTATTGTACTGGTACTATGCACCTATTGTACTGGTGCTATGCACCTGTTGAATACTTCGTCACTTTTTAAATTCTAATATTTTGTTTGTAAGATCGAATTTTACTCAGCTTTCAAGTCATTTATTAATTCTCGAGGTGATTCAATACGAATTTTGAGGAATTCTTTTTAATTTTCTTATCAACTCAACGAAAGTTTGAAGAGTTTTGACACCAATTTTTTTCAGCCCTTCAACTCTTTCGTCAACTCATTGAATTACAAGTTGATATAATACGAATAAATGCTATGTAATTAAACGCCAGGTGTCTCCTTAAATCTATAAATACATTATTTATATTTTTTGCGAAATATCTGTGTCCGTGACGCTCACCAGGACGCCCAATGACCGTATCTGTGATACGAGTTTCACCAGTGCACAAGTACAAGAATATTTTGATGGCGGGTACTGTTGGGATGGATATATTTGTTTGGCATTCATATCTGCAAAATTTATTCAAGGAAAATATTGCATCCCGTCTTTTTTTACGGGTTGTCTACACTAGTATTACATAAACAACCGCGTGTGTTCTCTATGACCTCTCAGCTAGACTGCGTCTGTGTGTGTGTGAAGGAGAGGGAGGGGGAAGGAGGAGGGGAGGTTGAGGGGGAGAGAGATAGGGAGAAGGGGGAAAGGGGCAGTGAAGGTTAGAGAGAGAGAGAGAGAGGGAGAAGGGGAAAGGAGGAGGGGAGGTTGAGGGGGAGAGAGATAGGGAGAAGGGGGAAGGAGGCAGTGAAGGGGGGAGAGAGAGAGAGGGAGAAGGGGGAAAGAGGGAGTGAAGGGGAGAGAGATAGTGAGGAGGGGGAGCCTGGCTTCATAAGGCTGAGGCTTGCTTTGTATGGAAAAGAAGATTCATGCTCGGGTGTGTGAGGTAGGTTACAGACACAGGTCATTGACCCCAACCCTAAAATATTAACGCCTCGTAAGGTCTTCTTTTGAAAACCGGTTGTTTTCGTTAGGTTGTGAGAAGCAGAATTGGAAAATCGACCTTACTGCTCGAACACATTTGATCCGTCCCCAAAAATACGAGAATACAATTGCACGATAACATCTCACCTCGTAAGAGAACAGTTATATTTTTAAAAAGATTGCGAAACATGAAATGTCGTTCATTTAAACCGGTACGTGAATGAGCAATATCCCGAATTTACGAATATGTAAATTTAGCAGTTTTATATATGGCCTAATACGAGGGTAATGTATATTCTCGGTACACGTCTTCACTAAACTCTTCTTCGAAGTTCTCTGTTGGGTGACAGTTGCTTCCTCATTGCGATGACGGTGACTACCTGGTGGCCGGGCAAGTCTAATGGCGGTGGTTGTGGTGAGGGTGGTTGTGATGTTGGTGGTTGTGATGAGGGTGATTGTAATGACGGTAGTTGTGATGTGGGTGGCTGTAAATATGGTGGTTATGCTGATGGTGGTTGTGATAAGGGAAAGGTGAGTACAAAAATGTTGACGTTAGAGGGCAACAAGATTTCTAGGCCTGGATTTATAAGCAATTCACCCTAATACTCCCATTTACCCTAGTAACAGGTGCACAACACAACACAACACGAGGTGTTCGACAACACAACACAACAGGTGCACAACACGAGGTGTACGACAACACAACAGGTGCACAACACGAGGTGTACGACAACACAACACAACACAACAGGTGCACAACACGAGGTGTACGACAACACAACACAACACAACAGGTGCACAACACGAGGTATTCGACAACACAACAGGTGCACAACACGAGGAGTTCGACAACACAACAGGTGCACAACACAACACAACACAACACGAGGAGTTCGACAACACAACACAACAGGTGCACAACACGAGGAGTTCGACAACACAACACAACACAACAGGTGCACAACACGAGGTATTCGACAACACAACAGGTGCACAACACGAGGTGTACGACAACACAACACAACACAACAGGTGCACAACACAACACAACACACCTCACGTCTGGCAACAACACGATGCAGAGGAGTTTCTCTTGGCACAAGCTCGGTATTTCATCCTAAAAAAATTTATGGCAGGAAAGAAAAAAAATTATTCTTACGCTCATGTAACGAAGTTAGTACTCGAACGTCAAGTGATACTCGAGTTCGAGTGACAGGTTCTCTTTTTGGGAATTTGAATTCCTGGTGTGAATTGGTGTGATGTTAAAAGCTGTGACTGAGAGAGCGAGCTTTAAAATATTTAAATTATACCAGAATCTGATTGGTTTTAATTATACCAGAATTTGAAGTTTTTGAATTATACCAGAATTTGAAGTATTTGAGTTATACCAGAATTTGAAGTGTTTTAATTATACCAAAATTTGAAATGTGTAAATTATACCAGAATTTGAAGTGTTTAAATTATACCAGAATTTGAAATATTTGAATTATACCAGAATTTGAAATATTTGAACTATACCAGATTTAAAGTATTTGAATTATACCAGAATTTGAAACTATTGAACTGTGCCAGCATTTGAAGTATTCAAATTATACCAGAATTTGAAGTATTCAAATTATACCAGAATTTGAAGTATTTGAGTTATACCAGAATTTGAAGTATTTGAATAATACCACAATTGAAAACTATTGAACGGAGCCAGAATTTGAAATACTTGAAGTGTACCATAATATCATATATATGAAGTTACCAGAATCTGGAATAGTTTAAGAGCACGACACATTGATGTACCAGAAGTGTATCGGAATTTAAAAAATTTTGAATGTATCAAAATTTGTCGTGGTGATGTGCGCTGCGACTGTGTCTCGGGCTGGTGGGTGTTTGGTGGGTGTTTGGTGGGTGTTTGATGGGTGTTTGGTGGGTGTTTGGTGGGTGTTTGGTGGGTGTTTGGTGGGTGTTTGGTGGGTGTTTGATGGGTGTTTGGTGGGTGTTTGGTGGGTGTTTGGTGGGTGTTTGGTGGGTGTTTGGTGGGTGTTTGGTGGGTGTTTGGTGGGTGTTTGGTGGGTGTTTGGTGGGTGTTTGGTGGGTGTTTGGTGGGTGTTTGGTGGATATTTGGTTGGCATTTGGTGGGTTTTTGGTGGGTATTTTGTTGGCATTTGGTGGGTGTTTGGTGGGTGTTTGGTGGGTGTTTGGTGGGTGTTTGGTGGGTGTTTGGTGGGTGTTTGGTGGGTGTTTGGTGGGTGTTTGGTGGATATTTGGTTGGCATTTGGTGGGTTTTTGGTGGGTATTTTGTTGGCATTTGGTGGGTGTTTGGTGGGTATTTGGTTGCATTTGGAGGGTGTTTGGTGGGTATTTGGTTGCATTTGGTGGTTGTTTGGTGTGTATTTGGTGGGTATTTGGTGGGTGTTTGGTGAGTATTTGGGTGCATTTGATGGGTGTTTGGTGGGTATTTGGTGGGTATTTGATGGGTGTTTGGTGAGTATTTGGTTGCATTTGGTGGGTGTTTGGTGAGTATTTGGTGGGTGTTTGGTGAGTGTTTGGTGGGTATTTGGTGGGTGTTTGGTGGGTGTTTGGTGGGTGTTTGGTGGGTATTTGGTTGGCATTTGGTGGGTTTTTGGTGGATATTTGGTTGGCATTTGGTGGGAGTTTGGTGGGTATTTTGTTGGCATTTGGTGGGTGTTTGGTGGGTATTTGGTTGGCATTTGGTGGGTGTTTTGTGTGTATTTGGGTGGCATTTGGTGGGTGTTTGGTGGGTATTTGGTTGGCATTTGGTGGGTATTTGGTTGCATTTGGTGGGCATTTGGTGGGTGTTTGGTGGGTATTTGGTTGCAATTTGTGGGTGTTTGGTGGGTATTTGGTTGGCATTTGGTGGGTGTTCGGTGGGTATTTGGTTGGCATTTTGTGGGTGTTCGGTGGGTATTTGTTTGGCATTTGGTGGGTGTTTGGTGGGTGTTTGGTTGCATTTGGTGGGTGTTTGGTGGGTATTTGGTTGCATTTGGTGGGTGTTTGATGGGCATTTGGTTGCATTTGGAGGGTGTTTGGTGGGTATTTGGTTGCATTTGGAGGGTGTTTGGTGGGTATTTGGTTGCATTTGGTGAGTATTTGGTTGTATTTGGTGAGTATTTGATTGTATTTGGTGGATATTTGGTTGTATTTGGTGAGTATTTGATTGTATTTGGTGGATATTTGGTTGTATTTGGTGAGTATTTGGTTGTATTTGGTGGATATTTGGTTGTATTTGGTGGATATTTGGTTGTATTTGGTGGATATTTGGTTGTATTTGGTCGGTATTTAGTTGCATTTGGTGGATATTTGGTTTATTTCGAGGATATTTGGTTGTATTTGGTGGGTATTTGTGGGAATTAGATGGGTATTCGATCGCATACTGTATTCATATAAAGAGGCAGAGGCATGAATATCATACAAGAGAAATTCAGGTATTCTTGAATGCATTAACAAGATCATACGAAAACTAATTTGTTATTAATTTAACTGATAACTTTACAAGTTTGCTTATCGATTATTTAGTAAGAAAATGTATTTGTGAAAGTGAAAGGATAATATTGAGATATATTCCCATTGTATTGAAATAGGAAATTGTTTAAAAGTTCGAAATATTATTGTGATAATATTATAAGTATTGTCAATGGTAATAATATTGTCATATATTCCCATTGTATTGATATGAAAATTCTTTGAAAATTCAAAATCGCAAAGAACATACAATATTTCTTACTATTTAGAACATTTTTCGGAGACCAGCTTCGCTCAGAGTAAAAGAACGATTTTTTTCTTAATTTTCCATCATTTATTTCTCGAAAAAGAAGGAGTTTATTGCAAATTGAGTTTTTATTTTTCACGACTCCCCAACACGTGAAAAAGTTTAAATATCGTTCAACCATATTTTTCTTTTTCTTAGGACGCATCCGAGCTAAAGTTCAAAAGCTACTAACTTCAAGAAAAAAATACCGCGCATCTTTTAAAATATCCAGGCTTCAAAAATAAAAATAAAACTTCCAGCATTAAGTCACGGAATTTAGAAGCTCAACACAGGTAACCAGCTTCTGAGCACCGCATAAATAACTCTAATACCGTCGCATTAAAAGCGTACGCGCGCAGAAAAGACATAAATAAGACAACAAATAGCGCAACAACCACCGCATGGAACGCTCGGCCCTGACGAGACCTCCGTCGTAAGTAGTCAAGCAAAGCCGTAAGTTTGAAGTTTGGCCGAACTTAGCAACTTGGGGCTTCGAAGTTGGGGCTAAACCGATGCTATATTTGGGACATGAGAGCGACCTCAAGTCCTTCAAGTCTCGAGTGCGGGGTAGTGGGACTTGAGTTATGCTATCCCAGTCTCCGCTCCGCCTTGTTGCTTTAGCTTACTTCATCCATTACTTACGTGGGTGGAGGTGATGAGGGTAATGCCGTAATTGAGTATATAAGTAATGTTACTTTAGCTTACTTCATCCATTACTTACGTGGGTGGAGGTGATGAGGGTAATGCCGTAATTGAGTATATAAGTAATGTTACTTTAGCTTACTTCATCCATTACTTACGTGGGTGGAGGTGATGAGGGTAATGCCGTAATTGAGTATATAAATAATGTTACTTTAGCTTACTTCATCCCTCACTTGCGTGGGTGGAGGTGATGAGGGTAATGCCGTAATTGAGTATATAAATAATGTTACTTTAGCTTACTTCATCCCTCACTTGCGTGGGTGGAGGTGATGAGGGTAATGCCGTAATTGAGTATATAAGTAATGTTACTTTAGCTTACTTCATCCCTCACTTGCGTGGGTGAAGGTGATGAGGGTAATGCCGTAATTGAGTATATAAGTAATGTTACTTTAGCTTACTTCATCCATTACTTACGTGGGTGGAGGTGATGAGGGTAATGCCGTAATTGAGTATATAAGTAATGTTACTTTAGCTTACTTCATCCATTACTTACGTGGGTGGAGGTGATGAGGGTAATGCCGTAATTGAGTATATAAGTAATGTTACTTTAGCTTACTTCATCCATTACTTACGTGGGTGGAGGTGATGAGGGTAATGCCGTAATTGAGTATATAAGTAATGTTACTTTAGCTTACTTCATCCATTACTTACGTGGGTGAAGGTGATGAGGGTAATGCCGTAATTGAGTATATAAATAATGTTACTTTAGCTTACTTCATCCATTACTTACGTGGGTGAAGGTGATGAGGGTAATGCCGTAATTGAGTATATAAGTAATGTTACTTTAGCTTACTTCATCCATTACTTACGTGGGTGGAGGTGATGAGGGTAATGCCGTAATTGAGTATATAAGTAATGTTACTTTAGCTTACTTCATCCATTACTTACGTGGGTGAAGGTGATGAGGGTAATGCCGTAATTGAGTATATAAGTAATGTTACTTTAGCTTACTTCATCCATTACTTACGTGGGTGGACGTGATGAGGGTAATGCCGTAATTGAGTATATAAGTAATGTTACTTTAGCTTACTTCATCCATTACTTACGTGGGTGGAGGTGATGAGGGTAATGCCGTAATTGAGTATATAAATAATGTTACTTTAGCTTACTTCATCCCTCACTTACGTGGGTGAAGGTGATGAGGGTAATGCCGTAATTGAGTATATAAATAATGTTACTTTAGCTTACTTCATCCATTACTTACGTGGGTGAAGGTGATGAGGGTAATGCCGTAATTGAGTATATAAGTAATGTTACTTTAGCTTACTTCATCCATTACTTACGTGGGTGAAGGTGATGAGGGTAATGCCGTAATTGAGTATATAAGTAATGTTACTTTAGCTTACTTCATCCATTACTTACGTGGGTGAAGGTGATGAGGGTAATGCCGTAATTGAGTATATAAGTAATGTTACTTTAGCTTACTTCATCCATTACTTACGTGGGTGAAGGTGATGAGGGTAATGCCGTAATTGAGTATATAAGTAATGTTACTTTAGCTTACTTCATCCATTACTTACGTGGGTGGAGGTGATGAGGGTAATGCCGTAATTGAGTATATAAGTAATGTTACTTTAGCTTACTTCATCCATTACTTACGTGGGTGGAGGTGATGAGGGTAATGCCGTAATTGAGTTATGAAATACCTCGGTAACATTACCTACCCTTATTTCATCTGCGTTGGTGCGAGTAACTCTTTTCTACTGGAATTTCAATGCAAATTATGCCACTGTTACGATTCCGTCTCCACCACACAACTCCCACCACTCTACTACTCCACCTCCACCACTCCAACTCCACCACTCCACCAAGACTCCACTCCCACCACTCTATCTCCACCACTCCATCTCCACCACTTCAGCTCCTCCACTCCACCTCAACCACTCTACCTCCACCACTCCATTCTCACCACTCCACCTCCACCACGCTACCTCCATCACTCCACTCCCACCACTCCATCTCCACCACTCCATCTCCACCACTTCAGCTCCTCCACTCCACCTCAACCACTCTACCTCCACCACTCCATTCTCACCACTCCACCTCCACCACTCTATCTCCATCACTCCACTCTCACCACTCCACCTCCACCACTCCACTCTCACCACTCCACCTCCACCACTCTACCTCCATCACTCCACTCTCACCACTCTATCTCTACCACTCCATCTCCACCACTCCACTCTCACCACTCCACCTCCACCACTCTATCTCCATCACTCCACTCTCACCACTCCATCTCCACCACTCCACTCTCACCACTCCACCTCCACCACTCTGCCTCCATCACTCCACTCCCACCACTCCACCTCCACCACTCTACTCTCACCACTCCATCTCCACCACTCCACCTCCACCACTAAACCTCCATCACTCCACTCTCACCACTCCACCTCAACCACTCTACCTCCACCACTCCACTCTCACCACTCAACCTCCACCACTCTACCTCCATCACTCCTCTCTCACCACTCCATTTCTACCACTCCAATCTCACCACTCCACCTCCACCACTCTACCTCCACCACTCTACCTCCATCACTCCACTCCCACCACTCGACCTCCACCACTCGACCTCCATCACTCCACTCCCACCACTCCACCTCCACCACTCCACCTCCACCACGCCCCACAAAACACGCAACTTCACGGACGTGATACAAAGTTTTGTTCAGAAAGGGAGTGACTTAGGGAGAACTTCGGGAAGACTTGGGGAAGACTCGAGGAAGACTTTAGGAAGACTTGGGGACGACTCGGAGAAGACTTGGGGAAGACTTGAAGAAGACTTGAGGAAGACTTAGGGGAGACTTAGGGAGAACTTCGGGAAGACTTGGGGAAGACTCGAGGAAGACTTTAGGAAGACTTGGGGAAGACTTGGGAAAGACTTGAGGAAAACTCGAGGAAGACTTTAGGAAAACTTGAGGAAGACTTGGGGAAGACTTGGGGAGGACTTGGGGAAGACTTGGGGAAGACTTGGGGAAAACTTGGGAAGACTTGAAGAAGACTTGGGGAAGACTTAAAGAAGACTTGGGGAAGACTTGGGAAAGACTTGGGGAAGACTTGAAGAAGACTTGAAGAAGACTTGGGGAAGACTTGGCGAAGACTTGAAGAAAACTTGGGGAAGACTTGGGGAAGACTTGGGGAAGACTTGGGGAAGACTTGGGGATGACTTGAAGAAGACTTGGGGAAGACTTGGGAAAGACTTGGGGAAGACTTGAAGAAGACTTGAGGAAGACGTGGGGAAGACTTGGGGAAGACTTGAAGAAAACCTGGGGAAGACTTGGGATTTATTGACTTGGGAGATGAGGCAGCAACCAACGAAGAGTTGGGACTTGAGGATATAGGGAGTTGTGGGAGACTTGGGACTATTGGGAACGGTTGGGTACACTTTTGAAGACTTGGAGTCTTTTGAAGACACTTAGGGATACTTGAAGACCTTTGGTGCACTTGGGTAACTTATGGACACTTTTGAAAACTTGGGATTTCAAAAACCATTGTAGACACTTGGGGATACGTGGATCGAGATATGGGGACACTTGAGCACACTAAGGACGGGCATGGTCCCACTGGAGGGGACCGTGCAAGTCCCAGGTCGCGTCCCACAAAGTCCCATAAGTCCCAGGCGCCGTCCCGCTAATTACGGGCCGGAGAGCAGCTCCGCCTCCCGCCTAGGCTGTACTGCCTAATTTAGGTGTCCAGGCACCGTGTGTCTCGTGTGTCTCGTGTGTGTGTTTCTCGTGTGTCTCGTGTGTGTGTCTCGTGTGTCTAGTGTGTGTCTCTCGTGTGTGTGTGTGTGTCTCGTGTGTGTGTGTCTCGTGTGACTGTGGACATTAAATGCACCACACGGTGTCCAAGCTACAACAACAAAAATTACATTCTAAGGGATGGAAAATGCCATCAGGTTCTTTGCATCATTTTAATATGTTTTTGCGAACCAGATTTTGAGTATAATCTTTTTTTTGCATATAAATTTCAAGTAAATCTGCTTTTGCAAAACAGATTTCGAGAAAGACTTTACTTACCGGCATGCCTGCAAGTTACCACGCGTCCAAGCAACCCCAGGGCCCAGAAGTCATGCAAGAATCTCGTTCGAAGTAAATTCCAAAAGTGCAGTTATTCGTACACTCTACAGTTTTAACAATTTCCTGCGAAATGACCCACCGGTGGTCACTTGTTGATTTTCGTAAGTTGCTGACCCACCTGCAGTCACTAGCTCCTTTTTCATTAATACTTAATGAAAGCTAAATTAAGGCCCGACCCAGTTAATGTTTGCTTTTTTAAGGATGATTTCCACAATTGACTTTAATTTTGAATTGAATATTTAACACAAGTTTAACCCACCGCAGTTTACGTGCTAAAGGATTAGAGACTTCCTATGTTTTGAAATCCGAGATGGTGGGCGGTGGAACAGCGGTGTCTCTACCTTCCCACACTTCTTTCCAGTTCTTCCATTCTTTTCCTTCTCGTCCCCCGAATGTCCTCCTTGTCCCTTTTATGTTCCATGCTTTTCCATTTTTCTCCCTCTATTTTCTATCTCACTCAGGTTGCCTTTCAATCACATTTTCAAATTTTTCTTTCCTCATTTTCAGTTAAGTCGTTCTCCTATTTCCTATTTAATTGCTCTCCTTTTCTATTTTCAATCTTCTGCTTCTCTCACTCCCTCTCACTCCCCACTCCCTCTCACTCCCCACTCCCTCTCACTCCCACACCCCACTCCCACCCACTCCCACACCCCACTCCCACCCACTCCCACACCCCACTCCCACCCACTCCCACACCCACACCCCACTCACTCTCACTCCCTTGAGACAGAGGAAAGGCCGGAAATACGCTGCATTGTGAGGCGGTACTGGCTGGGGAAGTGTGGGGAGAGACGGGGCAGGGTGGTACTGGCTGGGGAAGTGCGGGGAGAGACGGGGCTGGGTGGTACTGGCTGGGGAAGTGTGGGGAGAGACGGGGCAGGGTGGTACTGGCTGGGGAAGTGCGGGGAGAGACGGGGCTGGGTGGTACTGGCTGGGGAAGTGTGGGGAGAGACGGGGCTGGGTGGTACTGGCTGGGGAAGTGCGGGGAGAGACGGGGCAGGGTGGTACTGGCTGGGGAAGTGCGGGGAGAGACGGGGCTGGGTGGTACTGGCTGGGGAAGTGTGGGGAGAGACGGGGCAGGGTGGTACTGGCTGGGGAAGTGCGGGGAGAGACGGGGCAGGGTGGTACTGGCTGGGGAAGTGTGGGGAGAGACGGGGCTGGGTGGTACTGGCTGGGGAAGTGCGGGGAGAGACGGGGCAGGGTGGTACTGGCTGGGGATGTTTGGGGAGAGACGGGGCTGGGCGGTATTGGCTGGGGAAGTGTGGGGAGAGACGAGGCAGGGCGGTATTGGCTGGGGAAGTGTGGGGAGAGACGGGGCAGGGTGGTACTGGCTGGGGATGTTTGGGGAGAGACGGGGCTGGGCGGTATTGGCTGGGGAAGTGTGGGGAGAGACGAGGCAGGGCGGTATTGGCTGGGGAAGTGTGGGGAGAGACGGGGCAGGGTGGTACTGGCTGGGGATGTTTGGGGAGAGACGGGGCTGGGCGGTATTGGCTGGGGAAGTGTGGGGAGAGACGAGGCAGGGCGGTATTGGCTGGGGAAGTGTGGGGAGAGACGGGGCTGGGCGGTATTGGCTGGGGAAGTGTGGGGAGAGACGGGGCTGGGCGGTATTGGCTGGGGAAGTGTGGGGAGAGACGGGGCTGGGCGGTATTGGCTGGGGAAGTGTGAGGAGAGACGAGGCTGGGCGGTATTGGCTGGGGAAGTGAGGGGAGAGACGAGGCTGGGCGGTATTGGCTGGGGAAGTGTGGGGAGAGACGGGGCTGGGCGGTATTGGCTGGGGATGTGTGAGGAGAGACGAGGCTGGGCGGTATTGGCTGGGGAAGTGTGGGGAGAGACGGGGCTGGGCGGTATTGGCTGGGGAAGTGTGGGGAGAGACGGGGCTGGGCGGTATTGGCTGGGGAAGTGTGAGGAGAGACGAGGCTGGGCGGTATTGGCTGGGGAAGTGTGGGGAGAGACGGGGCTGGGCGGTATTGGCTGGGGAAGTGTGGGGAGAGACGGGGCTGGGCGGTATTGGCTGGGGAAGTGTGAGGAGAGACGAGGCTGGGCGGTATTGGCTGGGGAAGTGTGGGGAGAGACGGGGCTGGGCGGTATTGGCTGGGGAAGTGTGGGGAGAGACGGGGCTGGGCGGTATTGGCTGGGGAAGTGCGGGGAGAGACGGGGCTGGGTGGTACTGGCTGGGGAAGTGTGGGGAGAGACGGGGCTGGGTGGTACTGGCTGGGGAAGTGCGGGGAGAGACGGGGCAGGGTGGTACTGGCTGGGGAAGTGCGGGGAGAGACGGGGCTGGGTGGTACTGGCTGGGGAAGTGTGGGGAGAGACGGGGCAGGGTGGTACTGGCTGGGGAAGTGCGGGGAGAGACGGGGCTGGGTGGTACTGGCTGGGGAAGTGTGGGGAGAGACGGGGCAGGGTGGTACTGGCTGGGGAAGTGCGGGGAGAGACGGGGCAGGGTGGTACTGGCTGGGGAAGTGTGGGGAGAGACGGGGCTGGGTGGTACTGGCTGGGGAAGTGTGGGGAGAGACGGGGCTGGGTGGTACTGGCTGGGGAAGTGTGGGGAGAGACGGGGCAGGGTGGTACTGGCTGGGGAAGTGTGGGGAGAGACGGGGCTGGGTGGTACTGGCTGGGGAAGTGTGGGGAGAGACGGGGCAGGGTGGTACTGGCTGGGGAAGTGCGGGGAGAGACGGGGCTGGGTGGTACTGGCTGGGGAAGTGTGGGGAGAGACGGGGCTGGGTGGTACTGGCTGGGGAAGTGTGGGGAGAGACGGGGCAGGGTGGTACTGGCTGGGGAAGTGCGGGGAGAGACGGGGCTGGGTGGTACTGGCTGGGGAAGTGTGGGGAGAGACGGGGCAGGGTGGTACTGGCTGGGGAAGTGCGGGGAGAGACGGGGCAGGGTGGTACTGGCTGGGGAAGTGTGGGGAGAGACGGGGCTGGGTGGTACTGGCTGGGGAAGTGCGGGGAGAGACGGGGCAGGGTGGTACTGGCTGGGGATGTTTGGGGAGAGACGGGGCTGGGCGGTATTGGCTGGGGAAGTGTGGGGAGAGACGAGGCAGGGCGGTATTGGCTGGGGAAGTGTGGGGAGAGACGGGGCAGGGTGGTACTGGCTGGGGATGTTTGGGGAGAGACGGGGCTGGGCGGTATTGGCTGGGGAAGTGTGGGGAGAGACGAGGCAGGGCGGTATTGGCTGGGGAAGTGTGGGGAGAGACGGGGCAGGGTGGTACTGGCTGGGGATGTTTGGGGAGAGACGGGGCTGGGCGGTATTGGCTGGGGAAGTGTGGGGAGAGACGAGGCAGGGCGGTATTGGCTGGGGAAGTGTGGGGAGAGACGGGGCTGGGCGGTATTGGCTGGGGAAGTGTGGGGAGAGACGGGGCAGGGTGGTACTGGCTGGGGATGTTTGGGGAGAGACGGGGCTGGGCGGTATTGGCTGGGGAAGTGTGGGGAGAGACGAGGCAGGGCGGTATTGGCTGGGGAAGTGTGGGGAGAGACGGGGCAGGGTGGTACTGGCTGGGGATGTTTGGGGAGAGACGGGGCTGGGCGGTATTGGCTGGGGAAGTGTGGGGAGAGACGAGGCAGGGCGGTATTGGCTGGGGAAGTGTGGGGAGAGACGGGGCTGGGTGGTACTGGCTGGGGAAGTGTGGGGAGAGACGGGGCTGGGCGGTATTGGCTGGGGAAGTGTGGGGAGAGACGGGGCTGGGTGGTACTGGCTGGGGAAGTGTGGGGAGAGACGGGGCTGGGCGGTATTGGCTGGGGAAGTGTGAGGAGAGACGAGGCTGGGCGGTATTGGCTGGGGAAGTGTGGGGAGAGACGGGGCTGGGCGGTATTGGCTGGGGAAGTGTGGGGAGAGACGGGGCTGGGCGGTATTGGCTGGGGAAGTGTGAGGAGAGACGAGGCTGGGCGGTATTGGCTGGGGAAGTGAGGGGAGAGACGAGGCTGGGCGGTATTGGCTGGGGAAGTGTGGGGAGAGACGGGGCTGGGCGGTATTGGCTGGGGAAGTGTGAGGAGAGACGAGGCTGGGCGGTATTGGCTGGGGAAGTGTGGGGAGAGACGGGGCTGGGCGGTATTGGCTGGGGAAGTGTGGGGAGAGACGGGGCTGGGCGGTATTGGCTGGGGAAGTGTGAGGAGAGACGAGGCTGGGCGGTATTGGCTGGGGAAGTGTGGGGAGAGACGGGGCTGGGCGGTATTGGCTGGGGAAGTGTGGGGAGAGACGGGGCTGGGCGGTATTGGCTGGGGAAGTGTGAGGAGAGACGAGGCTGGGCGGTATTGGCTGGGGAAGTGTGGGGAGAGACGAGGCTGGGCGGTATTGGCTGGGAAAGTGTGAGGAGAGACGAGGCTGGGCGGTATTGGCTGGGGAAGTGTGGGGAGAGACGGGACAGGGCGGTATTGGCTGGGGAAGTGTGAGGAGAGACGGGACAGGGCGGTATTGGCTGGGGAAGTGTGGGGAGAGACGGGACAGGGCGGTATTGGCTGGGGAAGTGTGGGGAGAGACGGGTTTGACTCCATAAACATTTTCCTTTGGTATCACATAGTGATAGTTTACACAGCTCTTTATTTACGTTATTAGGTGGGAGAGTTAGCTTGTTAATTCGCACAATATTCTTAGCAAGGATGATGAAAACGATGATGGTAACATGTTAAATTCCCGTGCTGGTATCGGGTAGAAATTAATTTTAACCCTTCAACGAATAAATTTTTTACTTTCTGAGCAAAATGTTACGGTAATTTCTCTCAAATTATAGTACATGTGGAACTGAGCCGATGCTAACTTTTATTGAAACATTTTGAATATAAGAATGATGGAAGGGAATTTCTAGTGTCTTTAAGAAAGGATGTAGGTCGATACGGGGCTAATATTTTGTGCTAATATCTTGTGCTAATATCTTTTGCTAATATCTTATGGTAATATCTTGTGTTAATATCTTGTGTTAATATCTTGTCTTAATATCTTGTGTTATTATCTTGTGGTAATATCTTGTGGTAATATCTTGTGGTAATATCTTGTGCTAATATCTTGTGTTAATATCTTGTGTTAATATCTTGTGTTAATATCTTGTGTTAATATCTTGTGGTAATATCTTGTGGTAATATCTTGTGTTAATATCTTGTGTTAATATCTTGTGTTAATATCTTGTGTTATTATCTTGTGGTAATATCTTGTGGTAATATCTTGTGGTAATATCTTGTGCTAATATCTTGTGTTAATATCTTGTGTTAATATCTTGTGTTAATATCTTGTGTTATTATCTTGTGGTAATATCTTGTGGTAATATCTTGTGCTAATATCTTGTGTTAATATCTTGTGTTAATATCTTGTGTTAATATCTTGTGTTAATATCTTGTGTTATTATCTTGTGGTAATATCTTGTGCTAATATCTTGTGTTAATATCTTGTGTTAATATCTTGTGTTAATATCTTGTGTTATTATCTTGTGGTAATATCTTGTGCTAATATCTTGTGTTAATATGTTGTGTTAATATCTTGTGTTAATATCTTGTGTTAATATCTTGTGTTAATATCTTGTGGTAATATCTTGTGGTAATATCTTGTGGTAATATCTTGTGCTAATATCTTGTGTTAATATCTTGTGTTAATATCTTGTGTTAATATCTTGTGTTAATATCTTGTGTTAATATCTTGTGTTAATATCTTGTGGTAATATCTTGTGGTAATATCTTGTGGTAATATCTTGTGCTAATATCTTTTGCTAATATCATGTGGTAATTTCTTGTGCTAATATATTACGCTAATATTTTTTGCTAATATCTTGTGCTAATATCATGTGGTAATATCTTGCGCGAATTTCTTGTGCTAATATCCTGTAAAAATGTCTGCAAGTCACGCCCATTGGATTCCATCAAATATTTCTGTGCATTTGTGTAGGACATCTTCATACATTTTGCCATGAATTTTTACCTATGTACTTTTTTGCCAAACGCAACTGTTTTACTAAACACCCGTATGGTTTTCCTCTCTGTATATTTTTTTGTTAAAGACCTTTATACAGCTGGTCGAATGCCTCAACATTATTTTCCTGGACATTTGTGTGCTTCGTTGTCGAACATCTTCAGAACATTTACCGTGCAAGTTGATGCTCTACACCGGAAACTTTTACAATTTTATCGAATATGTTACTACTTTTTACAGGAATTTTACAACTTCTACCATGCATGTCTTTACTCTTCACCGAAAATTTCGTAACTTTCACCAAGCATGTTAAAACTTTCTCACTAAACATCGGAATTTATCGTAAACATGCTTAAACTTCGTTGCAAAACATCCCCTTCATTTTCCCGGACATGTTTAAACTTCTTTCCATAGCATAATTTCCACAGGACACGTTCACACACCTCGCAGAATATTGTTTCACTGGTTCACACCTCTTTGCTAAACTTCTTCATAATTATATGCTCCGTACGAAAAACCGTTTCCCAGTCTGCCGAACTGTTTCAAAAGATTTGGCTGCGGTGCAACACCAAAACCGCCACAGTACTTACAACACACAACACACAACAACACAACACAGAACTCACAACACACAACACAAAACAACACACAATACACAACAACAACACACAACAACACACAACACACAACAACACAACACACAACAACACACAACACACAACACACAACAACACACAACACACAACAACATACAACACACAACACACAACAACACACAACAACACACAACACACAACAACACACAACACACAACAACAACACACAACACACAACAAATGCACGACGCCTCGGTGTCAGTCAACACAATTGGCTGACAATTGCGGGTGACAGCTGCGACAGCTCTAAAAGCAACAGCAACAGCTGTGCCATAACTGCAGCAATAGCAGCAACAGCAGCACTGATTCCACGGCCAGCAGCGGTATAACGACAGCTGCAGTGGTAACAACTTCAGTAGTGACAGCTATAGCGGTAACAGCTGCAGTAGTTACAGGTGCAGTAGTTACAGGTGCAGTAGTTACAGGTGCAGGAGTAACAGGTGCAGTGGTAACAGCTGCACTAGTAACAGCTGCACTAGTAACAGTTGCAGTAATAACGGGTGCAGTGATAACAGCTGCAGCAATAACAGTAGCAATAGGAACAGCAATTCTACCACCAACAGCAGCACAACAACAGCCGCAGCACCACAACAAGGCCCCAGTAACAACAACACACGGGCGACACCCTCGGATGCGAACAATTATGAGATGTTGATATCACCGCCGCCGAAGCCGCCAGTTTGCTGTCTTGAAGCCGTCAGTTGACGCAGACGATGCATTTCCAAATAATTTATGGGGAATTGTCTATAATTTATATGATTAAACAATAATTTATTGTTTCAGAGAATTAACGTACAAAGAGTCGACATCTTCGTGGCGGTACAATAGGAGTCGAAAGTTCTGTCGATTTGGTGATGCTGTGTCGTGTTTTCCTCGCCCAAATCGTCAATTCTGAGTTTTTTCTAGTAAAATTTTAGGATTTTCCAAGTAAAAATTTGATTTGATTTTTCTCGCTGTTCCAAGTAAAATTTGAGTAAAATTAAAACAGCACACAGCGCCGCTAATATTTTCAAGGTCAAAAATTCCTAATTTTGACTTTTTTCGTGTAAAATTTGAGGGTATTGGTATAAAAAATAACGTAGCCAATATTTTCTTTGCCCTAAATAACAAATTTTGATCTTTTTCAAGGAAAATTTCAGGATTTTGGTGACGAAAACAACACGTAGCACCGCGCCAAATCGACGGAAGAAGTTTCGGTGAGCGGTGTACGGCCATGAATCGCCCGAGAACAGAGACTCAGGTTCCCCGTCCTTGGAATACCAACCACCTCACTTCCTGTCGCCCTCCCAGACCTCTTCATTCCAGGCTCGGGCAAAAGACACGTCACAGCCAGAAGCGTTTCTTCGTATGTTACGGCCGTTTCTTCGTGTGTTAGGGCCATTTCTTGGTCGGTTACGGCCGTTTCTTGGTCGGTTACGGCCGTTCGAGGCAGACGGGGCGCGCAAACTGGCTCTAAACTGCCACTGCAGCTCGTCTCGAGAAGAGGCCGCATCCTCTTGTGAAATTTAAGACTAAATCCTGTCGTCGCGGCTGTCACCTGCGACTGTTGCTCAATTTATTGACAGGAGGAGCGCCTTCGTGTGTTTTGTGCCGCGCTTGTCAAATACAGCGCGGCGTGTGCTGTGTAGACACGGGGCTGGCTTGCAGTGTGCATGCCAGGGGTCAGTATTGGGATGGTTTGGAACTGACTGGGTATAACATGCGAGTGTCGCGCTCTGTTGATTAGTGTATTTAGTCCTCAGGTTGTTTGTGTGACGTCAAATCTGTAAGCCAGTTCTGGGACGTTGATTAGTGTATTTGGTCCTAAAGTTGTCTCCGTAGGCCAGTGTTGGGATGGTTTGGAACTGACTGAACAAGATGCGGAGTGCAGCGCTTGTTGATTAGTGATATTCTTTGGTCCTCAAATTGTCTCCGTTGGTTAGTGTATTAGGTTTTCAGGTTGTCTCCGTAAATGAGTTTTGGGAGGGTTTGGAACAGACTGAATAACATGCGGAGTGAATTACTTTGTTGATTAGTGTACTTGGCCCTAAAGTTCTCTCCGTAGCTCAGTTCTGGAACGTAGTTGTTAGCTGTGTTGATTAGTGTATTCTTCGATCCTTAGGGTGTGTGACGCCCTCCCTCTGTAGGTTAGTTTTGGGATGGTTTATAACAGACTGAACAAGTTGCGAAGTGTAGTGCTTTGTTGATTGGTGTATAATTGGTTCAGGTTGACTGTGTGACGTCATTTCTATGTAAGCCAGTTTTGGGACGTAGTGTAGAACAGACTGGATTACATGCCCTCAGGTTGTCTACGTGATGTCACTTCTGTAAGCAAGTTTTGGGACGTAATTAAGAGCAAACTGAACAATTACGTCGCGGTGTGCATCGTTCTGTTGATCAGAGTACTTAGTCCTCAGGTTGTGTGCGAGACGTCATTTCTGCAACCCAGTTTTGAGACGTAGTTTGTGACAGACTGAAGAATTAACTCGCTGAGTGCAGCGCTCTGTTGATCAGTGTATTTGGTACTCGACGTTTGGGACATCATCTCTGTCAGTCAGTTCTAGGAGATAGTTCAGAACAGACTGAATAACATGCGGAGTGTAGCGCTTCGTTGATCAGAGTATTCAGTGCTTGAAGCGCTCTGTTGGTTAGTGTATTCTTAGGTGCTCAGGTTGTCGGTGTGACGTCATCTCTGTAAGCCAGTTTTGGGCTGGTTTAGAACAGAGTGAATAATTAACATGCGGAGTGAAGCGCTCTGTCGATTTGTGCATTTGGTCCTCAACGTACGGGAGAACATCTCCAGCGTACGTTAACACTTTGACTGGGGAAACTAAATATTAAGTTCAACACCAAACTCAAATTTAAAGTCAATTGGAGTAACATATTTGGAAAATACCAAACATGAACTGGATCGTGTCTTCATTTAGCTATGATTAAATATTGATGAAAATTGAGTTCGCGACTACTGGTCCGTCAGCAGCATTATGAAAATTACCTCCGTGTACCACCAATGGCGCACGTGGCAGTCAGTGTTAACTTGTGCGGGTGAAAATCAGTCCCTGTTATTTATGAGTTGAGTCAAGCAGTGTTTTAGTTATGTTATTAGGTTAATTTTGCCTGCTTCTGAGGTTTGCATAAGATTGTTACTTAGAGATCGTCGATATTGCTGTGGCTCGTTTGAAATGGATGCAGTATCTGACTAAATCCTTTTTGGTTTTAGGAACAGCGCGCAAATTCGAACCAATCCAACAAGAGAGTGTGAAAATTGCCTTTCCTGTTCAATAAACTCACCCGCCTCTGATTCTGTGAAGGTCACGGAACCTCAAGGTAGTAAATTAACTATTGAAATTCTCTAAGTTTATACACTGCTAATGTTACAAGTACCGGTGTCATGTCCAAAACATTTTGGTTCTGAGAATAAACATTTTTTATGTCGACCATTCAAGGCTTTCTTCGTGCGACACAGCGTGGTCACAAAATGTAGCTTCAGTTTTACTGGTTCTCTTTAATTTTTTGCTAACTCTTGACTGAAAAAAAGTTAGGTGATCTCCGTTACACCGCCTTAAATTTTAGCGATCACGTATTGGCACAGCTGTATTTGCTCGCAGTTGAAACGCTTTATCGCCTTTAAACTTAAAGGATAGGGAATGATGCTATGAGTATAAGCGTCCGCGTTTTCTCTCCGTCTTCTCCGTTTTCTAGGACCAAAGAGAAGCTGCTTACTCTGGAAAATGTACCGTGCAGTTTCCGGGACTCGAACTCGGGATAATCTCATTTAACGTTTAACTTACCGTGTCAATGAGAAGAGCATGAGAGGGGAAAGAAGAAGCTATGTATACAATAGCCAACATGTGATATTAGTGGCAATGGTGTAAGTGCATTACAGAAATAACTCAAATCTGCACAGCTGATCTGCAGAATAGGTTGCAAGTCAAGTGCTTGCTGGCTGTTCATGTACAGCCAGACTATATATAATCAAGCAATTCTAGGTGCCGTAACGACACAGCTGGTAGCGTAAGTTCTGTGCAGCTGGCAGCGTAAGCTTGGCGCAGCTGGTAGCGTAAGTTCATCTAAGACGACTTAGTTACGCTGCGCGTTACATAAAGCATGAGCTAGAAACGCCACCAAATAAAATTCGAGCACAATGAGCGTTCTGTATGGGTCATTGTAGCCGAGTAGAATCACTCGTACCGTTCCTTGGGAATTACTCGCGCTATTGTAATTTTTTGCGGAACGCTCCCTTTATTTTCCACGGGAATTAATTGCGATTTCTATTGAAATCACTCATTTCCCCATGGAATCCTTTTTCTCTTAATGCGAATCCCTTACGCTCTTCTGTGAGAATCATTTCCCTTTTCTTCACGGGAATTGCTTATTATTTTGAATAGGAATCTCTAACTCTTCCCCTCAGAAATCCCTCACACCTCCGCTCGAGGTCTATTCCTTCATCAGGTGGGAATGTCTTGTTATTCTCTGAAGGAATCACTCTTCCTCTTTGGGATCACTTACTCTTCTCCTTGGGAATCCTTTACTCTTTTCTTTGAGAATCCTTTACTTTTCCTCTTGGGAATCACTTACTCTTCTCCTTGGGAATCCTTTACTCTTTTCTTTGAGAATCCTTTACTTTTCCTCTTGGGAATCACTTACTCTTCTCCTTGGGAATCCTTTACTCTTTTCTTTGAGAATCCTTTACTTTTCCTCTTGGGAATCACTTACTCTTCTCCTTGGGAATCACTCACTCCTGGGAATGAGTAAGTGAATCACTTATTGAATCCTTTAGAATCACTCACTCTTCTCGACGGGATTCATTCCCTCGTCTCAAAGGGGATCCCCCACGTTCCCCAGGGGAATCCGTCACGCCTCCTCAGCAAATGAGGCAAGCCGCACTACAGGCGCCCCAATTTGTGCTCCTCGTAGCGTGGGGAGGCGGTGGGGCAATCTCTTCCCCAGCCTCTCCCCCTCTCTTCCCTCTTCCCTCTCCTCCGCTCTCCCCTTTTCCCCACCCCTTCCCCCTCTCCCCACCCCCTCCACCTCTCCCCCTCCCCTCTTCCCCTTTCTCGCCCTCCTTGTAACATGGGGAAGCAATGCAGCAATCTCTTCCCCACCTCCCTCCCCTCACTGCCCTCACTCCTCCCCTCTCCCCCAGCCCCAGGCTACGGGGAGGGCTCAAATGAAACCTCATTCATTGTGCCGGCCCGTGCGTCGTAACGCGTCGTAATTAGGCCAGCAGCTTTCCTGTGTTCCTTGAGCTCCGCACGTAACGTGTCGGTGCGAAACTGTTTTTGTGTTGTGCGGAGCGTTATGCGTACTGGCGTTATGCGTACTGACGTTATGCGTACTGGCGTTATGCGTACTGGCGTTATGCGTACTGGCGTTATGCGTGCTGGCGTTATGCGTACTGGCGTTATGCGTACTGGCGTTATGCGTACTGGCGTTATGCGTACTGGCGTTTTGCGTACTGGCGTTATGCGTACTGGCGTTATGCGTACTGGCGTTATGCGTACTGGCGTTATGCGTACTGGCGTTATGCGTACTGGCGTTATGCGTACTGGCGTTTTACGGTGTTACAGTGGCATGAACTGGTGTTATACCGTGTGCTAGTCACGTCCACTAGGCAGTAAGTGATAACAGTGGCAGTGGCAGGTGGCAACAGGCAGTAGCAGGTGGCAACAGGAAGTGGCAGGTGGCAACAGGCAGTGGCAGGTGGCAACAGGCAGTGGCGGGTGGCAACAGGCAGTGGCAGGTGGCAACAGGCAGTGGCAGGTGGCAACAGGCAGTGGCAGGTGGCAACAGGCAGTGGCAGGTGGCAACAGGCGTAGGTTGCCACCATCAAAGGACGCGGTCGCCAGAGGCTGCGGGCGCGGATGCGGATCAAAGGAGCCAATGTTCATCAAGGGATGCGGACAGCGGACACTGCAGTGCGGACAGCGGACACTGCAGAGCGGACAGCGGATACTGCAGTGCGGACAGCGGACAGTGCAGTGCGGACAGCGGATACTGCAGTGCGGACAGCGGACACTGCAGTGCGGACAGCGGACACTGCAGTGCGGACAGCGGACACTGCAGTGCGGATAGCGGACACTGCAGTGCGGACAGCGGACACTACAGTGCGGACAGCGGACAGTGCTGTGCGGACAGCGGACACTGCAGTGCGGGCAGCGGACACTGCAGTACGGACAGCGGACACTGCAGTGCAGGCAGCGGACACTGCAGTGCGGACAGCGGACACTGCAGTGCAGACAGCGGACACTGCAGTGCGGAGATCAGACACTGCAGTGCGGACAGCGGACACTGCAGTGCGGAGATTGGACACTGCAGTGCGGACAGCGGACACTGCAGTGCGGACAGCGGACACTGCAGTGCGGACAGCGGACACTGCAGTGCGGACAGCGGACACTGCAGTGCGGACAGCGGACACTACAGTGCGGACAGCGGACACTGCAGTGCGGACAGCGGACACTGCAGTGCGGACAGCGGACACTGCAGTGCGGACAGCGGACACTGCAGTGCGGACAGCGGACACTGCAGTGCGGACAGCGGACACTGCAGTGCGGACAGCGGACACTGCAGTGCGGAGATCGGACACTGCAGTGCGGACAGCGGACACTGCAGTGCGGACAGCGGACACTGCAGTGCGGACAGCGGACACTGCAGTGCGGAGATCGGACACTGCAGTGCGGACAGCGGACACTGCAGTGCGGACAGCGGACACTGCAGTGCGGACAGCGGACACTGCAGTGCGGAGATCGGACACTGCAGTGCGGACAGCGGACACTGCAGTGCGGACAGCGGACACTGCAGTGCGGACAGCGGACACTGCAGTGCGGACAGCGGACACTGCAGTGCGGACAGCGGACACTACAGTGCGGACAGCGGACACTACAGTGCGGACAGCGGACACTGCAGTGCGGACAGCGGACACTGCAGTGCGGACAGCGGACACTGCAGTGCGGACAGCGGACACTGCAGTGCGGACAGCGGACACTGCAGTGTGGACAGCGGACACTGCAGTGCGGAGATCGGACACTGCAGTGCGGACAGCGGACACTGCAGTGCGGACAGCGGACACTGCAGTGCGGACAGCGGACACTGCAGTGCGGACAGCGGACACTGCGGTGCGGACAGCGGACACTACAGTGCGGACAGCGGACACTGCAGTGCGGACAGCGGACACTGCAGTGCGGACAGCGGACACTGCAGTGCGGACAGCGGACACTGCAGTGCGGACAGCGGACACTGCAGTGCGGACAGCGGACACTGCAGTGCGGACAGCGGACACTGCAGTGCGGACAGCGGACACTGCAGTGCGGACAGCGGACACTGCAGTGCGGACAGCGGACACTGCAGTGCGGACAGCGGACACTGCAGTGCGGACAGCGGACACTGCAGTGCGGACAGCGGACACTGCAGTGCGGACAGCGGACACTACAGTGCGGACAGCGGACACTGCAGTGCGGACAGCGGACACTGCAGTGCGGACAGCGGACACTGCAGTGCGGACAGCGGACACTGCAGTGCGGACAGCGGACACTACAGTGCGGACAGCGGACACTGCAGTGCGGACAGCGGACACTGCAGTGCGGACAGCGGACACTACAGTGCGGACAGCGGACACTGCAGTGCGGACAGCGGACACTGCAGTGCGGACAGCGGACACTGCAGTGCGGACAGCGGACACTGCAGTGCGGACAGCGGACACTGCAGTGCGGACAGCGGACACAGTTCAGTAGAACCCAGTTTAATTTAACTATTACAGTCAGTGTAGTAAAACTTTTATTAACACTGAGGACACTGAGTCTGAATGATGTGTGGGCTTGCCAGTTGACGGGGTGGCGGTTGACAGATGAAATTCTGTCGGTTGACAGTTATGATACCGGTTGACAGTAGATGTAGTGTGGTTGATAGTTGATGGCGGTTGACAGTTGACGTGGTATCGATTTACAGTTGAAGTCATAAAGATTTACAGTTGAAGTAGAGCGTTTGGCAGTTGTAGCAGTGCGGGTGACAGTTGACGTGTAGGCTATTGACAGTTGACATGGCATTAGTTGCCAGTTGACGAGGCAACGATTGGCATTTAAAGTAGAATCAGTTGACGGTTGAAATATACTGAAGTCGTACTTGACGCAAGCCAACTGAAGTGCAGGTTGACACTTGTTGACAGGGGCTGTCAACTTCGGCTTGACAGCAACCATGCATTTTGGAGGACATAATTTCATTGAAGTTCGCAGCAGCAAAACCAATCAGTAATTTTTTGTTATTCCAAATAGAGTTCATTACAAGCTCAAGAAGTAGCGTGGCTGCATTGTTTACGGTCGCTTTTTACTGACTCCAGTAATTGATGCTAGTAACGGTGATTGTAGCGGTGTTGGTAGTAAGTAGCGGTAATTTTAGCGGTGTTGGTAGTAAGCTGCGGCAATTGTAGCGGTGTTGGTAGTAAGTAGCGGTAATTGTAGCGGTGTTGGTAGTAAGTAGCGGTAATTGTAGCGGTGTTGGTAGTAAGTAGAGGTAATTTTAGCGGTGTTGGTAGTGTGTAGCGGTAATTGTAGCGGTGTTGGTAGTAAGTAGAGGTAATTTTAGCGGTGTTGGTAGTAAGCTGCGGCAATTGTAGCGGTGTTGGTAGTAAGTAGCGGTAATTGTAGCGGTGTTGGTAGTAAGTAGCGGTAATTGTAGCGGTGTTGGTAGTAAGTAGCGGTAATTGTAGCGGTGTTGGTAGTAAGCTGCGGCAATTGTAGCGGTGTTGGTAGTAAGTAGCGGTAATTGTAGCGGTGTTGGTAGTAAGTAGCGGTAATTGTAGCGGTGTTGGTAGTAAGTAGCGGTAATTTTAGCGGTGTTGGTAGTAAGCTGCGGCAATTGTAGCGGTGTTGGTAGTAAGTAGCGGTAATTGTAGCGGTGTTGGTAGTAAGTAGCGGTAATTGTAGCGGTGTTGGTAGTAAGTAGCGGTAATTATGGCGGTGTTGGTAGTAAGTAGCGGTAATTATGGCGGAGTTGGTAGTAAGTAGCTGTAATTATGGCGGTGTTGGTAGTAAGTAGCGGTAATTATGGCGGTGTTGGTAGTAAGTAGCGGTAATTATAGCGGAGTTGGTAGTAAGTAGCGGTAATTATGGCGGTGTTGGTAGTAAGTAGCGGTAATTATGGCGGTGTTGGTAGTAAGTAGCGGTAATTATGGCGGTGTTGGTAGTAAGTAGCGGTAATTATGGCGGTGTTGGTAGTAAGTAGCGGTAATTATGGCGGTGTTGGTAGTAAGTAGCGGTAATTATGGCGGAGTTGGTAGTAAGTAGCGGTAATTATGGCGGTGTTGGTAGTAAGTAGCGGTAATTATGGCGGTGTTGGTAGTAAGTAGCGGTAATTATGGCGGTGTTGGTAGTAAGTAGCGGTAATTATGGCGGTGTTGGTAGTAAGTAGCGGTAATTATGGCGGTGTTGGTAGTAAGTAGCGGTAATTATGGCGGTGTTGGTAGTAAGCAGCGGTAATTATGGCGGTGTTGGTAGGAAGTAGCGGTAATTATGGCGGTGTTGGTAGTAAGTAGCGGTATTTATGGCGGTGTTGGTAGTAAGTAGCGGTAATTATGGCGGTGTTGGTAGTAAGCAGCGGTAATTATGGCGGTGTTGGTAGGAAGTAGCGGTAATTATGGCGGTGTTGGTAGTAAGCAGCGGTAATTATGGCGGTGTTGGTAGGAAGTAGCGGTAATTATGGCGGTGTTGGTAGGAAGTGGCGGCAATTGTAGCGGTGTTGGTAGTAAGTAGCGGTAATTGTAGCGGTGTTGGTAGTAAGTAGCGGTAATTGTAGCGGTGTTGGTAGTAAGTGGTGGTAATTGTAGCGGTGTTGGTAGTAAGTAGCGGTAATTACAGTGATAATTACCCTAAGGACCATCATAATTATAAACCGGCTCCGAACTATCGAGTGTAATGAAAGGAAGGATGTTTTATTCCAACCAAGCCTGGTACATATCATCTTGTACATTGGTATTTCGAGTGCGTTACAACTCACACCAGGACGCTATGACGGTTACCCCCGGTCAAGCCGGCACCCATTTCTGACACCTGGGTAGAGTTGGGTATTGTGGCTGAGTTCTCTCTTTTCCCAACGGGGAGAATCACCGGGCGGCACTGTTGGGATTCGAACTGCCGACACTTGCCGCGAAGGACACGCGCTCTTTTAAAATTCTCGATCACATAAAATACTAATAATAATCACATAATTTTTAAATGCTCGACCACAGTGACCACATAACCCAGTCTAACTTTTTGCCGCCTGCATGCATGTTTTTCCCTCTTAAGCGATTAAATCGCTTAGGCGGCGAAAAACATGCATGCACGCGGCGAAAAAGTCAGACTGGGAAGCAAAAAATTACGCACAAAGCGCCACGTGACACTGCAAAGAACAAAAATGACATTCGTCATCATGATCCATCCTATCTCGGACGTGGTGTTGACTCGGGACTGGCATCGATGCCTCCATCTTCGCCAGAACTTCACCTTCTCTGGCCGCAGCGCGACCTTGCCGTCACCAGTCTCTAGTCACCCTCTCCCTCCCCATAATCCCACCCTTCGTCACCCTAATCCCCCTCATCCTCGACTAACCTGCCTTTAGTTGTCTCCTTCCTACCCATGGTCACTTCTCTTCATTACCCAAGTCCCCCTCATCCCCGACTACCAGTCTCTGGTCACCCCCATCATCCAGGCCCCATAATCCCACCCTTCGTCACCCTAATCCCCCACCAGCCTCTAGTCACCCTCATTCTTCCCCATAGTCACCCACCTTGGTCACCTCAAAATCAAATCCTCCTCCTCCCTATCAGCCTCTAGTCACCCCACTCCTCCTCATAACCACCCACCATAGTCCTCCACCTTTGTCACCCTAATCTCCAATCACCCTTTGGTCACTCTCCTTCCTCCCCATGGTCACCCACCGTGGTCACCTTAGAACGTTACCCCCCCCAAGCCTCTAGACACCCCCGTTCTCCCCACAGTCACCCACCCAGGTCACCCCAAAACCTAATCCCTCCTAGCCTCATAATGTACACAGGGCAGTTGCAATCTAAGATCGTTTGATCTCCAGGCCCTAGTGAATGTACGGTCCACAGCCCTGGGCCCTTCTGCCCTCCTCTGTTTGTTATCTGTCTCGCGTCTTCCTGTTTGTTTACAGGCGCTTTATAGTATTTAGAGATCATTAAGAGGTGTTTACTGTGGCGTCATACTGTGTGGTGTGGGTGATGCGAGCTCATTAAGAGGTGTTTATTGTTGCTTCTCACTCAGTGGTATAGGTGATACGACCTCATTAATTCTCACTGAGTGGTATAGGTGATACGAGTTCATTAATTCTTATTCAGTGGTGTGGGTGATACGAGTTCATTAATTCTCACTCAGTGGTATAGGTGATACGAGTTCATTAATTCTCACTCAGTGGTATAGGTGATACGAGTTCATTAATTCTCACTCAGTGGTATAGGTGATACGAGTTCATTAATTCTCACTCAGTGGTATAGGTGATACGAGCTCATTAATTCTTATTCAGTGGTGTGGGTGATATACGAGTTCATTAATTCTTATTCAGTGGTGTGGGTGATACGAGTTCATTAATTCTCACTGAGTGGTATAGGTGATACGAGCTCATTTAAGAAGTTGTTACTGAACGTTGATGGCGCTTGTAACCTACCACACACTCAACAACATTTCTCATATTCTTGCGGAAATTTAGCGAAGATTTAAATATTTATAAAGGAAATTATTACATCATATTTTTGTTCATCTTCGTCTGTTTTGCTGGCGAGGCAGCGGCGTGCCGCGCAATCGACCTCCTGTATGAGTATCTTAATTTTTTTACTCGTTTTTTTTTTAATTCGTTCTTTTTTTTGTCCTCCTGTATACGATGAATATACAATACGAATACACAATAACCCTGCTGATACGAATACAATTACAAATACGCTACGGGTGAGCAATAACTCCAAAAAATACATATATACAGTAACTTTGATAAAGCGAGTACACAATAACTTTAATGAAACGAAAACACTATCAACATTACAATACCACCCACAATACAAATACCAAATAACTTTAGTGGAGTGAATACATAATACCAATACCCAAGAATCCCAACAATACGAATACATAATACGAATTCACGATAACTTTAATAAAACGAACACACAATAACAATAATAAAATTAATGTACAATAACCTTAATGAAACAATTGTAAAATAACCTTAATGAAGCAACTCTACAATATCCTTAGTAAAACAATTGCACAATCACCTTAATGAAACCATCATACAATAACCTTAATAAAAAAATTGTACCATAACCTTAATAAAACAATTGTACAATAACCTTAATAAATTTTTTTACAATAACCTTAATGAAACCATTCTACAACAACTTCAATAAAACAACTGTACAAAAACTTTAATAAATAAAACAAACACATAAAAACCTTAATAACTTAATTTTACAATAACCTTAATAAAACGATCACACAATCGGAGCCACACGAACAACAACAACAACAACAACAACAACAACAACAACAACAACAATAAGCCGTACCTTACAGATGCCGTTGATGCACATGTCGCGAGTGCCGGGGTTGCAGGGCGTGCCGTCAGTCACGACTGAGAGCAACTTCTCGCTGTAGTACTGAGGGTCCGGCTTGCAGTGCAGCTCGCAGGGCGTCGCTGGGGGTGATGGGGGGGTTATTGGGGGGGTTATTGTCGGGGTTGTTGTGGGGGTTGTTGTTGGGGGTTGTGGGGGGTTATGGTGGGGAGTTGTTGTGGGGGTTGTTGTAGGGGGTATTGTGGGGGGTTATTGTGGGGGTTTTTGGGGGGGTTTAGTTGGGGAGTTATTGTGAGGTTATTGGGGTGACCCCCAGGTGACCCACAGGTAAAGTTATTGTGGGGGTGATTGTGAGGCTATTGGAAGAGAGGTTGTTGTGGGGGGTTATTGGAGGGGGTATTTGTTGGGGGATTATTGGAGGGGTTTATTGTGGGGGTTATTAGTGGTGTTTGTGTTGGGGGTGTTTGTATATCTCGAGTTCACAATGAGCGTATTCGCAACACATACGCATGAAATTGACGCGCTCACAAAGCATGCGACTAAAGTCCATGTGTTCACAATACACATGTGTTCACAATACACATGTCCACAATGTATGCGTGCTGCATAAGCTATGCACGCATCAACTTAAATCTACGTTGGACAACACCTCACTTTTTATTCCATTACTCTCTGTGCACAAATATATTCGCAATCCCTCACAACTGGATAAAAAGCATCAGTAATTAATACATCATAAATTGGATGAAATTGGATTGGATAAAATTAGACAAACTTGGATAAATACCAACAGTAAGTAATACATCAATTTCCGTACAAATGGTATCTTATTGCTCTGAAAAAATAGCATATTCATGAAAGTTTATTCAGAATTTACATATGTAAATAAATAATTTATCGCTGGAAGTTGGGGAGCAATTGACTTGCTCATTGCCATCAACACTCATAAATCATAACGCAAAATAATACAAATGAAATGAATAAATCGGTTAAATGTACACTGAGGAAAGATATACACTCATGCCGTATCGCGTAGCATTTTTAGCGTTGAACTAACGCACACAACACACTAACACACACTAACGCAACACACTAACACACACTAACGCAACACACTAACACACACTAACGCAACACACTAACACACACTAACGCAACACACTAACACACACTAACGCAACACACTAACACACACTAACGCAACACACTAACACACACTAACGCAACACACTAACACACACTAACGCAACACACTAACACACACTAACGCAACACACTAACACACACTAACGCAACACACTAACACACACTAACGCAACACACTAACACACACTAACGCAACACACTAACACACATTAACGCAACACACTAACACACACTAACGCAACACACTAACACACACTAACGCAACACACTAACACACACTAACGCAACACACTAACACACATTAACGCAACACACTAACACACACTAACGCAATACACTAACGCAACACACTAACACACACTAACGCAACACACTAACGCAACACAAACACACACTAACGCAACACACTAACGCAACACACTAACACACACTAACGCAACACAAACACACACTAACGCAGCACACTAACACACGAAAACAAACCTTCACTACCTCCCCGCGCCCGAACTCAGCGCATTAATGTTCGCACTGCTTGACTGACACTCACATTTGCATGGCTGAGGTCAAATTTAAATTCTGTCAACTTAAAAACAAAAACTTTTGCAGAGACATCACCGGCAGCAGCAGCACGCGCGGCTGTTTTGGAGTTCGCGAGAGCAAATTTCGCGACAATTGAACAAAATTTTCGCGTTGGCTGAGTTGCATTGCACGTCAAAAGAATTTAATTTCGCGGTAGTTGAAGTGAGTTATGTGTTAGTTGAGATATTTCAGGTGGGTTGAACTAACTTTCGCGTTACTTCTTAAGCTGATTGTTTTTGGCAGGCCTGAAACTGTGTACATTACACTGTGTAACTTATACCGCATACAGTTTACACATTATATTGTAGACGTTATACTGTGTACATTATAAACATTACACCGTGTACATTGTACTGTGTACATTATACTGTATACACCATACTATATATATGTGTACATTATACTGTATACATACTGTATACACTATACAAGTCATATTGTGTACATTATAGAGTGTACTGTATGTCACACCGTGTATGCCTTTATGAAGGGCGGCTACGTACCTTCATAGAGCACGGGGGACCAGGTGGGGTCCTGGACCCCCTTGAAGGGCTTGTGATCAAAACTAGAGCACTGCAGAGCGCGCAGGCTGGGAGTGTCGGCGGGGCAGTCCTGTAGAAAATCAACGAAGTCTCTAATTAAATTCAAACATCTTTAATTACCTTAATTTAGTTAATTTGAATCTAAACAACGAAGTTTTCAATTTCATGGAAAATTTGTTAGTTGCCTGCAAGTTATATAGTTATTTTAATGTAAATATTGTTGAATTTCTTTGAATGTTATCGCCTGACTTTGAAAACTTGTGAGATGTTTCAGGATTTTGAATTTGATTTTTTGGCTTTGAATGCTTTTATATTATTTTTAAAATTCATGAATAGATTTTTAATGTTACTAATGAATTCTGAGCATTATCTATAAATTTTAAGTTATGAAAGTAGGTCTGAAAATGATTATATGTCTGAACTTTATTAGTGAAACACAAGCATTTTAGCTCAACATTTTATGGGATGATGTTGATCGAAGATAATGCAAATTTTAAGGTCATAAAATCGTAATTTCTCTTTGTACGGGATGAACTCAGGAGTTATGTCTTCACATCAAATATTCTACGAGCATAACTTGCAGCGTTTGTTAAAGTTTAACCATGAAAATCTATTTACACTCAGTATTCCAAGTAAGCTCACTTACAATCAAAATGGGTTTTCAACTTTGATTCTAAAGAGGAATAAAAATGCAAGCTCATTGAGTAGTAGGGATTCCCCTCTAACCTTTCTTATACCCACCCTCTCTGTGTTCTGGCACCGCTACCCTTAAACTACCATTAAAAAGTCCTCAAATTTTCCATCCATTTCCATTTCTAAAATGCCCTTCGAAAATCCATTTTCGAAAATGCTATTCGAAAATGCACTATTCTACGTCCTCAAATGAGTGTTGCCGATACGGAAGCGCTTTCTTTGAGCGGCGCAAGGGCATCCCTTTAACTTCTCCTACCCACCTTCCCTGTTTCCAACCATTACTATATCGTTCTTCTAAATCTTCTTCTATATCCTTCACGCATTTGTCATGCATAATTTTATATTTTCCTCACGTGTGTGTTGCAGATTCGGAAGCGCTTTCTTTGACCAGTGCAGTACGCGCCCCCATTGCGCGGCTCAGGGTTGTCACATCGGCGTTCCGCGGCAGAAACACCGGCGCCACAACTGCGAGAACAGTCCGACCACGCCGACCACTCGCCCCAGTTGCCGCTGATGGCCGTCGGTCGCTCGCCCATAGTGACGCACTTGCCTCCGCTGCACCACTGGTTCGGGAATTTAAACATAGTTTAGGTGGGATTTTTAAGGATGACTTTAGGGTTTTTTTTGTAGGGGGGAGTTATAGTAATGTTATCATAGTATGGCGCTTATTAATGACAGTTTTAGGTGTAGTTTTTAAGGAAGGTGTGTAATTTTTTAAGGATAGTTTTAGGGTGTAATTTTATATGGATAGTTTTAGGTGAAGTTTTTTAAGGATGCATTTAGGTGTAATTTTTTAAGGATAGTTTTAGGTGTAGTATTTTGAGGATAGTTTTAAGCGGAGTTTTTTGTAGTTGGAGTGATGTTACCGTAACATTGCGTTTTATAAGGATAGTTTTAGGTGTAGTTTTTTGTAGTTGGAGTGATGTTATCGTAATATTGCGTTTTATAAGGATAATTTTAGGAGTAGTTTTTAGCGAGTTGGAGTAATGTTATCGTAATATTGTGTTTCAAGGATTGTTTAAGGTGTACTTTTTGTTTTTCGGTGAATTGGAGCAACGTTGTCGTCGTATTGCGTTTGGTTATTGGTTAAGTAGTTAATATATTACCCTTAGTAGTACTACAATTTTACTTGGACGAGCTATATAACTGGAATAGAGTGAGGTATCGTCAGTTAACAAAAAATAAAAAAGAAGCTACTATGACTATCTTGCCAATCTTGCACAACTACCCTATCAGTATCCTGCCTACCTAACGCAATAATTGTGCTCATACTAAGCAACTATCCTGCTCATCCTACAAAATTGAAAAGAAAATTAATCATTTTCAAATTGAATGTAATCAATGTTCAGTTGATATGAAAAATTTATCGATTTGTACATTGAAGTGAAAAAATGTTCCATTTGTAAACTAAATCGGAAAAATTATCTATTTCTAAATTGAACTGAAAAAAACCCTTGTGGAGAAATTTTGGAGAGTGGATTTTTTTCAGTTGAATGTGTAAACCGAAAAATTACCGTTTGTAAATTGAACGATATTCTAATAATTTACCTTGTGCTTGCCACACTGCGTGCCCTCTGCAGCAGGCTCCAGTCGACTGATGCAGCGCTCCTCCACCAGACACCACAGCGTCTGGCACACGTCCTGGGGGGGGTAACTTGAAAGGGGGGACTCGAGTGGGAGGTGGGACCAGTGTGGGAGGGGATCCCGAGTAGAAGGGGGACCCGAGTGGGAGGGGGGACCCGAGTGGGAGGGGGTCCCGAGTAGGAGGGGGGACCCGAGTGGGAGGGGGAACCCGAGTGGGAGGAGGAGACCCGAGTGGGGGGGGGGGAATTATGGGTCCCCTCTTCAACCACCCCCTTGTGGGAGGAGGCTCGAGTGGAAAGGGGACTTGAGTGAGAGGGGGCACGAGTGGGAGAGGGACTTGAGTGAGAGGGGGCACGAATGGGAGAGGGACTCGAGTGGGAGGGGGCACGAGTGGGAGAGAGACTCGAGTGGGAGGGGACACGAGGGGGGAGGGACTCGAGTGGGAGGGGGCACGAGTGGGAGAGGGACTTGAGTGAGAGGGGGCACGAGGGGAGAGGGACTTGAGTGAGAGGGGGCACGAGGGGAGAGGGACTTGAGTGAGAAGGGGCACGAGTGGGAGAGGGACTCGAGTGGGAGGGGGCACAAGTGGGAGAGGGACTTGAGTGAGAAGGGGCACGAATGGGAGAGGGACTCGAGTGGGAGGGGGCACGAGTGGGAGAGAGACTCGAGTGGGAGGGGACACGAGGGGGGAGGGACTCGAGTGGGAGGGGGCACGAGTGGGAGAGGGACTTGAGTGAGAGGGGGCACGAGGGGAGAGGGACTTGAGTGAGAGGGGGCACGAGGGGAGAGGGACTTGAGTGAGAAGGGGCACGAGTGGGAGAGGGACTCGAGTGGGAGGGGGCACAAGTGGGAGAGGGACTTGAGTGAGAAGGGGCACGAGGGGAGAGGGACTCGAGTGGGAGGGGGCACAAGTGGGAGAGGGACTTGAGTGAGAGGGGGCACGAGGGGAGAGGGACTTGAGTGAGAAGGGGCACGAGTGGGAGAGGGACTCGAGTGGGATGGGGCACGAGTGGGAGAGGGACTCGAGTGGGAGGGGGCACGAGTGAGAGAGGGACTCGAGTGGGAGGGGGCACGAGTGAGAGAGGGACTCGAGTGGGAGGGGGCACGAGTGGGATGGGAGACTCAAGTGGGAGGGCACCCAATGGGAATAAGGAACAAAACTTGGGATTTACCTAATTTTTTTGCATTGTAATTCTGTGTTTAATTTTTTGTTTCTTTCTGCAGCTTCTTGACTTTTGTTTCTGGGAATCAACCTATTTCTCCGTACACTTGTTTTGTTTCTGAGCAGGGAGAGGGTTGGTAATGATACTGATGACCCGCATGATACAGTAATTACACAGTGTATTTATACTGTATAATTATACAGTATATTTATACTGTATAATTAGGTATTAAGAAAATATACGACAAATATAAGTATACTGTACAATTATTTATTAAGAAAACATACTGTAAGTATAAGTATACTGTATAATTAGGTGTTTTATACAGTACATTTAACCTCTGACGTAGCTTCAGTATACGTCTTTCGTTTTGTATGTCTATATAGGAGCTTTATGTTTAGAAACATTGTAAACTAAGTGTTCGAAAATATTTGAAACAGTATTTTTGTTAATGAAGAATTTGATTCATAGTGTTCATTTTACCAACCATTATCGGAAATAAACGGTTTTTCCTTAATTTTTTCTGTGTACATGTGTATGAATAATGTTGAATGTTAGCTGGCAGTTAACTGATAAAATGTACCCTCAACTTAAGCTGTCACTCGTAGCAAGTTGAACTGAACATCCAACTGTTAAACATCACACTTATTACATACCATGTACCGTAATAAATACCATCCTTTTATGAGATGCGAATTTATTATGTTAATGATAACTCATCAATTACTCCTCGCTGTGACCTAAGCATTTAGTGACAGGTTGCTGCAGTTATGAAGTCTTCGTCTTGGGACACATTGGGAGCCCCAAAGTTCTGTTCATTGATCCCTCAATTTACTTGGGAGCGCCAAAATTTTGTTCATTGATCACCCAATTTACTTGGGAGCCCCAAAGTTTTGTTTATTGATCCCTCAATTTACTTGGGAGAGTAAAAATTGGATTTATCGATCCCTTAATTCAATCAGGAGCGCTGAAGTTGGGATCATTGATGCCTCAATTTACTTGGGAGTGTACAAATTGAATTTACCGATCCCTTAATTCAATCAGGAGCGCTGAAGTTGGGATCATTGATCCCTCAATTTACTTGGGAGTGTACAAATTGAATTTACCGATCCCTTAATTCAATCAGGAGCGCTGAAGTTGGGATCATTGATCCCTCAATTTACTTGGGAGCGCCAAAATTTTGTTCATTGATCACCCAATTTACTTGGGAGCGCATAAGTTGGGTTCATTGAGCCCTCAATTTACTTGGGAGTAAAAAAGTTGGGTTCATTGATCCCTTAAACTTAGGAGTGTAAACGTTGGTTTCATTGATCCCTTAATTCACTTAAGACCGCTGAATTTGGGTTCATTCAAGAACTTAATTCATTCAAGTGCTGCTTAAGTCAAAGTTTTGTGTATTGATCCCTCAATTTACTTGGGAGCGCAAAAATGGGTTCATTGATCCATTAATTCGTTTAGGAGCTCTGAAGTTCTGTACCGACACCAGCGGCCTCCCTGCCGTGGAGGTGCACTCGCAGACGGCTGCCCCGAAGGCAGCACGGTAACAGCATGGTAACAGCACGGTAACAGCACAGTAACAGCACAGTAACAGGACGGTAACAGCACGGTAACAGGACGATAACAGGACGATAACAGGACGGTAACAGCACGGTAACAGGACGGCAACAGGACGGTAACAGCACAGTAACAGCACAGTAACAGCACGGTAACAGGACGGTAACAGCACTGTAACAGGACGATAACAGGACGATAACAGGACGGTAACAGCACGGTAACAGGACGGTAACAGCACGGTAACAACACGGAAACAGCACGGTACCACACTCACGGCCATGGAGGTACACTCAGAGGCCGCAGCCCCGAAGGCCAGACGACACTGGTGGCTGGCGTCGTACATCGCGCCCGGCGGCAGCTGCGGGAACTGGTAGTCCAGCGAGGGGGGCGCGTCGTCCAGGCACGAGCCCCAGTCCCGGCTGGAAGGATGATAATGATGATAATTAATAATAATGATAATGATCATGGTAATAGTGATGATAGTAATAGCGTCGTCCAGGCAGGAGTTCCAGTCCCGGCTGGGGGGGGATATAATGATGATAACCAATAATAATAACAATAATTATATTAATAGCGTATAATAATGAAAGTAATGATAGTAATAGCGTATAATAATTGCGGCGATAATAGCTACAGCGTCGTTCAGGCAGGAGCCCCAGTCCCGGTTGCGGGGGGGGGGGGGAATTGATGACAATAATTAATAATAATGATAATAATAGTAGTATAATTATAAGGAGCTGTGGATTGGTTTTATTAATTTCAAGCGTACATGATCCATCAAAATTGATGGGTTTCGGTATTTTCCTTAAATAAATCGTGCAGATATAGATTACTGGATTACAAACAACTATATCCATCCCAACAGTATCCGCCATCAAAAAATTCTTGTACTTGTGCACTGGTGAAACTCGTATCACAGATACGGTCGTTGAGCGTCCTGGTGAGCGGCACAGACACACGCACCAACCAAGCAAGCAGTAACTGGCCAGTATTATTTGTTACTGAATTCATAAAGTTCTGCATAAATTTAATGTGTTCAATGAGATTCTCTTTGTAATAACATAAGAGAAACTACCCTCTAAAAATATAAATTTATATATTTATAAGGAATTGATGATCTAGTCAAATACTCTTAATTGTAGACCAAAAACTCATAATAATCAGCTGAAAGTTGGTTTTAATAATTATGAACTCACCAATTAGTTCTCATTATGAACCTAAGAGTAATAATAATCAGGTGTGAATTGTTGTTTTCAATTATAAACTCGTCGATGACTTCCCGCTAAGAACCTAAGATACATGACAAATAGCTATTAATTGGTTTTATCGATTATAGAACGCGTCAATCACTCCTTGCCAGTATGGATTTATGCAATTACTAATAGGTTACTGTGACGATCTTACCTAATAATTCCTTGGTGTGTTTGTTTATTTACATGAACATTTGTTTGGTGTCCGCTTCTCCCGCCTCGCTGTGACGCTCACCAGGACGCTCAATGACCGTATCTGTGATACGAGTTTCACCAGTGCACAAGTACAAGAATATTTTGATGGCGGGTACTGTTCGGGTGGGTTTATTTGTTTGATATCTACGTCTGGGAGATTTATTTAAGAAAAATATCGAATTCCGTCATTTTTGACGGGCCGTGTACATTATATAGTCTAGTCAATTAGCCAGGTTAGAGGGATGTAGGTTACAAGGGATTTACGGGCAGAACTTTAACGCTCTGGAGACACATTGGAAGCGCCGAAGTTTTGTTTATTGATCCCTCAATTTACTTGGGAGCGTAAAAAGGGGTTCATTGACCCATTAATTCGTTTAGGAGCTCTGAAGTTCAGCTCATTCATAATTTCATTTATTTTGGGGTTGTTAATTTGTGACATTAGTGATGTCATGCGTGATGACGCTAGTGATGATATTCATCCATCATTGAGGATATCTATTTTCCCTAAAAAATGCAAACCCTTTTAAAATACGAGATAATCTCATGCCATATCCCTTAATACTTAGATTATTTAATGATCTTTTTATACTTCCCTTCACTCGTCCGTTTCTGCTTTTCTTTAAAATTGCAATTCCGTTAACATCAGAGAAGCTTTGCTTCTCTGGGCACATTACTCAATCGCACTTCTTTCGTGACTCCCAGTACTTCTAAAGTCCTTTTTTCTTAGCATGCTACAGAAACACGAGCACGAATAAAATGTTCGAAAGAAACACCACACTTTGCAACAAGAATTTTGGCATCGATAGAATTCCTCCGCCTCTACAGTGTCTCTTCGGCAACTTCAAGAATTTCTTCATTTTCTATTTTTTTTTGGGTAGAGGGGGATGCGGGGCGTAGAGTAACGAATATCTTCCTGTGCTCTGAAACCTGACAACTCCGATCACAACTCAAGTCCGGAACGACTAGAAAAGCGTTCCGTTCTTTTTTGGCGGGGTGTTCGTCCGCAGTTTTTGGCCGGAATTTCGGTGTTGCGTTGCTCTGACATCGACGTTTTTTCGATGGCTCTGAAGTTCTGTGACGTCCGAAGTTCTCGTCAATTCTCTCTGAGCACAAGCGAGGCCCGTGTTGTATTTGTTCTCGCCAAAGAAGAGCTGTTTTAGAACCGAAGTTTTTCCATTCTTTAAGTTTTAGCCAAGTGGGTTTGGTGCGGTAGTTGCAACTTGCTTTTACCGTGCAGTCTTTACCGTGGTTTTGTGTGCTGTGAAGCTCCTCTTTATCATGGTTTTTGTGTGCTGTGGAACACGTTCCTCTTTATCATTGTTTTTGTGTGCTGTGAAGCTCCTCTTTACCGTGGTTTTAGTGTGCTGTGAAACTCGTTCCTCTTTACCATTGTTTTAGTGTGCTGTGAAACGCACGTTCTTCTGTAATTATATTTCACGTTTGTGCAAGATCCATTTTGATTTCATCATTGTGCAAGATAAGTTTTTTGGGATGGTGCATTTACGCATAATCAATCCTGCCCCATCAACAGCTCCGGGAAACTGGAGTCCTATATATCGCAGCAAAGTATCCTCGGCACGCTAAAAGGATGGAGACCTGGCGTCTAAGGTGAGTACGGCGGTAAAGCTTCAGTTTCGCACCAAATTTTGGTCTCCCATTGATGTGTGGGCACATCTGGAGTTTAACTACCCTCACGCATTATTTTATTAATTATACAGTGAAACTTTTATGAAACCAACACAGTATATGTAAAATTGATTTTGGAACACGTTTTATTAATTATAATTTTCGGTAAATGCTGAGGATCAACCGGGAATCGATATTTTTTTTTCGGTGCCTAAACATAGTTAATTAGATCGAAATGAACGAGTTGTCTTATATGCACTTTCCGTCGTAAATAAGTATTTTACGAGTTATAGCGGTGAATTAGTTACCACAGTTCAAGTGTTTGAAGCGGGAAGTAATTCATCGAGCCCGGCGAAATGCAACGCTGCAATGGAGTCTCGCTTCCGGCTTTCTCGTTATCAAAGACGAAACTAAACCTACCGCGCAAACTCGTAAAATATTCATTTGAGGAAAAAAGTGTATAGAAGAAAAGTAGTTTATTTCGATGTTATTAACCATGATTCCAGCAACAAAAATTCGAAAATCAATGAGTAGCTGTTTATCCGAGCGCATTCGTCATCAAAGACGAAACTAAACCTACCGCTATAATTCGTAAAATACTCATTTACGACGAAAAGTGCATAGAAGAAAACGTGTTTATTTCGATCTAATTCACTATGTTCAGGATTCGAAAAGTGGAAAATCGATTCCCGGTTAATCCTCAACATTTACCTAATTTTCTAATTTTCTTCTCTATTTTGCAGAAAAAAGAAACATCATGTTCGTAAGTATATTACAAGATCTTGAGCATTTATTGAATTGTGAAGTCTCGCTATTAGCGTTATTGCAGTATTTCAATTTGATTCTGACTAATGTGAATTGTGTAAAATGCAATTAATGCTTCGACTTTAAAATTCCGATTTTGCAAATACTTTTTAAGACGGAAGTGTAATACTTTTGTTGGTAAATGTGTAGCGTTGGTCAGTAATCGATTTTCCACTTTTCGTTGCCTAAGCATATTTAATTAGATCGAAATAAACAAGTTTTCATCTATTCACTTTCCGTCGTAAATGAGTATTTTACGAGATATAGCGGTGTGTTGATTTTCATCTTTGATGACGAATGCGATGGAATAAACAGCTACTAATCGATTTTCGAATTTTTGTTGCTTGAATCATGGTAATAATATCGAAATAAACTACTTTTCCTCCATACACTTTTTGCGGCAAATGATTATTTTACGAGTTAGAGCGGTAGGTTTTATTTTTTGCGCGATTGAGCTGTTAGAGTACGTTTGAATACTTCGTAATTTATTATTAGCTCACCCCGCAGAGCTTGCGGCGCCTGAACCCACTTCTAGGACCTTTTAGTTAATAACACAATAGAAATTATCACCCAAAAATAACGAATTATGGCGGTATGTTGACTTTCGTCTTAGATGGAGGGAATGCGCTCGAGCATTCGAGCGCGTCGGAAGGGAGTGTCCATTGCAGTGTTGCCATACGACGCGCTCGATGAATTACTTTCCGCTTCAAGCACTAGAGTTGCGGTAAGTCATTTGCTGCTATAACTCGTAAAATACTCATTTCCGACGGAATGTGCATGTATGAAAACTTGTTGATTTTGATCTAATTAACTATATTTAGGCACCGAAAAGGGGAAAATTGATTACTGACCAACGCTACACATTTACCCTTTTGTTTCCGGAAGGAGGAAGAGCTTTTTAAGGGAAGCCATTTTCCGACTCCATAAATTTTGAAACTTATTTATTTTTATTTGTGCTTGAAACTTCCTATGACTTGTCTGTGATCAATTGGATTTAGATGATCATACAGTTGTTGATTGGCTTTATTTCTTTAGGGAGATTAGGTTACTGTTTTTCAAATATTGCCCGATTCTTATGAAACTTGCACACTTCTTATAAAATTCAATTTAAAACACATTTCATTCGTGGTATTTTTCAAGTTTTCCTGATATTTTTCGAAAAAATCGAGGGGTAGTTTAACTCCAAAAATCCCCATGCGTGCAGTCGGAAACGTTTCCAAAATATTTTTTTGCACGAAAATGAATTTTTTGTTACATATATACACGTATTTAGAGCGTTTGTCATTTATGAGTGGAATTCATTGAGCTATGTTTTCAGGTTGAAGCATGTTCAAAATTCCATATATTTTAATGGTAAAAATGTTCTTCAACAATGTCAACTAACTTTTTTGTGGCAATGTAATGATTGAGTTTAGGCAAGCAAATAATCAATGCTAAAATTCATTATGACAAAAATTGATTGCTGAATGCACTTCGTTTCTAAGTTAACTCAAATTGACGGCCGAGTTTAGGTAGGACTTCGAATTTATTGTTAAAACTAAAGTTAGGGTCAAAGTTATGTGACAATTGGGATGACGGCCTAGGTTAAAATTCAGGAAAGAATTAGATACTTGGCAAAATTGAAATTAAATTGATTAATTAGTTTTATTAAAGACTTAGTTTGAGCAAAATTCTCTATGAAAACATGATGATTGAAAGTTTGCAATTGTAATTTAGGGTTGGGACTGAAGTTTGAGTGTAAGTTATAGTTAATGATGGGGTTACGGTTGAAGGGAAACTGATCTGCTGGTTGGAGTTTAGGTCACATTTTATGTTGATCTTATGGTTAAAATGAAAAGTGAGGAAGTTTCAGACAGAAATTAAGATCGAAGTTAGATTATTAACATAAAAATTAGAATGTATATTTGTAAATTTGGTAACCCATATATGTATTTTAATTTCAGACAAAAATAGAAAAAATACGAGGATTAAAGCAAACAGTAGACACAGTGCTAAAATTAGGGTATAGATAAGAATTAAGATGTATACCAAAGTTTAGGATATAGACCAGAATTAAAATCTATTTATACCAGAGTTTAGAGTTGAGAATAAATAACAAAAAATAAACAATAATTGATAAATAATATAAATAAAAAACAAAAATTAGAATATAAATAACCAAATAACATAACACAAATAACAAATAACAGTTAACAAATAAATAAAAAATAACATGAAACAAATAACAAACAGAAATTAACAAATAAATAACAATAGCAATTAACAAAGAACAGAAGCTATCAGTAGCCTGCACACTGACTCTAGGAACTGGGTGACCTCCTCCCTGCTGCAGGGGGACCAGGAGAGGGGGTGCGCCTCGACGCTCAGGTGGGGGGACATGACGTGGGGGGCCTCCCCCCCTTTGCCCCCCCCGCTGCAGCCGTTCCCAGATCCGTCGTGTTCCATCCCGAAGCTGGGGGCAGAGGGTAGAGTGGGGTGGATGGGGGATGAGTAGAGTGGGGTAGATGGGGGATGAGTAGAGTGAGGTAGATGGTGGATGAGTAGAGTGAGGTAGATGGTGGATGAGTAGAGTGAGGTAGATGGTGGATGAGTAGAGTGAGGTAGATGGTGGATGAGCAGAATGAGGTAGATGGTGGATGAGTAGAGTGAGGTAGATGGTGGATGAGTAGAGTGAGGTAGATGGTGGATGAGTAGAGTGAGGTAGATGGTGGATGAGTAGAGTGAGGTAGATGGTGGATGAGTAGAGTGAGGTAGATGGTGGATGAGTAGAGTGAGGTAGATGGTGGATGAGTAGAGTGAGGAAGATGGCGGATGAGTAGAGTGAGGAAGATGGTGGATGAGTAGAGTGAGGTAGATGGTGGATGAGTAGAGTGAGGTAGATGGTGGATGAGTAGAGTGAGGAAGATGGCGGATGAGTAGAGTGAGGAAGATGGCGGATGAGTAGAGTGAGGAAGATGGCGGATGAGTAGAGTGAGGTAGATGGTGGATGAGTAGAGTGAGGTAGATGGTGGATGAGTAGAGTGAGGTAGATGGCGGATGAGTAGTGTGGATCAAATGTTAGATGAATAGAATGAAGACAAAAAGATAATGCAGGCAAAGCAGTAGATAGGTGCATAGAGAGAACTAGGTAATCAAACATCAACATACGATTGCCTCAACATACGAATTTTCCAACACACGACGTGAAATTCAATCAAAACTTTCGAGGGAAAGTATCATCGTGCCAATAAATTTTCCACAATTCTTAGAAGAGACAGACATGTATCCCAGCAGTAAAGTCGATTTATCAACTCAGCTACTTACAATCTAACTTTGCTGGCCGTAGCAACCGCGTTAACCGTTTAGAGTTCATTTTAGAGATAAATTTTGAAACTAACGAACAATGAATAGATCGCACCTTCATTTAGTTTCCCTTGAGCATTTATCTAAATTGAGTTAGTGACTGATGCTCGGTCAGCAGCTATGTGAAAATTGCTTCCGTGGCCACCGGTGGGTCACGTCGCACTTAAAGTGTTACCGAGTCAAAGTACCTAGTCTCACAGCATGCTGAGGTTGTGCTCTTTCTACGAGTTGTTTTGTGGTTGTGTTAACGGTTTTTTACTATATTTTTTATGGCATTTTTTTTATTTATCAAGAGCATTGTTCTCTGCAAGTTGGGCTATACTGGTGTTACTGTGAACGTAACCACTCGTTGTGCTCGTCATAGCCGTGTGGTTTAAGGACCTGCCTCTGCGCGGGCAACGAGGGTTCGAATCCCGGCGCTGGGAGGCGATTTTCTCTGTTGGGTATAGGGGAAAAATTTCAAGCACAATACCCCACTCTACCCAGGTGTCTGAAATGAGTACCGGTCTCGACCGGGGGAAAGCGTCATTGCATCCTGGTGTTAGTTATAAGGCATTTGAAAGTCCAATGTACAAGGTGATATGTATCAGGCTTGAAATTTGAAATAAAGCATCCGTAACCGATGTTTGTTGTTTGTTGCTGTTGTTGAAGTTTTGAATGGCAGAGAGAAAATGCGATACGAAAAGGCTCAAGTTCTGGAAAAACTACAACTTGGTTTTCTGAACGTCTTCTACTGTATCGAGACGACGACGTTTTTAGTTAATTTTTAGCTTCAACAACAGAACAAAGTCACAGGGAGCTAAACCTACAAGTTGTGAGAAGACCACAACTTGTTGCTGCTTCACGACGATGCACCTGCCCACGCTTCGTTAAACACAACAACACAGTTTTAAGCCAAGATCAATGAAGGGTCTGCCCAATGCCCTCCATACTCCCCAGATTTAGCACTTCGCGCTGCTGACGAAAATAAAAATTCGACAGAAACGTCCCCGTCTTAATTCTGCGAAAGACAGCAAGAAAAACTTCTCCACAGACTTCAATGAAAATATTTTTATTTGCACATTACACGTTGGCGGCGTGTTGTACATATGTGTACCACCAGGTAAATTGCTCATTCACGGGCCGGTATAAATGAGCACATTTCAACTATTTCAATACCATTTTTTAAAAAAACGTATATTATCAAATGAGATAAAACATCATCATGCAATTATATTTTTTTACTATTCTTAGAAAGAATAGAAATGTATACAAGCGGTTAAATACCTTACTTAATTTTCTATTTGAAATATAACTTATTTGACTGTACCAACCACCAAAACGTCGTCAACGAGTTAAGAGGCACGAAAAAACGATAGTTTGTTTTATCGTTTCGTAGGGAGACTAGCTCGACGGAGATGGCAGCCGTCAGTGGCGTCGGTGAGCTAAAAAAAATATATTAGACATCGTCCGAGAATTTTCCGATAGCTTCTCGTAATTTGTAACGGGATATCCGTGGCAAAGGGTCAGTAATTGAGACCTGGTCATGGAAAAGATGCACTCTTCCAGTTTGTAAAACACTTTAGCGCGCTGGTGTCGGTCATTGAGACCTGGTCAAGGAGCGCGCTGGTGTCGGTCATTGAGACCTGGCCAAGGAGCGCGCTGGTGTCGGTCATTGAGACCTGGCCAAGGAAAAATACACTCTCTTAGTTTGTGAAACATTTTATCGCGCTACTGTCGAAAAGCAATTAATCTTTGAAACATTGAAAAGGAGTGTGAACATTGATATTAAAGTTCTTAATATTCATTTTCACTCACACAAATTCAAGCAGAGCTGTTAACCCTTATGGAATACTCACTGAAAATGGTAAACACAAGATATTTCCTGTCGAATATGTGCACTAATGTAATTTTTGACGTTTTCTGCCAGACGGCAGTTCCGTCCCCATTCTGATGTTGGTGATAACCTGATGCCGCACTCAAGTCTTTATTTAGTTTAGGTTTATTGGTAGATATGAATAAAGATTTTATGATGGTAAGATCTAATGCATCAGTCTAGTAACAGTGGTTGGGATGTTGGGAATATGAAGGAAAGAAAATTTGTGCAGCTAAAGGTTAAGTCATGGCTGAAATATGCATGCAGTTTTGTCTAACTATTCTTGCAACTTTATTTTTGGAAGGCTATATTTCATATGCACAGAGCAGCTTTAAATTTTCTTTTTTAACGAAATAAATAGAACAATAATTCACTGCATCACTGCTACATTCTTCTGCTTTTTCGTTAATTGCAACTCGGTAACAATGGAACCCCAAAACAGGTAACGAATTCATCAGATCTTGACACTTAAACTCTACTCGGAACTTGAACTTGTGCTTTGCTCCGTCATTGCCTCAATGGGATACAGCCATTGTATCTATGGGAATTGGCGCTCCCAGGAGTAGAATGTGAGCACCCGAGCTGAGAGTTTGGTAGGCCTTCTTTTTGTTGAAGTCAAATGTTGTTCATTATGTTGAGGACCACTTTTTTTCCGTTCACTGCTGTCGTGTTTTTCTGCACTCACTTCTTTCTTCTTCAACATTGATCTTGTTTCATGAACTTCTTTTTCAACTTACTGCTTCTATGCCCCTTCTGCATAGATTCCCCATTCTCGTATCTCCATACTAAATGGTGCCTTCATCCTTCCTCTCTTCGATACGTTCTGATTTGTAGCGGTCAGGGAGGCTTAACACTTTGACTGTAACTACTAAATATTAAGAATACCAAACTCAAATTTAGAGTCAATTGTAGTAAAATATTTTGAATAAAGCAAACATGAATTGGATCGTGACTTCATTCAGCTTTGATTAAGTGTTTGTGAAAATTGAGTTTGCAACTTCTAGTTGGTCAGTAGCATTAGGAAATTTACCTCCGTGTACCACCGGTGGCTTACGTCGCAGTCAAAGTGTTAAATTAACTTAAAAGCTAATCTCATTTCTGCTGCGTCATTGTGCTAAGAAAATAATTACTCTGTTGTGTTTCGCATTTAATTCGACGCCTGTTTGTGTGCGTCAGTGTCAGGAGGAAGTAATCACGTCATTCGACTGGCAGAGTTGTAGAATAATTTCGGTGGAATTAATTTTGGTTTTCAAAAAGTTATTTTGAAGACCAAACAACGACTCTGACTTGAGGAAAGGATTTTCTGCAAATCAAATCGATTTTGACAAATGAGAGATGAACGAAGAAAAAACGAAAAAAACAAAGAAAGAAAGAAGCAAGCTTACTCTTGAAACAGTTTGAAATTTCTCAACGAAATCGAGCACCGAAGCGTAAAAATTCAGTAAATAATTAATTTCTACGAGCAATACATGCGATAAAATCATTGTTTAGAACTATTGCAATGGACAGGTTGAGGAACAACTTCTTGTGGGCCCGACTAAGCTCAATGACTTCTAGAGTATCCAATAAAAATCTTGTTCTTATTTTACATTTTCATTTAATCTAGAGCACCGACTTAAGCGTATACTAGTCTGATAGAATAGTTGTTTCGCATGAGAGAATGAAAAACTGATATTGATCTATTTTACCATACTATGTAATGATCTAAGCGCCCTTCTGTGTTTTGTATTACTTTTTTATAAATGAGTCACAGAATATTTTCTTGTGAGCAATCGTGAACGCTGTAAATATTTATAGCTAGCGTTCAGTAGAAAAAAGATGAGCAGTAACGCACTTTAGAAAATGTCATATGATCAACAGAATCGTTCATAAAGTGAGCTATAAGAATGCAAAGTTTTCTCATTACTATTTTTGGACTTACCCAACTAAGTTTACAATCGACCGCTAATAACAAAATCCGAAACAACCATCTTTCTTAGTGCCTTTTCATCACACCGTTCATCTCAGCTGCCTCTCTCTACTCCTTCTTGCGCGTCACCTTATAGGAGAAAATAGCTCAATTCCATGAAATATGGCAAGAGCATTCCGATCTTCTATGATGCCGCGAAATCGAAACACGCGAAGGCATACTTTCCTGGGCCCTATTGAAGGCGAACGAGCACACCACCTGACCTTTTTCCCAAAAATTCTCGGAAAAGGATCATCGAAGCCCTGGCCTCGTATGCATAATTCGGTATTCATGATTGCATCACTGTCAACATCCATTTCCATCATCACAACTCGAGCCGCGATGGCGGCGCAGGTGCCCCCAAGGTTCTGTCTTAGGTCCGCCCGAGTGGCTATGTTTGCAAAGTGGTCTCAAAAGCTTCCTTAATTACGTAAGTTTGGCAGCTTCGGTCTTAAAACTGCCCACCGCTGCACAAAATTCAAATTGGTAACATTTGCTTAAGAAATTTTTGATAAGGGTTCATATATTTCTCGGCCTCGAGACTCCTCTTGAGCGCAGCGAGGCGAGATAGGGAGGCAGAGCAGAAGTAGAGCAAGGAAGACGAAGCGGGTTCTTGCAGTACGCTTGATGAATGCAAATGAAATACAGATATGGTTCCACTTCTTGCGAAAATGTGTGAGATAAATATGGATGAGATACAGATGAGATAATTACGACGCTATTCAAATTAGGTGATTTCTCTTAATGGATTTTACAAGTGACAGCGTAAGGGAACCTATGAATAGTTTAATATTTTTCAGAAGTATGAACTTTCGATCTATATTAATATATTAAAAGACTTTACATATTTTTTGTCGGAGAAAATTCTCATTTCAAACTCAATTACTTTAATTCTTAGTTATTTTTACACTAGTGAATCATGTTCTAATTTATATGCATATGTTATTTATTTCGGCTAGGTTAGTTTATTGTTACCATATATATGTTATTTATTTATCATTAGTTCTTCTAGCGTTTGATTGATGGTCATATTTCTAGAAATTTGTAATGGACTATGTCATACCTTAAAATTTGGAAGACATGGTATGATGTAAAGAGCTCTTATCTAACCTACCAAAATTTAGAAGTCCTTCCACTCAGGTTTTTATATGTCAGCGCTGTGACTTATTGCTCTGCTGCTTGTGATTATTATTTATATTTTAAACTTAAGTACTGACTCGCAACCTTGCATCAAACTTCGCACGCACACACACAGCACTGCTGCCGTGGGTGACACCAAAATTCTAGCCTCATCATTTTCCAGTGCCACCAAGTTTCAATGAAGCTCAACATTTGTTTCGAAGAAGAAGCAGACTTCTTAATCTAGGAGGTCAAAACACGTATGAAAGGAAAAAAAGATTCCTCATTCAAAAATGAGCTCCCGGGAATAAAATTGGTAGCATTATTTTTCAAACTTCAGTTATACAGTGTACTACGTTCATCAATCTGTGTTCAAAGCTGTGGCCAAAGTGTAGGTTATAGTCAAGTACTGTACAGACATCTGGTATATGGCCAGGTGTGTGCTGGTGTAAACTTCTTTTGTAGGTGGTTCACAATGACGGGACTTAGCATCCCATAGACGATCAATTTAATTGTCAATTTCATTGACTCAATATATTGATGAAATTTTTCTTGCCCACTAAGTCAATTAATTGACGGTCGTCAATCAAGCCCACTGACGATCAACTAAATTGTCAATATTCATCATTGTCAATTATATTGACAATAAAATTGATCGTCTATGAGCCGCTTTAGCCGAAACGTCTCGAAATGTCAAATAGGGTACATTGTATTTGGTCGGGATAAGTGATCAACAAAATGGTTCGAATTTCTTCGTAATGGTTCGAACAAAGTTTATTACACGAAGTAATAGAATTTGCTGGTGTTTCATGGCGCACTGCCATGCAGGTCTACCAATAATGGAAACAATCCCTGTACTCGCGGCAATTCAAGCCGAATTGTGGTCGGTAGAAAATTCTATAAGACAGACCGCCGCCGAGTGTATCGAATTGTTAACTGGAATCACTTTAAATCAAGGAAGGAATGTATCGATGGGAATTAGCGCTCCCAGGAGGATTATGAGAGGTCCCGAGCTAAAGGTTAGGTAAGCCTTCGTCTTGTCGAAATAGAATGGGCTTTTTTTGTTACGGACCATCTTTTTTCGGTTCACCGCAGTCCTGTTTTTCAGCACCTACTACTTTCTTCTCGAACTTTTATCATATTTCATAAACTTCTTTCTCAACTTACTGTTTCTACACCTCTTCTGCATAGATTCCGCGTTCCCTTATCTCCATACTAAATGGTGCCTTCCTCCTTCCTCTCTTAGGAACGCTTTTTTTAGTGGTAAGGAGGCTTAAACTAACATCTAACCTAATCCTCTGCCGAGTGTCCCAAATTGTTGAGTGGAATCGCTCTGCATCGAGGAAGGATTTAATTCGAAACGTCTCTGATGGCCTTTCTGCTGATGCTTCTGGACGAGCAAAGTGGCTTGTGAACGGCCGGTGTTTTAACGTTTGTTCACACGACCACTTATTTAACACGTTCCTCAGGAATTGAGTCATTTCTGCACCATTCAGTAAATCCCTCGAACATATTTGATCTATTAAAATCTTTTAAAAAATAACTTGTCATAAAAATACTTATCCAAAAAAATCTTTTAAAATAAAAACTTTTACAAAATCTTTCAAAAAATAGCTTATCTTTTAGAAAATGATTTCAAAAAGATCTTTTAAAAATCTTTTAAAAAATGTTTTAAAAAATCTTTTGAAATTTTTTTTTAAAATATTTAAAAAATAACATCAATCTTTTGAAAAATAACTTATCATATAAGGTGAAATGTTATCGTGCAATTGAATTTTTCATATTTCTTAGGAAGGATAGCAATGTATTCGAGCAGCAAAGTCGATTTTCTAATTCTGCTACATACAACCTTACCAAACCAACCCTTAAAACTTTGACCGCAACGTGCACCACCGGTGGCCACGGAGGAAGTTTTCATAATGCTGCTGACCGACCATTAGTCACAAGCTCAATTTTCATAAATACTCAATTAAAGCTAAACAACGGTACGATCCAGTTAATCCTTGCTATTTTCAAAATCCTTGCTATTTTCAAAATCCTTGCTATTTGCAAAATTGCTCCCTATGTTGATTTTGAATTCGAGTTGAATGTTGAACTTCAGTTTAACCAACTGAGGTCAAAATTTTAATAACCGCGGAAAAGTGATGAACAAAAGTGATGAACAAAAGTGATGAACAAAAGTGATGAACAAAAGTGATGAACAAGTTATAACTTCGGAAACACAAGCAAAATAGTCACTCTGATCCTGAAGCACATTTTGTTGTGTTTCGCCAATTACAATTAGGTTTAATTGTAATTGTAACTTAAAACCTTAAGTTTAATTGTTTCATTGTAATTTATAATTAAATTACAATTAAGTTAAGTTGTAATTTAATTATAAGTTACAATTAAAACATTATTACAAAGTTACAATACTAAAGAAGTAAATGAGTAGTTTCCAGTCCCTCAGAGGTTTGGGGGGTTTCCAACCCCTCAGGGGGTTGTGTAATCTATGGGAATTAGCGTTCCACGGGGGAGAATGTGAGGGCCCGAGCTACAGGTTAGGTAGGCTTTCTTTTTTTTAAAACAACATAGGTTTTTGGTTTGTTACGGACCATCTTTTTTCAGTTCACTGCTGTCCTGTTTTTTCAGCACCTACTACTTTCTTTCTTCTTCAACTTTGTCTTGTTTCATGAACTTTTTTCTCATCTTACTGTTTCTATGCCTTTTCTGCATAGATTCCACGTTCCCTTAACTCCATACTAAATGGTGACTTTTTCCTTCCTCTCTTTGGAGCTCATTTGTTGAGGATAGGGAGGCTTAAACTAACTAATAATCTCATAATCTAATGAGTAGTTTCCAAAACTAGGCCAAAGGACACACGCGTTGAACTGTGGAGGTCTGTGCACGCGGTGGCACAGCGGTTAAGGGATCGGACTTGTATGTTGGAGTCGCGGGTTCGTATCCCGGCGCTGGAGCTGCGATTTTCCCCGTTGGGTAGGCCTATAAGGGAAAGCTCAAGCACAATACCCCACTCGACCCAGGTGTCGGAAATGGGTACCGGCTTTACGGGGGAACCGTCACGGTGTCCTATATATAGGGTTAGTTATGAGACATTTGAAAAAAACAATGCTTAAGATCATTTGTAACAGGCTTGATTGGAAATAAAGCATCCCAACCCCTCAGGGGGATACAACTATTGTATCTATGGGAATTAGCGCTCCCAGGGGGACTATGTGAGGGCCTGAGCTAAAGGTTAGGTAGGCTTCCTTTTGTTGTAATAAAATAGGTTTTTGTTTTTAACGGACTATCTTTTTTCGGTCCACTGCTGTCCTGTTTTTCAGCACCTACTACTTTCTTCTTCAACTTTTTTCTTGTTTCACGAACTTCTTTCCTAGCTTACTGTTTCTGTGCACCTTGTGCATAGATTCCGCGTTCCCTCAACTCCATACTGAATGGTGCCTTCCTCTTTCCTCTCTTGGAACATCTTTGTCGTGGTTAAGGGAGGCTAAAACTTTCTTATATGATAATAATAATAATAAAGCATCCCAAAGATGCCGATGTTTGTTGTTGTTGTTTGTTGGAGGAGGAGTAGCGATGTGGGATGTGGTCAGATGGATCTGTTCCGTCGTATTTTAAAACCCAAAGTTAAACATTTAAATTGAAAACTTTATTGGAAATAAACTATTTTTTAAGACATCGTTTTTTTAAAATGCAATGTTACACGTTTCACGTATCAACTTTATTGGAAATAAATTGTTTTTTAAGGTAGTTCAAGGCCCTCGCGGCATTTTTTTCAGTTCGTATATCGTACAGAATAACTTTGGCAGCCTGAGCAAGCAGCGAGATGGGGTGACCTTGTTCGGGTAGCGTTTCTTTTTACGAATTATTATTTTTTGTGATTTAAACGTCAGCGAATCAAAGTTTTTCCAAAATTTCCTTATCCTGCTTGGGTGTTAGAAAATAAAAATCCTCTCGCATCCCTGGTTTAATCTTTGTTTCAAATATATACTGGCGCCCAATTTATCCTGGTGCCTGATTTATCGTGGTGCCCGATTTATCGTGGTGCCCGATTTATCGTGGTGCCCGATTTATCGTGGCGCCCAATTTATCCTGGCGCCCAATTTATCCTGGCGCCCAATTTATCCTGGCGCCCAATTTATCCTGGCGCCCAATTTATCCTGGCGCCCAATTTATCCTGGCGCCCAAATTCCCTTCGCATCAAATCCATGCGCGCTCTTGAGTATGATGTGTTATTTAAAACTGTTTCCAATTAACATGCGTTTGATGTTATTCATCTTTTTATTTGTTCATATTCTAATTTTTCTTCCTATTATCTTGTTTTTCATATTCTAATTTCTTCTCATATTATACCCCCCTCAGGGGGATACAGGTATTGTATCTATGGGAATTGGCGCTCCCAGGGGGACTATGTGAGGGCCCGAGCTAAAGGTTAGGTAGGCTTCCTTTTGTTGAAATAGAATAGGTTTTTGTTTTGTTATGGACCATCTTTTTTCGGTTCACTGCTGTCCTTTTTTTGAGCACCTACTACTTTCTTCTTCAACTTTTTCTTGTTTCATGAACTTCTTTCTTAGCTTCTTGTTTCTGTGCACCTTGAGCATAGATTCCGCGTTCCCTCAACTCCATACTAAATGGTGCCTTCCTCCTTCTTCTCTTAGAACATATTTGTCGTGCAATTAAGGGAGGCTAAAACTTTCTTATATAACAATAATAATAATAATAATAATAATAATAATAATAATAATAATAATAATAATAATAATAATAATAATAATAATAATAATCTCATATTATACCTTTTATTCATAATCTAGATTATCGTCCAATTCTCCTATTTATTCATGTTCTAATTACTCTTCCTATTCTCCCATTTATTGATATTCTAATTCCTCCTTCTGCTTTCCTATTTATTCAAAAATCTAAATCATTCCCACGTTCAGTCCACATTCAACCACTACTCCCTACGCGGTCCCAACATCGTTACACGGCCTTAATTAATTGGGAAGCAGAACGGTTCTCGTGTCCAAACGTTCCGAAGTCAATTTTCTTTTTGGTTCTTCTCAATTGGTTCTTATTTTCATTTTACGTATTAGATTTCCTAAAAATCGCTCTTTTGATTATTCTAAAGTCAATTTTTATTCAATACTCGGTAAATGCTTTGGTCTTTACACCTGCATTGTTTATAAAAACGAATTTGATTTTACTGAATTAATTTTTCTCTCTCTTGTTGGACGCGAGATTGGACGCAAATAATTATTTTACGGCTATAGTGGCTTTAAAATGCGCTGAATCGCTGAGCAAAAGCGGATTCTTGCAGGCTGAATTTTTCATCATTGAATTTGACCGAAAAAGTAACGTAAGGTAAAAATGGTGGACCACAACGTGTTTGTTCCATTTATGGGTTGAAAACAAACAAACAACCACAAACATCGGCATCTTTGGGATGCTTTATCTCCAATCAAGCCTAATACATATGACCTTAAGCATTGGTTTTTCAAATGTCTTATAACTAACCCTATATATAGGACACCATGACGGTTCCCCCGTAAAGCCGGTACCCATTTCCGACACCTGGGTTGAGTGGGGTATTGTGCTTGAGCTTTCCCTTATACCCAACGGGGAAAATCGCCGCGCCAGCGCCGGGATACGAACCCTCGTCTCCAACATACAAGGCTGATCCCTTAACCACTGTGCCACGGAGAGCACAGTGGCAAGGAGAAAACTTGCTGGCAAGGAGAACTTCATCCGTCATTCCTTAATTTACCTTCTCCAGAATGCGACGAGTGTACTCGTACAAATATAAAAGTATTCAGAAAAGCCCCAGAAAAGTTTATAAATCGATTCAAAACCTCTGGTGAAAGTAATGAAAATTTGTCTGAAACGAAACGATTCTTCTAAAAGAGTTCAGTATTGAAAAATACAGTGAAAAAATTAAAAAATCGTCGGAAACGAAACTTGTCTGCACATCTACGATCTACTTCCCTCAGCACCTCTACTATCTACTTCCCTCTGCACATCTATCATCTACTTCCCTCTGCACATCTACCACCTACTTCCCTCTGCACATCTACCACCTACTTCGCTCTGCACATCTACCACCTACTTCCCTCTGCACATCTACCACCTACTTCCCTCTGCACATCTACCACCTACTTCCCTCTGCACATCTACCACCTACTTCCCTCTGCACATCTACCACCTACTTCCTTCTGCACATCTACCACCTACTTCCCTCTGCACATCTACCACCTACTTCCCTCTGCACATCTACCACCTACTTCCCTCTGCACATCTACCACCTACTTCGCTCTGCACATCTACCACCTACTTCCCTCTGCACATCTACCACCTACTTCCCTCTGCACATCTACCACCTACTTCCCTCTGCACATCTACCACCTACTTCCCTCTGCACATCTACCACCTACTTCCTTCTGCACATCTACCACCTACTTCCCTCTGCACATCTACCACCTACTTCCCTCTGCACATCTACCACCTACTTCCCTCTGCACATCTACCACCTACTTCGCTCTGCACATCTACCACCTACTTCCCTCTGCACATCTACCGTCTCCCTCTCCTTCAACATTTCTGCCATCAACTTTGCTATACGTGCACTCGTAAAGAGAACGTAGGTAGAATGACATCTATATCATAACATTTTTGAAATGCAAATCTTCGACTCGCATTTCTATTTGACTTGCATTTCCGTGCATCGCTTTTCAGAAATTCGCTGATTTACTTCATTCTTCCACCCTCCGCTGCTGAAGTGCTCGTGTTTATCTGGGGTCAACGAAAGGAAATAAAATCTTGATAAAAAATAAAAAAAGGGAAAGAGTTGGTGTTTGAACTCCCGCCGTGAAGACTGTACATATTTACCAGCCACGCAGCTCCAGTAATTCAATACGGCGAAATAAAACCAAAATAATTAATCCCGGACGTCACAAGCTCATCTAAACCAATTCGCTCCCCTTGTAGACTTTGCGATCTGTGCTCGCATTTCTAGGAATTTTGTGCTTTTTATTCATTTCCAGGCTTCTCTTTCTCATTTCCCTTGTGAGGGGAAGTGAGAGTGAGGTGTGAGAAGTGAGTGAGGAGGAAGAAGTGAGAGCAAGGCTGGGGAAGTGAGAGAGGGGTGGGGGAAGTAAGAGTGAGGCGGGGGAAGTGAGAGTGAGGCGGGGGAAGTGAGAGTGAGGCGGGGGAAGTGAGAGTGAGTTGTCAGAAGTGAGAGTGAGGCGGGGGAAGTGAGAGTGAGGCGGGGGAAGTGAGAGTGAGTTGTCAGAAGTGAGAGTGAGGCGGGGGAAGTGAGAGTGAGGCGGGGGAAGTGAGAGTGAGGCGGGGGAAGTGAGAGTGAGTTGTCAGAAGTGAGAGTGAGGCGGGGGAAGTGAGAGTGAGGCGGGGGAAGTGAGAGTGAGTTGTCAGAAGTGAGAGTGAGGCGGGGGAAGTGAGAGTGAAGCGGAGGAAGGGAGAGTAGGGCGGGGGGGGAAGTGAGAGTGAGGTGGGGAAAGTGAGAGTGGGGCGGAGGAAGGGAGAGTAGGGCCGGGGGAAGTGAGAGTGAAGCGGAGGAAGGGAGAGTAGGGCCAGGGAAGTGAGAGTGGGGCGAAGGAAGGGAGAGACGGGGGTCAGGGGAGGGAGAGGTGGGGATCAGAGGAGGGAAAGGGGGGTCACAAGGGGGCACACCCCCACAAACACACCGGCCTACAATGGCGGCTCAGCAAAGAATTCGCCGCTCTTAATAAGTGTCCGAGCTGCTCTTTGTTCACGCCTGCGCTGGGTTTGACTCGACCCTGGGAGGAGGGGTGGAAAGGGGGGAGAGGGTGGAAAGGGGGGAGGGGTGGAAAAGGGGAGGGGGTGGAAAGGGGAGAGGGGTGGGAAGGGGAGGGGTGGGAAGGGGAGGGGTGGAAAAGGGGAGGGGGTGGAAAGGGGAGAGGGGTGGAAAGGGGAGGGGGTGGAAAAGGGGGAGGGGTGGAAAGGGGAGAGTGGAAAGGAGGGAGGGGAGTGGAAAGGGACAGGAAAGGGTTGAGGAGAAGAAAGGAGAAGGGATGGAAAGAGGGAGAGGGGAGGGGGAAGGGAAGAGGAAAGGGGGAGAAGTGGGGAGAGTAAGGAGGGTTGGGGAAGAGTGGTAAGGGGAGTAGTGGGGTGAATTTTCAAAGTGTGGGATGCGACGAAGGTGAGAAGAAGGTTGAGCGGAGGAAGTACGGTAAAGAAAGGGATGAAGGGGGTGAGGGAGGTGAGGCGTGGTGTGAGGGGTGACAAGCATTGAAAAGGGACGCTAATGTGTAATAAGAGTTCGGGAGGGATGATTGGGGATGCTGAGTGAACCATTGGGGATGATAGAAGATGGGAGAATATTGGGAATGATCGGAGCTTAAAATGCGTTATCATTGCAATGTATGAATCTGAAACTCGTCACCGAGTTGCCCCAAACTCGTCACGGAGTTGTCACAAACTCGTCACGGAGTTGTCACAAACTCGTCACCGAGTTGCCCCAAAACTCGTCACGGAGTTGTCACAAACTCGTCACGGAGTTGTCACAAACTCGTCACGGAGTTGTCACAAACTCGTCACGGAGTTGTCACAAACTCGTCACGGAGTTGTCACAAACTCGTCACCGAGTTGCCCCAAAAACATCACGGAGTTGCTTTCCCCCAACACAAAGTTGCTTTAATTCACCACAAAGTTGTCTTCAAATTACCAGAGCGTCAGAATAAATCCCACAGAACTTTACAACAACGACATCAAGGAATAACTTCTCCCATAATTCACCTTTCTTTTCCAAACGAAAACGACGCTCCTGGCAACGTAGAAGCGAAAAAAATAACGATTGCAGCGCAGGCGCAGCTAATGTTGCGTTTTGTGCTCGTTATGTAACTACCGCGTCGCTGTGGCAGGACATTTGTGTGGTCCCTGTAGCGCTTGTGAGTGGGGGGTGAGAGGGAAGAGTGGGGAGGTGAGAGGGAAGAGTGGGGAGGTGAGAGGGAAGAGTGGGGAGGTGAGAGGGAAGAGTGGGGAGGTGAGAGGGAAGAGTGGGGAGGTGAGAGGGAAGAGTGGGGAGGTGAGAGGGAAGAGTGGGGAGGTGAGAGGGAAGAGTGGGGAGGTGAGAGGGAAGAGTGGGGAGGGGAGAGGGAAGAGTGGGGAGGGGAGAGGGAAGAGTGGGGAGGTGAGAGGGAAGAGTGGGGAGGTGAGAGGGAAGAGTGGGGAGGTGAGAGGGAAGAGTGGGGAGGTGAGAGGGAAGAGTGGGGAGGTGAGAGGGAAGAGTGGGGAGGTGAGAGGGAAGAGTGGGGAGGGGAGAGGGAAGAGTGGGGAGGGGAGAGGGAAGAGTGGGGAGGGGAGAGGGAAGAGTGGGGAGGTGAGAGGGAAGAGTGGGGAGGTGAGAGGGAAGAGTGGGGAGGTGAGAGGGAAGAGTGGGGAGGTGAGAGGGAAGAGTGGGGAGGTGAGAGGGAAGAGTGGGGAGGTGAGACACAAGAATGGGGAGCTGAGACGGGGAGGCAGAAGGTGTCCACAAGAAGGGGAGGGGGGAAGGCCCCAGCTACACTAATGCTATGCAAGCTCTCTCGGTCCTTAATGAACTGCCCCGACGCGGGGGGAATCGGGGTGATGCTTTGTGATGGATCCCCGATAGAGGAATTTTGCGAGATTGCATCGGGAAGAAGCGACAGAATCTCGTCCAAAAGACGCAAGTTTTGGGCTACTGAAACAACGGCGGCCGCCGCTGCGCGTGCTCTCAAAAATGCCCTCGGAATTTTGTGCCCTCGGAGAGTTGAACGAGGGGAGGCTAACCCCTTCCCCCTCCCGACCTCCCTCCTTCCATTTGGACGGAGTGTTTAAATCAGAAGGGTCAAAAAGTGTTTTTTTTTATTAGTAAAGAGGGATGAAGTGACTCTGGACCACGTGAGGCACGGAGGGGCTCTGGACCACGTGAGGCATGGAGGGGCTATGGACCACGTGAGGCATGGAGGGGCTATGGACCACGTGAGGCATGGAGGGACTCTGGACCACGTGAGGCATGGAGGGACTCTGGACCACGTGAGGCATGGAGGGACTATGGACCACGTGAGGCATGGAGGGACTATGGACCACGTGAGGCATGGAGGGACTATGGACCACGTGAGGCATGGAGGGACTATGGACCACGTGAGGCACGGAGGGGCTCTGGACCACGTGAGGCATGGAGGGACTATGGACCACGTGAGGCACGGAGGGGCTCTGGACCACGTGAGGCATGGAGGGACTATGGACCACGTGAGGCATGGAGGGACTATGGACCACGTGAGGCATGGAGGGACTATGGACCACGTGAGGCACGGAGGGGCTCTGGACCACGTGAGGCATGGAGGGACTATGGACCACGTGAGGCATGGAGGGACTACGGACCACGTGAGGCATGGAGGGGCTCTGGACCACGTGAGGCATGGAGGGACTATGGACCACGTGAGGCATGGAGGGACTATGGACCACGTGAGGCATGGAGGGACTCTGGACCACATGAGGCACGGAGGGACTCTGGACCACGTGAGGCATGGAGGGACTATGGACCACGTGAGGCATGGAGGGACTATGGACCACGTGAGGCATGGAGGGACTATGGACCACGTGAGGCATGGAGGGACTCTGGACCACATGAGGCACGGAGGGACTATGGACCACGTGAGGCATGGAGGGACTCTGGACCACGTGAGGCATGGAGGGACTATGGACCACGTGAGGCATGGAGGGGACTATGGACCACGTGAGGCATGGAGGGACTCTGGACCACATGAGGCACGGAGGGACTCTGGACCACGTGAGGCACGGAGGGACTCTGGACCACGTGAGGCATGGAGGGGCTCTGGACCACGTGAGGCATGGAGGGACTCTGGACCACGTGAGGCATGGAGGGGCTCTGGACCACATGAGGCACGGAGGGACTTTGGACCACGTGAGGCATGGAGGGACTCTGGACCACGTGAGGCATGGAGGGACTCTGGACCACGTGAGGCATGGAGGGACTCTGGACCACGTGAGGCATGGAGGGGCTCTGGACCACGTGAGGCATGGAGGGGCTCTGGACCACGTGAGGCATGGAGGGGACTCTGGACCACGTGAGGCATGGAGGGACTATGGACCACGTGAGGCACGGAGGGGCTCTGGACCACGTGAGGCACGGAGGGACTCTGGACCACGTGAGGCATGGAGGGGCTCTGGACCACGTGAGGCATGGAGGGACTATGGACCACGTGAGGCACGGAGGGGCTCTGGACCACGTGAGGCACGGAGGGACTCTGGACCACGTGAGGCATGGAGGGGCTCTGGACCACGTGAGGCATGGAGGGGCTCTGGACCACGTGAGGCATGGAGGGACTCTGGACCACGTGAGGCATGGAGGGGCTCTGGACCACGTGAGGCATGGAGGGGCTCTGGACCACGTGAGGCATGGAGGGGCTCTGGACCACGTGAGGCATGGAGGGACTCTGGACCACGTGAGGCATGGAGGGGGCTCTGGACCACGTGAGGCATGGAGGGACTCTGGACCACGTGAGGCATGGAGGGGCTCTGGACCACGTGAGGCATGGAGGGGCTCTGGACCACGTGAGGCACGGAGGGGCTCTGGACCACGTGAGGCATGGAGGGGCTCTGGACCACGTGAGGCATGGAGGGACTCTGGACCACGTGAGGCATGGAGGGACTCTGGACCACGTGAGGCATGGAGGGGCTCTGGACCACGTGAGGCACGGAGGGACTCTGGACCACGTGAGGCATGGAGGGGCTCTGGACCACGTGAGGCATGGAGGGACTCTGGACCACGTGAGGCATGGAGGGACTCTGGACCACGTGAGGCATGGAGGGGCTCTGGACCACGTGAGGCACGGAGGGACTCTGGACCACGTGAGGCATGGAGGGGCTCTGGACCACGTGAGGCATGGAGGGGCTCTGGACCACGTGAGGCATGGAGGGACTCTGGACCACGTGAGGCATGGAGGGGCTCTGGACCACGTGAGGCATGGAGGGGCTCTGGACCACGTGAGGCATGGAGGGACTATGGACCACGTGAGGCATGGAGGGACTATGGACCACGTGAGGCATGGAGGGACTATGGACCACGTGAGGCATGGAGGGACTCTGGACCACGTGAGGCATGGAGGGGCTCTGGACCACGTGAGGCATGGAGGGGCTCTGGACCACGTGAGGCATGGAGGGACTCTGGACCACGTGAGGCATGGAGGGGCTCTGGACCACGTGAGGCATGGAGGGGCTCTGGACCACGTGAGGCACGGAGGGACTCTGGACCACGTGAGGCATGGAGGGGCTCTGGACCACGTGAGGCATGGAGGGACTATGGACCACGTGAGGCACGGAGGGACTCTGGACCACGTGAGGCATGGAGGGGCTCTGGACCACGTGAGGCATGGAGGGGCTCTGGACCACGTGAGGCATGGAGGGACTCTGGACCACGTGAGGCATGGAGGGGCTCTGGACCACGTGAGGCATGGAGGGGCTCTGGACCACGTGAGGCATGGAGGGACTATGGACCACGTGAGGCATGGAGGGACTATGGACCACGTGAGGCATGGAGGGACTATGGACCACGTGAGGCATGGAGGGACTCTGGACCACGTGAGGCATGGAGGGACTATGGACCACGTGAGGCATGGAGGGACTATGGACCACGTGAGGCATGGAGGGACTCTGGACCACGTGAGGCATGGAGGGACTCTGGACCACGTGAGGCATGGAGGGACTCTGGACCACGTGAGGCATGGAGGGACTCTGGACCACGTGAGGCATGGAGGGACTATGGACCACGTGAGGCATGGAGGGACTATGGACCGCGTGAGGCATGGAGGGACTCTGGACCACGTGAGGCATGGAGGGACTCTGGACCACGTGAGGCATGGAGGGACTCTGGACCACGTGAGGCATGGAGGGACTCTGGACCACGTGAGGCATGGAGGGACTATGGACCGCGTGAGGCGTAACATGAAATACAGCCTCACTTGAAGGTACTCGTTTGATTTATATCCTTTCTCACTTGTCTATAAGTCCATAATTAAAATGGATGTTTATTCCTTGTAAATTGAATTACTTCATGCATCTACTGTGTTTCTGAATCATTTCGTGAATTTCTTCTCAGGGTAGGCAATAGGCTCGGGTGTGTTAGGTTTGTCTACCCCATGCTATGGGGACGGGCGCCCCCAGGGGGATACTGTCAAGTCACCTCAGCTATAGATTGATAGGCCTTCGGGGACTCAAGTCTTCCGTGCCCATTTTGCTTCTGCTAGTTTCCATGCCTTCTTCACTTTTATCATTTTTGTCTTTTCTTCCTTATTAGCTAACTGTTTCTGTGTAGGAATACACGTGCAAATGTTCCCGTTATCTACAGTCCATACTGAATGTTCTTTTTTCGTTACTTTCCCCAGGAACTAAACTAAAACTATATTTTAACTATAAATTATAAAACAACCATACTGAATAATCTTTTTTCATTGCTCTCTCGAGCGAACTAAACTAAAACTTAACTTAAGCTAAAAATTACAACAATTTCTCCCAAAAACTTAGTTTAGCGGGACACAAAAGTTCTCCCGAAACTCGGGCGAGTTGCTGCATGTATGAAATATGTGTAACTTTTGAAACGCGCGCTTAACGAAGAAAGGACGATGACTCTGGAGAATTCTATCTCATATCCCATGAGCTGAGGAATATCACGAAAGTCCTGCACCGTCTCTTCACTTAAAGCATCCCCAAAGTGGCCTCGCATTTCGTACTTTGCCAAAGTTGCTTTGCATATCGTACTTTGTGCATGAAGCTTAAAAAAGTCTTGAACAACATCCTTCTCTACCCTTCTCAAAAATCTTAACGCGGTCTCGGCTTAGAAACATTCCTCAAAACTCTAGCGCAAGCTTGGCAAGAACAACCCCACATCTTCCCCCCCCCCCCCCCATGAGCCCCAGAACAAGCGGACAACAAGTTCAGGTGGCCGGTGTTAGTTAGAAAGAACTCGCGTCACGGAGCGCAGCAGCGCGCCAGTTGTGCCTAACTCCCCTCTTCTGCTCCACTTCCCGGCGCGCTGTGTTGCTTATTTGCATAAGGGGGGGGGGGGGCGTATAGAGGGGTTGGGGTTGGGGTATAGTATAGAGGGGGTTGGGGGTATAGTATAGAGGGGTTGGGGGTAATAGTATAGAGGGGTTGGGGTATAGTATAGAGGGGTTGGGGGTATAGTATAGAGGGGTTGGGGTATAGTATAGAGGGGTTGGGGGTACAGTATAGAGGGGTTGGGGTATAGTATAGAAGGGGTTGGGGTATGGTTATAGAGGGGTTGGGGTATAGGTATAGAGGGGTTGGAGGGTTGATGGTATAGAGGGGTTGGGGGTATGGTATAGAGGGGTTGGGGTATGGTATAGAGGGGTTGGGGTATGGTTATAGAGGGGTTGGGGTATGGTATAGAGGGGTTGGGGTATGGTATAGAGGGGTTGGGGTATGGTATAGAGGGGTTGGGGTATGGTATAGAGGGGTTGGGGTATGGTATAGAGGGGGTTGGGGTATGGTATAGAGGGGTTGGGGTATGGTATAGAGGGTTGGGGTATGGTATAGAGGGGTTGGGGTATGGTATAGAGGGGTTGGGGTATGGTATAGAGGGGTTGGGGTATGGTATAGAGGGGTTGGGGTATGGTATAGAGGGGTTGGGGTATGGTATAGAGGGGTTGGGGGTATAGTATGGAGGGGCTGGGGTATAGTATAGGGGGGTTGGGGTGTAGTATAGGGGGGTTGGGGTGTAGTATAGAGGGGTTGGGGTATAGTATAGAGGAGAGGTATAGTATAGAGGGGTTGGGGTACGGTATAGAGGGGTTGGGGTACGGTATAGAGGGGTTGGGGTACGGTATAGAGGGGTTGGGGGTACGGTATAGAGGGGTTGGGTACGGTATAGAGGGGTTGGGGTGTAGTATAGAGGGGTTGGGGTGTAGTATAAAGGGGTTGGGGTGTAGTATAAAGGGGTTGGGGGTGTAGTATAGAGGGGGTTGGGGTATAGTATAGAGGTGGGGGTATAGTGGGGTGAGGGTGCTTGGGGAGGTCGGGGATTAGAACGTGCTGATTTGTGGAGAAAGGGTTCGGGATGTCATAAGGCGAGTTTCTCTTGTCTATTTTACTTTAACCAAACGCGCTCATTATCGCTGTTTTCATAATTCCAAACTTTGGTACATTGAACACGCTCACAGCGTTTGCACGGGTTGTTTACGGTTGTTTTAGTAAGGTTGTATGTTTCGTAATCGAGGAATCGACTTTACTGCTCGAATACACTTTATTCCTTCCTTAGAAACGTTGAAAACACAAATGGAAGATAACGTTTCAAATCGTACATATAAGTTATTTTAAAAAATGTCGCAGAACATGAAATGTCATTCATTTTCACCGGTACGTGGATGAACAATTTACCTATTGGTGCACGTCTGGCCCAGTACGCGGGGAACGTGTTCAAAATTCTCCACCCCAGACTCCTTCGTTCACTGCTCACCTCTCGTGCTGGTCACAAAGATGCACAAGATACCGGAGAAAACGCGACAACTTCTTCCCCTTTCCGTTTGGAGCTAAGAATCTTGGGGGAGGACGTGGGGAGCAGCTTGGGGAGAGCGTGGGGAACGACTTGGGGAGAGCATAGGAAACGACTTGGGAGAGCATGGGGAGCAATTTGGGGAGGACGCGAGGCACTTGGGAGGACGCGACGCACTTGGGGAGAATGTGGGGAGCAAATTGGGGAGAGCATGGGAAACGACTTGGGGAGGGCACGAGGACGTGAGGGAGGACGTGGGGAGCAAATTGGGACTCCGTGGGGCTCTTTGTCCTAAGTACACAAGAGGCAGCATAAAGTCCACGGGCGCAACTCGCCTTATTACGAGTCCGAGGCCAGATTGGGGCGCAGCGCGCGAGACGACGCTGCCTAACTCCGCCAAAATGAACCTCCCTAAAAAGAATGGAGCGAGGAAACGGAGAAAATGATCCTTGTTTCTGGCCAGGATGAAGTGAAGATTTTGTTCATTAGCGCACTGGCTTGGGATTTTCGTGTATTATGACATGATTAAAGTTGTCACTTGCATTGTGTTCTTTTCTTGACTTTCGTGTTTAGACGCCACTGCTTTTTAAATTACGAAGTGGAGCTTGGGGTTTGAAGAATTTGTGTTAGGACCGTTCATTTTTATGTCTAAGCTTTGGATTTTCTTGTATGACTTAATGAAGGTTGTTACCTGTGTTCTTTTTCTTGACTTTGTAATTGAAAAAAAGTGGCATTTGAATTTAACGTTTTCTGCCGATTTACCGATAGGTAAATTGCTCATATGCGTGTCCGTGTGAAAGAACAGCATTTCGATTATTCCAATACCTTTTTTAGTAGCGATTTAAGCATACGAGGTAAATATCAAGCTATTACACTTCCACACTTCTTAGGAAAAATACAATCTTATTTCAAGCAGTAAAGTCGTTCTTCAACTCCGCTTCTTACAACCTTACTTAACGAAAGTGTTGAAGGCGTGGGACTTAACCCGAAAATTTAGAAGCGCTCGTTTATAAGTTTTTTGATTTTCTTGTTGTATAACCCAGTCTAACTTTTACGCCGCGTGCGTGCATTTTTTTTCGCCGCCCCAGTAATTAAATCGCTTAGGCGGCGAATAACATGCATGATCCGGCAAAAAAGTATGACTGGGTAACAGGATTAAAGTCGTCACCTTTGTCCCCATTACTTGACTTGGTAATTTAGAAGAATTCGTGTCATGAGCTACGGATTTTAAAGGCTTAACGTTAATGAAGACGTCGTGTTTGGTTGATTCGGTAAGCGAAAGATTAAGTGCCCGAAACGTGATTAAGAAGTGATTACAATTAAGTGATTTAGTTTAATTTAAGTGATTAAATTAAGAAGTGATTGAGAAGTGATTACAAGAAGTGATTTAGGGCGAAAAATTAAGATGTGGGCAGAATTACGTTTTGAAATGTAAGAGGCCGTGTGTTTTGGAGACAAATGCAGTATTGTTGAGCTTTAAAAACTCCAAATTGATCAAAATGAGGGTGAAAGAACAGCATTTTGTGCTGGAATGTAGTAAGTATGAGAGTTAGGTAGGCTTTAGCTGAGAGTTAGGTAGGCCTTCTTTTTGTTGAAATAAAATGTTTCTGTTATGTCAAGGACCACCTTTTTTCGGTTCACTGCTGTCCTGTTTTTTCAGCACTAACTACTTTCCTTCTTTAACTTTGGTCTTGTTTCAAAATCTTCTTTCACAACTTACTGTTTCTATGCCCTTTCTGGGTAGATTCCGCGTTTCCTTAAATTCATACTAAATGGCGCTTTCCTCCTTCCTCTCTTTGGATCGCATTTGTTGCTGCGGGTAGGGAGGCTAAAACTAACGACTAATCTAATCTCCAAATTGATTTATTCGCCAATCCTTATTCTGAAAAATCGAATAATATGGATCGCATGAGCATGTTTGTATGTCTGAAATTTTTCTGATATGACGGCTCAATATTTCTTCGAAGAACATTCCGAAGTTCGCTCGCGGAAATTCAAGTCCAGACTTGACGGCGGCAGCGGGAGTCTGCTGTGGGTCCAGGTTTGTGATTCCGTTGAGTTTTTAGTCTCTCTCCTACAACTTCCTCAGACCCAGCCAAGTTGCACGTCGACTTCGTGAATATGAAATGAAGTGAACTCAAACGTAATGAAGTCCTTTTTAAAAATTAAGGAAATGTGATCTTTTAAGTAATTGAATTTAGCTTGAGGGCGAGGCAGCGCCGTCTAAACTGAACGCAACGGCAAACGCACGCCGGCGGGGCCTGGTGTGTGTGAGAGCATCCCTTCCCCCTCCCCCTTCCCCCTTCCCCTTCCCCCTCCCCCTTCCCCCTTCCCCCCTTCCCCCTCCCCCTTCCCCCCTCCCTTTCCCTCTTCCCTCTCCCCCTTTCTCTCTCACTTCCCTTCCTTATCTCCACACTCTTATTCCTTTTCCCCACTCATTTTCTTTTACACACTCACACCACTTTCCCCACTCACACCACTTTCCCCACTCACACCACTTTCCCCCACTCACACCACTTTCCCCACTCACACCACTTTCCCCACTCACACCACTTTTCCCCACTCACACCACTTTCCCCACTCACACCACTTTCCCCACTCACACCACTTTCCCCACTCACACCACTTTCCCCACTCACACCACTTTCCCCACTCACACCACTTTCCCCACTCACACCACTTTCCCCACTCACACCACTTTCCCCACTCACACCACTTTCCCCACTCACACCACTTTCCCCACTCACACCACTTTCCCCCACTCACACCACTTTACCCCACTCACACCACTTTACCCACTCACACCACTTTCCCCACTCACACCACTTTCCCCCACTCACACCACTTTCCCCACTCACACCACTTTCCCCACTCACACCACTTTCCCCACTCAGACCACTTTCCCCACTCAGACCACTTTCCCCCACTCAGACCACTTTCCCCACTCACACCACTTTCCCCACTCACACCACTTTCCCCACTCACACCACTTTCCCCACTCACACCACTTTCCCCACTCACACCACTTTCCCCACTCACACCACTTTCCCCCTTCACACCACTTTCCCTACTCGCACCACTTCTCCCCCACTCGCACCACTTTCCCCCACTCGCACCACTTTCCCCCTACTCGCACCACCTTTCCCCCTACTCGCACCACTTTCCCCTACTCGCACCACTTTCCCCACTCACACCACTTTCCCCACTCACACCACTTTCCCCCACTCACACCACTTTCCCCCCACTCACACCACTTTCCCCCCACTCACACCACCCACACCACTTCCCCCCACTCAACACCACTTCCCCCCACTCACACCACTTTCCCCCCCTTCACACACCACATTCCCCCCCCACTCACACCACTTTCCCCCCACTCACACCACATTCCCCCCACTCACACCACTTTCCCCCCACTCACACCACTTTCCCCCCACACACCACTTTCCCCCCACTCACACCACCCTTTCCCCCCACTCACACCACTTTCCCCCCACTCACACCACTTTCCCCCACTCACACCACTTTCCCCCCCACTCACACCACTTTCCCCCCCACTCACACCACTTTCCCCCCCCACTCACACCACTTTCCCCCCCACTCACACCACTTTCCCCCCCACTCACACCACTTTCCCCCCACTCACACCACTTTCCCCCCACTCACACCACTTTCCCCCCACTCACACCCACTTTTCCCCCACTCACACCACTTTCCCCCCACTCACACCACTTTCCCCCCACACCACCACTTTCCCCCACTCACACCACTTTCCCCCCACTCACACCACTTTCCCCCCACTCACACCACTTTCCCCCCACTCACCACCACTTTCCCCCACACTCACACCACTTTCCCCCCACACTCACACCACTTTCCCCACACTCACACCACTTCCCCCCCCCCTCACACCACTCCCCCCCCTCACACCACTTTCCCCCCCCCCCCCCCTCACACCACTTTCCCCCCCCCCCCCCCCCTCACACCACTTTCCCCCCCCCTCACACCACTTTCCCCCCACTCACACCACTTTCCCCCCACTCACACCCACTTTCCCCACACTCACACCACTTTCCCCCACCCACACCACTTTCCCCCACACACACCACTTCCCCCACCCACACCACTTTCCCCCCCCTCACACCCACTTTCCCCCCACTCACACCACTTTCCCCCCCACTCACACATATTCCCCTCCCCCCTCCCCCCGAACCCCCCACCGTCACAAAAGCACCAAATGACGGCGCGGTTCAAACAGAAACTGGATAATTCAATCAATTATTTGGACACGGGGCTGTGGGGGTGAGGGGGGGGGGGAGGTGAGGGGGGAGGGGTAAGGGGGGGGAAATCAGGGGGCTGGAGGTCTTCAAGAACAGAATGAATTCTCTTGAGGGAAATAGAGATTTTTGATTGAAATTACGCTCTCCGGTGGAGAGTGGGGTTACCCGTGTGGGGAGTGGGGTGACTCGTGTGGGGAGTGGGGGTGACTCGTGTGGGGAGTGGGGTGACTCGTGTGGGGAGTGGGGTGACTCGTGTGGGGAGTGGGGTGACTCGTGTGGGGAGTGGGGTTACCCGTTTGGGGAGTGGGGTGACTCGGGTGGGGAGTGGGGTGACTCGTGTGGTGAGTGGGGTGACTCGTGTGGGGAGTGGGGTGACTCGTGTGGGGAGTGGGGTGACTCGTGTGGGGAGTGGGGTTACCCGTTTGGGGAGTGGGGTGACTCGTGTGGGGAGTGATGTTACCCGTTTGGGGAGTGGGGTGACTCGTGTGGGGAGTGGGGTGACTCGTGTGGGGAGTGGGGTGACTGTCATGGAGCCTTTTCTGATGTCACTTTCTCTTTTATTTTTCGATAAATGGCTCTCTTTTGACGGTCGTGATTTATTAATCACTTTCTTTTATTTTAATTAGTAGACGTTGATGCTCAACTGGAGATATACTGGGACTTTTCAATGTCCACAAATTCAATTAAAGAATGAACGGCAATGAATAGTATAGATTGGTAGCGTGGGATAAGTATAAATTGGTAGCATGGAATATTTTCACTCCACAGATAATGATAGTTCGTCTCCCTAATTGACAGGAAATTATACGCAATGATGCGTCGACATTTATTACTTATTCTCGTTACAGGAATTGATATTCTAAAGGAAAAGCAGACCTAACGCGCTAAGTTACATTTTATTAATATTTTAATGAACGCTGGTGGCAAGGACACAATATGCTGAAGGCAAAACGATTACATAAGCTGAAGGCAAAGACATAATATATGCTGAAGGCAAAACGATTATAAGTGGATGCTTAAGGCATAATGACGATGATCCTACGCCCAGAAGGGAGGCAATGAGGATGTTACCTAATGGACATATGACACGATGGACTTAGCTTTGTTTCGAAATCCGGAAGATAGCTATATCGTTTGTACGCCGAGACATTTATTAATTACTTTAATTTAACAGGCATGTGGAGTCACTTGTTGTGCACATTTCAAGGAGAAACGGCGCCCAGCCCGAGGGCAGGCGTTCAGGACGTTACAATGAGCTCTGTCCTTCAAGATAGTCTCGGGCATACTAACTCTTCTCCTCTGTGCGGAGTGCTTACCCCCTCGGTCGTTCTGCGTCACGCCCTTCTCAGAGCGGGAGCTTACATTGTAATCTCAATATAGATTATTCCTCAATCAAGCGATTATGTACGACTCTAGCGTATCGAATTATATAAGAAAAGGGAAACATTAATTCTCGCTAACCGCACAAATGATCTAATTAACATGGGCTATTGAATAATGACAGAAATAACAGTGAAGAATCTCTCTCGTGTCGGTGTTCGGCAGCTCCTTCAGTCCGTTGACGCCTTTGCTTCTTACGCGATCTCGGAGTCGACGTAGAGGAGATATAAAGAGGAAGGAAGAATAACTACTTGGAACGATTCGCGAAGTCTGATAACCGTCTCCGAAGCACACGGCGTCTCTCCTTGGCTGGTTTGGATCATCCCGAACATATAGAGGCGTCCCTCGTTCTGAAAGATCCTTACGTTGTGATAAGATCACAACATATGCCCCGTCGTCATTCAAAGATTCGATCTCCTGATCGACGATTGCTCCATACAGTTCTCACGTGCGGGACTTACGCTGACGAAACGGATCAGTTCTTTTTTTATAATCTCCACATAGTCCATTTGAGGCAATCTGAAGGCGGCGATAAACTGGGTTTGTTCATGTGTCGAACGCTGATTTGAAGTCCCCAAACAAGGCTACGTCTTCCGTGCATTTTAGGCAAATGATGGTTTCCGCAAGACGAAGCGACGGCTTCCCCAGCTCGCAGAGTACCTCTAGAAGATACTCAATGGAATAAAGATTCCATTAAAATGACGCGGAACATGTAGAGCTCCGGTTGCCTCGATTGCGCTCAATTTGCATCCGTATAGGAAAGAATAATCTTCGTGACCTCTGTTTCCAGGAACATCTTCGAATCGTGCTTCGTCATACACGATCTCTTTTTAGGACGGGACATGACTTTTGAGTCCTGAAGACTTCTTTTACACAGCCACGAAGTTACGCCGATGTCGTCGCAAGAAGATCATCGAAGTTTTTTTTTTCAGTTGTAGTACTCTTCGTTGTTCATGATGCGCTGGTATATTCCGGAACTTCGTCGTAGTCGTGTTCCCTTCCTCTTCTCGTCGATGATGTCCATCCCCAGATCCCGTGGCTCTAAGCACACTCGTAGAAAATTTTAAAGCAGTTGACCCAGTCAGCTGGCGGACCGTTTTCTCTCGTCGTTTTCCTCGAAGTCGTGCGTCTAGCTCAGACTGTTCTCGTGGCTGAAGTGTCGCTGAGCCATGTTCTGGCAGTCAGTTTTCTACGACGTTTTCTCCGCGTCAGTGCGTTGAGCTCGTCGGCGTGTTGTTGTTGTTGTTGCCGCCATGCCCCGTTGCTGCGTCACCGCTACCACGTCCAAGTCCGAGCCACGTCGACATGTAGTGCGGGCCATGTGAACGCGAAACCTGCCGCGAGTGTGCTGTAGCAGTGCTGGTGAGCTGCTGGGATTGTGGTGACTCAGTGGTGCAGGTGTAGTGTTGCCTCTGGCTAGAGGTACCACTGGCCGCCTCGGCTCGCTCCACAGCTGGAATTTCAGTGTATGGTTAATTGGTGGCCTTGTTATTTTATTCATTCTCAGACAAGTTTCCACCATCACACGCGGACATATGCCCAAACATCTCGTCTCATACCACCCTTCTGTGCTTACAAACAGGACACACATTGAGCTTAAACCTATTTCGGTACTTCCACTGTTTGCTAATGACGTTAAACTCTAAAACATTTCGTAGAGAGAGAAAACTGAATTTCCCTAGTATTACATTCACGTTGAGTATGTCAAATGACGAAGTACTTCTGCGATTAGATTAATATCAAGGGCGTTTTTCACCAGGATCGAATTTTAATTTTCGTTACAAATTCCATTATTCTGATGTTGAGATAATTCATCATTTAAATCACGTGACGTTGACATTTGTACTATCATCCAATTTCAGAGAAGTATATTTATGCGCATAAAGCATTACTCATTTATCTTTGAGTCGCGATCTGTTAACGAAGATTCTTCGTATGACAAGTAAATTCAAAATTTTAAATGAATGAAATTATTACACACTCACGTTATTATTTATCACATGATTACAAAACCTCATCAAAATTTAAATCATTAAGTAATTTATCCTAGGTTCCAAATTATCAAGTCGTTCAGAGTAAGAGAATTGCTGTGTAAAGTAGTGATCAAAGACGGCAAGTGTCCAAGTCTAGCACCGAGCTCGCGAGGCAAAGTATGTTCGTGAGACAGTTAGGCCTTCCCTTCGAACGAGAGCGAAGTAGAGAGCAAGCCGAGAGTCGGAGGATTGGAGAGAGAAGGGGGGTGAAGTTGGGTGATTTGAAACAACAGGGACGTTGTCGGCTCGGGCTTGAGCGCACCCTGTCACGTCGCGACTCCCTTCACACAGCCTCACTCAACACACATTCTCCCACTCCAAAACATCCTGGCAAACGTTCATTACAATTACATAGTTAAAACAGTATATTGGAATTAAAATTAGACATGAACATCCTAATCAAGTGAAATAAATCGTTCTTTGCATAATCATTTCTAATTGAATGAAATTTACTTCTAGATGAATTCCTTTTAAAGCAGAACATGATTGAATTTCAGAAGATAACTTGATTGAATTTAACTTCACTCATTCATAAGGTTAGATTTAAGGAAAATTTTCCAAATTATCTTAGATTTTCACTAGAGTTGGTTACTTTGCGGAATGGTAAACGTTATATCACCACACCTACAATACCAACGAGACACTAAACATTTATCAATACTAGATTCAAAGTCCATCCTTTGAGTTTCTTAATGCGACGGCCTGGCTAACCGTTTCTCGAGGTAGAATTCGTGAAGCAAACGTTACAATTGGAACAAAGGAGAGAGATGGAGATGGAGGGAGAAGCAGGAGAGGGCTAGGCATGTACTGGCCGCCGGATAGGGGGGCGGCGTAGAGGTTTGTTTACGAAACAAAATGAGTCCGGGCACTCGAGCACTACCCTCCGCCACACAACTTGCTGGCCTTAGAACTTTCTCTCATCTCAACACGGACAATCACGCAACATTCAAGATGATTATATGGTTAAAATACATGTTAAAATAACGCATTGAAATTGTGATTTACACACGGACGTCTGAATGAAAAGGTTGCCATAGATTTAGCATCATAATATCTACGATAATTATATGAAATGAGAATGTGCAAAGTTACATTCGTAGTTACGCGAAAACATCATTCCGATAGATTGAATTTTACTCTAAATGAATCTTCTTTAGCGTATACATATGATAGAATCTTCAGTGGATAATTTATTGAATGCTTTCATTTACGAAGTCGAATTTAAAGGAAAGTTTTCAAATTTATTAATCAATTCCATATGTATAATATGGGATTTGGAGATTCTGAATTTATATTTGAATGGCATAAGTTGAGGGAAATTCAAATTTTTATGGTATCATTTATAATTTTTATATAGATTTTAGAAGCACAGTTAATTCGTAGTATGACAAATTGAATGGTGCACGATATTAAATTTATGTTAAGTAATTAAATGGGTTTATATGAAAATGGTCGAATTATCGAATTCTGCATACTTCAAACGGTTCGACATATTGAAAGAATTGATACATAATGATCAATGTATGCCTGTTAATGGTCGATACATGAAATAAATTTTAATTAGTCATCAAATAAGGTTCACACGGAAATGTTAAATTGTAAATGCATGATAAATTGTTTCACAGAAATGAAATAGAAAGTAAAATTAATGCATAGCAAATTAATGGGTTCACAGAAATGAATTAGAATTTTTAGCATACATATACATGAAATATTAGATTATACAAACATCCTAACGTGGAGATGAAATTATCAATATCTGCTGGAGGTGTATTTAATTTATTTTGTTTTTGTACGCGCGAGCGTTTCGGAGGAAAAGGGTAAGGGAATTTTCAACTCTTATTCAGAAAATAGGAATCAAAATCCACTACCGCTGCTCCCAATTGTCATGGAGCCTTTTCTGATGTCACTTTCTCTTTTATTTTTCGATAAATGGCTCTCTTTTGACGGTCGTGATTTATTAATCACTTTCTTTTATTTTAATTAGTAGACGTTGATGCTCAACTGGAGATATACTGGGACTTTTCAATGTCCACAAATTCAATTAAAGAATGAACGGCAATGAATAGTATAGATTGGTAGCGTGGGATAAGTATAAATTGGTAGCATGGAATATTTTCACTCCACAGATAATGATAGTTCGTCTCCCTAATTGACAGGAAATTATACGCAATGATGCGTCGACATTTATTACTTATTCTCGTTACAGGAATTGATATTCTAAAGGAAAAGCAGACCTAACGCGCTAAGTTACATTTTATTAATATTTTAATGAACGCTGGTGGCAAGGACACAATATGCTGAAGGCAAAACGATTACATAAGCTGAAGGCAAAGACATAATATATGCTGAAGGCAAAACGATTATAAGTGGATGCTTAAGGCATAATGACGATGATCCTACGCCCAGAAGGGAGGCAATGAGGATGTTACCTAATGGACATATGACACGATGGACTTAGCTTTGTTTCGAAATCCGGAAGATAGCTATATCGTTTGTACGCCGAGACATTTATTAATTACTTTAATTTAACAGGCATGTGGAGTCACTTGTTGTGCACATTTCAAGGAGAAACGGCGCCCAGCCCGAGGGCAGGCGTTCAGGACGTTACAATGAGCTCTGTCCTTCAAGATAGTCTCGGGCATACTAACTCTTCTCCTCTGTGCGGAGTGCTTACCCCCTCGGTCGTTCTGCGTCACGCCCTTCTCAGAGCGGGAGCTTACATTGTAATCTCAATATAGATTATTCCTCAATCAAGCGATTATGTACGACTCTAGCGTATCGAATTATATAAGAAAAGGGAAACATTAATTCTCGCTAACCGCACAAATGATCTAATTAACATGGGCTATTGAATAATGACAGAAATAACAGTGAAGAATCTCTCTCGTGTCGGTGTTCGGCAGCTCCTTCAGTCCGTTGACGCCTTTGCTTCTTACGCGATCTCGGAGTCGACGTAGAGGAGATATAAAGAGGAAGGAAGAATAACTACTTGGAACGATTCGCGAAGTCTGATAACCGTCTCCGAAGCACACGGCGTCTCTCCTTGGCTGGTTTGGATCATCCCGAACATATAGAGGCGTCCCTCGTTCTGAAAGATCCTTACGTTGTGATAAGATCACAACATGACTCGTGTGGGGAGTGGAGTGACTCGTGTGGGGAGTGGGGTTACCCGTTTGGGGAGTGGGGTGACTCGTGTGGGGAGTGGGGTTACCCGTTTGGGGAGTGGGGTGACTCTTGTGGGGAGTGGGGTGACTCGTGTGGGGAGTGGGGTGACTCGTGTGGGGAGTGGGGTGACTCGTGTGGGGAGTGGGGTGACTCGTGTGGGGAGTGGGGTTACCCGTTTGGGGAGTGGGGTAACTCGTGTGGGGAGTGGGGTGACTCGTGTGGGGAGTGGGGTGACTCGTGTGGGGAGTGGGGTTACCCGTTTGGGGAGTGGGGTGACTCGTGTGGGGAGTGGGGTTACCCGTTTGGGGAGTGGGGTGACTCGTGTGGGGAGTGGGGTGACTCGTGTAGTGAGTGGGGTGACTCGTGTGGGGAGTGGGGTGACTCGTGTGGGGAGTGGGGTGACTCGTGTGGGGAGTGGGGTGACTCGTGTGGGGAGTGGGGTGACTCGTGTGGGGAGTGGGGTGACTCGTGTGGGGAGTGGGGTGACTCGTGTGGGGAGTGGGGTGACTCGTGTGGGGAGTGGGGTGACTCGTGTGGGGAGTGGGGTGACTCGTGTGGGGAGTGGGGTGACTCGTGTGGGGAGTGGGGTGACTCGTGTGGGGAGTGGGGTGACTCGTGTGGTGAGTAGGGTGACTCATTAGCCTAATTATGGCCCTAGAAAAATTCAGTCTCCCTCAGGGGGCTTCAAGTATTATATATTTAAGGAATTCGTACTCCCAGGAGGAAAATGTGAGGTCCCTAGCTGAGAGTTGGGTAGGCCAGCTTATTGTTGGAATAAAATGTTTTTGTTATGTTACGGACCACCTTTTTTTCGGTTCACTGCTGTCCTGTTTGTCAGCACTTACTACTTTCTTATTCAACTTTTATCTTGTTTCATGAACTTCTTCCTCAACTTACTGTTTCTATGCCCTTTCTGCATAGATTCCGCGTTCCCTTACCTCCACACTCAATGGCGCCTTGCTCCTTCCTTTCTTGGAAAAACCTGTGTTGCGGGTAGGGAGACGTGAACTAACATTTAAATTATCATCACCGCGCTATGACTTCACTAAAATCTTCCCTAGATCATTGAGCTTTTTGTTACATCGTGAATGCCCTCTTCATTCCCCGTATAGTTACACTAATCACTATTTTTCCATTCCCATCACTATTTTCCCAAGTAAGATCACTAAATATACAGTCACCACACACCACAGCAACCATTTCACCAACACCCTCACCCCACCCATTTCACCAACACCCTCACCCCACCCCACCCATTTCACCAACACCCTCACCCCACCCCACCCATTTCACCAACACCCTCACCCCACCCCACCCATTTCACCAACACCCTCACCCCATCCCACCCATTTCACCAACACCCTCACCCCACCCATTTCACCAACACCCTCACCCCACCCCACCCATTTCACCAACACCCTCACCCCACCCATTTCACCAACACCCTCACCCCACCCCACCCATTTCACCAACACCCTCACCCCACCCCACCCATTTCACCAACACCCTCACCCACCCCACCCATTTCACCAACACCCTCACCCCACCCCACCCATTTCACCAACACCCTCACCCCACCCCACCCATTTCACCAACACCCTCACCCCACCCATTTCAACAACACCCTCACCCCACCCACTTCAACAACACCCTCACCCCACCCATTTCAACAACACGCCTCCCTTCCGTATCATGACACCTCCCCATCCTCCCACCACCCCACATCCCTACCACATCCCCCATCCTCCCACCACCACACATCCCCCCACCCCCACAACGCATCACCCCCATCCTCCCACCACCACACATCCCCCCACCCCCACAACGCATCACCCCCCATCCCACATCATGACACCTCCCCACCACCGCACGCCAGGGCCGCAGCAGCGCCGTCTAGCGCAGTTTTGCAGCACTAAATGGGCCGGGAAATTGAACAGACAAGCGGCAGCGCACAGACGTCGTCTTGTCTCGGGAGTAAAGAGCTGTTTTTTGGGACTTCTGAAGTTTGGGGAGGAGGTGGAGATGGGGAGGAGGGGGAGGAGGAAGGGGGATGTAGATGTTGCAAGATGCAGAGCATTGCCGTTGCGTTTACTGCCATTTTTGAACTGCGAGAAGTTCTTTTAAATTGCGTCGAGCTGTGCACCGGTATTGCGTCGAGCTGTGCACCGGTATTGCGTCGAGCTGTGCACCGGTATTGCGTCGAGCTGTGCACCGGTATTGCGTCGAGCTGTGCACCGGTATTGCGTCGAGCTGTGCACCGATATTGCGTCGAGCTTTGCACCGGTATTGCGTCGAGCTGTGCACCGGTATTGCGTCGAGCTGTGCACCGGTATTGCGTCGAGCTGTGCACCGGTATTGCGTCGAGCTGTGCACCGGTATTGCGTCGAGCTGTGCACCAGTATTGCATCGAGTGCAATTAATATTACAGAATTTCCAGTAGTGTATGAATCTGACGCTGTACCTAATATTCGATACCTTGCCCAGCACATAAAACTATGTGTTATTAACCGCGTCATTAATCAAAAAAATCCCTCCTCAGGGGGATACAACTATTGTATCTATGGAAATTAGCGCTCCCAGGGGAAAAATGTGAGGGCCCGAGCTGAGCGTTAGGTAGGCCTTCTTTTTGTTGAAATAAAATGTTTTTGTGTTGTGTTAAGGACCACCTTTTTTCGGTTCACTGCTGTCCTGTTTTTCAGCACCTCTGACTTTCTTCTTCAACTTTGGTCTTGTTTCATGAACTTCTTTCCCATCTTACTGTTTCCCATCTTACTGCATAGATTCCTCATTTTCTTATCTCCATACTAGATGGTGCCTTCCTCCTTCCTCTCTTCGATACGCTCTATTTTTGCAGCGGTTAGGGAGGCTTAAACTAACTTATAATCTAATCTAATCAAAAAACTCACCATTCGCGTTTAAAACTCATGGTTAGCCGTCGCAAATATCTTCCCTTTGTGTTGGAATTGAATTACAAAGTTTAAGAACTTTGTATTATTTAACTTTAAATTATCAAACTTGAATATTATCAAGCCCCAAACTTAAGTTTAAGTTTTGACATTTTGGCTGCGCTATGACCCACCGGTGGGTCGTGCTTAGGTTTTTCCAGCTGCCAAACGACCCATCGATGGGCGTTTGAAAAATTCTAGCAGACTTTTTGAATTGATGGTATTTTATGGACCCAGTTAATGTTAGGTGTTTGTATATTTGCTTATCAGATTTGACTTTAAATTTGAGTTGAATGTTGAACTTCAGTTAAGCCCTTCGCAGTAAGCGTGTTAGCTCGTTGACCACGCTCCCCTCAGGGGATACAACTATTGTATCTATGGGAATTGGCGCTCCCAGGGGGACTATGTAAGGGCCCGAGCTAAAGGTTAGGTAGGCTTTCTTTTTGTTATAATAGAATAGATTTCTGTTTTGTTACGGACCACCTTTTTTCGGTTCACTGCTGTCCTGTTTTTCAGCACCTACTACTTTCTTCTTCTACTTTATTCTTGTTTCATGAACTTCTTTCTTAGCTTTCTGTTTCTGTGCACCTTGTGCATGGATTCCGCGTTTCCTTAACTCTATACTAATGGTGCCTTCTTCCTTCCTCTCTTTGGATAGCCTTTGTTGCAGATAGGGAGGCTTAAACTAACTAATAATCTAATCTAATCGTTGACCACGCTTCTGCGGTTGGTAAAGGTTGTTTTTTGCCCGAGCTGAGAGTTAGGTAGGACTTCTTTTTGTTGAAATGAAATGTTTTTGTTATGTTAAAGGACCATCTATTTTCGGTTCACTGCTGTCCTTTTTTTCAGCTCCTACTACTTTCTTCTTCAACTTTGGTCTTGTTTCATGAACTTCTTTCTAAACATCCTGTTTCTATGCCTCTTTTGCTTAGATTCCCTATTCTATTATCTCCATACTAAATGGGGCCTTCCTCCTTCCTCTCTCAGATACGCTATCTTTTGTAGGGGTTAAGAAGGCTTTAACTAACTTATAATCTTAATCTTATCGGTTGTTTTGGGTCGGTTGTGAGTGGCAGAATCGAGACATCTAATACATTTAGAGATCGAATACATGTTAGTCTCTCCTTAGAAATATAAAAAATATAATTTGCGATAACTTTTCTCTTCGTCTGGTAAAAGATTTTATTTAAGAAGTGGCGAAATATACGAAATGTCATTCATTTATACCGGCGCGTGAACGAGGAATTTATTTAGTAGTACACATGTGGCCCTGTACGCGGGCAACGTTTAGCAGTTAATACTTTCTTTCCTTCGAGCACTTATCAGAAAAGTTGCTTAGTTGTTCCATGCAGAATCCTTTGTTATATAAATCTAATACAGCTTATAGTATGCGAAATTGGTACAAAGAAGCCCGATTACCCATTGGTAGCAGAAGATGAGTAACTTCACCCACTCTCGCCCCACCACCCACTCTTGCTCCCCGACCCCCCATGCCCCACCGATGTCCCACGACCCCCCATAACCCACCGGTGTCCCACGACCCCCCATACCCCACCGGTGTCCCACGACCCCCGTGCCCCACTCATGCCCCACTCATGCCCCACTCATGCCCCACTCATGCCCCACTCATGCCCCACTCATGCCCCACTCATGCCCCACTCATGCCCCACTCATGCCCCACTCATGCCCCACTCATGCCCCACTCATGCCCCACTCATGTCCCACTCATGCCCCACTCATGCCCCACTCATGCCCCACTCATGCCCCACTCATGCCCCACTCATGCCCCACTCATGCCCCACTCATGCCCCACTCCTGCCCCACTCCTGCCCCACTCCTGCCCCACTCCTGCCCCACTCCTGCCCCACTCCTGCCCCACTCATGCCCCACTCCTGCCCCACTCCTGCCCCACTCATGCCCCACGACCCCCGTGCCCCACCGGTGTCCCACGACCCACTTGTGGCCCAGCTCGTGCGCGACGGTGTAGGCGAGCTGGAGGCCGGTGTCCTCGTTGACGTTGCAGGAGCGGCGCGGGCGGCACATGCCTGCGATCTCAGCCAGCCCCAGCGTTGTGCAGCGCTCTGCCTGCTGGCTGCACAGGTTGTACCTGTGTGCAGAGTGTGTTCTGTGTGTACTGTGTGTGTATATAGTGTGTAGTGTGTCTGTACCATGTCTATACAATGTAGGTACCGTGTGTGTGGTGTGGGGCCAGCCCCAGCGTGGTGCTGGCTGCACAGGTTGTACCTGTGTGGTATACAGCTGTGTAGTGTGTGTGTAGTGTGTCTGTACCATGTCTGTACCGTGTCTGTACCATGTGTGTACCGTGTGTGTACCATGTGTGTACCGTGTGTGTACCGTGTGTGTACCGTGTGTGTACCGTGTGTGTACCGTGTGTGCACAGTGTGTACAGTGTGCACTCTGGAGTGGGATTTCTTTACCGCTTGTGTGCACCGGGTATTGTGTTCTTGAAATATGTATTTTTTGTTCTTCCGTTAGGTATAGGACGTTTTTTAGGGAGGGAAGAGAAGGGGGGAGGGGGAAGGAGAGGGAGAGGGAGAGGGGAAGGGGGTGGTGGCTCCGACACCACGTGACTCCCAGACGCCAACGGGCCGGCAAAGAGGGTCGTTTTAAGTAGCGAATTGGTGCGTCAACTTTTTGCTGAGGGAAGGGATTTGGGGGTGATGGGGGGGCGGGGAAATGAGCAAGGAAACGGAAGGATGAAAAAGAAACGCAATGGGGAGGGGAAAAGAAAATATTGCGTTTTAAAAGGGGGCAACTCGGATAGGAGGTACAGGGGTTAAAAGAAGGAATGAGGGGGATCAAAAAGGGGGAGGGGGACTGGAATGGTAGGGGGGGGCGCAAATAGGAATGAGGGTGTGGGGTGAGGGGGTGAGGGGGAGATTGACGTGCCTGCTCAGGCAGAAAATTCTATTTTCCTCAAACTTTTTCCATTTAAGAAGAGCGCCTCACCCCGCCCTGCTGCTGGTGGTGGTGGTGTGTGTGGTGGTGGTGATTGTGGTGATTGTAAGGTGATGGAGGTGGTGAATGTGAGGTGTGTACACAATAGAATACCTGTGTGCACACCGCAGCACACAACAGCAAACCTGTGTGCACACCACAGCACAGCAGACACCACACCACAGCACACCACAGCACACCTGTGCACACCTGTGCACACCTGTGCACACATCACAGCACACCATGCCATAGCACACTTGTGCACACACCACACCACACCACAGCACACCACACATCACACCACACATCACACCACACATCATACAACACATCACACCACACACCACACCACACACCACACCACACACCACACATCACACCACACCACCCACCTGGTGATGAGCACAGCCACGTCGTGATGGTGAGGGTGGTGGTCATCACTCGGGTTGATGAGGTGCTGCCAGTTGCAGAAGGAGCGCAGCGTGTTGTCTGCGTGGTGGCTGATGGTGAGCTCTTCCTGGGGGCATAGCGTGAGGGTAGCGTGAGGGCAACGTGAGGGCAGCATGAGGGCAACGTGAGGGCAGCATGAGGGCAGCGTGAGGGCAGCATGAGGGCAGCGTGAGGGCAGCGTGAGGGCAGCGTAAGGGCAGCGTGAGGGCAGCGTGAGGGCAACGTGAGGGCAACGTGAGGGCAACGTGAGGGCAACGTGAGGGCAGCGTGAGGGCAGGGTGAGGGCAGCATGAGGGCAGCATGAGGGCAGCATGAGGGCAGCATGAGGGCAGCGTGAGGGCAGCGTGAGGGCAGCGTTAGGACAGCGTGAGGACAGCGTGAAGACAGCGTGAAGACAGCGTGAGGACAGTGGGAAAATGGCGTGAGTATGGCCAGCGTGAGAGTGGCCAGCGTGAGAGTGGCCAGCGTGAGAGTGGCCAGTGCGAGAGTGGCCAGCGTGAGAGTGGATTAGCGTGAGAGTGGCCAGCGTGAGAGTGGCCAGCGTGAGAGTGGCCAGCGTGAGAGTGGCCAGCGTGAGAGTGGCCAGCGTGAGAGTGGCCAGCGTGAGAGTGGCCAGCGTGAGAGTGGCCAGCGTGAGAGTGGCCAGCGTGAGAGTGGCCAGCGTGAGAGTGGCCAGCGTGAGAGTGGCCAGCGTGAGAATAGTCAGCGTAAGAACAAAATCTCTCCTCACTGAATTTTTTGCTGAAATCGTACAAAAATATTGCAATCTCTAAGCAACCAAACCTACAATCAAGCGACTAATCAGAATGTCAGTAAGAAATCTCAAGTTTCAGTCGTGAACACACAAGAGCTAACGCACGCTCAACCATTCATAAACAAACATTCAAACACGCAATCAAAAAGATATTCTCAATCAAACACACTTGCGTTATGACGAGAAATAAATAATATCGCGGGCGAACCCGCAAACAATCCCGAATTTCAATCGTAGGCGAGCTCCCAAACAAACATGTAAACTATCAAACTCCCAAATGAAACAAGCCCTCAAACAAACGCACAAACAATCCAATTCCAAATCAAGCACAAACACAAACACAAACACAAACAAGTTACTGGGCGCAACAAAGCCGGCCGCGTTCCGATGTCCGCTTGCCTGCCTGGCGGACCTGAAACTTGAAGTTGCTTGTGCTGGACCCGGAGGGGGGTGGGAATTGGGGGTGGGGGGGGGGGGAGTGGGGGTTGGGGAATACAATGGGGTGGGGATACGACAAGAATAGGGGATAAATGGAAAATGTGGTGGGGACGTAACAATGAGGCGTGTAGGGTGTAAAGGGTAATTGGGGTGTAAATGGGGGTGTAAAGGGTGAAGGGGGTGTAAGAAGCATGTGGGGGGAGGGAGGGGAAGGGAGGTGGAGTGAGGGTTATGGACGGAGTGTGGTTGTGGAGGTTGATGTGGTGGGGGTGTGGGTGTAGCGTGAGGGGTGTGGGTATAGCGTGAGGGGTGTGGGTGTAGCGTGAGGGGTGTGGGTGTAGCGTGAGGGGTGTGGGTGTAGCGTGAGGGGTGTGGGTGTAGCGTGAGGGGTGTGGGTGTAGCGTGAGGGGTGTGGGTATAGCGTGAGGGGTGTGGAGGTGGGCTTGAGGAGAGTATGAGGAGAGAACGAGACAAATATGAGGTATGAGGGAAATTTGAGGGGAGTATAAGAGGGTACGAGAGGGGCGTGAGAGGGGCGTGAGAGGGGCGTGAGAGGGGCGTGAGAGGGGCGTGAGAAGGGCGGGAGAGAGGGGCAAAAGAGGGGCAAGAGAGGGGCAAGAGAGGGGCAAGAGAGGGGCAAGAGAGGGGCAAGAGAGGGGCAAGAGAGGGGCAAGAGAGGGGCAAGAGAGGGGCAAGAGAGGGGCAAGAGAGGGGCAAGAGAGGGGCAAGAGAGGGGCAAGAGAGGGGCAAGAGAGGGGCGTGAGAGGGGCGTGAGAGGGGCGTGAGAGGGGCGTGAGAGGGGCGTGAGAGGTACAGACTGCCCCTCACAACACTCTGTAGGTGCAGGCAGTTCAGCAATAATTACAGCGCAGGCTGTAGTTTGGGGGATGGGTGAGGGTAGTGTGGGACGAGGGTAGTGTGGGGATGAGGATTGTGTGGGGGTGAGGATAGTGGGGGGTGAGGGTAGTGTGGAGGTGAGGGTAGTGGGGGGAGTGAGGGTGATGTGGGGGTGAGGGTAATGTGGGGGTGAGGGTAATGTAGGGGTGAGGGTAATGTGGGGGTGAGGGTAGTGGGGGGATGAGGGTAGTGGGGGTGAGGGTAGTGGGGAGGTGAGGGTAGTGGGGGTGAGGGTAGTGTGTGGGATTGAGGCTAGTGGGTGTGAGGGTGGTGGATGTGAGGGTGGTGTGGGGGAGTGAGGGTGGTGTGGGAGAGTGAGGGTGGTGTGGGAGAGTGAGGGTAGCGTGGGGGAGTGAGGGTAGTGTGGGATTGAGGCTAGTAGGTGTGAGGGTGGTGGATGTGACGGTGGTGTGGGGGAGTGAGGGTAGTGTGGGGGTGAGGGTAGTGTGGGGGTGAGGGTAGTGTGGGTGTGAGGGTAGTGTGGGTGTGAGGTTAGTGTGGGTGTGAGGTTAGTGTGGGTGTGAGGTTAGTGTGGGTGTGAGGGTAGTGTGGGGGTGAGAGTAGTGTGGGGGTGTGAGGGTAGTGTAGGGGTGAGGGTAGTGTAGGGGAATCGGGATGAGGGGAACACAGGGAAATGTAAAATTCAAAGCCAAGGAAATGGCAGTTGCGGGAAATGGAGGGTGAAGTAAGGAAAACACTTCACAAGCGAGCAGAGAGCGTTGCTAAAGTGCTTTGATTATGGTTTTGTTTTGTCATGATAGTCGTGTAAGTGTTTTTGTCGCGATATTGATGTTCGTTTGATTATTTTGTCATGACAGTTGTGTACGTGTATTAGTTTGTTTTGACAGTTATGTACGTTTTATTATTTTATCATGATATCATGTGCGTGTATTACTTTGTTTTGACAGTTATGTACGTTTTATTACTTTCCCATGACTGTCGTGTACGTCTAATTTCATTTGGATGTAATTGCTGAATAGTGGAAGTTATTTGTAAGCCTTTGATAAGCACAGCACTTTGAGCTATTTTTTCCGCGGAGATATTCTCAAGCAAGAAAAGAATAATCTAAACTAACAAAAGATCAAAGCTGCTCATTGATGAGCTGTGGGCATTTGTTATGGTGCTCAGTGTGGTGCTGTGGTGAGGAGTGTGGTGCTGTGGTGAGTGTGGTGCTGTGGTGAGGTGAGTGGTGAGTGTGTTGCTGTGGTGAGGCGTGTGGTTAGTGGTGGGAGAGGGAGGAAAAATAGGCCGGTGGGGATTAGAGAGGAGAAGGGCAGTGTGGCAGAATAAGGCCGGTGGGAAATGGGAAGGAGAAGGGCGGTGGGGCAGAAGAAGGCCGGTGGGAAATGGGAAGGAGAGGGCGGTGGGGCAGAAGAAGGGCGGTGGGGCAGAAGAAGGCCGGTGGGAAATGGGAAGGAGAAGGGCGGTGGGGCACAAGAAGGCCCGAGTTAGCTTCATTCAGAACTTGAGATGAGCCAGGCGTTGTCCTCACAACGACGTCTCCACAAGTTCGACAAATGCCCCCAGGAAACACTCTCGCCCTGAAGTGCTGCGTGTTAGAAATCGGTCACTTCTCGGAATCGTGAAGCCTTTAACGTGTTTTTCGTACTGATTTATGGCTTTAGGTTAGTTTGGATATTTGTTGTTTGAGGTGAAGAGTGAGACGAACCATAATAAAACCAGCGTTCGTTCATGCGGCAAGGGACCACCGTGGCCTAGTGGTAAAGAGCGCTCGCTCTATGTGAGGGGTTCGCGGGTTCGAGACCCCACAGAGCCCGATGTTTCTTTCCAGTGATGAGGAAAATGAAGAAAGTTAGACAGAATTACACTAGGTGTTCGAAATGAATACCGGATCCACAGATGTTACTGTCATGGCGTTCTGTATTAGTGTAAGGTAATTGGAAAAAGAACGTGTGACTTTGATGATGGTGTGTCCAGGTCTGAAGGTGGTGGTGTGTCCAGGTCTGAAGGTGGTGGTGTGTCCAGGTCTGAAGGTGGTGGTGTGTCCAGGTCTGCAGGTGGTGGTCTGTAAGGTCTGCAGCTGGTGGTGTGTCCAGGTCTGAAGGTGGTGGTGTGTCCAGGTCTGAAGGTGGTGGTGTGTCCAGGTCTGCAGGTGGTGGTCTGTAAGGTCTGCAGCTGGTGGTGTGTCCAGGTCTGCAGGTGGAGGTGTGTCCAGGTCTGCAGCTGGTGGTGTGTCCAGGCCTGCAGGTGGTGGTGTGTCCAGGTCTGCAGGTGGTGGTGTGTCCAGGTCTGCAGGTGGTGGTGTGTCCAGGTCTGAAGGTGGTGGTGTGTCCAGGTCTGAAGGTGGTGGTGTGTCCAGGTCTGCAGGTGGTGGTGTGTCCAGGTCTGCAGGTGGTGGTGTGTCCAGGTCTGCAGGTGGTGGTGTGTCCAGGTCTGCAGGTGGTGGTGTGTCCAGGTCTGCAGGTGGTGGTGTGTCCAGGTCTGCAGGTGGTGGTGTGTCCAGGTCTGCAGGTGGTGGTGTGTCCAGGTCTGCAGGTGGTGGTGTGTCCAGGTCTGCAGGCGATGGTCTGTAAGGTTTGCAGACGCGATGTCGGCGTTCGGACGAAATTGCCGCATAAGTCAAAGCTTCGACGTCAATAAAAGCGACGGAGCGAACGCGAAGCGCTGGTTTTTCCTGCACTTTTGATAGCAACGCGTGTGTAGAGCCACACAGGGGAGTATACAGTGCCACACAGGGAAGTATACAGAGCCACACAGATCAGTACACAGCGCCCCACAAGTCAGTACACAGAGCCACACAGACCAGTACACAGAGCCACACAGGGCCACACAGACCAGTACACAGGGAAACACAGACCAGTACACAGAGCCACACAGAGCCACACAGAGCCACACAGAGCCACACAGAGCCACACAGGCCACACAGGCCCCACAGACCAGTACACAGGGCCACACAGGCCAGTACACAGAGCTACACAGGACCACACAAGCCACGCAGACCAGTACACAGAGCCACACAGGACCACACAAGCCACACAGACCAGTACACAGGGCCACACAGGCCACACAGACCAGTACACAGGGCCACACAGACCAGTACACAGAGCCACACAGGACCACACAAGCCAAACAGACCAGTACACAGGGCCACACAGGACCACACAAGCCACACAGACCAGTACACAGGGCCACACAGGCCACACAGACCAGTACACAGGGCCACACAGACCAGTACACAGGGCCACACAAGCCAAACAGACCAGTACACAGAGCCACACAGGACCACACAGGCCACACAGACCAGTACACAGGGCCACACAGGCCAGTACACAGAGCCACACAGGACCACACAAGCCACACAGACCAGTACACAGAGCCACACAGCACCACACAGGCCACACAGACCAGTACACAGGGCCACACAGGCCAGTACACAGAGCTACACAGGACCACACAAGCCACACAGACCAGTACACAGGGCCACACAGGCCAGTACACAGAGCTACACAGGACCACACAGGCCACACAGACCAGTACACAGGGCCACACAGACCAGTACACAGGGCCACACAGGACCACACAGGCCACACAGACCAGTACACAGGACCACACAAGCCACACAGACCAGTACACAGAGCCACACAGGACCAAACAGGCCACACAGACCAGTACACAGGGCCACACAGGCCAGTACACAGAGCTACACAGGACCACACAAGCCACACAGGCCAGTACACAGAGCCACACAGCCGCCCATAAATAGCAGTCTCTCCGGCCCATAAATTTGAGCGGCTCAGAGCTGATGGATGGCGGTCGTCCATCCAATGTCCGTCGCAGTGGACAAATCTGGCGGACGCATTTGGCGGACACGCGCGCATGATCTGAAGGACACTTCAGCGGACACAATGTGGCGGACAATCTTGGCCGGACGCTACTCCGGGCAATCCAGGCCGGCCAATAGCCAAAAATAAGCTTTAATTATTTGTTTTAAGAGGGTAAATGTGTGTTCATTTTTTAGGGCTACTAATATAATGATGGTGAAACTTGGGGTAACTTCTTGATGGTGAAACTTGGGGTAACTTCTTGATGGTGAAACTTGGGGTAATTTCTTGATGGTGAAACTTGGGGTAATTTCTTGATGGTGAAACTTGGGGTAATTTCTTGATGGTGAAACTTGGGGTAATTTCTTGATGGTGAAACTTGGGGTAACTTCTTGATGGTGAAACTTGGGGTAACTTCTTGATGGTGAAACTTGGGGTAACTTCTTGATGGTGAAACTTGGGGTAATTTCTTGATGGTGAAACTTGGGGTAATTTCTTGATGGTGAAACTTGGGGTAATTTCTTGATGGTGAAACTTGGGGTAACTTCTTGATAGTGAAACTTGGGGTAATTTCTTGATGGTGAAACTTGGGGTAATTTCTTGATGGTGACACTTGGGGTAATTTCTTGATGGTGACACTTGGGGTAATTTCTTGATGGTGACACTTGGGGTAATTTCTTGATGGTGACACTTGGGGTAATTTTTTGATGGTGACGCTTGGGGTAATTTCTTGATGGTGACACTTGGGGTAATTTCTTGATGGTGACACCTGGGGTAATTTCTTGATGGTGACACTTGGGGTAATTTCTTGATGGTGAAACTTGGGGTAATTTCTTGATGGTGAAACTTGGGGTAATTTCTTGATGGTGAAACTTGGGGTAATTTCTTGATGGTGAAACTTGGGGTAATTTCTTGATGGTGACACTTGGGGTAATTTCTTGATGGTGACACTTGGGGTAATTTCTTGATGGTGACACTTGGGATAATTTCTTGATGGTGAAACTTGGGGTAATTTCTTGATGCTGACACTTGGGGTAATTTCTTGATGGTGTCACTTGGGGTAATTTCTTGATGGTGACACTTGGGGTAATTTCTTGATGGTGACACTTGGGGTAATTTCTTGATGGTGCAACTTGGGGTAATTTTTTGATGGTGAAACTTGGGGTAATTTCTTGATGGTGAAACTTGGGGTAATTTCTTGATGGTGACACTTGGGGTAATTTCTTGATGGTGACACTTGGGGTAATTTCTTGATGGTGACACTTAGGGTAATTTCTTGATGGTGAAACTTAGGGTAATTTCTTGATGGTGAAACTTGGGGTAATTTCTTGATGGTGAAACTTGGGGTAATTTCTTGATGGTGAAACTTGGGGTAATTTCTTGATGGTGACACTTGGGGTAATTTCTTGATGGTGACACTTGGGGTAATTTCTTGATGGTGACACTTGGGGTAATTTCTTGATGGTGAAACTTGGGGTAATTTCTTGATGGTGACACTTGGGGTAATTTCTTGATGGTGACACTTGGGGTAATTTCTTGATGGTGACACTTGAGGTAATTTCTTGATGGTGACACTTGGGGAAATTTCTTGATGGTGAAACTTGGGGTAATTTCTTGGACATGGATAAAATTTAAGAAACATTGTAGATATTAAAATTATAAATTATAGATCACAGATCTAAAATTTCAAACACGCGAGGTGTGTGAGGGAGGCCTGGGTGTGTGAGGGAGGCCTGGGTGTGTGTGAGTGAGGCCTGGGTGTGTGTGAGTGAGGCCTGGGTGTGTGTGAGTGAGGCCTGGGTGTGTGTGTGAGGGAGGCCTGGGTGTATGTGAGGGAGGCCTGGGTGTGTGTGAGGGAGGCCTGGGTGTGTGTGAGGGAGGCCTGGGTGTGTGTGAGGGAGGCCTGGGTGTGTGTGAGGGAGGCCTGGGTGTGTGTGAGGGAGGCCTGGGTGTGTGTGAGGGAGGCCTGAGTGTGTGTGAGGGAGGCCTGAGTGTGTGTGAGGGAGGCCTGGGTGTGTGTGAGGGAGGCCTGGGTGTGTGTGCGGGAGGCCTGGGTGTGTGTGAGGGAGGCCTGAGTGTGTGTGAGGGAGGCCTGAGTGTGTGTGAGGGAGGCCTGGGTGTGTGTGAGGGAGGCTTGGGTGTGTGTGAGGGAGGCCTGGGTGTGTGTGAGGGAGGCCTGGGTGTGTGTGAGGGAGGCCTGAGTGTGTGTGAGGGAGGCCTGAGTGTGTGTGAGGGAGGCCTGAGTGTGTGTGAGGGAGGCCTGGGTGTGTGTGAGGGAGGCCTGGGTGTGTGTGAGGGAGGCTTGGGTGTGTGTGAGGGAGGCCTGGGTGTGTGTGAGGGAGGCCTGGGTGTGTGTGAGGGAGGCCTGGGTGTGTGTGAGGGAGGCCTGGGTGTGTGTGAGGGAGGCCTGGGTGTTCGTGAGGGAGGCCTGGGTGTGTGTGAGGGAGGCCTGGGTGTGTGTGAGGGAGGCTTGGGTGTGTGTGAGGGAGGCCTGGGTGCGTGTGATGGAGGCCTGGGTGTGTGTGAGGGAGGCCTGGGTGTGTGTGAGGGAGGCCTGGGTGTGTGTGAGGGAGGCCTGGGTGTGTGTGAGGGAGGCCGGAGTGTGTGTGAGGGAGGCCTGGGTGTGTGTGAGGGAGGCCTGGGTGTGTGTGAGGGAGGCCTGGGTGTGTGTGAGGGAGGCCTGGGTGTGTGTGAGGGAGGCCTGGGTGTGTGTGAGGGAGGCCTGGTTGTGTGTGAGGAAGGCCTGGGTGTGTGTGAGGGAGGCCTGGGTGTGTGTGAGGGAGGCCTGGGTGTGTGTGAGGGAGGCCTGGGTGTGTGTGAGGGAGGCCTGGGTGTGTGTGAGGAAGGCCTGGGTGTGTGTGAGGGAGGCCTGGGTGTGTGTGAGGCAGCGGCATCAACACACCTAAGCCCCCTACTTCACCCACAACACGCCACGCACTACACGAGGCACACACCACATGATCTGTACATCATACATCATACACACATTACACGGCACATTCATTACACACACTACAAGGAAGGCACACCGCACACTCACTACACACCCCGGAACACGCACAAAAACACACGCTACACCCCCTATACACACCCTACACACACACCTCGTACTGCGGGGTCTCCAGCAGCAGTATGCGCACCACCACCACGTTGATGGCGTTGCCGATGCTCGCATCGTGGAACACTTGTGACACCTGCGGGGGGGGGGGGGATGTGGGAGGGAGAGGGGATATGGGAGGGAGAGGGGATGTGGGAGGGAGATGTGAAGTGTGGGAGAGGAGACGTGTGGGAGATGAGATGTATGGGAGAGGGGTGAGAGAGGGGGGGGGGGGGACGTGTGAGGAGGGGTGAAAGAGGGGATGTGTGGGAGATGAGATGTATGGGGGAGGGGTGAGAGAGGGGGGGGGGGACGTGTGAGGAGGGGTGAAAGAGGGGATGTGTGGGAGATGAGATGTATGGGAGAGGGGGATGTGTGGGAGAAAGAGAAGGGATGTGTGAGGAGGGTGGATGTGTGGGAAAAAGAGGGTTGTATGCAGGAGAGGGAAGTATGTGGGGGGAGGAAAATATGCGAGGGAGAAGGGAATGTGTGGGAGAGGGGATGCGTGGGGAAGTCAGAAGGATGTGGGGGATAGGAGGATGTGGGGGAGAGGGGGAGGGGAGATCAGGTTAGCAACTTTTAACTTAACTATATGAAAGACTAAACCTAATTTTTTGAAACAGTAAACAAGTCGCTCTCGGTATGCCACTCTTGCCGTCAAAAATGACAGCGCTCATCAAACAGCAGCTGGGATTCATGTCTGTATTTTGTATTTTTCCAATGGGTGCGGTATAATATTTTCAATCATTCTTCATTCACCTATTCCATATTTATTTTTATTGTGTTCTTTTTTATAATTTTTGTATCAAGACAACATTAGCACGAATTTCGATTAAGATAAAAATTTTTTGCATTCAAAAGGATGCAAGCCCTCATGGAGAAACAGCTGTTGTATCTCTAGGAATATATACGTATCTTCTGGGGAAAATGTGAGGTCCCGAGGTGAGGGTTAAGTAGGTCTTTTTGTTGAATTCGAATAGGTTTTTTTGATTTGTCACGGATCATCTTTTTTTCGGTTCACTGCTGTGCTGTTTTTTAGCACCCATCATTTCTTCAAATTCAGCTGTTTGCATGATCTTCTTTCCTAATGTGTTTTTATACGCAGAGTAGGAACACACATTGTGCATAAATTCCCTGTTCTCCTAGCTCAATACAGAGAGGTGCCTCTCTTCTTCCCCTGTTAGGAACCCCTTTGTTGCGGTTAGGGAGGCTTAAACCAACTCATCTCACTGAATCTAATCCAGTTGACAGGGTAGCTGTAGCGACGGATACACCAACCAATCAAGCAAACAATCGACCAAACAATCGACCAAGCAATCGACCAAGCAATCGACCAAACAATCGACCAAACAATCGACCAAACAATCGACCAAACAATCGACCAAACAATCGACCAAACAACCGACCAAACAATCGACCAAACAATCGACCAAACAATCGACCAAACAATCGACCAAACAATCGACCAAACAATCGACCAAACAATCGACCAAACAATCGACCAAACAATCGACCAAACAATCGACCAAACAATCGACCAAACAATCGACCAAACAATCGACCAAACAATCGACCAAACAATCGACCAAACAATCGACCAAACAATCGACCAAACAATCGACCAAACAATCGACCAAACAATCGACCAAACAATCGACCAAACAATCGACCAAACAATCGACCAAACAATCGACCAAACAATCGACCAAAGAATCGACCAAACAATCGACCAAACAACCGACCAAACAATGAAATAAGCAACCACACAAGCAAAGAAGCAGCCGGGTATTTCGATCGAAGATTTGCCGGTCACTTGCATGAATGGCGATATTGAGCTCAGGGAGCTTAAATTAAGTGTAATAACTACTTAAAGTGAGTACGTACGTGGGTAATGGTGTGACGTACATGTGTGCGTGATACTTGAGTAAGGGAGTTGTGTGAGGGATGGTGCGGTGAGGGGTGGTTGTGTGAGGGATGGTGCTGTGAGGGGTGGTTGTGTGAGATGTGGTGCTGTTAGGGATATGGTGCTGTGAGAGACGAGTATGTGCTCTAATTTAAACATTATTTAGGCCACTTGCACTTCCGCACACAGCACCAACGAAGGCACACCAATGAAGGCACACCAATGAAGGCACACCAATGAAGGCACACCAATGAAGGCACACCAATGAAGGCACACCAATGAAGGCACACCAATGAAGGCACACCAATGAAGGCACACCAATGAAGGCACACCAATGAAGGCACACCAATGAAGGCACACCAATGAAGGCACACCAATGAAGGCACACCAATGAAGGCACACCAATGAAGGCACACCAATGAAGGCACACCAATGAAGGCACACCAATGAAGGCACACCAATGAAGGCACACCAATGAAGGCACACCAATGAAGGCACACCAATGAAGGCACACCAATGAAGGTACACCAATGAAGGCACACCAACGAAGGCACACGAATGAAGGCACACCAACGAAGGCACACCAATGAAGGCACACCAACGAAGGCACACCAACGAAGGCACACCAATGAAGGCACACCAATGAAGGCACACCAATGAAGGCACACCAATGAAGGCACACCAACGAAGGCACACCAACGAAAAAAAAAAGGCACACCAACGAAGGCACACCAATGAAGGCACACCAACGTGTGGTGAAATAGAATAAATAAGGCATATATATTTGGCAAAATCATATCACATTTTATTTTTGGGCTAAATTCCGTGAAGCTATAACATTTTAAAAGAAGGGTAAACATTCTGCGGGGCTACAAACATTGTAATGTGTTGTGTGTCGTGTCGGCGAGGGTCGGTTCTTTGTGCAAGCGCTCTCAAGTGCTTGAAACAGGATGTCATATATCAAGGTGTCACAAGGCGGTTGGCGCTTCGTCCAAACTTCTACGGTCCAGGCGTCCATACAACACAAACACACATCGAAGCACACATACACAGGCACAACACAAGCCGAGGCTTTGTAGAGCAAGGAGGCGGGCGTGACGGAGTAACAGAGGCCCGCACGACCTGAGCCAATCACCGCTTGCCAAAGGAATGACGCAAGAAGGTGTGTCTGAGAACACACCAATGAGAGTCCCAGACGTCAGAATAAGCAAGGATTCCGCCAATGAGGTTGCAGATGCTGCCTCTGTAGAATAGAAGCTTCGAGACTGATCTCGAAAGAAGGAAGCGTAACGCTTATAAGGAGGGTAGATGAAGCCTAGAGAGGAATTTTCGACTCGGTGACGCTACGAGAGAGAGACGCATAATCAAGGAGGGGTTTTGCAGCCGGAATACCGGCAGACGCCGGTATTACCCGGCATTATACCAAGTCCGGTGTTGACTGCAAGTGAAGAGCGCCGCCGGCACATTTTCGACATGAGCAGCCAAAATCCAACATCTAAGGTGAAAGTTAACCATCGTAGTTTCGAGAGGAGGTGTCCAGTGTATCAGCAAGCTTCAAAGGACTGACGTGCGTCAGGAGGCATTCGTAGCACAGCGGCGAGGCAGCGGTTATCGGCAAGTGTAAATGTTGTCAACTACGAAGCATTCAAACATCTCTGCTTCGGGGACGAACTCACAGGCAACTTCAGCGTCAAGACTTGGGGCCACGCAATTGTTAACGTTGCGAGTGTCAACAGTCAAGTTCGTTCACCAACATGGAGAAGATCAACGCACAAAATTGCAGTGAATTGGCGCACAACGAAACTCTTAAGTAATTCCCGGCACCAGAACTTCAGCGTCAAGGTGGAGCGGGGAAGGCACCGCGGCAGCGCGGCAGCGCGGCAGCGCGTCAGCGAGAGAGCAGTCCAGAACAGAGATAGTCTCAGCAATGACGACGAAAATCAGCAGTGAGCGACAGCACATCGGCAGTGAATGTCTATCAGTGAATCACTTATTATCAAAGGGGCGAGTGTTTTATGGATGTGAGAGCCCAGAAAAGTGCTTTTCAAAGTGTTGCGCAAAATCATATAAATTATAATTATAGGCAATCGGTTTCCTGTGTTTATTTAGTCGAGGATCGAATTCACGTTGTGAATGGTGCGGCGCTTCATATAATTCGACACCATGTTGCAAGTTCAGGTTAAATCGTGATGTGTCATTATCGTAAATATTATGCTTGTGTTGCTCTGGAGCCCGCGATTGTGTGGATGCGCAATTTGTTGTCAACGAAGGAGTATTGGTAACTTGAATTATCGGTAAGCATCAAATTTATGCCATGTCGTGTTTAAAGTTTTATGGCGGTAGAAATGTGCATACTTTCATTAACGCAATTGTGCCATTTCGAGTCATTTCTTTCCCATGCCTTGTGTGTTTATCCACGTGTTCATCTCAAAAATAAATGTGTCTTAATCTTTCAAATTCTTTTATTCTCCATGTCTGGTATGCAGGTGTACGCAAGCATAAAGGATAATACTATAACATGTGTACGGGGGTTGGAATTCCCTCAGCGTATGGAAAGGGGGTCCTAAACCCACCCCTTCTCTGTATCGCAACAAACGAAGGCACACCAACGAAGGCACACCAACGAAGGCACACCAACGAAGGCACACCAACGAAGGCACACCAACGAAGGCACACCAACGAAGGCACACCAACGAAGGCACACCAACGAAGGCACACCAACGAAGGCACACCAACGAAGGCACACCAACGAAGGCACACCAACGAAGGCACACCAACGAAGGCACACCAATGAAGGCACACCAACGAAGGCACACCAACGAAGGCACAACAACGAAGGCACACCAATGAAGGCTCACCAATGAAGGCACACCAGTGAAGGCTCACCAATGAAGGCACACCAATGAAGGCACACCAATGAAGGCACACCAATGAAGGCACACCAGTGAAGGCACACCAATGAAGGCACACCAACGAAGGCACACCAACGAAGGCACACCAACGAAGGCACACCAACGAAGGCACACCAACGAAGGCACACCAACGAAGGCACACCAACGAAGGCACACCAACGAAGGCACACCAACGAAGGCACACCAACGAAGGCACACCAACGAAGGCACACCAACGAAGGCACACCAACGAAGGCACACCAACGAAGGCACACCAACGAAGGCACACCAACGAAGGCACACCAACGAAGGCACACCAACGAAGGCACACCAACGAAGGCACACCAACGAAGGCACACCAACGAAGGCACCAGAGCGGCTCAGTGAGTGAGGTGGATGAGACGTGTGAAGGCCACATGAACTCTGCATACATTCATACGCCATGCCTGTGTGTGTGTGTTGTGTGTGTGTATGTACGTGTGTTGTCAAACATAAGTTACGTAACAAAGGGAATGCATTTTTCCTGCTCATTTCTCCACCATTTGTTTCGACTGTTAACCAATGCTTACTGTGACACCCATGTGTGTGTGTATCAACTAACGATCTATGTATTAAGACTTATTTAGACATATATAAATTTCTATAGTTATATATAATTATATGTAATTATGTAATAATTCCTATAGTTATGACCAACATCGCCACCGCTATCACAACTTTCGCTCCTGTAACCAACATGACTGTCACTTTCATGACTATCCATTAATATTACCCGTCTTCCATTATTTCCATTACAAACACCAACATGAACGTCACTTTCATAACTTCCATAATTATCCCCAACATGACCACCACTTTCAAACCTTTCCTACTTATGACCCCACTTTCATAACTTTTGCACCTATAACTACCATGACTGCCACTCTCATGACTTCCATAACTATGTCGAACATGACTCACATAACTTTCCCAACATCACCAACATGACCACCACTTTCATAACTTTCGCACCTATGACCACCACGACTCACCACGTTCACGACTCACCACGTTCACGACTCACCACGTTCACGACTCACCACTCTCACGACTCACCACTCTCACGACTCACCACTCTCACGACTCACCACTCTCACGACTCACCACTCTCACGACTCACGACTCACCACTCTCACGACTCACCACTCTCACGACTCACCACTCTCACGACTCACCACTCTCACGACTCACCACTCTCACGACTCACCACTCTCACGACTCACCACTCTCACGACTCACCACTCTCACGACTCACCACTCTCACGACTCACCACTCTCACGACTCACCACTCTCACGACTCACCACTCTCACGACTCACCACTCTCACGACTCACCACTCTCACGACTCACCACTCTCACGACTCACCACTCTCACGACTCACCACTCTCACGACTCACCACTCTCACGACTCACCACTCTCACGACTCACCACTCTCACGACTCACCATGTTCATGACAGTGAGTATGTAATTACTCAGGTCCTCATTGGAGTAGTACTCGACCATCTGCTGGTCCGCCACCACCAGCACCTCCACGTTGCGCTCTCTGCTGATGCTGCGCCTCCTGCGGGAGGTGCTGACGGTGCTGTGGGTGCTGTGGGTGCTGATGTTGCTGTGGGTGCTGTGGGTGCTGGAGGTGCTGTTGTGGTCAGCACGGCCGCCTGCTGAAGCTTCGTACGCCTCTCTCTCCCGCCACGCTTTTCTCACCGAGTCTGCAAAATTCAAATGAAGTTCTCGGTTACCGGTGTGCCGACTGATGACTTTTTTTTTATTCATGTCCAATTTGAGACTATTTTTGTATCCTTCCTGAAATATTTTCGACGAAGTTCTCGGTGACATCTGTGAAACTGGCGGCTTTTTTTTTTGGAATGAACGTCTAGTTTGAGGTCGGTTTTTGTAGTTTTACGGTGCTTTTAGCGCTGAAGTTTCATTTGAAGGTGATTTTGGCAGATGTTGATGCTGTTCCATCAGATTTTTTTTTTTTTAATTTTTTTTATCGTTTTTGAAGTCCAGTAAGGTTATTAAGGGTATTATCATGTATTATTTGACTGTTGTTAATTATTTTTATTTCTTTCTATTTTCGTGGTGCTTTTGAAGCAGGCCTCTTAATAAAGGGCCTGTTCTGGAGATGCGGTGGTTTCTGACTGCGTTCGCGCTTGCACGTCGCGCTCTCAATGAGAGAAGGTAGTGAGAAGTAGGAAGTGTCGTAGAGAAGGAAGAGAGTCGGAAGAAGGAAATGGAAAATAGGGTAAAGGAAGTAGAAAGAAGACAATTGGAAGAAGAAAGCAGGAAATAGGACTTCAGAAGTAGAAAAAAAAAATAGGAAGAAGAAAGTAGGGAGGAGGGAGTATTAGCATAGAATAGGAAGCAGGACGTAAGAAGCAGGAAGTAAGGAGTAAGACAGAGTGGGACAAAATAAGAAGGTATTACGATATATAAAGCGAGCATAAGGAAAACGAAAGTAAGAAGCCGGAAATAGATTGGTGTGCAGATATTACGAAGCAGGAAGAACGAAGCAGGAAGAAAGAAGCAGAAAGAAAGAAGCAGGAAGAAAGAAGCAGGAAGAACGAAGCAGGAAGAACGAAGCAGGAAGAACGAAGCAGGAAGTACGAATTAGGAAGTAGATGAATGAAGTAGGAGGAGGCACACAAGAAGATCAATAACATGTAGAGGTGAGAAGCAAAGGAAGGATGTATGGCAAGGTTTGGTGTTACCAACACATATACAAGCACTTCCTGTATTGTTGTTGGTGTTGTGTGGGAAAGTGGGGAGTGTAGTATTGGTGTGTGTGGGGGGAGTGGGGAGTGTAGTATTGGTGTGTGTGGAAGTGGGGAGTGTAGTTTTGGTGTGTGTGGGGAAGTGGGGAGTGTAGTATTGGTGTGTGTGGAAGTGGGGAGTGTAGTATTGGTGTGTGGGGAAGTGGGGAGTGTAGTATTTTTGTGTGTGGGGGGAGTGGGGAGTGTAGTATTGGTGTGTGTGGAAGTGGGGAGTGTAGTATTGGTGTGTGTGGAAGTGGGGAGTGTAGTTTTGGTGTGTGTGGGGAAGTGGGGAGTGTAGTATTGGTGTGTGTGGAAGTGGGGAGTGTAGTATTGGTGTGTGGGGAAGTGGGGAGTGTAGTATTGGTGTGTGTGGGGGGAGTGGGGAGTGTAGTATTGGTGTGTGTGGAAGTGGGGAGTGTAGTTTTGGTGTGTGTGGGGAAGTGGGGAGTGTAGTATTGGTGTGTGTGGAAGTGGGGAGTGTAGTTTTGGTGTGTGTGGGGAAGTGGGGAGTGTAGTATTGGTGTGTGTGGAAGTGGGGAGTGTAGTATTGGTGTGTGGGGAAGTGGGGAGTGTAGTATTGGTGTGTGTGGGGGGAGTGGGGAGTGTAGTATTGGTGTGTGTGGAAGTGGGGAGTGTAGTATTGGTGTGTGTGGAAGTGGGGAGTGTAGTTTTGGTGTGTGTGTGGAAGTGGGGAGTGTAGTATTGGTGTGTGGGGAAGTGGGGAGTGTAGTATTGGTGTGTGTGGAAGTGGGGAGTGTAGTATTGGTGTGTGTGGGGAAGTGGGGAGTGTAGTATTGGTGTGTGGGGAAGTGGGGGAGTGTAGTATTGGTGTGTGTGGGGGGAGTGGGGAGTGTAGTATTGGTGTGTGTGGGGGGAGTGGGGAGTGTAGTATTGGTGTGTGTGGAAGTGGGGAGTGTAGTTTTGGTGTGTGTGGGGAAGTGGGGAGTGTAGTATTGGTGTGTGTGGAAGTGAGGAGTGTAGTATTGGTGTGTGGGGAAGTGGGGAGTGTAGTATTGGTGTGTGTGGGGGGAGTGGGGAGTGTAGTATTGGTGTGTGTGGAAGTGGGGAGTGTAGTATTGGTGTGTGTGGAAGTGGGGAGTGTAGTTTTGGTGTGTGTGGGGAAGTGGGGAGTGTAGTATTGGTGTGTGTGGAAGTGGAGAGTGTAGTATTGGTGTGTGGGGAAGTGGGGAGTGTAGTATTGGTGTGTGTGGGGGGAGTGGGGAGTGTAGTATTGGTGTGTGTGGAAGTGGGGAGTGTAGTTTTGGTGTGTGTGGGGAAGTGGGGAGTGTAGTATTGGTGTGTGTGGAAGTGGGGAGTGTAGTTTTGGTGTGTGTGGGGAAGTGGGGAGTGTAGTATTGGTGTGTGGGGAAGTGGGGAGTGTAGTATTGGTAGTATTGGTGAGTGTGGAAGTGGGGAATGTAGTATTGGTGTGTGTGGGGAAGTGGGGAGTGTAGTATTGGTGTGTGGGGAAGTGGGGAGTGTAGTATTGGTGAGTGTGGAAGTGGGGAGTGTAGTATTGGTGTGTGTGGGGAAGTGGGGGAGTGTAGTATTGGTGTGTGGGGAAGTGAGGAGTGTAGTATTGGTGTGTGGGGAAGTGGGGAGTGTAGTATTGGTGTGTGGGGAAGTGGGGAGTGTTGTATTGGTGAGTGTGGAAGTGGGGAGTGTAGTATTGGTGTGTGTGGGGAAGTGGGGGAGTGTAGTATTGGTGTGTGGGGAAGTGGGGAGTGTAGTATTGGTGTGTGGGGAAGTGGGGAGTGTAGTATTGGTGTGTGGGGAAGTGGGGAGTGTAGTATTGGTGTGTGGGGAAGTGGGGAGTGTAGTATTGGTGTGTGGGGTAGTGGGGAGTGTAGTATTGGTGTGTGTGGAAGTGGGGAGTGTAGTATTGGTGTGTGTGGGGAAGTGGGGAGTGTAGTATTGGTGTGTGGGGAAGTGGGGAGTGTAGTATTGGTGCGTGTGGGGAAGTGGGGAGTGTAGTATTGGTGTGTGTGGGGAAGTGGGGAGTGTAGTATTGGTGTGTGTGGGGAAGTGGGGAGTGTAGTATTGGTGTGTGTGGGGAAGTGGGGAGTGTAGTATTGGTGTGTGGGGAAGTGGGGAGTGTAGTATTGGTGTGTGGGGAAGTGGGGAGTGTAGTATTGGTGTGTGTGGGGAAGTGGGGAGTGTAGTATTGGTGTGTGTGGAAGTGGGGAGTGTAGTATTGGTGTGTGGGGAAGTGGGGAGTGTAGTATTAGTGTGTGTGGGGAAGTGGGGAGTGTAGTATTGGTGTGAGTGGGGAAGTAGGGAGTGTAGTATTGGTGTGTGTGGGGAAGTGGGGAGTGTAGTATTGGTATGTGTGGGGAAGTGGGGAGTGTAGTATTGGTATGTGTGGGGAAGTGGGGAGTGTAGTATTGGTGTGTGTGGGGAAGTGGGGAGTGTAGTATTGGTATGTGTGGGGAAGTGGGGAGTGTAGTATTGGTGTGTGTGGGGAAGTGGGGAGTGTAGTATTGGTGTGTGTGGGGAAGTGGGGAGTGTAGTATTGGTATGTGTGGGGAAGTGGGGAGTGTAGTATTGGTGTGTGTGGGGAAGTGGGGAGTGTAGTATTGGTATGTGTGGGGAAGTGGGGAGTGTAGTATTGGTGTGTGTGGGGAAGTGGGGAGTGTAGTATTGGTGTGTGTGGGGAAGTGGGGAGTGTAGTATTGGTGAGTGTGGAAGTGCCAATACTACACTCCCCGGGCCCGGGGAGTGTAGTATTGGTGTGTGTGGGGAAGTGGGGAGTGTAGTATTGGTATGTGTGGGGAAGTGGGGAGTGTAGTATTGGTGTGTGGGGGGAAGTGGGGAGTGTAATATTGGCGTGTGGGGAGGGGGAGTGGGGAAGAAGTGCCACTCACACCAGCTGTACAGGGGCGGGCAGGTGGTACAAAGGGCGGCACGCGTACACCAGCTGGCGTGACTCAGCAGAAATGGTACCATTGAAATGGTGGCAATGTGGGGAGGTGGGTGCAGGGGGCTGGGGGAATTGGGGGGAATGGGGAATATATTATTGGGGGAAATTGAGAAGAAATGGGGGAAATTGGGGAAGAATTGGGGGGTATAGGGGAAGTGTTGAGGAAGAGAGGGAGGAGTGGGGAAACAGGGGTAGGGATGGATCAAGATTGCATAGCAACAAGGTCGTGTAGAATTCAGATGGTTCACACACCGAAAGATCGCTGGGAGGAGAGATCACAAGAAAGACTAGATCAGGCGAGGGGAAGATCTTTCGGATCTTTCCACCGAGGCTGCGGCCGCGTGTGCCAGAAAAGGCCTTAGGCGCAGGCCTGCTGGGCTGAGTGCTGGGCTGCTTAGCCAATGTTAGTCAAGGCAAGGACAGAATGCTCAAGGACAGAATAGAATAGTCAAGCGTAGGATAGTCAAGCGTAGGATAGTCAAGCGTAGGATAGTCAAGGGTAGAATAGTCCAGGATAGGATAGAATAGAATAGTCAAGGATAGGATAGTCAAGAATAGGATAGTCAAGATTAGGATAGGATAGAATAGTCAAGGATAGAATGGTTAAGGATAGAATAGTCGAGGGTAGAATAGTCCAGGATAGGATAGAATAAAATAGTCCAGGGTAGGATAGTCCAGGATAGGATAGAATAGAATAGTCAAGGATAGAATAGTCAAGGGTAGAATAGTCAAGGGTAGAATAGCCTAGGGTAGAATAGTCTAGGGTAGAATATTCTAGGGTAGAATAGTCTAGGGTAGAATAGTCTAGGGTAGAATAGTCTAGGGTAGAATAGTCTAGGGTAGAATAGTCTAGGGTAGAATAGTCTAGGGTAGAATAGTCAAGGGTAGAATAGTCAAGGGTAGAATAGTCAAGGGTAGAATAGTCAAGGGTAGAATAGTCTAGGGTAGAATAGTCAAGAATAGTCAAGAATAGAATAGGTAAGGATAGAACAGATTAGTCAAAGGCAGAATAGTCAAGGGTAGAATGGTCAAGAATTGAGTTGACAACTGCTGCTGCACCTGACTACTTCTGCTGCACATGACTACTTCTGCTGCACCTGACAATAGCTGCTGCACCTGACAACTGCTACTGCACCTGACTACTGCTGCTGCACCTGACTACTGCTGCTGCACCTGACTACTGCTGCTGCACCTGACTACTGCTGCTGCACCTGACTACTGCTGCTGCACTTGACTACTGCTGCTGCACCTGACTACTGCTGCTGCACCTGACTCCTGCTGCTGCACCTGACTACTTCTGCTGCACCTGACAACTGCTGCTGCACCTGACTACTTCTGCTGCACCTGACAACTGCTGCTGCACCTGACTACTGCTGCTGCACCTGACTACTTCTGCTGCACCTGACAACTGCTGCTGCACCTGACAACTGCTGATGCACCTGACAACTGCTGCTGCACCTGACAACTGCTGCTGCACCTCACAACTGCTGCTGCACCTGACAACTGCTGCTGCACCTCACAACTGCTGCTGCACCTGACAACTGCTGCTGCACCTGACTACTGCTGCTGCACCTGACTACTGCTGCTGCACCTGACTACTTCTGCTGCACCTGGCAACTGCTGCTGCACCTGGCAACTGCTGCTGCACCTGGCAACTGCTGCTGCACCTGACAACAGCTGCTGCACCTGACAACTGCTGCTGCACCTGACAACTGCTGCTGCACCTGACAACTGCTGCTGCACCTGACAACTGCTGCTGCACCTGACAACTGCTGCTGCACCTGACAACTGCTACTGCACTCACCTGAGGTACCGCATGGAGGGGACTCCGCATCTTCCCCTGGGGATTTCCCATCCTTATTTTCTGGGGAAGTTTCCTCTTCTCCCCAGTTTTGGGGAATGACGGGCCTTGGAAATGGGGAGTGAGTTGGGGAAGACTCGCTGGGGGATGCAGTTTTCCCCTTGGCTTGGGGATTTAATGCTTCAGACGAAGAGACGTCGTTTTTGGGAATTTGGGGAATGTGAAATACGTCCTTGGGGATTTGGGGATGATGTTGGGACGTGTTGAGTGGGGAGGAACCGTGGGGATGGGGACTGTCCCCAGCGGGGAAAGATTTTGTGTGAGAGGGAGATTGTCTTGAGGAAGATTTATGGGAAACGGGATTTTGGGAAGACGCTTGGGGATGTGGGTTGGGGAGGCGGGTCCCGAGCTTGTACACGAGGTGGGGATGAGGCTCCCCTGCTCCCCTGGGGAAGCCCTTCACGGGCTCGATAAGGAAGTGATCAGGTCCCCGCCGCATGAAACCCCGCTGGGGAAGAACATGACACACAATTAGAATATTCAAATAATACAATTATATTTAAATCATAATTTATTTATATATTTGGTATACATAATGTTATGTTATTTATAGATTATAATTGTATATCTAACATAATTATATTTTTATTATAATATAAATAAAATATTCAAGTGACCAATATTTATTTAATTAAATAAGCACGGATGGAAATGGAGGGAGCAGAGGGTAATGGAGAGAGCAGAGGGAAATGGAGGGAACAGAGGAGAGAATGGAGGGAGCAGAGGGGAATGAAGGGAGCAGAAGGGAATGAAGGGAGCAGAGGGGATTGGAGGGAGCAGAGGGGAATGGAGGGAGCGGAGGAAAATGGAGGGAGCAGAGTGAAATGAAGGGAGCAGAGGGGAATGAAGGGAGCAGAGGGAAATGAAGGGAGCAGAGGGAAATGAAGGGAGCAGAGGGGAATGAAGGGAGCAGAGGGAAATGAAGGGAGCAGAGGGGAATGAAGGGAGCAGAGGGGAATGAAGGGAGCAGAGGGGAATGGAGGGAGCAGAGGGGAATGAAGGGAGCAGATGGAAATGAAGGGAGCAGAGGGGAATGGAGGGAGCAGAGGGAAATGAAGGGAGCAGAGGGAAATGAAGGGAGCAGAGGGAAATGAAGGGAGCAGAGGGGAATGGAGGGAGCAGAGGGAAATGAAGGGAGCAGAGGGGAATGGAGGGAGCAGAGGGAAATGAAGGGAGCAGAGGGAAATGAAGGGAGCAGAGGGAAATGAAGGGAGCAGAGGGGAATGAAGGGAGCAGAGGGGAATGGAGTTAGCGGGGAGGAATGGATGGTGTGGAGGGAAGTGGAGGGAAGTGGAGGGAGGGGCACCACTCCCCACCGGGGGATTAGAACCCCATAATCTGCCGTCACAGCTCAGCTAATCACAATTGCTAATCAGGCAGCGTAATTACTTCTGTTCCTCAGCGCCTATTGCCGCTGATGGTGAACCTGGTGATGGTGATTAGTGTTCTGATTATTATCTGCACACGTGAATATAATTAGGATTGTTAACACGCGTTGAATGTTGACGCATGATTGTAAATAGGGTTTGTTAACACGAGCTTTAACGCTCTGTACCGTAAACAACACACGCTGTGTACCGTACACAACACACGCTGTGTACCGTAAACAACACACGCTGTGTGCCGTAAACAATACACGGTGTGTACCGTAAACAACACACGCTGTGTACCGTAAACAACACACGCTGTGTATCGTAAACAACGCACGCAGTGTACCATATGACGCTCCAACACAACACATGTGACACACATGAACAGTAAGTACAGCCATGCACTCGTAACGAATGTAATATGTAGAAAGTAATGAAAAAAATTAGGCATCTCTAACGGATAGCATGTATATATACAAATAATGCAGTCCCTCAGGGGGATACAACTATTGTATCTATGGGAATTAGCGCTCCCAAGGGAAATGTGTGGGGTCCCGAGCTGAGAGTTAGGTAAGCCTTCTTTTTGTAGAAATGAAATTTTTTTGTTGTGTCAAGGACCACCTTTTTTCGGTTGACTGCTGTCCTGTTTTTCAGTACCTGCTACTTTCTTCTTCAACTTTTTCTTGTTGCATGAACTTCTTTCTCAACTTGCTGTTTCTATGCCCCTTGTGCATAGATTCCGCGTTTCCTTAACTTCATAATGAATGGTGCTTTCCTCCTTCCTCTTTTTGGATCACCTTCGCGTAGGATAGGGTTGTTTAAACTTACTATTAATCTAATCTTTCGTGCTCCTAAACCACAGTAATACGTAGATGAAACTGGAGAAAAGCCTAAAATTAAAATAAACCGATTTATGTATAAAAAATCCTGGACTTGCAGATTAAATACGTATTAAATTTGAGTAAATAAATTATTAAACCCTAAACTTTAATAAGCATTTGTTAAAAATAAACCGAAAAATATAAAATCCTAAAGCTCGAGGTATAATAAGATCTAAAATATGTATTTTAAAAATTATTCAAAATTATTAAATACTTGAAATATTTTAAAACAATTTCAATTTTTCAAAATGCTAAAAATATTGGAAAAACTTAATCTCTCATTTTAAAATAAAATCATTTAAATGCTTCCAATATTCAATCTTTTGTTCACATTTAAAACAAAAATATGTAATAAAGTTAAGATCAGAACACAAAACTCACGAGACCGTCGCAGGCGGACACGGCCACGGCGGACAGGGAGGCGTTGAGGAGGCGGCCCGTGTAGTGGCAGGCCGTGTCCGCCCCCAGCAGGCGGACGGTGGACACCAGGCGGACACTGTGATCAAGAGAAGCTCTTATTTCCGTCATGTGAATACATATATACATACGTGTGTGCGTGTTGTGTGCGTGTCACATGTGTGTCATTAAGCTTTGATTTCAGTCATGTTCATATGTGCCATGTGTTATGTGCGTGTTGTGTGCGTGTTGGGTGTGTGCTATGTGCGTGATGTGTGCGTGATGTGTGCGTGATGTGTGCGTGATGTGTGCGTGTTATGTGCGTGTTGGGTGTGTGTTATGTGCGTGATGTGTGCGTGATGTGTGCGTGATGTGTGCGTGATGTGTGCGTGATGTGTGCGTGATGTGTGCGTGATGTGTGCGTGTTGTGTGCGTGTTATGTGCGTGTTGGGTGTGTGTTATGTGCGTGATGTGTGCATGATGTGTGCGTGTTGTGTGCGTGTTGTGAGCGTGTCATTTGCGTGTCGTAATCATGATTTGGAAGTGTTGTGTGTATGTCACGAGTGTGTTATATGCTTGTCATGTGTGTGTCATTTGCTTGAGGTGTACGTATTATGTTAGTGACGTGTGCTTGTCATACGCGTGTAATATACATGTCATTCACATGTATGACACTTTACATGTCATGCAACACATTGAATCCTCAATTGCCTAATAACTAACACCAGTGTGCAATGATAGTTATTCATATCTCGGAATCTAAGTCGCTAGGTTTTTTTTGGCTAATTTTTAGTTTTCAGAATAAGAAACGAGGAGACCTGCATGGCTTCGAACCCATGAACTCCCGTCGCGAAGGTTGCGCTCCTAACCACTCGGCCACTGTGGCCACTTGTACGATCGCAAAAGAACTTACAGTGGATCCTCCTATGATGCATCTTATGCGGACCTCAATTTATGCAAATGAAAAAAGAGACCGTGTTATTTAAAACTTATATCAAACATAGTACCCACCACGGTAGAAGAAACAAGATAGGGTCAAGCCAGTCGTTTTTTCGTCGACTGTCTGGGTTTGCTGACGTCACGGCAACGAACCAATAGCAGCGCTCATATTGAATCTGGTAGCACTGCTACTCCCAAATCTGGCTCCACTATTGGCCTAACGACATGTTGCAATGGCGATGTCATAAAGTTTGTTTGAAATAAAGCCGTTCTATTGGCTAGCCGAACGAGAAAAGGTGTATTTTCTCCCATAGAAATGACCCTACCTTGTTTCCTCTACCGTGGTGGACACACAGCGCTCTGTGCCACCCACCTGCTGTTGTGCCCTAGCTGGGGGTGGGGCAGGAAGGCCCGCCGCTCCACCACGGCGTGGTCCGCCACGAACTTCCTGCTGGGGACCAGCTCCATCTGCGGGGAGGGGGGAGGAGGGTTATGTAGAGGGGGAGAGGGTTATGTGGAGGGGGGGAGAGGGTAATGTAGAGGGGGGGAGGAGGGTTATACAGAGGGGGTTATAGAGTGTAGAGGGAAGAGAGGGTTATACAGAGGGGGGGGGGGGAGGGTTATACAGAGGGGGTTAAACAGAGGGGGTCATACAGAGGGGGTCATACAGAGGGGGTTATAAAGAGGGGGTTATAAAGAGGGGGTTATACAGAGGGGGTTATACAGAGGGGGTTATACAGAGGGGGTTATACAGAGGGGGTTATACAGAGGGGGTTATACAGAGGGGGTTACACAGAGGGGGTTACACAGAGGGGGTTACACAGAGGGGGTTATACAGAGGGGGTTATAGAGTGTAGAAGGAAGGGAAGAGAGGGTTATACTGTTGTAGAGAGGGTTATACAGAGGGGGATGGGGAGGGGTATAGAGAGGGGGAGAGGGTTATACCGAGTGTCCCACAAAAATATCTCTGACTTATTAATAGATTATATCTCCGCCCTAAATAAACGTATTTGAATTTTCTTTTTTCACAATGTAGTAAATTTTGTTTCATTTACGAATAATTCAAGTTTTTTAAAATCGGTTGAATAAACACTGTGCAATGATCGATTTACTGAAAAAGTTAGAACGACTAATTGTTCATAGGAAAAGTTGTTCAAGCAATATTGATGTTCTTTTTTATTTTGAACTTTCCAAAAAACCGCAACAAACAAAAATTTAAAAGAGGAGCTAATCATGACCTTAAATAATATTTAAATAAATAAAGTAATTTATTATCTTTTGACATACCCTCCATTTCTCTTAAGGCAAGTATACTTCTGGCCACCATTGAACGAAGAGTTTTGCGGATTATTTCACCGTTTTATTTCAGTTCTGGAAGCATTTCTTCACTTTGTGGTTGAAAAATTATTAATGATGGAGGTGATACATACCTGGTGGTGTGTAGGATACATCATTGTGGAATTATTTTTAACTGAAGGTACTGAGAAATGAAGGAGAACACCAGTGTTGTTTTTTAGGACTTTTCCTTTGAACAATTTGTTGTTCTACCTCTTTCAGTAAATCGATCATTGTAAAGTGATTATTGAACTGATTATCAAAAACTTAAATTATTTGAATAGGAAACAATATAGTGCACTGCGCACACGCACATACCACACACACCACACACACCACACACACCACACACACCACACATACCACACACACCACACACACCACACACACCACACACACCGCATACACCGCACACACCGCACTCACCACACACACCGCACACACCACACACACCGCACACACCACACACACCACACACACCACACACACCGCACATACCGCACATACCGCACACACCACACACACCACACACACCACACACACCACACACACCGCACATACCGCACACACCACACACCACACACACCACACACACGACACACACCACACACACGACACACACGACACACACGACACACACGACACACATCACACACACCACACACCCCTCACCGTGTGGTGCTCCCCGTCCAGCACCACCCCGTACAGGACGCGCTGGTCCTCCACGTCGCGGTCCACACTCCGCCTCCCCCGCCGGAGGGGGTGGGTGTGGCGCAGGTCGTGGGAGGGGGATACCTCACCCTCGCCCCCAGCCTGACCCCCCAGCTTGCGGGGCACCACCACATCGTACCACGCCAGCGACGACGCGTACTCCCCTGTTCAAAAAAAAAATTCGTAAAAAGGAACATTCTCAAAGTGACTCAATTTAAATATGTGATGGTTGATTTATTTCATGGTAGAATGGAAAAGGTTGGGTCAATCATTTTTTTCGTCGACTGTGTGGCAATGGTGACGTCATGGCAACGGACCAATAGCAGGGCTCGTATTGCGTCTGGCAACACTGCTGGCCCCAAATCTGGCTCCGCTATTGGCCTAACGACGTGTCGCCATGGTGACGTCATAAAGTTTGTTTGAAATGAAGCCGTTCTATTGGCTAGCCGAACAATAGGAGGTGTATTTTACCCCATAGAAATGGCTCTACCTTGTTCCCTCTACGGTGATTTATACAGTATATACTAGTGTACACGGTGCGTCAAAAATGACGAGATTTGATATTTTGCTCAACTATAAATCTTCTTGATGCGTGTGAATGACGAATATCCCAACAGTACCCGCCATTAAAATATTCTTGTACTTGCGCACTGGTGAAACTCGTATCACAGATACGGTCATTAGTAACACAGATAGGGTCATCAGTATCACAGATTGGGTCATTAGTATCACAGATACGGTCATTAGTATCACAGATACGGTCATTAGTATCAGAGATAGGGTCATTAAGCATCCTTTAGAGCGTCACAAAGAGATGGAAGAAGCGGACACCGAACAAATATACAAATAAAAAATAAAAATGTACAGGGCATTATTTATCATGTGCCCCCATAGTAGGCATAGGATGACAATAGGTTATTTAGATTTGCCTATCCTATGCTATGGGGACTCATGCGGTGCCCCTAGGGGAGTTACTGTTAGGTCCCTTCAGCTATAAAAAGGCCTTCGGGGTTTTCGAGCCCCCTTTGCTTTCGCCAGTTTTCATGCCTTCTCTGCTACGTCTTCTTTGTCTTTTCTTTTGCTTCGTTTTTAACTTGCTGTTTCTATGTGCAGGGCATTCTGTGTAGGAACACACCGCGTGCATAGATTCCCGTTTTCTACAATCCACACTAAATTGTTCTATTTTTTCGATGCTTTGAAATAGTCGTTGCTGTGGCTAGGAAGTTCTGTACTAAAACAACAGTTGACACAAGCCAGTAATTAAGGTTAGGAGATAACTTAAGCGACTAAATAAGTTCATGCAATCGTTTAAGTTCCTCATGTGTTGAAAGTACTAAGGTATTGGCTCAACATTTGTTTTATCGTTGAAACACTGTCAATTGTTAGGTTAACGAATTTTAATTAACGATTGACTGTGTTTCAATAGTTAAAAATGTGTAGTGAACTTCTCATCACTTTGACACGTGATGAACGTGAACGACCACAGAACGTACAACTATTGTATCTGTGGGGAATTAGCCCCGCCAGGAGGAAATGTGTGAGGTCCCGAACTGAAGGTTAAGTGGTCGTTTTTTGTTGAAATGAAATGTTTTTGTTATGTTCCGGACCATCATTTTTCGGTTTACTGCTGTCTTGTTTTTCAGCACCTACTACTTTCTTCTTTGACTTTTTCTCGTTTAATAAACTTCTTTCTCAACTTCCTGTTTCTATACACCTTGTGCATAGATTCCGTGTTCCCTTATCTCAATACCTAATGGTGCCTTCCTCCTTTCTCTCTCTGGAACGCCTTTGTTGCGGCTAGGGAGGCTTAACACTTCGACCGCGATGGGTTAAAATTAAGTTCAATATTCAACTTAAATATCAACTCAAAAGTTGTTCAAAACATCACACATAGCAAACATTAACAACAACTACCACCAATTTAAATAAGAAGCCAACATTAACTGGATAGTTAAAGATAGTTAAACATTTCCAGACGACACACCGGTGGGTCGTAGCACAAGCACCGTCTTAAATTACCATGCAATCTAATCACCTCGCACTGCAGAAAGAAAATCCCCACCACACCTCATTAGGAATTAACTAATTTATGGGGTCAAAGTAAACAAACGCGAGCAACAAACAAACAAACAAACACAAGCAACGAACAAATGAACGTACAAACAGACTAGGGTGGAGGGCAAAGCGAGCCTGTCACAATGGACGGCGAATGGGAGTATCTGTCTGTTGTTGTGTCATTGCCACTGTACTGCACAGCCCTGCACAGCCCTGCACAGCCCTGCACAGCCCTGCACAGCCCTGCACAGCCCTGCACAGCCCTGCACAGCCCTGCACAGCCCTGCACAGCCCTGCACAGCCCTGTACAGCCCTGTACAGCCCTGTACAGCCCTGCACAGCCCTGCACAGCCCTGCACAGCCCTGCACAGCCCTGCACAGCCCTGCACAGCCCTGCACAGCCCTGCACAGCCCTGCACAGCCCTGCACAGCGCTGCACAGCCCTGCACTGCACTGCACTGCACAGCCCTGCACAGCCCTGCACAGCCCTGCACAGCCCTGCACAGCCCTGCACAGCCCTGCACAGCCCTGCACAGCCCTGCACAGCCCTGCACAGCCCTGCACAGCCCTGCACAGCCCTGCACAGCCCTGTACAGCCCTGTACAGCCCTGTACAGCCCTGCACAGCCCTGCACAGCCCTGCACAGCCCTGCACAGCCCTGCACAGCCCTGCACAGCCCTGCACAGCCCTGCACAGCCCTGCACAGCCCTGCACAGCGCTGCACAGCCCTGCACTGCACTGCACTGCACTGCACAGCCCTGCACAGCCCTGCACAGCCCTGCACAGCCCTGCACAGCCCTGCACAGCCCTGCAGCACAGCCCTGCAGCACAGCCCTGCACAGCCCTGCACAGCCCTGCACAGCCCTGCACAGCCCTGCACAGCCCTG